>JAVANC010000010.1:14414746-15637823 GCA_033319125.1 Parnassius glacialis | reverse complement strand
CGTCAGAGTCGTCCGCGGGTATCGCACGATTTCCTACGAGGCGGCTTGCGTCCTGGCCGGATCCCCGACCTGAGACCTAGAGGCGAAAGTACTCGCGTCATTATATCGATGGCGCGAGGAAGAGCGGGCACGGGGCTCGAGGCCGGTGCAGCGGCAGATCGCGCTGCGCCGAGAGGAGCTCCGTCAGGTCTTGGCGGCGGAATGGCGGCAAAGGCTTCTGCGCCCTACCGCCGGCCTCGCTACCGTCGAGGCGATCCGGCCAGTACTCAACGACTGGCTCGGGAGAAGGCACGGCTCCCTGTCGTTTAGAATGACGCAGGTACTGTCGGGGCATGGCTGCTTCGGCAAGTACCTGTGCCGCATAGACAGGGAGCCGGACGCTCGGTGCCACCACTGCGTCCATTGCGGGGAGGACACGGCGCAACACACGCTCGCTGAGTGCGTAGCTTGGGAGGAGCAGCGCCGTGTCCTCACAAATAAAGTAGGAGGCGATCTGTCGCTGCCGGCCTTAGTGCGGAAGATGGTCGGTAGCGCAGAGTCGTGGGACGCGGTGGTGTTCTTCTGCGAGGACGTGATGTCGCAGAAGGAAACTGCGGAACGGGAAAGGGAGATCTCGACTCCCTTCCCCGGCCGCAGAAGGCGCACCGGGCGTAGGAGAAGGGCGGACAACGCCCTTTTCCGGCCCCCATGAATGGGTCCAAGGGCGAGGGACTAGGGGAAGCCCCCGCCACCCCTTTTCGATGGACCCGAGGCGGAGGCGAGCGTGGGTGTCGGCGCGCGCCCCTGAGGCGATACACGGGGTAGTTAAACACCTCACTACCCCGTGCAGGAGACAAGGCCCGGACAGACCGGGCCAGCACTAGTGTGGGGCTGCGGAAGAATTTGGATTCCCACGGCCCCACGCGCACGTGCGAGGAGACACCGGGGTGGTTTTAGCCGGTAAGAGTCCGGCACGCCCCTCCGCCTTTCCATAGGCCGAGGAAGTCCATGAGGATTTCCCCCCGTAAAAAAAAACGGTTAAGCCTTCGTCTGCACTGTGCAGGTTACCGCAATGCCGCTAGCTTTCCGGCGGGGCGTAGGATGCGTTTGCAAATACGGCCAAGCAGATTGCGGGCAGCCGCTTTCGTAGCCGCAATTTGCGGTTGAAGAAACGTTGCGATTAACGATCATATCGATTCATTTCAAAGATTTGAAAATAATTTTTCAGATTCACTAGGGTAAGCATAAAACACGTTTGAAGAATTATTTGAAGAAGAATTCGATAATAAACTTTTTATAGGATAAGGATGATAAACAATCATATAGTCCAACTGATGGTAAGTGGTTGCTGTAGCCCATAGATATCTACATCTATTTTTGATCACGAATCAAAATGTAGATGCGTTGTCACCCGTGTGGACTAAGATGGAATGCCCCATATCCAGTAAAAAGTGTCTCCAGTTCTCTACACTCACCATACGAAACACAGCTGCTATTTAACGCTGGTATTCTGTGAGAGCGAGGTACATCCCCGGTCGAGCCGTTTTATTCGTGCTACAACCATAATATTGCTGCAGCATGGCTCTACCACGTATTAAAAACATTTTCGATATCCACCATAAACGTACCACGTGCACACAATCTTACTCAATAGCGGGCAGCCGCAAACTTTCAGTATATAAAAAGTACTCGGTGCCGCAAACTGAGCCGCACGTTGTGAATAGCAACCGTCTGGCTGGGCGTCATTCGCGCCGGAACCCTCCGAGCGACCGGAGCGGTTTGCAGGTAGCCTTACGCATAGAAAGAGATGTTACGTATATAATTTTGCTTGCATTGCGGGTAACCACATAGTACCTACGAACCCATACAGACCGAATTATGAGCTATTTAAGATGTCGAATTCCTAATAGGTTCTTCATTTAAAAAATAAATACTTCACCTCGATTATTGTTTTATAAGAAAAATTCAATTTAAATAACAAAATCGTTATCCGTGCTTAAAAAAAATGCTATATTAGCGGACAATGTAAATGACAAATTTGTGGAAACTAACCATGCAGTCAAAGTTAAGTTTTACCAGACAAGTCACAGTAATAAGTCATACAATTTCCGATCACGCTTTCAAATTCATGAATAGTAGATGGAAAATTTCAGTCCTCAAAAACATGACAAATTTCCAAATGCATGGCGAAACTTACTCAAGTGCAATACAGTTCCTATTGAAGAAGCAATTGAGCGGAATCAAAGTTGGTAGTTGCTAGAGTTCTGTCAACCGGAAAGCCTGATGTTAAAGCCAATTGTGGAACGTCATTTCCGATACTCATGGGATTTTGAGTTAGATTGAGAATTTCTACGGACAGCTGTAAACATTGTCGTTGGAGCCGCATGCAAGTGTGAGTAACGACCACAGAGCAAGTCTTATTCAATACTATTCCGGTGATGTTCCAGACGTCAGTTTGAGCGTTCGAAGATAATGACTGTCCAGCATATTAAAAACAGCAAGGCTCCGGGTGGGGATGAATTCACTGCGGAGCTTCGTTTTAAAACTAGTAGGTACTCAAAGTCCTTAAAAATTATTCAATTCCGTTCCTTATAGTGTCACTACTCCGGAGGTGTAGAGCAAAAGTGCAAAATCATTCACCCCTTGATGTCTCGTCAATATCAAGAAGGTATTTAAAAAAATGTATTGAATACTTTTTTTAACTCGAAAACAATATATTAAAACATTTAATATTATTTACATAATCTCAGCACTTCTTAGTTTTATTTACTTCCCAAACTGGCCGTTGGGAATTAATTTGTTTAAATTTGCATTATTCGGAAATTCGCTTCACAATTAGACGAGTATTGAACCATTTGGCGTAGGTATGGGAAACACTTTATAATACTTAATACAATAACGATAAAAAAACTTATTCATAATAGGTATTATAAGACAAAAACTAAAGTATTACCTTTAAAATACGACGCTATATCTAGGAGTTTGTAATAGAGGCAAAATTAAGTTAAATCAGTTGCAATTAGTTGTACAGGAACATAATCTTTTTCAAAATTTGTATAAAATATTCAATGCTTCCATATTGTATGATCCTGAGCTTATAGCTTATAACTTAAACATAAATACTCATGCCTGTCACCCAGAGGGGTAGGCAGACACTATGGACTTCTATTTGGCACGATCCTGACACACCTTCTCTCGCTTCCTCCACATCCATATACATACGCATACACGCTCATCGGTTAAAGGTACTCTTTATTTGGCCCATTTACGAATTATCGCCAATTTGGTCGATAGGATTTCGACTAGGGCATCCCTTCCCGACTCTGCTGTTCACTTCCTACTTACATGCTTAGATGAAAAGGAAATATCAGTTTCTAATTTTAACAGTGTGCTTAACATAATTTCTAAATTTATCTCAACTAATACATATGTTCTATCTACTCTTTATATGGACACTCGAAGAATTTAAAATTATTTACACATCAGACACACGTTAGAAATGTTATTACTGAAGCGCCTTTAATTAAGGCATAAGAAGCCGGCGAATATTTATTTTGTATTAAAGTTGCCCTTTACTATCGGATACTTTTATCCTCAAATTTTGGCAAACCCTTCGTGTTAATGGCGAGGTTCTATTTTATGTCTAACCGCGATTTGGTTTTTGGAGTAGAATGTTTTACCCTGTTCGTATTCTAATCGAACAGTATAAAGCACTCGAATTATAATGGGGCCTGGTTGCGGTTATTGATTTTTGAAATCTGTTTATTATTTAAACTCTCATTTAGTTGAGCACATAAGGTAATAATAAATTATTTATTGTTTTCAATATAGTTTTAAAGGCATGTGTTTTATAATTGCACATCAAAAGGGTTGCGATTATTTAAGAAGCCGTTAACGATTTAAATAGGTTTTTTTATTGGTTTTTATAATATTTGGCCTTTCAATATAGTTTTGAGCAATTGTTTTTTTAGTATCAAATTGTGCCAGATTATAAATCTATTATATTTATGAGACTAAGATATCATTCATAAAATTTTACGATTTTTTATTTCTTAAATTAATTAAGTTTCTATTTAATTAATTTGTTAACTGTTAATGCTTGAAGGAAGGCCTTAATCCACTGGATATGGAACTTTTATTCGACATATTACACGGAGAAAGTGACTGCCCTGACTTACTGGCTTACATTCAATTTAACTTCCTCATGAAACGTACCAGACATACAACGATTTCGATGTTTTACCATTCTCTTTCACCCGACCAACTATGGGAAATACAATATTTTGATTGCGACATATACAATAAAATATTTAGCTCAATAATAATTTATCCTTTTAACAGTACTAAAATGGATTCAAAAATAAAGTTCATAAGGTTTTACTCACTCCAGATTAAAAATAATCAGTAAATTGTTATTATAACTGTACCTACCTCAATATATATATATTTAATTATGTGTGAAATGTACTTATGTATGTCGTCTGTACGTATACTCGTATATGTATGTATACTACCGGTCGGTCCCAGCTGCGCACGCCTTTAGTCTAAAAATGTGTCTTTTATTTTTATTAAGGCCGCAAAAACCCCCTTACGGGGTGAAATTCATAAAATCCGTGACCTCTACTCGTCAAAAGCCTTATGGTACCAGAGATATCGATATGAGTCAGTTCAAAGGTGGAAAAACCTTATACAGTATATAACAAATACCCCGTTGGTCGTTTTGTGGACGTATAAGTGTACACATAGGCATGGAAATTATGATATTGAATTTTTGTTCGGTTCCTTTAAATGGAATTTTAGAGTTTCTAAACAGATATCTTACTAAAGTTAATATTTGTAAAAATGTTATTTGCGTTTGAACTTACCGACACGTGTCGACATATTAATACCTATGTCAACTGTGAGATCACCGACACGGCCGCCACAAAGTGAGCCGCTGCGCGACGCAAGCATCCTCAAGGTTTTTGTGTAAATCGTTATACCTATCTAGACAAAATAATTCTCAGAAAATATAAATATATAAGTAATGAAAATAACAATGAAAAGAATTTTTAATAATGCGCTTGTAGTTTATGAAAAATCCATTTCTCTTCTTAAATACCTAACAATATTTTTAAAATGTTCTTATTTATTTTATATTTTATAATATCTTACAAAAATCATTTTTCGAAGTCACTTAACGAGAAAAATCCACAGACCCGCTACGTAGATGACGACATTTTGACGAATTCTAAGTTTCCGAAATTAGGTAAGTATGTTCAGATCAAACATGCATTGTTCATTAATTCATTACAAACTATTAAAGTCAACTATAGGCATCCCAACAGATAGCATCATAAGAGATATATTAGCCATAGTTTCTACTTTTGGCAGGCGGGTTGGCAACCGCAGTTTTTTACTTTAATCTAGTTGTTGTTAGGACGTCTTCTGGTATCGCTCTGCCAACTTTTACCACACCCAAGGGATGGTAATAGATATTCTTTCACCGCCAATACTTATTGTTATTGAATACTTATGTACGTATATGTGGAAGAGCTATGCTGCAGCTATTATAGTAGTATAGTTGTAGCACGAATGGTCGGCTCGACCGGGGAAGGACCACGCTCTCACAGAATACCAGCGTTAAATAGCAGCTTAACACTGCTGTGTTTCGTATGGTGAGTGTAAAGAACCGGAAACCGTGTTTACTGAAAAAGAGGCATTCCATTCATAATCCTCACGGGTGACAACGAATCTGAATTTTGATTCTTAATTGAGGATATACGTAGGTGTCTATGGGTCACAGCAATAATTTACCGTCATTTAAAAAAACGAATTTAACGGATTTTATCGCGTTTATTAAATTATTTTATATTCCCGACGTTTCGAGCACTTTACTTGTCGAGGACTGTTTATTTAAAAACAATATGCGAAAGGAAGATTTGGAAGCGATACGTCAAGACATTTCGTCTATATTACGTCGAAGTTCAGCGCCAAAACCGAATCTACCTATAGACGAATTTAATGCGTTGAATAAACTACGCAATAAACCAGAACTCATGATTCTCCGCGCAGATAAGGGAAATGCCACGGTAGTCATGGATACGTCGGATTATAATTCTGAAATACAAGAACTTTGTCGGATGCAAATACTTATAAAAATGACCCAACAAATAACACACTTAAAACAACTAGTGATCTCATAAAGAAACATTCCGAAAAATTAAATCTAGACGTAAATTGGATAATACCTACGTGAGCCAAACCACCGAAGTTGTATGGGTTACCAAAAATACTCAAGCCCAATGCTCCACTACGTCCAATAGTGAGCCAAATCGATTAAACAACTTGCAGATTGGCTCAACACTTAGCGAATATACTCTCACCGCTCAAGGGACATACAAGAGCACACACAAAGGATTGCTACCTACTACTACATTTGGCAGACAATGAAAATATGATCAGTTTTTATGTGCAGTCTCTGTTCACATGCTTACCCATTGAAGACTGCATCTCGATTGTTACTAGAAGGCTAGAGAAAAACAACGTGCCCGTAAAATATGCAGTATTACTCAGACACTGCCTTACATCTGGCTACCTATTGTGGAAGGAAGAGTTCTACAAGCAAGTAGATGGAGTGGCGATGAGTTCACCAGTATCTCCCATTATCGCCGATATATTCATTGAGGAGTTTGAGGAGAAAACCCTGCTTACTTCTCCCGTAAACCCAAGATTCTACAAGCGGTACGTAGACGACACTTTCACATTTAAATAAAACTAATTTTACGGATTTTTTCGCGTATATTAACTTATTTTATATTCCCGACGTTTCGAGCACTTTACAGCACCCATGGTCACGGGGGGTCTGAGGTGTATGACGTCCCAATGTCATAGTTAACCACGGCTACCTCCAGATTAAAAATTATTAATTTTTGTTCCGATCTACGCAGTATGAACTTACAGTATCATGAAGTCTTGCAGTTGTATGCTTGGGTTGGGATTTAATTTTATTAATTATGGGATCCCAAGCAGATGGTAGCACCCAGCCATCTTCTCTATTGAAATTAGGATGTTTCTTGATTTCAATAGCCTCGCGAATCATCCTTGGAAGGAATCGGTGTTCTTTAGCGAGGATTTGTGGTCTATCAAATCTAATGTAGTGACGGGGGCGATCCTGTACGTGTTCACAGACTGCAGACTTCCCGGAGCGTCTATTCTTCACATCAGCTATGTGTTCTTTAACACGGGTTTTTATAGATCTTTTAGTTTGTCCTATATAAGAGAGACCACATTCACAATCAAGCTTGTACACTCCTGCATCTTACAGAGGAATATTACACTTGACTGATGGTAAAAACTGACTAATCTTCTTCGTAAGTAATAAGTTAATACACGCGAAAAAATCCGTAAAATTAGTTTTATTTAAATGTGTAGTGTTCGCGTAAATATAAGAAGACACTTTGACAGTTCTACCTTTAGATAAAGTAACTGCATTTTTAGACCATCTTAACTTTTTTTATAGGATCGAGTGACAAACGAGCACACAGTCCACCTGATAGTAAGTGGTTGCAGTGGCCCATAGACATCTACATCTATCCTCGTTTACGAATCAAAATGCAGATGCGTTGTCTTTTATGAGGACTATGATGGAATGCCTCTTATCCAGTAAAAAGGGTTTCCGGTTCTCTACACTCACCATACGAAACACAGCAGTGTTAAAATGAAACAGAAACAGAAACTTTTTTATTCAATATAGATTACAAATAATACTTATTGAAAGTCACTCTTTTGTATAATTACCACTGGTTCGAAAAGAACCCTCCGTCCTGGGAAGAACCAGCAAGAAACCCAGCGGGACTTTTTTTTAAATAACAGCTTACAATCATGTATGTTACACAAATTAACAACACAACATATAAGAAATAGCTTGGGAGTGATCACCTCACTTCCACGGGTTATTATCATCTATAAATTCTTTAGTATTATAATACCTTTTTTATACAAACTTAGTTTAATAAAGTTTTTGAACTTTGAGCAAGTCAAATTTTGTATATTTTCTGGAATTTGGTTGTAAAAGCGTATACATCGCCCCAAGAATAAATTACTGACTCGATGGAGTCGAGTAACTGGTACTTCTAGCTTGTGTCTGTTCCTAGTATTTACAGAATGAATATCACTTATTTTTGTAAAACTACTTTTATTTTTGTGTACGTACATTACATTTTCATAAATGTATTGAGAGGCCAAAGTAAATATATTAATTTCCTTAAATGTTTGTCGCAGCGACTCTTTAGGCTTTAAATCATAAATTGCTCTTATGGCCCTCTTCTGTAAAACAAATATAATTTCAGTGTCAGCTGCGTGTCCCCATAGCAAAATACCATACGACATTATGCTATGGAAATAGCTAAAGTAAACTAGTCTAGCTGTTTCAACACTAGTTAGACTTCTTATCTTTTTTATGGCATATGCTGCAGAACTAAGTCTGCTTGCTAGTTTTGATATATGGGGGTTCCATTGAAGCTTCGCGTCTAGTGTGATTCCAAGAAAAGTGGTGGTATCTACAAAACTCAGTTTCTACTTTACTTAGATGCTTCTTTACGCTGGTAATGTTGTGGAATAGAGTTAGAGGCAAACAATTCTTTAGCTTTTCTAGATGTGTTAGTAATTCGGAATATACAGATACCATACAGATAGATATTTAAACGGTGATTCTCACCACCATCCTTCACAGTTAGCTACCGTGGGTAAATCTTTGTTTCAGAGAGCACGAGAGATCTGTTACAGTAAAAACCTTGCTGCCGAGCTCCAACACGTAAAGCAAGTTTTGCACAACAATAAGCTTCGGGTCCCGCGCCTACGTTACAGTGAACGAGTGAAGGCGGCCACAGTCGAGCGAGTGCCTGCTGTACTGCTATATGTCAAAGGTGTCACTGACAAGATTGGTTACATCTTGAAGCGTGCTTCCATAAAAAAATACTTTAAGCCGCCGAAGAAGATTAGTCAGTTCTTACCATCAGTCAAGTGTAATATTCCTCTGCAAGATGTAGGAGTGTACAAGCGTGTTTGTGAATGTGGTCTCTCTTATATAGAACAAACTAAAAGATTCATAAAAACCCGCGTTAAAGAACACATAGCTGATGTGAAGAATTGACGCTCCGGGAAGTCTGCATTCTGTGAACACGTACAGGATCGCCCCCGTCACAACATTATATTTGATAGACCACAAATCCTCGCTAAAGAACACAGATTCCTTCCAAGGATGATTGGCGAGGCTATTGAAATCAGAAAACATCCTAATTTAAATAGAGAACATGGCTGGTTGCTACAATCTGCTTGGAATCCCATAATTAATAAAATTAAATCCCAACCCAAGCATACAACTGCAATTCTATAGTGATCTTGAAATTACTAAGGGTTGTTGGTTAGATGTTAATTAGAAGAGAGGTAGGTAACTCTTGTTATGATTTTAATTATACTACTCTTTATTATAAACTTAACTTTAATATAAACCGGTATGATGGCAAGGCTCGTACAAGTAGAGTTTGTAAACAAGTAGTTAATAAACAACGGGAAACACTCAAAACGCACACGTACTAAAGGATTAAACGATACGAGACGAGTGATCTGTATATACTTATTGATACCATACAACTTTTAATTTGTGATTGATACTTATTATACTCTTTGCGAGTAATCAGCGATTGAGTCAGGCAAGAGCTGTCACCTTAGAGTAATTATACAGAACACAGATTCAAAATACAGTTGACAAACACAAGTAATGAATCGAACTGTAAATGAGAATCGATTTTAAGATTTATTTTTATTATGCAGTTATTTTATTTTTTAAACTGTGGACACTATGTTAATTGTAAAATCAAAGTCCCGGAAATTCCCGGGAATCCGGGAATTCTAAGAAAAAACTTTTTTGTTTTTTTTTTTAAGATTTACCCATCCTTTTTGAAGAGTTTTAATTAACTTAATTTCTGGTGAAACGTATTAAAACAGGCAATTTTTGGTAAAATCAACATTTATTAAGCAATTAAACAGAAAAATAAATAACTTTAACGCTAATTGCAGTCTTAATAATTGCTTTGTTTGTTTCTTTTATTCACACACAGATGCACTTCTAAACAGTTAAATCTTTATAATATGAACTTAGTTAAAAATCATACCAATTTTTAATAATTTTACTATTACCTAGTAATTATAGTATCTAATCATAGTTCAAAATCTCATTGTTAATTCTCAAAATCACAAATTTGTTGCATTTATTGTATTTCGTACTGTTATGTCCAACCCTATTTAGTTAAAAGCGCTGACTCGATTATTTTATTTCGTATATAAGCGTAGTGTTTGAGGTAATCGAGGCAGTGCAGCTCCAACCCATATTAAGTGCATATCGCACACGCCGTTCGCGGCTTTAGTACATTTTTTGTATTATTTTAATATTGGGGAAATAAACCAAAAGAACTTCCGGGATTGGGTGTAAAAGTTTTTTTTTTAAAAACACCTTCAGGGCGGCCCTCCTAACAAATTTGGTGTCAGAAGTGGGATGTCACACGGTCTACTCGTATATCGGTAGCGTGGCATCCGAATCCTGGAAAACTCTGAAGCAAGATCGACAGTAAGTCTCCACCCCACGCGTGTGAGCCTGCATCATCCGAAACACCAACAAGGTCTCAGCCCCACGAGCTTGAGGCATCTCCATCGTCATCAACCCGAAGTTTATCAAGGCTGTCAGTCTCCACCCCACGCGTGTGAGCCTGCCCTGAGCTGCTGCACTCCCACCGCACAACCACGTGGACGCCGGCGTCAAACGACTCCCTGGGTCTCACGGCAACTCGACTCCGCTGCACGTCATCGCAACACGACACCCGCATAGCAACCAATGTTCGCCGTAGTGTTCGTGATATTGTAAGTTAACCTTAATTTAGCGATAATTTTGTACTACTTTGTTCTAATTCTTTACATTTTGTCATTAATTGTATACCATATCCTTATTTCACCAATTTTTTATTTCCTAACTCCTTAACTATTTTTCTTATTCCACATGCATAAGACTAAAACTTTAAAGGAAAAACCAGAAGAACTAGAAATGTCTGACAAAATTCCCTTATTGGTCCTTACAAAATTCATTAAACCTTACAATGGCGACAGAGAATCACTTCCAGCATTCTTAACAAATTGTGATAACGCCATATCACTCGCGAATTCAGAACAGCAATCAGTTCTGTATCGTAATATCATATCCCAGTTAGAGGGAAAAGCCCAAATCGCGTGCTCATTAAAAACTTTAAATAGTTGGGATGAATTAAAAATATTCCTAAAAACTACCTTTGGCGAAAGGAAACACTCCACACACCTTTTAATAGAACTTCAAAACTGTAGACAGGGAAATTCAGAAACCGTAATGCAATACACGCTTAGAATTGAATCTTGTTTAACGCGATTACAATCTGATATACATTATAGTTGTGAGAATAAGTCCGAGCTAGTAGGAAGAATTGCCGCTATGGAGGATTTAGCCCTCAACACTTTTATATTAGGTTTAAATTCTAATTATGGATATATTGTTAGGTGCCGAAACCCGACAAATTTAAGCAAGGCGATTACGCATGCCATAGAAGATGAAAAATTATATATTCTAAGCAAAATTTCTTCCAAATCATATAAACAATGTTCTATATGTCACAAATTCGGTCATGATTCTTCCAACTGCTATAATAATAAGAAAAAACAATCTCATCGAGCTCATTATGTTAATCCGCAAAATAATAACTATCGTAATTCTCATAACATCTCAAATAAAAACTTTATTAAAATATGTAGCTATTGTAAAAATCCGGGACATATGATAAATGAATGTCGCAAGCGACAATATAACAATAGCATTTGTCGTAATATGCAACCGGATACTCGCCCGACGACTGCGTCACCAAGTCCCAGTGCACACACACCTAATAGAAATAATATGCATTTATGTAACGCACAACCATCTACCTCTAGTGCCGATATTTGTAACGAAGATTTAAACCGATTTCCGAAAAGTGCCTACCGAAATCGAAAATATTCCAAGGCACAAATTTTACTAACTCTTATACTCGTACTAAGCCTATCTATAATGATAACGAATTTAATTATAATTATCATAAAAAGTGTTCTTATAATACACCTCAGCGACATCAAATGCCGCCGATTCTTACTAAATCTTGTAATTTTAAAAATACTATTTCTTATTCTAACTCTACACCTCGGGAACAATACCCGAGTCCATCTTTGACACAAGGTCAAAGTCAAAATACTAATTATTTATTACCTCGGGAAAATCATCCCAGGACATCTCTGAATCAATGTCAGAGTCTTAGAAATAATTATAATACTAATTCTTGTACTAATTCTTATACCAATTCTATATCTAATAAAGATGCTATTTATTATACAAAACCTACATCTCGAAAAGATATTTCGAGTCATACTAACCCTACCTATGATTTAACTAATAATAAAGGTGAAATACCAACGTATATTATGAACATATCAAGTAAGAAAACATCACTACCCCATGTTTATTTTAGATCAAATTTTTCTGTTCAACCCTTACGATTACTACTCGATACAGGCGCAAGTGTTTCTATTATAAAAAAATCGAGTTTAAATGGAAAATTTACGCTCTCCAATGAAATCATAAAACTCAAGGGTATAAACAGCACTCAATCTTGTAACGAAACTTTAGGAACATTACTGTTAGATTTCATTTTAGATAATTTTTCCATAAACTACAAATTTCATGTTACATCAGACGATATTAATATTGATTACGACGGAATTATAGGAAGCGATTTCCTCAGTCATTTTAAAGTAAATATAGATTATCATACTTATTCGCTTTGTTTTAAAAATTCTATATCTATGCCTATCCACTTCTCAGAACCTACTTACATTATACCGGCGCGTAGCGAAACTGTTATCGAATGCTCCGTATCAAATAACCCTTCCGAGTTGCGTCACTTTAAGGATGCTCTCATACTAGATCAAACCGTTTGTAATGGTGTTTATTTAGCGAACTGCCTAGTGACTCTAAAAGCAAATAAAAGAGTTAACGTTTCCGTCTTAAACACAACCGAATCGCAAATTAAAATAAAAAATTTCAAGGTTAAATTAACGCCGATCGATTTTAATAAATATTCAAAATCTTTTGAATCGTGTAATAACATAAATACAATTTCGACAACCCACTCTAATCGTGTTCAACGCGTCTGCGAACAAATTCGTCACTCTCATTTAAACTCTGAGGAGAAAAAACTTTTACTAGACTGTTGTTCGCAATACTCAGACATATTTTATCTCGAATGAGACGACCTCACCTGTACAAACGCGATTCAACACTCGATAAATACAGGAAACACCCCTCCTATTCACGTTAAGTCATATCGTTTTCCTCAATGCCATAAAGACGAAGTAGATTCACAATTAAAAAAAATGTTAAAACAAAATATAATTGAGCCGTCAATATCTCCGTGGAGCACCCCAGTGTGGGTCGTGCCTAAGAAAATGGATGCGTCTGGCAAAAAGAAGTGGCGCATTGTCATAGATTATAGGCGACTTAATGATGTGACCATAAATGAAGTTTATCCTATCCCATTAATTAGCGATATGTTAGATCAATTAGGACATTCTAAATATTTTTCGACACTTGATTTAGTTTCCGGCTTCCATCAAATTCCTCTCAATCCTAATGATGCTGAAAAGACTGGTTTTACAGTAATCAACACAAATGGCATTTCCGATCATTTTCAATTTAATCGCATGCCCTTTGGATTAAAAGGTGCTTCTAGTACGTTTCAACGTCTCATGAACACCGTCCTTTCTGGTCTCCAAGGTCTCCACTGTTTCGTCTACTTAGATGACTGTATTATTTACAGCCACAATCTTAAAGTCATATGGAAAAATTACGTCTTGTTTTTGATAGGTTTCGAGATTTCAATTTGAAACTACAACCAGATAAATGCGAGTTCCTTCGACGCGAAGTCACTTATTTAGATCATGTAATTACTGACAAAGGTGTCTCCCCTAACCCTGACAAGGTTAAATCAGTATCCAATTATCCTATTCCCAAAAATCCCAAGGAAATTAAATAATTTCTAGGTCTAGTAGGTTACTACCGTCGATTTATAGATAACTTTTCAAAGATAACAAAATCTCTTACGTCATCATTAAAAAAAGATGTTAATTTTAATTGGACACAAGAACAAACCCAAGCTTTCAATTTGTTAAAGGAAAAATTAACTTCAGCTCCGTTACTTCAATATCCCGATTTTTCGCAACCGTTTATTGTCACCACAGATGCCAGTAATTATGCCGTTGGCGCAGTATTATCGCAAGGTCCTATCGGAAAAGACAAACCGATCGCGTACGCCTCAAGAACATTAAATAAACAAGAAGGCAACTATTCAACAATGGAAAAAGAATGTCGTGAAGCGACAATTAAAAGAGAAGGAAAACCTAACCTACGATCAGCAAAACAACCAAATAGACCAAGACAAATAATATATTTAAGATTCGAAAATATTTACAATTTTATATAACAAAAAAAAAATGGAGTATGAATATGAGGATGGATGATGTGATTTACAAATTATTTTAAAAAAAAAAGGTAATAAAAAAAAGAGATTTGTGTCGAAGCTGAGTCCGAAGATCCCAAGTGTGCTCTCAGCGCCTGGTACGAGCACGCACGGCGTAGGTGAGAAGGCGAGGGCGTCTCTAGGCGACGAAAGCAGGTGAATGCGGCGATTGCAGTATCGGCGACTTCAGCCCAGACAGGAGCTTGCAGGATCCTCAGCGACTTCAGACAGCGCAGTGGCCTGCAGGATCCGGTGACTGCAGGCGGGACAGAGGTTTGTAGGTTCCGGTGATTTCGGGCGGAACAGAGGTTTGTAGGTTCCGGCGACTCCAGGTAGAGTAGAGACTTGTGGGATCTCGGCGACTTCAGGCAGAGCAACGTTTTGTAGGATCCGGCGACTTCAGGCAGAGCAACGGATCGTAGAGTCCAGTGGCTTCAGGCAGGATAGAGGCTTGCAGGATCCCGGGGCTGAGCGGCCCCGGGATAAGGCCTTTAGAAGATGCTTCCGATACGAGAACTGAAGCAAGACTGAATTTCTTCACCGATTGTTCGGCTTTTATATCTTTCTAGAGAGAACGGAAAAATTATTTAAATTAAACGCAAATTTTTTGTAAATGGTCAAGAGGAAAAAGTATTTATGTGGAATTATCGAAATAGAAACTACAGACCGGTAACAAATTTGAATATAATTTCCATGGAGACCAAATAAACATCAGTAACAGAACATGTCAAATTTTAGTTTTAGGCTTGTTATAAGAAAATGGAAAGATTTAAGTGGAAAAGGAGATATTATTGAAATAGGAAAAAAAGTAGCGCAACTACCCACACAAAGCCCGAAATTGTAGAGTTACGGAAAACTAACTAAAAGATCGAAAAAAGGTAGACTTCATTGACACCAATTTAAAAGTGCTGATAATGTGGAAATACGAAGTAGAAATGATTTGTGATTGTGTTCTTATGGTTTGAAATCGTTACAGGATCCTATGAAAATAAAGGTGATGTAAAATATCCCGATTTGAAGTGAATGCAGAGAATTGAAACAGAATGGAAAAATGGATTTAAATTAATGTAAAATGATAAGTAAGTAGCATAACACTACAAGAACTTTTAGCTATCCTCTTCGCTGTAAAAACATTTCGTCCCTATATTTATGGTAACAAATTTAAAATAGTCACTGATCACAGACCTTTGCTCTGGCTTTTTAATGTCAAGGATCCGGGAAGTAGATTAATTTTTTGGCGCCTCAAGTTAGAGGAATATGATTATGAAATTATATATAAGCAAGGAAAACAAAATTCAAACGCCGATGCTCTTTCTCGCATACTCATTCATGCCTTAAATTCGAATGTAGTCCTTAATAAACTCAAATATGAATCATATTTTAAAAAGCAATTTACTAGTTCCATTTCCACAAATACTGTAATCGAAGATCATCAAGAAGCATTACACCTCTCTAAATTAAATAAAATTGTTTACCCCGTATCCCTCGACTTTGATGAATCTATCCCATATTGTAAAAATATTCTATCTCAGTTGCAAAACTCTGAAAGCTTAATAAACTCGGAACGAGAACCTTACACTATCTTTTATATTAAGGAGAATAATAAAACGTTTTATTTCTTATATACAAAAATCCACCATTACGAAGATTTAACATACCGAAATATTTACAATTTATTAATGCAACTATGCGACAATATTATAACAAGAAATAGCCAAATCACTGACTTAGCCATTTCCGATTTTGCTGACCCATTCTCTAAACTATCCTATACAAAAATATACAATATAATCGCCTACATATTTCACAATACTAATATTAAAATTCATATATACCGAAATCAAATTATTTACCCTACTCCTGCCGAAATTCCACGAATTCTCAAAGAAAATCACGACTCAACAATTGCTGGTCACCCCGGAATTAAAAGGATGTTAAACCGCTTAAAAGATCTATATTTTTGGAAAAACATGCGCTCCGACATAGAAAATTATGTTAAAAATTGTAAGTTGTGCCAAGTAAATAAACCACTAAGAACATGTAATAAGGCTCCAATGGTGATAACTTCTACAAGCACAAAACCATTCGAAAGATTAGCTCTAGATATAGTCGGTCCACTACCCGAAGCTGGCTTGCAAAACTTCAAATTCATATTAAACCTACAAGATGACCTAACCAAATTCTTATGTGTATATCCAATGATAACTTCCAGCAGTGACGAAGTAGCTCGTACATTAGTTCACTTTATCTCTCTGTTCGGAATTCCTAAAACGATATTAACAGATCTCGGCACATGTTTCACGTCGGAATTATTTAAACAGGTAATTGAAATATTTAAAATAAAACCCTTACATGCTACCCCCTATCACCCACAAACAAATGGTGCCTTAGAGCGTAGCCATGCTACACTCAAGGAATATCTTAAATCTTTGGTTAACGAAAACCAGAATGATTGGCATTGTTATTTAGCCACTGCAGTATTTTCCTACAACACTACCCCTCATACCACTACTACATATACACCCTATGAATTACTATATGGGCATAAACCAACAATACCTAATTCTTTATATAATTCGAGTAACGATACAACTTATCATGAATACATCCGCGCATTACAATATCGCATGAATCTTAGTCGACAAAAGGCATTAGAACACATAATCAAAAGTAAAGAAACATCGAAAAAATATTATGACACAAATAGTAAAAGTATATCCTACAAAACAGGTGATATGGTTTATTTAAAATGTCACCATAGACTTCGCAAAGCCTTATCCCCTATCTGGAAAGGTCCTTATAAAATAATTTAATTAAATGGCAAACATAATGTAACTCTTCTCATAGGTCGTAAGCATTTGAAATACCATATTAATGAAATTAAACCAGCTCATCCCTAATTTAAGTCCCTAATTTAATTTAAAATAATTTCACTTTATTTCAGGGCCATAAGCCACCAATTCAACGCTGAAACTCAAATTCTACCTATTTACAATAGTCCAGGTATTTAAATCAAATAACTACAATTAATTTTTATAACGATTTTTGGAATGTTGTAACGCATATAGACGTAGTTTCAAAACTGCGACGCTCTGCAAAAACTTGCAACTCCGTGGTTTCGTTGAATGTGATGATATCATAAGTTCTATTGAAATATTATTAAATTCGAATTTTGCTAAATTCGAATCTTTGTCGTATATAGTTTCTACCGAGAAACAAACAAGGCATAAACGAGCTTTAGAACTCGGTGGAGAAATTTTGAAATTCTTTTTTGGAACTCTAGATGCTGATGATGCACGGAAGTACGATGCAGCCATTAGCGCTTGTCAAAATAGTGAATCCGAACTACTAAAACTAATGAAGGATAATATCCACATAATTCAATCTTCTATTAATGTTTTTAACTCAACAATATATAAACTAAATATGAATGAAAATAAATTAAATTCTCAAATAAATTCTTTAAATATTGTGTTATCCCAAATTGTCAAAAACAATGACCAATTATCACACATCTCTAAAATATATGCTTTACTTAATATAATAGAAAGCTCTTTGGCCACTATTTCTAATTTCTTAGAAAATGTACTAAACTCTATCTTATTTTCTAAGGCAAACATTTTACATCCTAGTGTGATAACTACTACAAACTTATTTCGCGAGCTATTAAAACAGAGTAATTATATAAATAAGCGACTAGATTTTCCAGAAACATTAACGGTTGAAAATATACATTCTCTGATAGATATTTCAAAACTCACATCTTTCTATTATAATCAAAGAAAAATTTTCATATTACGCATACCACTGATTTCTTCTTTAAAGTTCACTTTATACAAATGCATATCCTTACCAACCCCTCATAATCCTTGTAATCCTAATTCTTTCGCCCTAATCCAACCCACCAAGCCTTATCTTGGAATAACAGAAGATAGACTTAGTTATAGTTTGTAAGATAATTTAAATGATTGTAATATTATCACTAATGATTATTCTATATGTCTTTTAATTTCTATATTTTCTACAATTATACGATAAATTATACAATACAATCTATCTTGTGAAACGAAATTGTTAACTGAAGCAACGTTATCTTTACCATTTCAATGTAACTCTAAACTTTTATATGGACAAATCGCCATACATCGATGTATAAAATAAGTAATAATAAGTTTATCTATGTACAATCTGAAAAATGTAAATTAACTATAAAATGTAATAATATAATACAAGATTTTACTATTTTAGGAACAGGTATCCTAAGTTTAAATGAAAGCTGTATTGGTTTTTCTAAGACAATTCAATTATTACCATCTACAACTAAATCTATTAAAATTGAAAATAAAATGAATTTAAACTTTAATATTACAGAAGACGATTGTTGTAATAAGGAAGTTTTAAATAAATCGATTCCCTACTTATCCCCTATATCTCTAACTAGCCTAGACATGGACACTCTAAAATATTCTTATCATTCCTTAAATAACTTACAAAGTGAGATCAATAAGGTTCAAGAACAATCTCACATTATTGAATATGGTAATTACTATTCATCGTTTACATACTTCTTGATTATTTGTTTTATTTTATATGTTTCCTATAAAATGTTTTGTTGCCTTATTAAGAGAAATAACGATTCTTGCTGCTGTATACAAATATTTAATCAGTGCAATACACGACGAATTGTTAAACACGAATCAAAAGTTAGTAATTCTATTGAGTTAACCGAAGTCTCATCATCAGACGATGATAAAAAGGATTCTATATCCTTACCCAACATGCCAGTGCAAAATCAAATGAAAAGAACATTTGGTAAATTCAACTTATCAAATCGAAACTTATGTAATAATTAATTACTATATTACTTGACTATACATATAACAGTACGCAGTAGTTACGTAGTAGACCAATTAATTATTCATTAAACTAACACATGGCGCTAGGCTCCTTCAATTATTTATATCTATATAATAAATTAAATTGAAGTGTCTGTTTGTAATGCTAAAATAACAGCTTTTTACTCTGTGCATATGAATTTACATATGGTACTTATAACAAAAACACAATTTTTTTGATTTTTGTCTGTCTGTCTGTTTGTTCCGGCTAATCTCTGAAACGGCTGGACCGATTTCGACGGGACTTTCACTGGCAGATATCCGATGTTCTAAGGAGTAACTTAGGCTACTTATATTTGAGAAATATAATTATATTTGTGAGTAATATAATTAAAACCCTCAATTACACGCGGGTGAAGTCGCGGCGCAAAGCTAGTTTGAAAATGAAAATGATTTCATAACAATTTCGACAATCTTGTCTCGTCTCGAGTCTCGACTTGAAAGTCCCGGGACTCGAGACAACTAAAATTACGAAAAGTACCCAAACCCTAGTTGTGGAGTACACATAACATACGCGACAACTAAAAATATGCTTTTTCTTGCAGATGTTATCTCTGACTGAGATTTGAACCAAAGGATTCGACCCAATTGTTGTCGAAGTTTCAAAATGAATGCATTTACTAAGAACATGACGAGACTTTCATATTCTGTCGTTAGGTAACTAAGACCTTTTTCACAAAAATAAGCCTTAAAATTAAAAAAAAAATTAAGTGTTATAATGCCGATAACTGAAGCTTAATAAACTTTTAGTAACATGGCTGTTGGTAACATATAAAACGTTAACGTTAAGCACCTGTGTCACGTAGGCTTATGCTAAAATTTCACTAAGCCATTAATTGTGTTGGTCGGTTGCAACTGGATTACGTTGCGCTTTAAATGGTTTTAGTCATTAAGTTTGGAAATGACTTTAGGTCGCCTTTAGGTAATATTGGCTTTGTAATATACTTTTAACATACTTCAAAGCACTTAGACTCCAATTACTCTTTGTATTTGGTCACGTAAAAACGATTTTAAAAGAATTACTTCCGAAATTTTCGTTTTACAAATAAAACTACATAGTTAGTTTGAACACAGTCAGTACTGCAAAAAATTGTAATATTTTAATAAAAGTGGTGGAAGTTTTTACGCAAAATAATTAAGCAATCAAAAATTATAATTTTACGAAACGATATTTTACTGTATTTCTTTTTAAAATTTTATACAGCGTAAGAAAATCTACTACACATATAAATTAAATGAGCCACTAACCAAAATGAAATGCACAAATCCTGTGTTTTACAGTACATTCATAACTTATTTTAATTAATCATGTATCAAATTAAAGCTATTTTTTCTCTATTCGATGGAGTAAGGTTGTGGATTAAAAAGCAGCCACAGTCGGAAAATAAATAAATTAAAAAATATTTATTGTGTTTTTCATTGTTATGTGCAGTAAAACGGTATGAAAATCTCTGCTTCTCTCTTGCATAACCTTTATTTGCGACTGCTTTTAAAATCTGCAACCCTACTTCATCGCATAGATAAAAAATAGCTATGATTTTTAAAAATACGTTAGATACGTATAATTTCAACGGACAGATAGCTGTTTACTCCTGGTTGGCTAGAGGTTGCGGCCGAATAGGCAACCCAAACTTTTTAAGTTCAAAAACTTATATGTACGAGTATATATATATTTTTTCTGTCATTTATATAAAACTTGTTAAAAAAAAAACTACAAATCTTAATTTAGCAGTGGTAGAGCCACGCGGCAGCTTTGCTGTCGCACGGATGGGCCGTTCGAACCGAGGTGGTACCACGACCTCACAGAAAACCAGCGTGAAGTAGAGGTTTACCTCTGCGTTTCGCTTGGTGAGTGCAGGTGGCCGGAGGCCCTTTTTACTGGAAATGAGGCATTCCATCTCAGTCCTCAAGGGTGACAACGCATCTACATTTTGATTTGTCATAGAGGATAGATGTAGATGTCTATGGGCCGCAGCAACCACTTACCATCAGGTGGACTGTGTGCTCGTTTGTCACCCTTATCCTATAAAAAAAAAGACTAATATATCTTGTGGTCATTTTTGATAACATTAATATTATGTTTGCAGTTGAAAACTAGATCCTGGGATATAAGGTTGTCTCCAGTAATTGCTATTGTTCACACGCTAAAACTTTTCGCTTGTATTGTAAAATAATGGAATAACTCACGCTAGGTATGACTTTATTCGATGGATGAATGAGGGATAGATTTATGGAAAATTTAATATATAAATCAAACATCGCCCAGTCATATAATGTAGGTCGAATTCTCTAAGATATTTTACTTTATATATATAAAAATTACTACTAGGTACTATGTTACATGCCATCGTTTAACCCTTAATTTAAAAATCTAATGTAATTGCTAATTAAATCATGAAGTTAGGTACTACATAATATAATGTTTTTAGCCCAAGCCATATTTAGTTATAAAATAAGTTACAACTTTCAAAGAAAATTAATAGCTTGATCTAAAGTCTAGACTAATAGAATTAGTTTTTTTTTTTTATAGGATTGGGTTTTTTATGGGATTTTTTATGGGATAGTTACTTACTAGAGACAGAAAACCAAAACTTTAAATACCTTGTAAAATATACTGAAATTGTATTATCGCATATATGTTTTAACGCATCTTTTCCGGTACTCCTACTCCCAAGACGTAGTCCCAAACTCATGGAAGACAGCTTTGGTCCACCCGATCCCTAAAAAAGGGCAACCGCTCAGACCTGTCCAACTACAGGCCCATCGCTATCACCTCTTTGTTCTCCAAAATAATGGAATCCATTATTAACTGCCAGCTCATGAGGTACCTTTAGGATCACCAGCAATTAGTGACTGCAAATACGGTTTTCGTCGGGGTCGATCAGCTGGTGTTCTTCTGATCTGCCTGCCTCATAGATGGGCGGAAGCAGTAGAGTCCAAGGGGGAGGCATTGACCGTTATTTTGGACATAGCGAAGGCCTTCCTTTGAAGCTCCCTTCCTATGGGCTTCCCGAGAAATTGTGCAATTGTATCACCATTTTTCTTGCTGATCGGCGCGTCAAGGTCGTAGTAGACGGTGCATGCTCTGATTTCAAGCCTATTAACGCTGGTGTTCCACAAGGCTGCGTGCTATCACCAACGCTGTATGTTTTGCATATCAATGTTGCAAGCTGGTAACATCCATTGCTATACAGACGACAGCACTGGTAATGCCTTATACACCGGCCGTGCAAATATTTCTCAAGAAAACGTCGCTGAGTACCGGCACAAACTTGTGTTTAAAGTAGAGTCTTTGCTGGAGAAAGTTCGGATTGGGAGCGACTAAATCTAGTCCAGGTCAATCCCCAGAAAACCCAAGTTTGCGCGTTTACCGCTAAAAAGAACCCCTTTTGTCGTATCTCCTCAGTTTCAAGGCACTCCCCTTGCTCCCTCAGCTAGCATCGGAATCCTCGACGTCGAAATATCGAATAGTGCGCAGTTTCATGCTCACTTGGAAGGCAAAGCCAAATTGGCCTCTTAAAAGCTCGGCGTGCTCAGCAGAGCGAGGCAGTATTTCATGCCGGCACATCGCTTGCAACTTTACAAAGCGCAAGTTCGGCCTCACATGGAATACTGTTCTCATCTCTGGGCCGGAGCACTCTAGTGCCAGCTCCTTCCACTAGACCGTATTCAGCGCAGAGCGGTTCGAATCGTCGAGAACCAAGTTCTTTCTGATAGGCTCGATATACTGGCGCTACGTAGGGATGTTGCATCCCTTTGCATTTTCTATCGAATCTACCACGGAGAGTGCTCTGAGGAATTGTTCGGATTAATTCCAGCCGCCAAATTTCACGAATGCACATCGTATCAAAATTCACGATACCATCCTCACCATCTGGATGCTTGGCGGTCCACGACTTTGCATTTTACTAAGAGTTTTCTTGCTCGTACAACTTCTCTGTGCAATTGTTTACCACCGCCAATTTTTCCAGACCGATACGACTTACGGACCTTCAAGAAAAGAGCTTACACATTTCTAAAGGGTCGGCAACGCATCTGGAATTCGCCTGTTATTGCTGTTGTTCATGGGCGGCGGTAGTCACTTACCATTGGGTAAACCGCATGCTCGTTTGCTCACTCTTCTAATAAAAAATAATAAAAATGTCACATGGGGCCGCGTATAAGCGTATAAGTGATTATCTAATTTTAAGAGACACATTTTCTTCGTCTATTTAAGTTATTAAAAAATTACATGTTAAATTAGGTTAAGCCTTCGTCTGCACTGTGCAGGTTACTGCAATGCTGCTAGCTGTCCGGCGGAGCGTAGGATGCGTTTGCAAATACGGACAAGCAGATTGCGGGCAGCCGCTTTCGCAGCCGCAACTTGCAGTTGAAGAAACGTTGCGATTTGCGGTCATATCGATTCATTTCAAACATTTGAAAATAATTTTCAGATTCACTAGGATGAGCAAAACACGTTTGAACAATTATTTGAAGAAAAATTCGATAATAATCTTTTTATAGGATAAGGATGATAAACAAGCACATAGTCCAACTGATGGTAAGTGGTTGCTGTAGCCCATAGACATCTACATCTGTTTTTGATCACGAATCAAAATGTAGATGCGTTGACACTCGTATGGACTAAGATGGAATGCCTCATATCCAGTAAAAAGCGTCTCCAGTTCTCTACACTCACCATACAAAACACAGCAACGTTGAGCTGCTATTTAACGCTGGTATTCTGTGAGAGCGTGGTCCTTCCCCGGTCGAGCCGTTTTGTTCGTGCTACAACCATAATATTGCTGCAGCATGCCTCCACCACGTATTAAAACATTTTCGATATCCATCATAAACGTACCACGTGCACACAATCTTACTCAATAGCGGACAGCCGCAAACTGAGCCGCACGTTGTGAATAGCAACCGTCTGGTTGGGCGTCATTCGCGCCGCAAACCTCAGAGCGACCGAAACGGTTTGCAGGTAGCCTTACGCATAGAAAGAAATGTTACGTACATATTTTTGCTTGCATTGCGGGTAACCACATAGTACCTACGAACCCATACAGACTGAATTATGAGCTTTTAAAAATGTCGAATTCCTAATAGGTTCTTCATTTAAAAAATAAATACTTCACCTCAATTATTGTTCTATAAGAAAAATTCAATTTAAATAAAAAATCGTTATCCGTACTTAACAAAAAATGCTATATTAGCGGACAATGTAAATGACAAATTTCTGGAAACTAACCATGCAGTCAAAGCTAAGTTTTACCAGACAAGTCACAGTAATAAGTCATATAATTTCCGATCACGCTTTCAAATACATGAATAGTAGATGGAAAAATTCAGTCCTCAAAAAATATGACAAATCTCCAAATGCATGGCGAAACATACTCAACTGCAATGCAGCTCGTATTGAAGAAGCAATTGAGCGGAATCAAAATTGGTAGTTGCTAGAGTTCTGTCAACCGGAAAAAGCAACCTGATATTAAAGCCAATTGTGGAACGTCATTTCCGATACTCATGGGATTTTGAGTTAGATTGAGAATTTCTACGGACAGCTATAAACATTGTCGTTGGAGCCGCATGCAAGTGTGAGTAACGACCATAGAGCAAGTCTTATTCAATACTATTCCGGTGATGTTCCAGACATCAGTTTGAGCGTTCGAAGATAATGACTATCCAGCACATTAAAAACAGCAAGGCTCCGGGTGGGGATGAATTTACTTGGGAGCTTCGTCTTAAAACTGGTAGGTACTTAAAGTCCTTAAAAATTATTCAATTCCGTTCCTTATAGTGTCACTACTTCTGAGGTGTAGAGCAAAAGTGCAAAATCAATCACCCCTTGATGTCTCGTCAATATCAAAAAGGTATTTAAAAAATGTATTGAATACGATTTTAACTCGAAAACAATATATTAAAACATTTATTATTATTTACATAATTACAGCACTTCTTAGTTTTATTTACTTCCCAAAGTTGCCGTTGGCAATTAATTTGTATAAATTTGCATTATTCGGAAATTTGTTTCACAATAAGATACGAAACTGTTCGCCGACCCATACCAGTACGTTTCACAGCAGACTAATCCTATCTTATATTGGCCTGCGGTTTAATTCTACAGGATTATAATGCGATGATTGAAATATTTTTGGTACTTAAAATTCATGAAGATAATCTATATTATATTTTAAAAGCTTCTAATTAGCTTGCAATGTATGTTTGATAGCATCAAATCCTACAACTGAATTTTAAAGCTGTTATCGTGAATCTATTCAGCTGAAATTTTGGATACATGTATTACTTTGGATGACAATGAATAGTTAGCAAAGTGAAATCATTCTAAATCCAATATGGCGGATGGCTCAAGATGGCGGGCTATATTTTTATGCATCCCCATGACATGGATATCAAATGAAAGGGTTCGCTGAGAAGAACGAATTAAATGACGTCCACGTTCAGCTCGTATAGTAGCAGGAGATAGTGAACTACTACGCGGCTAAACGGTAAGACTTTGTGTGTTTGCGTTTTAACTAATATCGACCTACACACTGGGAAAATTCTAGCGGTGGTGAAAAAATTCATAATGGTGAAAAAAACAAAAGATTATGGGTAGTTGGTGGTGCTCGAACAAACGTTGTAAGGATAGATAAGAGTCAACTACTGGCAATAAAAAATCAAGATGATAGATCTAAGATGGCGATCAAAAACTAACAATGACGATTTAATAAAATTAATAGACTTAAGACATGTCCAACAATAACTAAAAAAAAACATTTTAAAAACAATTTATTTATTTAAATACTCTAAAAGGAAGAAAATAAACTTTAAATTAAGTCGATTCCATAAAGGACATTGTAAAAACTCGCCTAAGAACCAACATATACTTGATACTTACCAAAATTCTTATCCTTAATTATAGATAGTAACGGACACTTCTAAATTGTGTAATCAAAATAAAAAGGACTTTTTAGATTTTGAACTTTATACCTATTTTTAATACTAATGTGCTGAGTTTATCGGCACCTGTGATATGGCCAATCGCACAATACCTTCAAGTACATATTTCAAAAAACTCAAGTATATTATGAAAACGTTAATATTTTTAAATATACCTCAGATCATTATCACAAGGAACTGGAATACAGTAAATTCATCCATTTTCATTTAAAATAACAATACTGTTGTCCTCTCATTGGCCAAATCTGCATTGTGCCTTGCAAAAAACGTCCATAATGTTGACAGATGACAAGACGTTAAAATAGATAGACGTCAGACGTGCGATCGTTTTCGTTTCGTTTCATAATATGAAAACGATCGCACGTCTCCTGCAAATGTTTTCGGAAACTGCAGTTAGTTTGCTTGTTATGCGATAACTTTACCTAATCACAGCCTGAGTTTTATTTACCGTATAAATTCTAGGCGAAAACTGAACTGAGCAATAATATAGTAATGTTTTTATTTTTAAAGAATAAGGATGACAAATGAGCACACAGTCCACTTGATGGTAAGTGGTTGCTGTGGCCCATAGACATCTACATCTATCTTCGTTTGCGAATTAAAATGCAAATGTGTTGTCAGCCGTGAGGACTAAGATGGAATGCCTCTTTTCCAGTAAAAAGGGTCTCTGGTTCTCTACACTCACCATACGAAACACAGCAGCATTAAGTTGCTATTTAACGCTGGTTTTCTGTGACAGCGTGGTCCTTACTCGGTCGAGCCGACCCATTCGTGCTACAACTACACTAATAATATAGCTGCAGCATGGCTCTACACATATAAATATCGAGGTTATGTTTTATTTTTATATGTTTTCAGAAGTTTCCGTCAGGAGTTATCGCTCTTACATAAAATTGTGTGTAATTTCGTACTTAAAAAGGTATTTTTTCACTGTTGGTTCATAGGCGAACGTTGTATGGACGCAGAACAATGTAATTTATTACATTACACATTATTTTTATGATACAAAAGCTTGTCACAAGATTTACCTGTGTTTGTAAACAAGAATAAAATACGTAACTTGATATTGACACAAGTAGGTAAATTTAAGAAAAAAACTAATGCTTTTATAAATCAGATAAATCTCGCGACAAGCTTTTATATCATATCAATTGTGGAATTAAATAAATTTATTTAATTTTAAGTTTATATTCTTCTTTTTAAAACATTTTAATAAAAGCTAGTTATTAACAATGTTATTTACTATTAATTTATTTAAATGATGACATTATGTAATGTATAAAAGGAATTGAGTATTCTAATAAATTATTGAACTTTATACGTAGTTGATCCTAAGAACTAACTAAATCAAGGGTTAAAGGCTTACATTATGTCGCTAAGTGTTAATATGAAACTGCGCCCCTTGTATCCTCCGAACTCAGACAACACTAAGAGGACACGGGAGCAGTGGTGCTAACGTATAACGCTGTACAGCTCACCTCAATTTTTGCAACTGAAACATGGTCGACATGCAGCCATGGACTAAATTCACCAATAAGGCCTGGAAGGATGGTTCTAATGGCCCATGAGTTTCGAATCCCTTGTGCTCTTCTCCTCACCCCCGCTAGGAGGGCGAACACAGGCATTACCATTATCGTTACAACATATCAAAGTCCTCTTCTGAACATAGGCCTCCTCCATAGATTGCCTCATAGGGGGGATATTTGCCATAGTTGCCATGCTTGACAAGCGCGTTGGTCGTTATTAGAAAAACGCTGCTAACCATCTCCTGATTTGTTTCCCTCCGTCGCCTTACTACATACACCCACGGGATGATATGGAATAGTGGATATTCTTACACCGCCATTTCACGGTAACGTAGGTATTAAAACTATGAAAATTTAAACACTATCTTACGGGTACTTGACTTTTCTTTCTTAAACAATAATAGAATATTAAAGTTGGTAAATAATTACCTCGCGAATCCGCTCGATAAAATAAAATGATGTGTCTTACCTAGTTTTAAGAGCATCTCCCGCCCTCCCTCAATTGCGTGCACTATCCCCGTCACCACTAATCCCAGCACCATTACTCCCAACACCACTAAACTAGGAAATATATACCACTAACGACAATACGACACGAGTTTGTCCTCAACACGATGTATGTGCTGGTGATGTAGACTCTGCGGTGACTTACCGCTAAGTGAGCGGTGATTTTTTTTTTGTGCCCAAAGCAAGGCTACCCTCCGGAAACGGGAAAGGGAGGTGGTGAATGCTCATAGCATAACACGGCAGCCGGCTGCGTGGCTAAGTGTGACTCACTGAGAAGTGCCTACCCACTAAACACCACCTGTGGGACTAGCTTTGGCCTGAATGGCTTTTCTGCCGAATCGGAAGCGAACCCCTTTAGGGAAAAGGAGGCGCAGAGAGCAGCGATCCAAAACAACTGCTATTTATGCAGCCCGCTGACGCAAACGTTCCCCACGTAAGTAGCGAGCGTTAACCGGCGGTTTGTTTTTAATTTTTAAGATTTAGGGAATACTAGTGACGGGGATAGTGCACGCAATTGAGGAAAAACCGAAGGTGCTCTTCAAGCTACGTAAGACACATCATTTTATTTTATCGAGCGGATATACGTGAGACAATTTTTACCAACTTTAATTTAATGGTTTTCCGCAAAGTAATGCCTCGTTCTATTAATTATAATAATAGAATACATGTTAGTATAATAAATGTGATAAAATATTATTTATATCTTTGCAATCAAACATCTTTTTCCCCTCCGTCAAAATTTTAAACTTAAGTAAAATTATATAAATAATGATAAACCGTTATTATAGTTTATGAAAATATGAGTTCTTAATGATTTCTCATATTTACACGAATACTGCACGAGGAATAAAACGGATTTTACGGATTTTATCGCGTTTAATTTTAACTTTTTTAATTCCCGACATTTTGGGAATTTTACAGCACCCATGGTCACGGGGGGACTAAAGTGTTTGACATCCCAAAAATTAACAGTTAAAAGTTGAAGGCTACCTTCAACTTTTAATTGTTAATTTTTGATCCGATCTACGCATACCGAGCTTAGAGTATCTGAAGTCTTGCAGTAATATACTTGTGATTGGATTTAATTTTATTAATTATGGGATACCAAGCAGGCGATAGCATCTAGCAATCGCCTCTACTAAAATTAGAATGTTTTTTTTTAAATTTCAATAGCCTCTAAGATCATCCTTAGAAGGAATCGTTGTTCTTTTGCGAGGATTTGTGCTCTATCAAATCTGATATAATGGTTGGGACAATCCTGAACATGTTGACATACCGCAGACTTCCCGGTCCACCGGTGCTTCATTTCAGCGATATGTTCTTTCACGCGGGTTTTTATGGATCTTTTTGGTTGTTATATGTAAGAGAGACCACATTCACACTCAAGCTTATACAATCCTATATCTTGTAGAGGGATATTACATTTGATTGATGGTAAGAACTGATTAAATGTCTTCGGTGGCTTCTAGTGTGTTCTTATGGAAGCCCGCTTCAAAATATATCCAATCTTGTCTGTGACTCCTTTAACATATGGTAGTACAGCAGGCCAACGCTCAACTGTGGCCAGTTTTACTCGGTCACTGTGACTGAAGCGCGCGACCCGAAACATGTTATCGTGCAAAACTTGCTTGACTTGCCGGAGCTCGGCGGCTAAGTGATTACTATCACAGAACCCTTGTGCTCTCTGAAACAAAAATTTTGCCACGGTAGCTAACTGTGAAGGATGTTAGTGAGATTCACCGTTTAAATAGCGGTGACTATGGGTCTTTTTTCTATACACAGTATGACTGATTGTGTAATTAGGATTTCGAATAACTGAAACATCTAGGAAAGCTAATTATTTGCATCTTACTCTATAGTGAATTGAATTTTAGAGTTTATGGAGTTAATGTTGTCTGAAAATGCAGTAAATGTGTCTGATGGTAAATTTGTGAAAGTATCCTCTACGTACCGCTTGTAGAAATGAGGATAGACAGGGAGTGAGAAGGGCTTTCTTCTGACAGGTGAGGCCATCGCCACATCATCTACTTGCTTGTAGAACTCTTCTATCCACAGTAGATATATATAATAATGAAAAGTTGAAAGTAGCCTTTGTTAACAATGACATTAGGACGTCAAACACTTCAGTCTCCCTCGCGACCATAGGTGCTATAAAATACCTCAAACGTCGGAAATTATATAGCAACTACAGCATATACAGCAATAGTTGATTCAGTTAATGTAAAGGTGCAAGGAGAGATCCCAGAAGAAAACATTCGCCATCTTATTGAGAGCTTGACAGCAAGGCTCCAAGAATGTGTTTTAAAATAGGAAGACATAGCCGTTATAACAAAAGATACAACATTGTGCATTTAGTCTACAGTTTAATTCTATTGTTAGGTCTAAACAGCCTTAAAAAGTGAAAACAAAAAACAAAAACATCCATAGATTAAGTTTTTTTTGTTTAATTGCATTAAATTTAATTAAAAAAGATTGTTTTATTGAATTTAAAAAAACCCAAGCACATATTTCTGACCAAAAAAAAAAACGAAATATCTGTGGCGCCCCTTATTTTGTTTTAAGTAGTGTATAAGATAACGGTTTAATTTTATAGCAAATAATATTACAATCCTTATTTTGAAACATATATAGACTAAATTTTAGTGTACACTTCAAAATAATATTTTCTTTCGACTAAAGTTATACGAGGTAAGGCTTACTGTAAGGTATTTAAAAATTAAAACAAAATGATCTACTCATAAATAATTTGACACTTTGTAATCAAGTATTTTTTTGCTTCCTAGAAGTGAAAAAAATACGTTGATCTCGGATATTTCACAGCTTATACGTAGGCATGTTATGTTTTCTTGTACTTACGCATTTTAGTGAACATGAACTAAAAGTGTAGCATAAAACTTTAAAAAAAAACAGGAGCGCAACTCTGTCGAGTCATATCAATAATGCTGACAGTACGACGAGCTACGACTTTAACGGCATGCATCAAACTATGAACATTCTGTAGGTTCACGCATTTTATCGTGATTATGTAGGAAAATTAATGACTGCGAAAATATTTCACTTTCCGAGAATTCGAATTGCGTTTCTAACATAAAATTTTATTGTTTGTGTATTGAGAACGCTCGACCTTTCTTTTTCTATAATTTATCTTGCTGACGGTATTTATTGTATTTTGTATTTCTGATGCACATACATTTTGATGTTTCCTTATTATTTCTTAACGAGGAAGATTAGTAAATTTTTACCATCCGTCATGTGTCATATCACTTTACAAGATGCAGGAGTGTACAAGCAGGATTGTGAATGTGATCTCTCTTACATAAAACAAACAAAAAGATCTATAAAAACCCGCGTGAATGAACATATAACAGACTTGAAGCACCGACGTTCCGGGAATTCTGCAGTGAGTTAACATGTACAAGATCGTCTCCACTATTACATTAGATTGGATAGCCACACATCCTCACAACAGAACACCGATTTCTACCAAAGACGGTTCGCGAGGCTTTTTTAATTAAAAAACATCGTAACTTCAACAGAGAAGAGGGTGCTGCCATCTGCTTGGGATCCTATAATTAATAAAATAAAATTCAAACCCAAGCATACAACTGCAAGACTTCAAGATACTATAAGCTCATTCTGCGTAGATCGGACCAAAAATTAATATTCAAAAACTGAAGGTAGCCGGGCTAACTATGACATCGGCACGTCAAACACCACAGTCCCCCCATGACCATGGGTGCTATAAATCACCCGAAACGCTGGGAATTAAAAAGTTAAATGAAACGCGATGAAATCCGTAAAAATTAGTTTCATTTAATTTATTATCCTGGTCTGGAGGAGGCGGAGCGAATTTATTTTACATACAAACATATAATCACGCCTCTTTCCCGTAGGGGTAGGCAGAGACCACTTCTTTCCACTTGCTACGATCCTTACATACTTGTTTCGCTTCGTCCACTTTCATTATTCTCCTTCATACATGCTCTACGGTTTAGGGTGCTCTTAACCTGGCCTTTTTTCAAGACGTCCCTGATTTGGTCTTGAAATGTCCACCTAGCTCTATCCCTTCCAGCACTTTCATTCACGATCGCCTTATACACTTTTTTCGTCAAACGTTCTTCATTCATTCTCTCGACATGGCCAAACCATCTCAGCATACCTTTCTCAATTTTTGTCACTACATCTTCTTTCAGACCACAACGTTTCCTTATCTCACTATTTCTTATCCTTTCACCCAGTTTAACTCCTATCATACTTCTTAACGCTCTCATCTCAACTGCATTTATTTTGCTTTCGTGTTTCTTCTGCCATACCCAACTTTCACTTCCGTACATGAGTGTCGGAACCAATACCCCGTCATGCACAGCCAAACGAGCCTTGTTAGACACCTTTCGACTGCTCATAAAGGAGTGTAAAGCTCCATTCATCATGTTTCCTGCATTCCCTCTTCTATCGATATCACTCTCACACTTTCCATCTTTTGTAAACTTTGAACCCAGATATACAAACTCTTTCAGCTGTTCAATTTGTTCATCTCCAATCACGATATTGCAGTCGGTCACTGCATCTCTTTCAAACACCATCACTTTCGTCTTCCTTAAATTTATCTTCATTCCCTTCCTAAGAAAAGCTCCATTCATAGTAGTTACCATCTCCTGCAACTCCTCGGCCGAAGACGTAAGTAATACTTGGTCAGCAGCATAGAAAAAACATTTGACGAGTAACTCATTCATTCTCAACCCGCCTTCATTCTCTTTTAAATCTGCCAAGCAATTGTCCATAAACAGATTAAACAGCCACGGTGACGCTACACATCCCTGCATAACACCTTTTTCGATATTAAAATATTCAGTGTATGTCCCGTTTATCCTTACACAAGCATTAGAATCCCTATAATGAGATTGCAATGCTCGTACGAGGATGCTGCTCACACCGTTCACGGACAATGCTGACCACAATTCATTCCTCACCACTCTATCATAGGCCTTTTCTAGGTCCACGAACGCGCAATAAACCTTTTTGTTTTAGCCAAACACTTTTCGGCTATGCACCGCAAGGAAAAGACCTGATCCGTACATCCCATTCCCTTTCTAAATCCCACTTGTGCATCCCAAACTTTTTCGCCTGTTTCATTCACAACCCTTTTAAATCAACACTTTCGCATACAATTTACCGACGACGCTAAGAAGGCTTATACCGTGGTAATTTATGCAGTCCTGCCGTGAACCTCTTTCCCCTCATACAAAGGTACGATTACGGCTTTGCACGAGTCTCCTGGTACTTGCCCATTTCGCCAGTACAAATTGAAAAGGCGGTACAGCTGACTAGCTACTATGCCCTGTACAGCCCTCAGCATCTCGACGGTAATCCTGTCATACCCTACAGCCTTACCTACTCTCATACTTTTCAACGCTTTCACTATTTCGTCCATACTTATCTCACTTTCATCAACATTTATATTAGTTTCTATGGAAGGTTTCGGATGCTGTACCTGCACTTCCTCTCTTTCAAACAAACTTTCAAAATACTCTTTCCATCTCTTTAACACACATTCTTCTCCTTTTATAATGCAGCCATCTTGACTCATGATTGTACTCAGCTCCGAGGTAGAAGTTTTTCCTCTGGCTGTTTTGATGGATTTCCAGAAAAACTTAATGTTTGAGTGGAAATTTTCAGTGAGCCTCCTATCGAAATCATCCTTTCTTTCTTCTTTCTTTCTAGACACAACTTTTTCGCAGCGAAATTTGCTCTTTTCAATCTTTTCTACTTCGTTCTTGCTTCCTTTATCTCATCATACATCCATCCATCCTTTTGAACTTTTTGTTTATCTTTTATTGCTAACCAATAAAGCCACGCTTTCTTCTTTTCTTGCACAACCCTTTGTACATCTTTATCCATCCACACGTTATAGTTCTTTCTTCCTTTCTTTCTTTTAGCTACCCTGCATACCTCATTAGCAACATTCACGACCCTTTCTTAAATGTCTCCCACATATTTTCAATCACACCTATCTCTTCTATGCCTTTAAAACTTTCTTTCAGTTTCTCTACATACTCATCTTTCTTGTCCAGAACACTTGTAGGCTCGGCCCCTCCGTGTCGCCACCGTTTAAAGAGGCCACGCATACGGGCTATGACCAGGAAGTGGTCTGTGTCGAGGCCTACACCTCGGTATGCCCGAGTGTCTAGCAATTTCTTCCTCAGTCTTTCATCCATTACTACAAAATCAATCATACTTCTAGACTCGCTCCCATCTCTTGTAAAGAAATGGATCTTTTTGTGGTCAAACATTGTGTTGGCCACGCACAAATTCCATTTCAAGCATACTTCAAGCAGGTTTTTCCCATTGTCATTCACTCTTTCGTCCCCAAACGTACCCAGAACTCCTTCATAACCATCACGCTTCCAACCCATCCATAAAAATCCCCTAACATCACGATCCTTTCATTTTCTCCGCATTTATTCAAGACCTCTCTCATGCTATCCCAAAATTTCTCTCTATCTTGTTGGGATTTTAATGACCCACCTCCACGCAGATTCGTCGGTGCATGGGCATCAAGGATAAACAAGCGAGTGAGTCCGACTTTTAACCTAATCCAGAGGAGTGTTGGGCTTACACATTCATGCTCCATCACACATTCAACCATTCGAGATGAAAGAATCACACCAACTCCCTGACAGCCTCGGCTGGTTTGGGGGACTACCGACCAGTATGCCGTGTAGGGGCCATGAACCGTGGTGTCACATCTTTTCCTCTTGGTTTCGTTCACGCACAGAATGTCAATGCATCGTTCATCCATCACTTGACATACTTCATCTATCTAACCACCCATTCCTCCTCTTACATTCAACGTAGCGAAGCAGCTCTCCGTGGGCCGCTTTTGAGCCCCCGCGAGAAACGAGAATTTATTATAATGATGGTAAAACTGGTGTGTTGGTTTAAATAATCAAATGCTGATTCAGAGTTATTAAAAGGATGATTTTACATTGATTGGACTGTATGGCGGTGAGAATAAAATATTCTGGGAAATATAGCGTTATTGCAAATGTCTATACACAAGCTGCTTTCTTATACATTTCAATATCTAAATTCCACCACGACGTGATCCAATGCCGCGAGATATAGCAATGCGGTCAGTTGCGTAACTTACGAACGTGTGTCAAACCCTAGTAGGAAACCCTGGAGTGGGCTTTGCAATACTCTTATTGAATAACAATTAACGAATCTCACAAACGTTAAGCGGTATCTGCAAAGTGGCGCAAGCAGCGGCAGAGTAAGATATATTTGCGATAGTTACAAAATAATTTTAAAATACAAATGCAAAAACATACGGAAACGTACGGTTTGAAAGAAGTTGCATTGGTAGTATTTTTGGTCTTTAAAATACTAGTAATGCTATTAAACATTACTGATATTCCCTTAAACAACTTCTGGTTAACTTAAAATGCTTGTGCTAGAAATGGTTCACGACAGTAGTCGAATGGCGGATTTGAACTCACGACCTTTCGAGTTCGCGGTCCGCGCCCAACCATTAGGCTACTGACGCTTCTAATAAATTATTATTGATAAACGTGTTATATTATTGATTAACAAATACAAATAAATTAATTACTAGCGTCCATTACAATGAAGCGTCATCTATACAAATAAAATTGAAGTAGCTGTTTGTAATGTCAAAATAACAGTTTTTTTACTAAATGCATATGAAACTATATATGGTACTTATAACAAAAATACAGTTTTTAAAATTTTTGTCTCTCTGTCTGTTTGTTCTGGCTAATGTCCGAGACGATTGGACCGATTTCGACGGGACTTTCACTGGCAGATAGCTGAAGTTATAAAGAGTAACTTAGGCTACTTAACTATACTAATATTATAAATGCGAAAGTGTGTTTGTTTGTTTGTCCTTCTTTCAGGTCGCAACAGAGCGTCGGCACGGCATGATTTTGTATGGGGATAGTTCGGTGGCTGTAGAGTGACATAGGTTACTGTTTTTCCGCGGTAAAACATCTCATTCCCGTAGGAAAATAGAATATGTTGCAAAAATATTCTATTTTCCCACAGGAATGATATGTTTTTCTGCGGAAAAAAGTAGCCTATGTCACTCTACAGCCTCATTTCCGTGGGAAAATAGAATACGTTGCAAAAGTTTGTCCTTCTTTCACGTCGCAACAGAGCGTCGGCATGGCATGAATTTTGGTATGGGGATAGTTCGGTGGCTGTAGAGTGACATATGCTACTTTTTTCAGCGGAAAAACATATCATTCCCGTAGGAAAATCGAATATGTTGCAAATTAAATTCAGCTAGGTGGCGCCACCGTGATTCTACAAGACGGACGACGGTACGATGGACGAACACAGAAGGTCAGAATATCTGGATTATTATGTCTGTTTTCCAAAATTAAGATAAAAAATGTATGGATCTGTATTTTTCCACGCAGGACCGGGAAGAGAGCGATAAAAAACGTAAAATTGACCAGCTGATTTTCTTCAAACGTTTTGGCGCATTGTAATTCACAGAATAGGCGATAACCTCGCAGACGATATTAAGTAATCCGTTGATCTTCTGCCTACCCCGCAAGGGTTACAGGCGTGACTAAAAGTATGGATCAGAAATACTATCACCACCTGTCACGCTTTCACCCTTAACTATTACTTAACTGTGGTAGAAACAGTTCTTAAGCCTTATTAATAAGCCTTAGTAATATTTATTGAACGGAAATGAATACAGTTCTTATATATTCTAGTAGTTCTTATATATATATGTGGTTATGAATGAATCGTTATAACAAAAAGAAAAATTGTGCCAAATTATAAGAAAAATATTTTTTTAAAGTTCTTATTAACTAACGTATACATAGTTTAAATTGATTCCGCTAGATGTCTTTACTAGGTTTTTAAAACGTGGTAACGAAATGTTTCCTGACATGTACTTAACTCCCGCCGCTGAGACGCTCGTCAACTTATAGTGCATACGGTACCTATACGCTTAAATTGTTTCTATTTCGTAGCAGCTAATCGAAAGCAGGTAGTCGAATAACGACTACCTGCTTTGGATTTCGGTTGTTTGTAATTTGCTTTGTGATTTAGTTAAGGTTGAATGGATTTATATTGGCTTTCATTTTCGGATTTGTGTATTTTCTTGGATCGGTTTTGTTGATTTGGTTGGTATTCCTTTATACATATTTAGACTCTGGCTTTGATTTTGGATTTTGTTTTTTTAGAATCGTGAATTGGTATTCGTTGTTTTAGGTTGTTTAACAATATTTCAAAGGAATATTAATAGTATAGATAGTGTATACGGTACCTATACACTTACTTCTTTTGTCGTTGGTTATATTAATATTGACTACTGCTTTCGATTTCGGTTTTCTGCGATTTGTTTTGTGATTTGGTTTAAGTTGATTCGATTTTTTTGGCTATCGTTTTTGGATTCGTGTTGTGTCTTGAATTGGTTTGGTTGTTTTGATTTTAAAAAATATTTTAAAAGGAATATTTATTTCTTTTAGATATTTTGGATTTGTTTTAAAAAAAATATTTAAATGGAAATTTAATTCCTTTTAGGTATTTTCACGTTTTTTTTATAAATAGTATTTTTTGTTACTTCATAATGCCTCGCAAACGTAAGTCCAGCCTTTCAAGGGTATCTTCTTAAAGACAAGCGAAAAGATTAGCTCGATCGCTAGAATCTTTAGAAGATGCTGAACTGAGAAGGCAAGAACAAGCAGAGCGTCAGGCTGCTTTTAGAGCATCTGAGACACCTTTTCAACATCAGCAAAGGCGTCTTGAACAGACAGAGCGTCAGGCTGCTTTAAGAGCTTCCGAAACACCTTCTCAAATTCAGGAAAGGCGTCTTGAACAGGCAGAGCGTCAAGCTACTTTAAGAGCTACTGAAACACCTGCTCAAAAGCAGCAAAGGCGTCTTGAACAGGCAGAGCGTCAAGCTACTTTAAGAGCTACTGAAACACCTGATCAAAGTCAGCAAAGGCGTCTTGAACAGGCAGAGGGTCAATCTACTTTACGAGCTACTGAAACACCTGCTCAAAGTCAGCAAAGGCTATTCGAACAAGTGAACGTCAGGCCGCCTTAAGAGCCGCGGTAACACCTGATGAAACTCAATACAGACTCATTGAGCAAGCTGAACGTTAATCTACTATAAGGGCATCTGAAACACCAGAACAGACACAGGCGCGAAGAGATGCAAATGCACAGCTCCAAGCTGAACGTCGACAAAATTTTTAAAAGAAATATTTGGTCGGTTTTTAATGACACAGCATTCAATTATGATCCGTTGCTTGATTATAAAAATCACAGGTTAGTTGTTATCGAACTGATGGACAAAGCGTGTCGATTTTGCAGCGCTTAAAAATGGAAAGATGAGACCGCAGGCATGTGCTGTTCAAACGGCAAAGTGTCTCTTTCGTTACTTGGGGAACCAGAAAAACCATTGAAAACTCTCTTTTTATATGATGCTAATGAGTCAAGGCGCTTTTTAAACAGGATCCGAAGATATAACTCATGCTTTCAAATGACGTCCTTCGGAGTTGACCGGAAAATAATAATGCCGGGATTTTCGCCTACATTTACGGTGCAAGGGCAAATTTATCATAGAATAGGTTCACTTTTCCAGCTGAAAACGAACAGCATAAATTTTAACAAGTATATTTTATGGGTGACGAAGAACTTGAGTCAGAACGTCGCTGCCATTTTATCCAGGGAGTTGAGAAAGACACAGTGTTCAAGATTCAAAGATTCTTGCATGAACGTAACATTTTAGTCAAAACATTTAAAACTTAACTTAAAATTTAACTTAACAGTGGTAGAGCCACGAGGCAGCTTTTGCTGTCGCACGGATGCGCCGGCTCGAACCGGGGAGGTACCACGACCTCACAGAAAACCAGCGTGAAGTTGAGGTTTACCTCTGCGTTTCGCATGGCGAGTGCAGGTGGCCGGAGGCCCTTTTTACTGGAAATGAGGCATTCCATCTTAGTCCTTACGGGTGACAACGCATTTACATTTTGATTTGTAATAAAGGATAGATGTAGATGTCTATGGGCCGCAGCAACCACTTACAATCAGGTGGACTGTGTGGTCGTTTGTCACCTTTATCATATAAAAAAAACTGCTTTAGAAAACCTACCTGAAGAGGATTATAAAGTCGTTATTCACGCAGATCGGACCCCTCGAGGAGAGCATGACAGGCGCTACAATGCACCTTTGAAAAACGAAATAGCAGCCGTAATTAGTGGTGATCAATTTTCTTCACGAGATATTGTCTTGCGAGCACGTGATGATACGTTGCAACGGGTAGCCGATACACACAAGTTTTATGACGATCTGCAATACCCATTGATTTATTGCAAAGGACAAGAGGGTTATCATTTTTAAATTCCACTCATTAACCCGGTCACAAAGGAGCCTACTCCGAACAAAAAAGTATCATGTATGGATTTTTATGCGTATCATATGGTGTTGCGAGAAAATGATTTTAACCTCTTAGTCCGGTGTAGACAATTATTTCATCAATTTTTGGTAGACATGTATGTGAAGGTAGAAAGTGAACGTCTCCGTTATATATCTTTAAATCAAAAAAAGCTGCGCGTTGAGAATTATATATATTTTCAAGATGCAGTTTCTAGCGACGCCAATGTAAACCCCAGAGATTTAGGTAAAATGGTAATTCTGCTCTCATCATTCGTTAACAGTCCCTGCTACCTACATGAGTACACACAAGACGCATTTGCCTATGTGCAAACTTACGGAAGAGCTGATCTTTTTTTTACATTTACTTGCAATCCCACATAGAAAGATATAACCGAGGAGCTAATACCGGGCCAAAAAAGTACTGACAGACACGATTTAGTTGCTAGAGTATTTAGATTAAAAGTACAAAAATTAATGTATGTAATTAACAAAGGGAAAATTTTCGGAGAGGTGCAGTGCTTCATGTATTCAATTGAATGGCAAAAAGAGGATTACCGCATGCCCACATTCTAATATGGCTTAAAGAGAAGTTGCGGCCCAGCCACTTAGACGACATAATAAGCGCCGAGATTCCGGATCCTGAGCAAAATAAAGAATTGTATGATACCATCGTCCGAAATATGATTCACGGTCCATGTGAGCACGAAATTCAATATCGCCATGTATGAAAATGGGAAAATGTACAAATAAATTCCCTAAACAGCTATTATAAGAAACAATGCACAATGACAATGGCTACCCTTTATACAGACGCAGAGCTCCCGAAGATGGTGGCAGGAAAGTTACAATCAAATCTCGCTCTGGAGCGTTCGAACCTTAGATAACAGCTGGATTGTCCCGTATTCGCCCATTCTATGTAAAATGTTTAATGCACACATTATGTAAAAGCATGTAGCTCTGTCCGCGCAATCAAGTATATCTGTATGTACCTAAATAAAGGAATCGTCAAGGCGAGCCTGTTGCAAATTGACCCGTTGTAAAGTCATCAGATGCCCTTGGTCGTGTGCATACCGTCCATGTTACTAATTTTGAATGTTTCTGTTTACGATTGCTGCTGCACCATGTTCGGGGTCCTACAGGATATAAAGACCTTAAAACTGTCAACGGTCAGGAATGCGCAACTTATAGAGAAGCATGTGAAGCTCTGCATCTTTTAGAAAATGATAATCACTGGGATGAACCATGGAGGAAGCTGTGCAGTGCCAGTCACCAGCCAAAATTAGGGATCTTTATGCAACTCTCATATCATCTTGCGGGCTATCTAATGCATATGAATTGTGGGACAAACATAAAGAGTACACGGCGGAAGATATTTTGCGAAGGTTACAGCAGACACACGCGAACATCACATACAATGAACACATTCATAATGAAGCACTTGGAAAAATTTAAGATAAAGTAATGGCAATGGTAGGCAAAACATTAAGCGAATTTGGAAAGATAATCCTTCAGCGAACGACCAAAAATAAACTAAGTGATGAAATTATACGTGGAAGAACCCTGGAGGAACTGGGAAGACATTTTTGTTAAATTTATTATTAGCGCAATTACGGAAAGATAAAAACATTGCTGTGGCCGTAGCTTCCTCCGGTATAGCCGCCACGCTGCTAAGCGGGGGCCGCACTGCACATTCTATTTTAAAACTCCCTCTCAATCTAGCCCAGGAAGAATCGCCGATCTGCAACTTTAGCAAAAATAGTGCACGAGGTATATTGCTACGACAATGCAAACTTTTAGTGTGGGACGAAACTACAATGTCGCATAAAAAAAATGTAGAAGCACTAAATCGAACGCTCCAGGATTTGCGCAGCAATACCGATGTAATGGGAGGAATGGTGGTTTTACTTTCGCCAAACTTTACCTGTCATTCAAAAGGGCACATCTGCAGATGAAATTAAAGCATGCCTCAAGTTGTCTATTTTATGGAACAGGTTGACAAAATTCAGTTTAACTGCGAATATGAGAGTGCATTTGTATGATATCAATGCTGGAAACTATGCTGACACACTATTAAAAATTGGCGATGGGCGGTTGGAAACGGATGCTGAGGGCTGCGTTAAATTAACGAGAGATTTTTGTAATTTAGTACAGAGTCATTCCGAATTAATTGCGAGCGTTTATTTAGATTTAACGAACAACATGCATGAAGACAAATGGTTATGCGAAAGGGCGATTCTTGCACCAAAAAATGAGAGCGTTAACAAAATAAATTCAGATATATTCAGCGAAGTAGCAGGAGAAATAACAGAGTACTTGTCAGTAGACACAGTTATGGACACAGAACACAGCACTTCATATCCCATAAAGTTTCTAAATTCTCTAGAGTAGAGGCGTCCCAGTCATGCTAATGCGAAATGTAGATGCTCCTCGGTTATGTAACTAAACAAGGCTGCGTGTGACACATCTTGGACGGAACATAATCGGTGCTATAATTTTGACAGGCGTAGGAAAAGGTGAAAATGTTATTATACCACGGATCCCTATAATTCCCACAGATCTTCCTTTTCAATTCAAAAGGTTGCAGTTCCCTATTAAGCTCAGTTTTGCAATGACAATTAATAAAGCGCAAGGGCAAACGTTACAGGTAGCGGGGTCAACTTAGAAAAACCGTGCTTCTCTCATGGTCAGCTGTATGTAGCATGTTCGCGTGTGTCAAATGCCCAGAATCTCCACATTCTTTCCCCGAATGGAAAAATATATAACATTGTGTACAATAGCGTCTTAAATTAGTGTTCAGTTAGTTTTTTTTTCCAAAATTCCCACAATCAATTAATCAGAATTCCCACAGATTTTCCCTTTCAATTCAAAATTTCCTATTTACCTCAGTTTCTTTTCAATTCTAAATGCTACATCTCTGATGGATCTTCTATTTGGCTCAGTTTCCTTTCAATTCAGAAAACTGCATATCTGACCAATCACTTTAGCTCAGTTTCTTTTCAAAAGTCTGCATCCCTGACGGATAATTAGAATAGAATAGAATAATTTTTATTCAATATACATTACATGTGTAATTCTTATTGAAAGTCATTTTTTTACTTTACCACTGGTTTGAAAAAAAAAGTCAGTTTCCTTTAATTTAAAAAATATCCCATATCCATTTGGAATAAACAGGCTATTTTCATGATTTCCTATACGCTGCGTTTCAAAACATTTAAATAGGCTGACGAATCGATTTTGCTTAGTTTCCTTTTAATGGCTGCATCTCTGACAAATCTATAAAACTCAGTTTTCTTTCAATTCAAAAAGCAATGGATAGTTCATTTCCCAGTGACCATGCGGGCGAAGCCGCGGGTGACAGCTAGTATTTTATAAAAAGAATTAGGGTTCCGCGCAACATAATTAAAATCCTAAATTACACGCGGACGAAATCGGGGGGAACAGCTAGTTTAAAATAAAACAATATTTTCTCATGGCAAGATAAGAAAATGTGCGAGGGAAATGGATATTATTCCACCTTCCTCGCGCGAGAAATTTAATTTTAAATACATACATACACATACATACTTACAGTATGCCTTAGACCACATACAATCATAACACGTAAAAATGGTTTATTATAGTGATCGGAATAGTTTACCGTTATCCTAATATGGATATGCCTTGAAATCCCACTTAGTTGGAATTTATTACGATCAGTTTAACTCTTAAAATATAAAGCACTAAACTACCTGGTAAACACATCGTTAATTATGTGATAGTTGATTGGAGCGTAAAAGTAATTGTTACTATGTGCGGGAGAAAAAGACAAAATGATATTTAGTAAACGTTGTCACTTTCTTTTCTGTTGGCCCCTTTACAATTGGGATTTCGTATTACCTACGTTATTTGGTTCGTTGAGTGTGGAAGTGGTAATTTTGTGGCGACTAGTTTATTTTGACGATCCTTCTGCTTGATTTACGGACTGATCTGTCTTCTGTTTACGACTATTTTGCCTAGTGTAAACGGACTTTAAGTTACTGTGACGATTTGGATTGGTTTTGTTTGGACAAAGATGCCGGTAAGTTTTATTTTATTTTTCTAATAAGCTAGCGTGTAGCTTACGCTACTTTTATTACAAAAAAGAATAAGGGTTTCAGACAGAAAAATTAAAACCCATTTGTTTGATAAATTCCAAGTGGACGATGTCGCGATTAGCAGCTTGCTTAACAATACATTAGGACTGACTTTTTATAAATAACTTTGTTAAATTTTATTGTTCTTTATTATGCTGGTAAAAAATATACGGACAAGTAATTTTTTTGGATGCAGATATGACGTGGCAGCCTGCAGAGGAAAATCGTTCATCGATGTAGTAAACATTATCCTGAACTATTCTTCGAATCAACAAACCACACTATTAACTGTAGTAAATGTGAATGCAACGTTGGGTGTCGAAAAAGTACCATTGAAAAACACGTCAATGGAGCTAAATATAAAGGAACTCTTCCGAAGCCCCAAGAATTTTTTTATATTAAGTTCAAGTTTTTTATTCTCTGTAACATTCCGTCGTCTCATTTATACTCTGTAACATTCCATCGTCTCAAATAGAAAACCCAGCATTCAAAAACTTTTTCGAGGAGTACATTTGCTGTCCCTGCGCTAATCGCCTAACACTACCAAGTAAGTCAGTCCTCTAGAAAAGTTTATCCGAACAAATTCTTCCAAAACTTATACAGTTTATACACAGAGAAACAACAAAAATATTATATGAAAACAAAGCATCAAAAATGCCCTTGATTTTATTGATACCAATTTAAGTATTATCGAATTAGCTCTGAACCAAATACAAAAGCTCGATTTATCTTTAATAGAAAGTTGGGAAATATTCGAAATGGTATGGTTAGTTGTAGTTTGTATTTCGCGTTCGCCGATTAAAGAAAAATTTGAAGCAGTCATCAGGACGTATTCAGAACAAATTAGTTACAAAACTGCTACCAATGACATGATGTTTTATAAATTTGCTTCACTGACATCAGTAGAAGTTGAACGATCATTTTCCACATATAAACGTATTTTTGATGTTAAAAAAGATACTGAAGATTAAATATTAGAGAAAATAACTGTAATTTAATTCAATTCTATAGAAAGCACGGTTAATATTGAAAATGAAGATGATTAGTTGATATTGTTTTTATTTATATAAGTTATATTTTTGAAAATAAATGTTTGAAAATGAAATCTGAGTTTTATTAACACTTGTAACTTTACCAAAGTTAATATAATATATAGTAACAAAGCCATTTTTGTGAATCTACGTAACGCATAAGCAAGCAATAATTAATCAGGGAACTTTCTATTAACTCAAAATGCGATAGTTTAGTAGTGAGTATGACATAGTAACAATTGCGCAAATCCAGAGCACACCCCTTGAAAAACTACAAGAATATTTCAATTTATAAAAAAAATAGTGTTGCTGCTTTATACAAAAAGTACTTAGAAGTATTATTCTAAATACTTTACAATAATACAAAGTATTACTTGATACAGCCACAAAATTATTTTTATAATGATTAATTGAGAAACAATAAAGAATTTCAAAATATACAGCAATTAAGTTAATATTTATTTTTCTCAGAAGAAAAACATTTGACACAAACAAATAATAAAATCCGACTTCCCGCAAGGCTTATCCATATTAATACAACGTTTAAGGTCATTAACCCTAAATTGCACTACCTATTCCGATCTACCGATGTATATAATAAATTATTATCGAAAGAAAAAAGATATTCTGCATTCGGGCTTTGCAGATTACGGACGTGTCTGTCTTCAGTTCACTCCCGTCACTCCATTTCCTTAGCTCATGCGCAAAATTAAAATTAACTTCCGTTATACACCTCCTTGCTTGGTGCTCTTTTTTGGGTTACTGCCTTGGTACTCTCACTTTGATGCGCGAAGCACGCTGTCCCGGAAGACAGTAGCCTCACTGTGTTGTTGTGAAGTAAATCGAACGCTTGTTCTGGAGCAAAATGTGTAGTGCGTAACTCTCCTTTCTGGCTTCCTGGTACTGGTATAGGCAACCGTAAGTAGAGTGAAACACACCTATCACCTTAGAGGCGGCCATCGTTTTTAATTTTCCTGTTGCCTTAGGCAACAGCTAAATACACACCCTAGCGTATCAACGCGCTAGTTGTATGTGTTTATTTTAGGCACACACCTCCCCCGCCGAAAGGTGTGGGAGCTTGGTACTCATTTGTGCGTGTATTAACATAGTAAACAAGATGACGTCGTTTACAACCGATGAACTAACCGACATTTTTAGTCGTGCCTACTCGGATATTTGGGCTGTGTTCCTTGCACAGTGCAATGCTCGTCCCGCGCTCGAGCCCTCGCTCTAGTTAACGCCTCTAGCCGGCCCCTCTACCCAGCGTGTCTGGCCCCTATAGACCGTGCGGTTCGATGATCCTCTGTCGCCAAGCACCGGACCTACAACTCGTGTGTCCATAGACACAATTTACGACGCCGCGTCCCTATACGCGATGTCCACTCGCGGCTCCTCTCCAATCTTCTCGGATGCCAAGTTAGGCTTCGACATGGAGACCAACCTGCATGTCCCGCGTAATCCCGAAGATGAAAGCTTCACCAAACCTAACTCGGCCTCCTCGTTACCACTCCGGCAAAAATGCCTGCCCCCGCGGCGCGTGCTCAACCTCTAAAGCCTACGGCGAAGGCCGCAGCGAATTGGTCCTTTGCTGAACGTAGGGAAAAACCGCCGCCACCCATCATCGTTCAAGACATAACAAAATTAGTTGAATTCAAAAAAAAATACTGCCCAAAGGTGCAAAACGCCGGTCAGGGCATTCGAATTTTTGTAAATATGACTGACGACTATCGCAGCGTGACAGACCACCTGTTCGCCCAACAAGTCAGTTTCACACGTACGCCCTCCCTGAGGAACGTGGTGAGAACTCGGACGACCTCGCACAACCTGAGCTCCCCAAAGAGCTCGAGACTGTCCACATTCTAGACTTTAAGGTAGTCCAAAATCTCCCGGTCATAGATTGCACCATCAGACCGATAAGAAATAATTCTAAGATCTGTGCCTTGTCATCTTGGACCTCTCCCCGGAACGGAAGGAGATTTTTAACGTCCGGCGCATCTGCAACCTCACGGGGATTGCAGTTGAAGCCCCCCGAATTAGGGGCATCGTTGGCCAGTGCCGTAGGTGTGAACTGTACGGCTACTTGGCCAAAAATTGCTACGCCAAGCCTAGGTGCGTCAAGTGCCTAGGTGACCACGGCACCACTGAATACCCCCGCATGCCCGAGACGGTTGAACCCACGAGTTGGGTCAATTGCTGCGAAGAGGGACACCCGCCTCCCGAGGCCACAAAATCGAAGCCCGTCCCACAAGGCTCATCCTCGATTGCTGCTGACCTCTCGCTTGTCTGCGGCTTCATCAGCAACATCAACATTGCTGAGTTATCCTCCTTGGCTCGCAAATTCCGTGGAATCATTTCATCTCAGAACAAGCTCAACGCTACGATTGAGCACATTGTACTTATCGCCGCAATCTGGTCTTTTCATTGCGCTTAAACACCTCTTCCAAATACCAGAATGGCAGCACAAAATCTCGGCAGAACTAAACCACGATCTCTAACTGCCGCTTTCTTTAACGCCTCAGTGACCAAAAAACTAGATCGTGCTCTTCCTGCGCCACCACGATGTAAACGAAATGTTAGTGCAAGATACTTTTTTGAAACCTAGCCATCGCGATCCTAAGATCGCAAACTACATCTTAGTTAGAAATGACCTGACCTGAGTCTGACCAGTTCTAGAGGCGGCACCGTGATCTACTACAAAAGGTCCTTGCACTGCGTACCAATCGGCGACCCCCGTTAACTAATATAGAAGTTTCTATATGTAAAGTAGCCCTTTATGGCCACCCGCCACTCACTATAGTTTCGGCGTACCTACCGCCGCTCAAACGCGTAATGGAATCTGTTATCGCAGATTTACTTAACCTAGGCTCCAGTGTTAAAATAGCTGGAGACCTCAACTTATATATAACTTTACGGGGCCTCCGGAGGCTTTCCGTGAAGTTCAAAGTCAGAGCGCATGTGGCTGCGTTTACCATTGGCGGGTTTGAAAGTGTATTAGCTCTCTCGAAATAGCGCCGAGACATTTACTTGAGATACTCAGAGATCGTCGGAAATTGACAATCTTTGTGTAAGTCGGAGTTTCGCTGGTACCACCGGGCTCCGGTGGCTATGCGAATGAATCAATTTTGGATGAATTGGAGTTCGTACAAGTGTCTACGGGCCCCGTGTGCGAAAACTACGCTTACGTATGATATAATATCTATTACGCATGCTTTGTACAGATGGAGCTTTTGTCTTAAGGACAGTTTGCTCTTTCTGCTAACCAGTGGGTGGGTGCGACTAGTGACGATTTTTGCTCGATTGCGAAAATTGCAAATGTGTTTCACGAATGTCAATATGATATAATATGAAAATGAAAATGTCATACTTTCATTGAATGTGACTCCTAGATATTTGGCCGTTGATTGCCAGGGGATTTCGCGGCCGTATGAGGTGATCGTACCTAACAATTTCTTGGGGTTTCTGATTTGACGGTTGGAAGTGGAGATTCTTTGAAAGTGTATTGCTACACTTTTCTTAGGATTCACTTCGATTCTTCATAAGCGGAATCAATCGCCTAAGCGATTGACTGCTATTTGTAGCTTCTTAGTTAGGATTGTTTTATTGTGATGGGCGACCAAAAGTGCCGTGTCATCTGCGAAGATAGACGAATCACTACTGGGTCTTTCCCGATGTCACTCGTAAAGAGTAGTGAAGAGTGTGAAGAGTAGTGGGGAAAGGATGGAAAATTGTGGGTCTGCAGCCTTGATGGGACGCTTTGTGGAGCGAATACCCTCTATTCGATAGCGAAAGTGGCGATTGGCAAGGAAGGCTCTGATAATGTACGTGAGCGTATTAGGCACGTAGAGTTTATACAGCTTGTAAAGCAAGCCGTCGTGCCAGACTTTGTCAAACGCTTTCGCGACATCGAAGAAGACGGCACCGGTCATGATAGCTCTGTGAATTCTTTGTGGAAGGTTGAATTCTTTTAGAATGTATCCTGTGAGGCAATGTAATTGGTCGGTGTACGAATTTTCGGGTCTGAAGACGAACAGCTCGTTTGGAAGAAGTTTGTTGGTGAGGACGTGTTTACGAAAGCGATTCAATATGTGTCGCTCGTAAACTTTCCCCAGTGTGCTGCGAAGACTAATTGGTCTGTAACTAGAGGCTATGTTGCGTGGTTTCCCCGGTTTCGGGATTCCTATTACGTCTGCTTCTTTTCATGCATGCGGGAAGGAGCAGCTGGAAAGAAGAGCGTTAAATATGCCTTTTAGGAGGCAAATGAGCGGCGCGGAGAGAGACTTTAGTACCCTGTTGCTAATGCCATCGGGACCAGGTGCTAATTTCTTTTTAAGGCTTTTGATTACTACTGTGACTTTGTCGGCAGTCACAGGATCTAAGGGGTTGCCCGCAGGTGGTAGTGCAGACTTACGCTCGACTTTCACTCCGACCTCTGTACGGTGAGCGGAATCTGTAGGTTCGCTAGAGGGAGTAAATTGACTCTCTAAACTGTCCGCGAGCTATTCAGCCTTTTCAGATTCGTTAAAGGCGAAATCAGGGTTTCCTGGCCTGACGAGAGGTGACATAGATGAGGATTGTTCTGCTTTCAGAGCTTGACTCAACTGCCAGAAGCTCGATATATTCCAGCAGATTATCCCACTTGTCATGTCTATACTCTTTGATGCACTGTTTCGCCTCGTTTTGGAGGTTGTGCAGTCGGATTTTGGTATCTATAGATACGATATTGATCGTAATGTTTTATGGCCGCGTTCTTCAATCTAATCAGCTGTCGAATATCACTCGGAAGCTTCATGTGTCAATTGCTTGACATACGAACCCTACGAGAGCATTCTTTGACTGTAGGGGTGAGGTGGGCCGATAGGGCCACCATTTACCTCTGGCCTCCTCAGGTGAGTCTATTTTGTCGGGAATTTTATCTAAGCGCTGAGAGATCGTAGACTCGAGTTCAACCTCGAGTTTACGCCAGTCCACAATGGTTTCGGTCTGAAAGACCTCACCTGCGAACTGGCACAGTCGCAATAGGACTGGTCTGTGGTCTGAGTTGAGTTCTAAAATAGTTTCGATTGATGCTATCGACAAACGGACATCTTTTTTTTTCTTTTGTTTATTCATTTTACAAAACGTTACCCCCACACTAGGATTATCTCCTGTATCGTGGAGGCAGTTTACAAACATAAATTGCACGAGGACTAACATCCAGATCCTTTGAGTATCGCTACGTTAAAGACGTCCGGTTGATAATTGGTAGCGAATGGGTAGCGGATTGGAATCTCAGGCGCGATAAGATCGAAGTTTAGTCGCTCCGTGAGATCGAACAATGCATTACCATGGGTATTTCTTGTAAGCGAGTTCCAAGAGGAATGCTTACTCACTGTACCTTTGTATCCTAGATTCTAGAAGCGGTACGTAGAAGATACTTTCACAATTTCACCATCAGACAAAGTTACTGCATTCTCAGAACACATTAATTCCATGAAATCTAAAATTCAATTCACTATGTAGTTAGAAGCAACTAATTAGCTTTCGTAGATGTTTCAGTTTTTCGAAATTCTAATTTCACTATCACTTATACTGTGTATAGAAAAAGACCCATACTTATCGATATTTAAACGGTGAATGTCACTACCATCCTTCACAGTTAGCTACCGTGGGAAAATGTTTGTTTCAGAGAGCACAAGGGATCTGTGATAGTAATCACCTGGCCGCCAAGCTCCGGCAAGTCAAGCAAGTTTTGCACGACAAAAACCTTCAGGTTCCGCGCCTCCGTCACAATGATCGAGTGAAACTGGCCACAGTTGGGCGTTTGCCTGCCGTGTATATGTTAGAGGAGTCACAGACAAGATTGGATACATCTTGATGCGGTCTCCCATAAGAACATACTAGAAGTCACCGAAGAAATTTAATCAGTTATTACCATCCATCAAATGTAGTATCCCGCTACAAGAGGTAAGCTTGTATAAGCTTGAGTGTGAATGTGGTCTCTTTTACATAGAACAACCAAAAAGATCCATAAAAACCCGCGCGAAAGAACATGTCGCTGATATGAAGCACCGGTGCTCCGGGAAGTCTACGGTATGTCAACATGTTCAAGATCGTCCCAACCATTATATCAGATTTGACAGAGCACAAATGCTCGCAAAAGAAAAACGATTCCTACCAAAGATGATCCTTGAGGCTATTGAAACTAAAAAACATCCTAATTTCACTAGAGACGATGGCTGGGTGCTACCGTCTGCTTGGGATCCCATAATTAACAAAATTAAACCTAAACACAAACTAATATGCTTCTGTAAGACTTCAAGATACAGTTATATTATACAAACTCGTTCTACGTAGATCGGACCAAAAATTAACAACTTAAACTTGAAAGTAGCCTTCGTTCATTCTGACATTGGGACTTCAACCACCTCAGTCCCACCGTGCCCATGAGTGCTAACTAAACTTCGGAAATTAAAAAAAAAAGTAATTTTTTATTTTAGTTTAGTTTTATTCTATGTGTATTATTTGCGTAAATATAGGTTATCATTATTTATATTTTTAAAAACTGCAATAACTTTTAGTAACTGCTAGTTTATTCGGGAATATTTAATAATCCTCTCCTTCTTTCAATCCACTTCGCATAGAATAACGAAGCTATATTAAGTATATTTCGTTAGCGAATTACCAGTGTCAGTATTAATTTCAGGAAGACTATACACAATGCAAAGTTGTAATACAATTTACTTGAAGATAAAGATAATGAAGTTAAATCTAGACAGCAAAGGAAAGAAAGGAAAAACTTATTCGAATACTACGATGATTACGATTAAAAACTTTGTTTCTGCTAACAATAATTGAACGTAAAATGAAATACGTTTCAGACCGGTAGATTGTATTTTCGATCGGTAGATTGTAGTGGTAAACTTTCGTGCTTCTTCTGTCATACACAACTTTCACTGCCATAAGTTAAGGTAGGGACTAACACAGCATTGTGAACTGCTAGTATGAGAGCTGGCGACGAATTTTGGGAAGGTCCTTTGGGCAAGTTGAAATTGTGATAAAATATAATTTCGTCAATTGGCGAATCCAGTCCCGCGAGTCTGGCTGACCGTTTGCGGTTATTTTATTACTGCGCAGTATACAAAATTTGTAAAAAAAAATTCCAAAAAAAATTTTTTTTGGCTACTTGATTTCTTTTTTATCTTTTAATTTAGTTTTTATATAATTCAAAAACAATAATCCCAGACGTTTTTGTCGGTTATAAAGTATTACCAGACCTCTCCAAAGATATTTTTTTTAATTCCCAAAAAATATACTTTTGGCAATCTCAAATTTTAATCACGTATTAAAATTGTGCAGTGCTGTAATAATTTGTATAATAGCTATTAATTTTAACCTCGTAAGGCTTGCGCTTGCCAAAAAATATGTTTTGATAATTACCGCCCCGTGTTATAATAAAAGGGCAATGTGTATAAAGTGCTTACCGCCCAGAGATGATGGTGGAAAAAATAACAAGTTGCAAATTCTCTACAGCCGTAATTCAAAAAAATCATAAATTACGTCCGTTGAAATATGAATATAAAAGACATACAACATATTTTTTGGCAAGCGCAAGCCTTACGAGGTTAAAATTAATAGCTATTATACAAATTATTACAGCACTGATCTAAAAAAAACTATTAGTAAATCCAGTTGTGCATGCCATAAGCGCATTAAAAAAAATTACTTATCACATAATTATACTTAATTTTTAAGTAGTTTAAATACACACAAGTTTTCAGTAATAACCTTATAACTATACTTCCAATTTTCTGATATCTTTATGTCAAACTTCAATTAAAAAAACCACCGAAAATATTCGCCATTTTAGAGCCGAAAAATTTTTATTATAACTAAACAAAACAAAATTAAACATCCATTTACATTCCATGGCTTCCCACATGATAGATGAAGAGTTTTAAAAATAGATTGAGTTGAACAATTGATATTTTCAAAAGTTACCATGTTCACGCCGCCATGCGGACTTGATAAATCCTCACCATAAGCCACTAAAACCCCCTTTTTTATGTAAAAATAGTAATTAATCGATTTAACAAAAATATTAATAACTATATACATAGATATTTACATGTCCATATATGCGCATACAGACACGCTAAATCCCAAAACAAGAATTTAGTCTTAAAATCTTCAAAAAATAATTCCTTAATAACCAATCATAGCGCGAGGAGCTTAGGCATGCTTCGATTAGCTATCTTTCTCGCACTTATTACTACGCATAAGACTTTTTTCTCGTATTAGTTGGTAAACTTTATTCACGTCTGGGAATTGTTTACAACCGCTAAATTCGTCTGGCGATATGCAGGTGTTATTAAAAATTACTCAATAAATACGTGATTAAAATTTGAGATTGCCAAAAGTATATTTTTTGGGAATTAAAAAAAAATGTCTTTGGAGAGGTCTGGTAATACTTTATAACCGACAAAAACGTCTGGGATTATTGTTTTTGAATTATATAAAAACTAAATTAAATGATAAAAAAGAAATCAAGTGGCCAAAAAAACATTTTTTTTGGAATTTTTTTTTTGCAAATGTTGTATACTGCGCAGTAACAAAATAACCGCAAACGGTCAGCCAGACTCGCGGGACTGGATTCGCCAATTGACGAAATTATATTTTATCACAATTTCAACTTGCCCAAAGGACCTTCCCAAAATTCGTCGCCAGCTCTCATACTATACCTTACTTGCCTCTACAGTTTTAAATCTTTGTTTAATGTCAACGAAATGTCATGAAATTATTGCTTATGTGTAGGTTATATACCTTATTGTTTTCAAAGTGCTCATTGGAATTGGAATTATTTGAATTTCAGATACACTTTATCTTTGTATTTCTTTAAGCGTGTGTTAGATTAGAAATTTCAATACCGATCCATTCTAATCTTGCAATTTATTGTCCGATCACGTTCTGACAGCCGAGCAAATGTTTGTATATAAAATTGCTCCCTTTATTGTATTATAAAGTAAAATATTTTTCCAAAAATATATTCATTAAATAATTAATAGTGGGAGATAAAGAATGCAGTAGTCTTAAATTTAAAAGTATTTCTAAAGCTAATTGCGTGAAGAAACTAAGCACTACAAGCGCCTCGACCTTTTTTATAGTATAGGGTGACAAATGAGCACACAGTCTACCTGAGGGTAAGTGGTTGCTGTCACCCGTAGATATCTATATCTATCCTCAATAAATAATCAAAATGCAGATCCGTTGTCACCCGTGAGTACTAAAATGGAATGAAAAATGAAAAAAAAACGTTTCCAGTAAAATGGGTCTCTGGTTCTCTACACTCACCATACGAAACACAGCAGCACCTATCTGCTATTTTATGCCGTTATTCTGTGAGAGCGTAGTCCTTCCCCGATCGAGCCGCCTCATTCGTGTTACAACTATACTATTAATATAGATGCAGCATGACACGTATAAAAACCCTTGTGGCACTAATGAAGTTACATATTTTTTATATCGTTAATCTTTTACAAACCTATTTCCGAAAATCCTTTTTTTCTGTTTAGAGAGGTTTAGTAAATGATTGTTCCTGATGATGAATATGTAAGCGCATTTGTCATATAAGGCATCCACGGTTTTGATAACAATGCCATGGATATAAAGCCTTAAATAGTTAAATGGAATTGGATACAGAATTCTCATTTGCAGCAATGGTAGTTAAGTAGTTGTAACTACTTAAATTTCAATTTAATCGATTAAAAGAAATTTAATCAAGAGGTTATAAGTTCGAATGAGTTTTCTTTTTATCGTTAGCGTTCCAACCTATTAAAGTGCACTGCTGAACAAGGCTTCCCCCATATTTGCCATAGTTGCCACGCTTCGTAAGCGGGTTGGCAAGCTCCTGATTATTTTCCCTCTGTCGCCTCTAAAGACACCCACGGTATGATATGAGGTAGTGGATATTTTACACCACCACTACACGGTTTTATTTTTACTTGACTGCAATAAAACTCAATAGAATGGCAATATTTGTAGCAGACTACAATAAAGGAGGAGGCTTACAATTCAATTATGTGTTTTTGATGACTCTTTTTTTTAAATAAGTCTGCCCTTCAGAGATGATGAGTGCAGGTGGCCGGAGGCCTTTTTTACTGGTAATGAGGCATTCCATCTTAGTTCTCACGGGTGACAACGCATCTGTATTTTGATTTGTAATAGAAGATAGATGTAGATGTCTATGGGCCGCAGCAACCACTTACCATCAGGTGGACTGTGTGGTCGTTTGTCACCCTTATCCTATAAAAAAAACAGACAATATTGAGAATATGATATGCCTTAGTCCACTCAATAGGGTAAAAAATTACCTGTTAACAAAAAGTAATAGCCTACTTCAAGGAACTAAAAAGGATAAAATGATTTCACATTCTTAACTCGGGGCTTCAATTATTCTATAAAGTATATTTTAGTACTGACTTTAGAATGTGAAATTATTATTGTTTTTAGTTCTCTAAGTTCAACTTTTAGTTTGGGTTAAAAGTAAACTTTTTTGTTTTTATATGTACGAGGGATGTTCTAAAATTGACAATGCGCTACAAGCTCATTAAAATTTATAAAAATTAAATACTAGCTATTAAAGCTAAAGAGTGTACGTAATCTAAAAAATAAATTTATCACCTATTGTTTTTTTAAATATATATGTCATTCGTTCATAGGAGCGCATGGTCTTCTGTTGTAGCATGAGAAAATGAAAAAAAAATTAACTACGTGCTGTTAATAAGTAACGTGCTTGAAAATTTTCAATACGGAACAAAGTCATATTTTTTTTTATACGAGCATGCGGCTCACCTGATAGTAAGTGACTACCGCCACCCATGAACAACTGCAACACCAGGGAGGGAATTGCAGATGCGTTGCCATCATAAAAGTTAACGGGTTACATTAGAGGTATATACTTCGCCGTATTCTCCAGTTGCACGTCAGTGCGCCAAGTAAGAGCGTGTAAAAATTTCTGCACCTTGGGTATCAATATAGTTCTTAAGATGAACAGAAACAAATTAGACTAAATATTTTTGGAACTGATGCAACAAGTTCCTGATCGTTTTTGGCTCGATTTCTAACGATACGTTGTGTACGTGTGGTATGACATTACCTTCGGAAATAAAATGACAGTCTATTTCTTGGAAAAGTTCAGCTCCAACTCCTACTTGAGTAGCGATTGAATATTTCGATCTTGGATTCACTGTTACGGATACTTTTAATGAAGAACAAATAAAAAAAATGCAACGAGTTTCGAGCGAAAACAACGAGGAAAACACGCAAATATAATTTTGTTTCATTTAAATAAAGCATCGGCTTACAAGTCCGCCGTCGAGTTGCCTACAATTCGAGATGCTGGCTTTGCAATACTTGAGCGTCCTCCATATTCACCAAACTTTGTTCCTAATGATTACTATTTCCGATATTGAATAAGTATCTGAAAGGACAGATATTTGAAGATAATGAAGTCGCTAATATAGGAATCACTGCAGTACAGGAGTATTTGGGTGTTCAGGAAAAAGGGCTCTTTTGGAAGGAAGAGGAGATGTATAAAATTGGGTTATTGACATCGTTCGTAACAGTTATACAAAAATATGTAGGTAATATAACGATAAATTATGGGCATAAATAAATTATTTTTATTTCTGTAGTCCTTGGAAAAATTATAAAAATATTTTTTTAGAAACTGAAATAGAAAGCTAATGCTTTTGCTTTAGCAAAATAGAAACGGTTTTAAATATTTTTTTTGTTCTGTCTATGGCCAAAGATAATGAAGGCTATTTTTATAATTATATAATCTTCCTTATCACAAAAATCATAATATTGAAACATTGACTCGAATCTGTTGTTATTAATATTGAATAAAATAATATATTTAGAAAACGATTGAATAGGCTGTCATTAAATCAAAAAACATTTGAATATTGTCCTACACGACTGAATAGGCTGTATGGTTATTGATCATTGCATATTCTGAAGGAGACTTAACTTGTTAACTTCAAGTTTGATCTTATAAGATTGTCACTGCCCCATTTGGATTATGACGTAATATATTTGTTGCATTTGCAGAATTCTTAATGCCTTGTATTTGGACCCTTTACAAATGTTGAAACAAAGAAGACTAATATAACTTGCTCTATTTTTGACATAAATTGTTCGAAAAATATTGATGTGAATAGTACCTTTGCAAATACACCAAAATTTTTTTGCGACTATTTTGGCCTTTGAATCTATAAATCACCCAAACTTGAAAGAAATCTCAACCTCTAACATTTAAAAGCGGTCAGTGTATTGCTCTTTTTTGTGATAAATAGACACGCTTATGTCTTCGAGGCGTTTGATCTTATAAGATTGTCATCGCGCTATTCGGATTATTACTTCATAAATTTGTTGCATTTGCAGCATTCTGAATGCCCTTTACTTTAACCATTTACAAGTGTAGAAACAAAGAGGGCTAACATAACTTGTTTGATAAATGTTGATGTGAATAGAGGGCGTAAGAGGAAATTTTAATATCAACTACCGATATTGCACTTATATCTATGCGATGATTTCTACTGACTGATGGACATAGCTGTGACGACCGAGTAATGGCGGAATACACTATTCAAAAGTGCTGCACCTAAATAAAACATGAAATTTTATGAAGCTTGTAAAATCTAACCAAGAATTAAAAACCAGTCTATGATTATTTCATATGTGATTGTGTTTACACTTGATGCAAATATTAGTGGTATTAATATTAATAGGTACGGTTTTTATATCAGCCATATTACATATATTTTCCAACCTTTCCAACTATAAAACTGCAAAAAATTTATAAACGAGAAACAAATAAAACGACTACAGCCTGCCATAGTTTGTTAATAAAGCGATGCATGTCATACACCTATTAAATCTACATGCAGGGATCATTCCATGTTGCTAGTTCACTTAAAATGAGAACGGCTATTCGAGCTAATATGTATATAATGACGCTGTATACTGTATTTAATACAATCAATCAAAAAATTTTAATATATATATATATATATATATATATATATATATATATATATATATATATATATATGGGTTGGGTTGAAACTTTGAAGTTATTCAAAAATAATATTAGAACAGGTTTCAATTAGCGCTTGATCTAATTGGAAGTTAGATATGAGATCGCGATCATAAAAGTATGAAGATCAATGAATAAAAAATCTAATAAACTTGGGTATATCGAGAAACAAACATCAAAAAGAAAATACTGTCGGATTTATAACATTGTTCTTTCGGACGGATTAACATAATGTTATAATATAAAATTCATGCAAACATGAACTAGCCTAAAGCCATTATTGTTTTTGTGAGTTTAATATTCCTCATCAAATATTTCATTTTGTTTTAGTAATACTTGTGAATCCCTTTCCTCCTCCTTGTGAATTCTCCCAGGCATTAAAAATATATTTCATAAGCTCAACACCAGCGTCAGGTGTCGAGCGACCCCTTGTAAAACCAAATTGATTTTTATGAAGTAATTTATTTGTATTAAAGAAAATTAACAATTGATCCAAAATTATTTTTTCAAAAATTTGACTGAGAGTTGGTAGTACAGAAATAGGTCTATAATTAGTGGGGTCCAATGTACTACCAGACTTAAATAAAGGTATTACTTCATTACATCAGGAAACACACCAGAATCGATACAAGTATTAAAAATAATAGCAAGATGAGGTGCAATTAAATCTATTATGGACGCAATCACTGCAACGGAGATCCCCCACAAATCTGCGGTTTTCTTTACATCAACGGTTTTGAAGTATTTTACAATATTATGCGGTAATACTTTTTCAAATCTAAATGCTTTTAAACAGGTATTAACATTCTGTTTAAGTAATGACTCGGCGACAGTTGGAGAAGTATTCAATGACTCTGTTGTCAAGATAGAGTAGTCACAGACAAGATTGGATACATCTTGATGCAGTCTCCCATAAGAACATACTAGAAGTCACCGAAGAAATTTAATCAGTTATTACCATCCATCAAATGTAGTATCCCTCTACAAGAGGTAGGATTGTATAAACTTGAGTGTGAATGTAGTCCCTTTTACATAGAACAATCAAAAAGATCCATAAAAACCCGCGCGAAAGAACATGTCGCTGATATGAAGCACCGGCACCGGCACCGGCACTCGCAAAAGAAGAACGATTCCTACCAAAGATGATCCTTGAGGCTATTGAAACTAAAAGACATCCTAATTTCACTAGAGACGATGGCTGGGTGCTACCGTCTGATTGGGATCCCATAATTAACAAAATTAGATCCAAACCCAAGCATACTATTGCAAGACTAAGTTCTTTTCGCACAGATCGGACCAAAAATTAATAATTAAAAGTTGAAGGTAGCCTTCGTTAACTATGACATTGGGAGTTGAGACATCAAACACCTCAGTTCCCCTAGTGACCATAGGTGCTCTAAAGTACCCGCAACGTCGGGAATTAAAAAAAAAATAATTAAACGCGATAAAAACCGTATCATTAGTTTTATGCCTAATACGAGTCTTCTACTTTTATTTTAAATTATTCCAAATTAATTGTGATGTGTGGGCAACAACTACGTGTACGCCCGCTCGTGTGTGTGATTTAATTCACAAAGTTTTTGCCTGCTGTTTACTTTCTTATTGACACGCTCACTACTAATGCGTAATTTAATAACTACACGACGCTTATTACTATTAAAATTTTCCCTTCATACTTTTAATTGTCTAAGGATCGTCATAATAAATAAAATAAAAAAAACATGTGTGCAGTTCACACGCGACACAAGTGAAACCTTCAAATGAAACGAAATATAAAACTCAAATATTTGACCACAAATGATTTATTAAATTTGATAATTTTCAACTACAATTTGGGCATAATATATACAACTCAGAACAAAATAAGGGCGTCCAAATTTTAAACTTAAGTAAAATTATATAAATAATGATAAACCGTTATTGCAGTTTATGAAAATATGAGTTCTTAATGATTTCTCATATTTACACGAATACTGCACGTGAAACAAAACGGATTGTACGGACTTTATCGCGTTTAATTTTAACTTTTTAATTCCCGACATTTTGGGAATTTCACAGCACCCATGGTCACAGGGGACTAAAGTGTTTGACATCCCAAAAATTAACAGTTAAAAGTTGAAGGCTACCTTCAACTTTTAATTGTTAATTTTTTATCCGATCTACGCATACCGAGCTTAGAGTATCTGAAGTCTTGCAGTAATATATTTGTGATTGGATTTAATTTTATTAATTATGGGATACCAAGCAGGTGACAGCATCCAGCAATCGTCTCTATTAAAATCAGGATGTTTTTTTTTAAATTTCAATAGCCTCTAAGATCATCCTTAGAAGGAATCGTTGTTCTTTTGCGAGGATTTGTGCTCTATCAAATTTGATATAATGGTTGGGACAATCCTGAACATGTTGACATACCGTAGACTTCCTGGTCCACCGGTGCTTCATATCAGCGATATGTTCTTTCACGCGGGTTTTTATGGATCTTTTTGGTTGGCATATGTAAGAGGGACCACATTCACGCTCAAGCTTATACAATCCTATATCTTGTTGAGGGATATTACATTTGATTGATGGTAAGAACTGATTAAATGTCTTCGGTGGCTTCTAGTGTGTTCTTATGAAAGCCCGCTTCAAAATATATCCAATCTTGTCTGTGACTCCTATAACATATGGTAGTACAGCAGGCTAACGCTCAACTGTGGCCAGTTTTACTCGGTCACTGTGACTGAAGCGCGCGACCCGAAGCATGTTATCGTGCAAAACTTGCTTGACTTGCCCGAGCTCGGCAGCTAAGTGATTACTATCACAGAACCCTTGTGCTCTCTGAAACAAACATTTTGCCACGGTAGCTAACTGTGAAGGATGGTAGTGAGATTCACCGTTTAAATAGCAGTAAGTATGGATCTTTTTTCTATACACAGTATGACTGATTGTGTAATTAGGATTTCGAATAACTGAAACATCTAGGAATCTTACTCTATAGTGAATTGAATTTTAGAGTTTATGGAGTTAATGTTGTCTGAAAATGCAGTAAATTTGTCTGATGGTAAATTTGTGAAAGTATCCTCTACGTAACGCTTGTAGAAATAAGGATACACAGGGAGTGAGAAGGCCTTTCTTCTGACAGGTGAGGGTATCGCCAAATCATCTACTTGCTTGTAGAACTCTTCTATCCACAGTAGATATATATAATAATGAAAAGTTGAAAGTAGCCTTTGTTAACAATGACATTGGGACGTCAAACACTTCAGTCTCCCTCGCGACTATGGGTGCTATAAAATACCTCAAACGTCGGAGATTATATAGCAACTACAGCATATAAAGCAATACATTCAGTTAGTGCAAAGGTGCAAGGAGAGATCCCAGAAGAAAACATTCGCCATCTTATTGAGAGCTTGATAGCAAGGCTCCAAGAATATGTTTTTAAAATAGGAAGACATAGCCGTTATAACAAAAGATACAACATTGTGCATTTAGTCTACAGTTTAATTCTATTGTTAGGTCAAAACAGCCTTAAAAAGTGAAAAAAAAAAAACAAAAACATCCATAGATTAAGTTTTTTTTGTTTAATTGCATTTTTAATTAAAAAATATTGTTTCATTGAATTTAAAACAACTAAAGCACATATTTCTGACCAAAAAAAAACGAAAAATCTGTGGCGCCCCTTATTTTGTTTTGAGTAGTGTATAAGATAAAGGTTTAATATTATAGCAAATAATATTACAATTCTTATTAATGGACATATATTATATAGACTAAATTTTGCTGTACAATTCAAAATAATATTTTCTTTCGACTAAAGTTATACGAGGCAAGGCTTACTGTAAGGTATTTAAAAATTAAAACAAAATGATCTACTCATAAATAATTTGACACTTTGTAATCAAGTATTATTTTGCTTTCTAGAAGTTAAAAAAATATTGGATATTTCACAGTTTATACGTAGGCATGTTATGTTTTCTTGTACTTACGCACTTTAGTGAACATGAACTAAAAGTGTAGCATAAAACTTTTTAAAAAACAGGAGCGCAACTCTGTCGAGTCATATCAATAATGCTGACAGTACGACAAGCTACGACTTTAACGGCATGCATCAAACTATGAACATTCTGTAGGTTCACGCATTTTATCGTGATTATGTAGGACAATTAATGACTGCGAAGATATTTCACTTTCCGAGAATTCGAATTGCGTTTCTAACATAAAATTTTATTGTTTGTTTATTGAGATTGCTCGACCTTTCTTTTTTTATAATTTATCTTTTTGACGGTATTTATTGTATTTTGTGTTTCTGATGCACATACATTTTTATGTTTTCTTATTATTTCTTAACGAGGAAGATTAGTCAATTTTTACCATCCGTCATGTGTCATATCACTCTACAAGATGCAGGACTGTACAAGCAGGATTGTGAATGTGATCTCTCTTACATAGAACAAACAAAAAGATCTATAAAAACCTGCGTGAATTAACATATAACAGACTTGAAGCACCGACGTTCCGGGAATTCTGCAGTGAGTTAACATGTTCAAGATCGTCTCCATTATTACATTAGATTTGATAGCCACACATCCTCACAAAAGAACACCGATTCCTACCAAGGATGGTTCGCGAGGCTTTGTAATAAAAAAACATCATAACTTCAACAGAGAAGAGGGTGCTGCCATCTGCTTGGGATCCTATAATTTATAAAATTAAATTCAAACCCAAGCAAACAACTGCAAGACTTCGAGATACTATAAGCTCATCTGCGTAGATCGGACCAAAAATTTATATTCAAAAACTGAAGGTAGCCGGGCTTACTTCATAGTCATCATCGGCAAGTCAAACACCTCAGTCCCCCGGTGACTATGGGTGCTGTAAAGCACCCGAAACGCTGGGAATTAAAAAGTTAAATGAAACGCGATGAAATCCGTAAAAATTAGTTTCATTTAATTTATTATCCTGGTCTGGAGGAGGCGGAGCGAATTTATTTTACATACAAACATATAATCACGCCTCTTTCCCGTAGGGGTAGGCAGACACCACTTCTTTCCTCTTGCTACGATCCTTACATACTTGTTTCGCTTCGTCCACTTTCATAATTCTCTTCATACATGCTCTACGGTTTAGGGTACTCTTGACCTGGCCTTTTTTCAAGACGTCTCTGATTTGATCTAGAAACGTCCGCCTAGGTCTATCTCTTCCAACACTTTCATTCACACTCGCCTTATACACGTTTTTTGTCAAACGTTCTTCATTCATTCTTTCGACATGGCGAAACCACCTCAGCATACCTTTTCAATTTTCGTCACTACATCTTCTTTCAGACCACAATGTTTCCTTATCTCACTATTTTTTATCCTGTCACTCAGTTTAACTCCTATCATACTTCTTAACGTTCTCATCTCAACTGCATTTATTCTGCTTTCATGTTTCTTCTGCCATACCCAACTTTTACTTCCGTACATGAGTGTCGGAACCAACACCCCCTTATGCACAGCCAAACGAGCCTTGTTAGACACCTTCCGATTGCTCACAAAGGAGTGCAAAGCTCTATTCACCATGTTTCCTGCATTCCCTCTTCTTTCGATATCACTCTCACACTTTCCATCTTTTGTAAACTTTGAACCCAGATACACAAAATCTTACACCTGTTAAATTTGTTCATCTCCAATCACGATATTGCAGTCGATCACTGCCTCATCTCTTTCAAACACCATCACTTTCGTCTTCTTTACATTTATCTTCATTCCCTTCCTAAGAAAAGCTCCATTCATAGTAGTTACCATCTCCTGTAACTCCTCGGCCGAAGACGTAAGTAATACTTGATCATCAGCATAGAAAAAACATTTGACGAGTTACTCATTCATCCTCAACCCGCTTTCATTCTCATTTAAATCTATCAAGCAATTGTTCATGAACAGATTAAACAGCCACGGTGATGCTACACATCCCTGTCTAACACCTTTTTCGATATTAAACCATTTAGTGTATATCCTGTTTATCCTTACACAAGCATTAGAATCCCTATAAAGAGATTGCAATGCTCGTACGAGGATGTTGCTCACACCGTTCATGGACAGTGCTGACCACAATTCATTCCTCACCACTCTATCATAGGCCTTTTCTAGGTCCACGAACGCGCAATAAACCTTTTTGTTTTAGCCAAACACTTTTCGGCTATGCATCGCAAGGAAAAGACCTGATCCGTACATCCCATTCCCTTTCTAAATCCCGCTTGTGCATCCCATACTTTTTCGCCTGTTTCATTCACAACCCTTTTAAATCAACACTTTCGCATACAATTTACCGACGACGCTAAAAAGGCTTATACCGTGGTAATTTATGCAGTCCTGCCGTGACCCTTTCCCCTCATACAAAGGTAGGATTACGGCTTTGCACGAGTCTCCTGGTACTTGCCCATTTCGCCAGTACAAATTGAAAAGGCGGTACAGCTGACTAGCTACTATGCCCTGTACAGCCCTCAGCATCTCGACGGTAATCCTGTCATACCCTACAGCCTTACCTACTCTCATACTTTTCAACGCTTTCACTATTTCGTCCATACTTATCTCACTTTCATCAACATTTATATTAGTTTCTATGGAAGGTTTCGGATGCTGTACCTGCACTTCCTCTCTTTCAAACAAACTTTCAAAATACTCTTTCCATCTCTTTAACACACATTCTTCTCCTTTTATATTGCAGCCATCTTTATTCATGATTGTACTCAGCTCCGAGGTAGAAGTTTTTCCTCTGGCTGTTTTGATGGATTTCCAGAAAAACTTAATGTTTGAGTGGAAATTTTCAGTGAGCCTCCTATCGAAATCATCCTTTCTTTCTTCTTTCTTTCTAGACACAACTTTTTTCGCAGCGAAATTTGCTGTTTTCAATCTTTTATACTTCGTTCTTGCTTTCTTTATATCGTCATCCATTGCCTTTTGAACTTGTTGTTTATCTTTTATTGCTAACAAATAAAACCACGCTTTCTTCTTTTCTTGCACAAACTTTTGTACATCTTTATCAATCCACACGTTATAGTTCTTTCTTCCTTTCTTTCTTTTAGCTACCCCGCATACCTCAATAGCAATATTCACGACCCCTTTCTTAAATGTCTCCCACATATTTTCAATCACACCTATCTCTTCTATGCTTTTAAAACTTTCTTTCAGTTTCTCTACATACTCATCTTTCTTTTCTTTTTCTTGTAGATTTTCCATTTTCCTTTTTCTCTGTCCAGAACACTCGTAGGCTCGGCCCCTCAGTGTCGCCACCGTTTAAAGAGGCCACGCATTCGGGCTATGACCAGGAAGTGGTCTGTGTCGAGGCCTACACCTCGGTATGCCCGAGTGTCTAGCACTTTTTTCCTGAGTCTTTCATCAATAATTACAAAATCAATCATACTTCTAGACTCACCCCCATCTCTTGTAAACAAATGGATCTTTTTGTAGTCAAACATTGTGTTGGCCATGCACAAATTCCATTCCAAGCATACTTCAAGCAGGTTCTTCCCATTGTCATTCACTCTTTCGTCCCTAAACGTACCCAGAACTCCTTCATACCCTCCAACTACTTCTTCTTCTTCTACGCTTCCAACCCATCCATTAAAGTCCCCTAACATCACGATCCGTTCATTTTCTCCGCATTTATTCAAGACCTCTCTCATGCTATCCCAAAATTCCTCTCTATTTTGTTGGGATTGTAATGACCCACCTCCACGCAGATCCGTCGGTGCATAGACACCAAGGATAAACAAGCGAGTGAGTCCGACTTTTAACCTAATTCAGAGGAGTCTTGGGCTTACACATTTATGCTCCATCACATATTCAACCATTCGAGATGAAAGAATCACATCAACTCCCTGACAGCCTCGGCTGGTTTGGGGGACTCCCGACCAGTATGCCGTGTAGGGGCCATGAACCGTGGTGTCACATCCTTTCCTCTTGGTTTCGTTCACGCACAGAATGTCAATGCATCGTTCATCCATCATCTGACATACTTCATCTATCTAACCATCCATTCCTCCTCTTACATTCAACGTAGCGGAGCGGCTCTCCGTGGGCGAAATAACTAAACGCTAATTCAGAGTTATTAAAAGGATGATTTTACCTTGATTGGACTGTATGGCGGTGAGAATATATTATTCCGGGAAATATAGCGTTATTGCAAATGTCTATACACAAGCTGTTTTCTTATACATTTCAATATCTAAATTCCACCACGACGTGATCCAATGCCGCGAGATATAGCAATGCGGTCAGTTGCGTAACTTACGAACGTGTGTCAAACCCTAGTAGGAAACCCTGGAGTGGGCTTTGCAATACTCTTATTGAATAACAATTAACGAATCTCACAAACGTTAAGCGGTATTTGCAAAGTGGCGCAAGCAGCGGCAGAGTAAGATATATTTACGATAGTTACAAAATAATTTTAAAATACAAATGCAAAAACATACGGAAACGTACGGTTTGAAAGAAGTTGCATTGGTAGTATTTTTGGTTTTTAAAATACTAGTAATGCTATTAAACATTACTGATATTCCCTTAAACCACTTCTGGTTAACTTAAAATGCTTGTGCTAGAAATGGTTCACGACAGTAGTCGAATGGCGGATTTGAACTCACGAACTTTCGAGTTCGCGGTCCGCGCCCAGCCATTAGGCTACTGACGCTTCTAATAAATTATTATTGATAAACGTGTTATATTATTGATTAACAAATACAAATAAATTAATTACTAGCGTCCATTAAAATGAAGCGTCATCTATACAAATAAAATTGAAGTAGCTGTTTGTAATGTCAAAATAACAGTTTTTTTACTAAATGCATATGAAACTATATATGGTACTTATAACAAAAATACAGTTTTTAAAATTTTTGTCTCTCTGTCTGTTTGTTCTGGCTAATGTCCGAGACGATTGGACCGATTTCGACGGGACTTTCACTGGCAGATAGCTGAAGTTATAAAGAGTAACTTAGGCTACTTAACTATACTAATATTATAAATGCGAAAGTGTGTTTGTTTGTTTGTCCTTCTTTCAGGTCGCAACAGAGCGTCGGCACGGCATGATTTTGTATGGGGATAGTTCGGTGGCTGTAGAGTGACATAGGTTACTGTTTTTCCGCGGTAAAACATCTCATTCCCGTAGGAAAATAGAATATGTTGCAAAAATATTCTATTTTCCCACAGGAATGATATGTTTTTCTGCGGAAAAAAGTAGCCTATGTCACTCTACAGCCTCATTTCCGTGGGAAAATAGAATACGTTGCAAAAGTTTGTCCTTCTTTCACGTCGCAACAGAGCGTCGGCATGGCATGAATTTTGGTATGGGGATAGTTCGGTGGCTGTAAAATGACATATGCTACTTTTTCAACGGAAAAACATATCATTCCCGTAGGAAAATCGAATAGGTTGCAAATTAAATTCAGCTAGGTGGCGCCACCGTGATTCTACAAGACGGACGACGGTACGATGGGCGAACACAGAAGGTCAGAATATCTGGATTATTATGTCTGTTTTCCAAAATTAAGATAAAAAATGTATGGATCTGTATTTTTCCACGCAGGACCGGGAAGAGAGCGATAAAAAACGTTAAATTCACCAGCTGATTTTCTTCAAACGTTTTGGTGCATTGTAATTCACAGAATAGGCGATAACCTCGCAGACGATATTAAGTAATCCGTTGATCTTCTGCCTACCCCGCAAGGGTTACAGGCGTGATTAAAAGTATGGATCAGAAATACTATCACCACCTGTCACGCTTTCACCCTTAACTATTACTTAACTGTGGTAGAAACAGTTCTTAGTAAGCCTTAATAATTAGCCTTAGTAATATTTATTGAACGGAAATGAATACAGTTCTTATATGTGGTTATGAATGAATCGTTATAACAATAAGAAAAATTGTGCCAAATTATAAGAAAAATATTTTTTTAAAGTTCTTATTAACTAACGTATATATAGTTTAAATTGATTCCTCTAGATGTCGTTACTAGGTTTTTAAAACTTTGTAACGAAAAGTTTCCTGACATGTACTTAACTCCCGCCGCTGAGACGCCTATACGCTTAAATTGTTTCTATTTCGTAGCAGCTAATCGAAAGCAGGTAGTCGAATAACGACTACCTGCTTTGGATTTCGGTTGTTTGTAGTTTGCTTTGTTATTTAGTTAAGGTTGAATGGATTTATATTGGCTTTCATTTTCGGATTTGTGTATTTTCTTGGATCGGTTTTGTTGATTTGGTTGGTATTCCTTTATACATATTTAGACTCTGGCTTTGATTTTGGATTTTGTTTTTTTAGAATCCTGAATTGGTTTTCGTTGTTTTAGGTTGTTTAACAATATTTCAAAGGAATATTAATAGTATAGATAGTGTATACGGTACCTATACACTTACTTCTTTTGTCGTTGGTTATATTAATATTGACTACTGCTTTCGATTTCAGTTTTCTGCGATTTGTTTTGTGATTTGGTTTAAGTTGATTCGATTTTTTTGGCTATCGTTTTCTGATTCGTGTTGTGTCTTAAATTGGTATTGTTGTTTTGATTTAAAAAAATATTTAAAAGTAATATTTATTCCTTTTAGATATTTTGGATTTGCTTTTAAAAAAATATTTAAACGGAAATTTAATTCCTTTTAGGTATTTTAACGTTTTTTTTTTATAAATAGTATTTTTGGTACTTCATAATGCCTCGCAAACGTAAGTCCAGCCTTTCAAGGGTATCTTCTCAAAGACAAGCGAAAAGATTAGCTCGATCGCTAGAATCTTTAGAAGATGCTGAACTAAGAAGGCAAGAACAAGCAGAGCGTCAGGCTGCTTTAAGAGCTTCCGAAACACCTTCTCAAAGTCAGGAAAGGCGTCTTGAACAGGCAGTGCGTCAAGCTACTTTAAGAGCTTCTGAAACAACTTCTCAAAGTCAGCGAAGGCGTCTTGAACAGGCAGAGCGTCAAGCTACTTTAAGAGCTACTGAAACACCTGATCAAAGTCAGCAAAGGCGTTTTGAACAGGCAGAGCGTCAAGCTACTTTAAGAGCTACTGAAACACCTGCTCAAAGTCAGCAAAGGCGTCTTCAACAGGCAGAGCGTCAAGCTACTTTAAGAGCTACTGAAACACCTGATCAAAGTCAGCAAAGGCGTCTTAAACAGGCAGAGGTTCAATCTACTTTAAGAGCTACTGAAACACCTGCTCAAAGTCAGCAAAGGCTATTCGAACAAGTGGAACGTCAGGCCGTCTTAAGAGCCGCGGAAACACCTGATGAAACACAACACAGACTCATTGAGCAAGCTGAACGTTAATCTACTATAAGGGCATCTGAAACACCAGAACAGACACAGGCGCGAAGAGATGTAAATGCACAGCTCCAAGCTGAACGTCGACAAAATTTTTAAAAGAAACAATTGGTCGGTTTTTAATGACGCAGCATTCAATTATGATCCGTTGATTGATTATAAAAATCACAGGTTAGTTGTTATCGAACTGAAGGACAAGGCGTGGCACTTTTGCAGCGCTTTAAAATGGAAAGATGAGACCGCAGGCATGTGCTGTTCAAACGGCAAAGTGTCTCTTCCGTTACTTGGGGAACCAGAAGAACCTTTGAAACTCTCTTTTTATATGATGCTAATGAGTCACGGCGCTTTTTAAACAGGATCCGGAAATATAACTCATGCTTTCAAATGACGTCCTTCGGAGTTGACCAGGAAATAATAATGCCGGGATTTACGCCTACATTTACGGTGCAAGGGCAAATTTATCATAGAATAGTTTCACTTTTTCCAGCTGAAAATGAACAGCATAAATTTAAACAAGTATATTTTATGGAAGACAAAGAAATTGAGGTAGAACGTCGCTGCCATTTTATCCAGAGAGTTGAGAAAGACACAGTGTTCAAAATTCAAAGATTCTTGCATGAACGTAACATTTTAGTCAAAACATTTAAAACTTAACTTAAAATTTTACTTAACAGTGGTAAAGCCACGAGGCAGCTTTTGCTATCGCACTGATGGGCCGGCTCGAACCGGGGTGGTACCATGACCTCACAGAAAACCCGCGTGAAGTAGAGGTTTATTTCTGCGTTTCGCTTGGTGAGTGCAGGCGGCCGGAGGCCCTTTTTACTGGAAATGAGGCATTCCATCTTAGTCCTTACGGGTGACAACGCATCTACATTTTGATTTGAAATAGAGGATAGATGTAGATGTCTATGGGCCGCAGCAACCACTTACCATCAGGTGGACTGTGCGCTCGTTTGTCACCTTTATTTAAAAAAATTACATTTAAAAAAATCTGCTTTAAAAAAACCTACCTGCAGAGGATTATAAAGTCGTCATTCACGCAGATCGGACCCCTCGAGGAGAGCATGACAGGCGCAACAATGCACCTTTGATAAACGAAATAGCAGCCGTAATTAGTGGTGATCAATTTTCTTCACGAGACATTGTCTTGCGAGCGCGTGATGATACGTTGCAACGGGTAGCCGATACACACAATTTTTATGACGCTCTGCAATACCCATTGATTAATTGCAAAGGGCAAGAGGGTTATCATTTTCAAATTTCACTCATTAAACCGGTCACAAATGAGCCTACTCCAAACAAAAAAGTATCATGTATGGATTTTTATGCGTATCATATGGTGTTGCGAGAAAATGATTTTAACCTCTTAGCCCGGTGTAGATAATTATTTCATTAATTTTTGGTAGACATGTATGTGAAGGTAGAAAGTGAACGTCTCCGTTATATATCTTTAAATCAAAAAAAGCTGCGCGTTGAGAATTATATATATTTACAAGATGCAGTTTCTAGCGACGCCAATGTAAACCCCAGAGATTTAGGTAAAATGCTAATTCTGCCCTCATCATTCGTTAACAGTCCCCGCTACCTACATGAGTACACAGAAGACGCATTCGCCTATATGCAAACTTACGGAAGACCTGATCTTTTTGTTACTTTTGCTTGCAATCCCACATGGAAATAAATAACCGAGGAGCTAATGCCGGGCCAAAAAAGTACTGACAGACACAATTAAGTTGCTAGAGTATTTAGATTAAAAGTACAATAATTAATGTATGTAATTAACAAAGGGAAAATTTTCAGAGAGGTGCAGTGCTTCATGTATTCAATTGAATGGCAAAAAAGAGGATTACTGCATGCCCACATTCAAATTGGCTTAAAGAGAAGTTGCGGCCCAGCCAATTAGACGACATAATAAGCGCCGAGATCCCGGATCCTGAGCAAAATAAAGAATTGTATGATACCATCGTCCGAAATATGATTCACGATCCATGTGGAGCACGAAATTCAATATCGCCATGTATGAAAAAGGGAAAAGGTACAAAGAAATTCCCTAAACAGCTAATAAAAGAAACAGTGCACAATGACAATAGCTACCCATTATACAGACGCAGAGCTCCCGAAGATGGTGGCAAAAAAGTTATAATCAAATCTCGCTCTGGAGCGTTCGAAACCTTAGATAACAGCTGGATTGTCCCGTATTCGCTCACTCTATGTAAAATTTTTAATGCCCATATTAATGTAAAAGCATGTAGCTCTGTCAGCGCAATCAAGTATATCTGTATGTACATAAATAAAGGAATCGTCCAAGCAATATTTATTCGCAGGATTGAAGGTGAGGCAAATCCCGTTCATGAAGTACAAACCTTTCAAGCAGGGCGTTATGTCAGCAGTAACGAGGCAGCGTAGCGTCTCCTCGGCTTCCCTTTACACGAAAGGCAGCCAACAGTTACTCACCTTGCTGTGTACTTAGAAAATTGGGAGCGTGTATATTTCACCGAAAGAAATTTCCAAGAAAGAATTGCATCACCGCCAAAAACTACATTAACAGCCTTCTTTCAACTTTGTCAAACCGACCCCTTTGCAAAAACGTTGTTATATTCTAAAGTCCCCTGCTATTATACTTGGAACACATCTAGGAAGGAGTGGAAACGCCGTATTCAAGGCGCGCCTGTTGCAAATTGACCCGGTGTAAAGTCATCAGATGCCCTTGGTCGTGTGTATACCGTCCATGTTACTAATTTTGAATGTTTCTGTTTAAGATTGCTGCTGCACCATGTTCGGAGTCCTACAGGATATAAAGACCTTAAAACTGTCAACGGTCAGGAATGCGCAACTTATAGAGAAGCATGTGAAGTTCTGCATCTTTTAGAAAACGATAATCACTGGGATGAAACCATGGAGGAAGCTGTGCAGTGCCAGTCACCAGCAAAAATTAGTGATCTTTATGCAACTCTCATATCATCTTGCGGGCTATCTAATGCACATGAATTGTGGGACAAATATAAAGAGTACATGGCGGAAGATATTTTGCGAAGGTTACAGCAGACACACGCGAACACGACATACAATGAACACATTTATAATGAAGCACTTGGAAAAATTGAAGTATAAAGTAATGGCAATGGTAGGCAAAAAATTAAGCAAATTTGGAATGATAAGCTCTCAGCGAACGACCGAAAATGAACTAAGTGATGAAATTATACGTGGAAGAACCCTGGAGGAGCTGGGAAGACATTTTTGTTAAATTTATTATTAGCGCAAGTACGGAAAGATAAAAACATTGCTGTGGCCGTACCTTCCTACGGTGTAGCCGCCACGCTGCTAAGCGGGGGCCGCACTGCACATTCTATTTTAAAACTCCCTCTAAATCTAGCCCAGGAAGAATCGCCGATCTGCAACTTTAGCAAAAATAGTGCACGAGGTATAATGCTACGACAATGCAAACTTTTAGTGTGGGACGAAAGTACAATGTCGCATAAAAAAGCTGTAGAAGCACTAAATCGAACGCTCCAGGATTTGCGCAGCAATACCGATTTAATGGGAGGAATGGTGGTTTTACTTTCGCCAAACTTTACCTGTCATTCAAAAAGGCACACCTGCAGATGAAATTAAAGCATGCCTCAAGTCGTCTATTTTATGGAACAAGTTGACAAAATTCAGTTTAACTACGAATATGAGAGTGCATTTGTATAATGATATCAATGCTGGAAACTATGCTGACACACTATTAAAAATTGGCGATGGGCGGTTGGAATCGGATGCTGAGGGCTGCGTTAAATTAACGAGAGATTTTCGTAATTTAGTACCGAGTCATTCCGAATTAATTGCAAGCGTTTATTCAGATTTAACGAACAACATGCATGAAGACAAATGTTATGTGAAAGGGCGATTCTTGCACCAAAAAATGAGAGCGTTAACAAAATAAATTCAGATATATTCAGCGAAGTAGCAGGAGAAATAACAGAGTACTTGCCAGTAGACACAGTTATGGACACAGAACAGAGCTTTTCATATCCCGTAGAGTTTCTAAATTCTCTAGAGTAGAGGCGTCCCAGTCATGCAAATGCGAAATTTAGATGCTCCTTGGTTATGTAACGGGACAAGGCTGCGTGTGACACATCTTGGACGGAACATAATCGGTGCTAAAATTTTGACAGGCGTAGGAAAAGGTGAAAATGTTATTATACCACGGATCCCTATAATTCCCACAGATCTTCCTTTTCAATTCAAAAGGTTGCAGTTCCCTATTAAGCTCAGTTTTGCAATGACAATTAATAAAGCGCAAGGGCAAACGTTACAGGTAGCGGGGGTCAACTTAGAAAAACCGTGCTTCTCTCATGGTCAGCTGTATGTAGCATGTTCGCGTGTGTCAAATGCCCAGAATCTCCACATTCTTTCCCCGAATGGAAAAATATATAACATTGTGTACAATAGCGTCTTAAAATAGTGTTCAGTTAGTTTTTTTTTCCAAAATTCCCACAATCCATTAATCAGAATTCCCACAGATCTTCCCTTTGAATTCAAAATTTCCTATTTACCTCAGTTTCTTTTCAATTCCAAATGCTGCACCTCTGACGGACCTTTTAAGCTCAGTTTCCTTTCAACTCAAAAGGCTGCATATCTGACGGATCTTTTATTTGGCTCAGTTTCCTTTCAATTCAGAAAACTGCATATCTGACCAATCAATTTATCTCAGTTTCTTTTCAAAAGTCTGCATCTCTGACGGATAATTAGAATAGAATAGAATAATTTTTATTCAATATACATTACATGTGTAATTCTTATTGAAAGTCATTTTTTTACTTTACCACTGGTTCTAAAAAAAAGTCAGTTTCCTTTAATTTAAAAAATATCCTATTTCCATTTGGAATAAACAGGCTATTTTTATTTAATCTTATTTGTTGACACCTTAATAACAAGGGTAACAAAGGGCGGACTTAATGCCTAGCGGCATTCTCTGCCAGTTAACCCGTGGAGTGATGAGATTTTGTGGCAGGTGCAAATACACACACACATATATATATATATATATATATATATATATATATATATATATATATATATATACATATATACATATATATATCTATATACACACATACATACATACTAAGATATACATATAATATACAAAACTTTACATATGTAAATATATGAACAAAATATGTATCATACATAGATATAATATATACGTTACATATAATAATAAAATACATATATTGAAATTACATATAATAAAACATTTAAATGTGTCAAAATATATCATCATCATTCTTAACATCCAACATCACTTCGTTTCAAAAAAAAGTCATGTACCAACTTTTTAAAACAATCCTTACTTGGCGCTCTTCTTATGTTTTCGGCCAAGGAGTTCCAGAGTAGTGTTGCCTGAATTGTAAAGGAATTGTTGGTGAATCCAGTGAAATGAGATGGAATACTGATCTTATGATTAGATGAGGAGCGTAGAACCTTATCATGAGTTGAAAAGAGATATTGGAATTTGTCCTTCAGATATGCTGGAGAAGTTGGATTATTCAAAATTGAGAAAAGAACAAGCAAAATTCTAGAGTTTCGTCTTTGTTGGATAGTAAGCCATTTCAGGCGTTCACGATAATGAGAGATGTGATCATATTTTCGAAGACCAAATATATATCTAATACAGCTATTGAGAAGACGCTTTTCTATACGCTGCGTTTCAAAACATTTAAATAGGCTGACGAATCGATTTTGCTCAGTTTCCTTTTAATGGCTGCATCTCTGACAAATTTATAAAACTCAGTTTTCTTTCAATTCAAAAAGCAATGGATAGTTCATTTCCCAGAGATGCGGGCGAAGCCGCGGGTGACAGCTAGTATTTTATAAAAAGAATTAGGGTTCCGCACAACATAATTAAAATCCTAAATTACACGCGGACGAAGTCGCGGGGAACAGCTAGTTTAAAACAAAACAATATTTTCTCATGGCAAGATAAGAAAATGTGCGAGGGAAATGGATATTATTCCACCTTCCTCGCGCGAGAAATTTAATTTTAAATACATATACATACAAATATATACTTACAGTATGCCTTAGACCACATACAATCATTACACGTAAAAATGGATTATTACGAGTATCTAAAGAAAAAAGATATTCTGCATTTGGGCTTTGCAGACTACGGACGTGTCGGTCGAGTTCACTCCCGTCACTCCATTTTCTTAGCTCATGCGCAAAATTAAAATTAATTTCCGTTATACACCTCCTTGCTTGGTGCTCTTTTTTAGGTTACTGCCTTGGTGCTCTCACTGTGATGCGCGAAGCACGCTGTCCCGGAAGACAGTAGTCTCACTGTGTTGTTGTGAAGTAAATCGAACGCTTGTTCTGGTGCAAAATGTGTAGTGCGTAACTCTCCTTTCTGGCTTCCTGGTACTGGTGTCCGCAACCGTAGGTAGAGTGAAACGCACCTATCACCTTAGAGGCGGCCATCGTTTTTAATTTTTCTATTGCTTGTTGCCTTAGGCAACAGCTAAATACACACCCTAGCGTACCAACGCGCTAGGTGTATGTGTTTGTTTTAGGCACACACCTCCCCCGCCGAAAGGTGTGGGAGCTTGGTACTCATTTGTGCGTGTATTAACATAGTAAACAAGATGACTTCGTTTACAACCAACGAACTAGCCGCATTTTTTAGTCGTGCCTACCCCGATATTTGGGCTGTGTTCCTTGCACAGCGCAATGCCCGTCCCGAGCTCGAGCCCTCGCTCGAGTTCACGCCTCTAGCCGGCCCCTCTACCCAGCGTGTCTGGCTCCTATAGATTTCATCTGCAGGTGTGCCCTTTTGAATGACAGGTAAAGTTTGGCGAAAGTAAAACCACCATTCCTCCCATTAAATCGGTATTGCTGCGCAAATCCTGGAGCGTTCGATTTAGTGCTTCTACAGCTTTTTTATGCGACATTGTACTTTCGTCCCACACTAAAAGTTTGCATTGTCGTAGCATTATACCTCGTGCACTATTTTTGCTAAAGTTGCAGATCGGCGATTCTTCCTGGGCTAGATTTAGAGGGAGTTTTAAAATAGAATGTGCAGTGCGGCCCCCGCTTAGCAGCGTGGCGGCTACACCGTAGGAAGGTACGGCCACAGCAATGTTTTTATCTTTCCGTACTTGCGCTAATAATAAATTTAACAAAAATGTCTTCCCAGCTCCTCCAGGGTTCTTCCACGTATAATTTCATCACTTAGTTCATTTTCGGTCGTTCGCTGAGAGCTTATCATTCCAAATTTGCTTAATTTTTTGCCTACCATTGCCATTACTTTATACTTCAATTTTTCCAAGTGCTTCATTATAAATGTGTTCATTGTATGTCGTGTTCGCGTGTGTCTGCTGTAACCTTCGCAAAATATCTTCCGCCATGTACTCTTTATATTTGTCCCACAATTCATGTGCATTAGATAGCCCGCAAGATGATATGAGAGTTGCATAAAGATCACTAATTTTTGCTGGTGACTGGCACTGCACAGCTTCCTCCATGGTTTGATCCCAGTGATTATTGTTTTCTAAAAGATGCAGAACTTCACATGCTTCTCTATAAGTTGCGCATTCCTGACCGTTGACAGTTTTAAGGTCTTTATATCCTGTAGGACTCCGAACATGGTGCAGCAGCAATCGTAAACAGAAACATTCAAAATTAGTAACATGGACGGTATACACACGACCAAGGGCATCTGATGACTTTACACCGGGTCAATTTGCAACAGGCGCGCCTTGAATACGGCGTTTCCACTCCTTCCTAGATGTGTTCCAAGTATAATAGCAGGGGACTTTAGAATATAACAACGTTTTTGCAAAGGGGTCGGTTTGACAAAGTTGAAAGAAGGCTGTTAATGTAGTTTTTGGCGGTGATGCAATTCTTTCTTGGAAATTTCTTTCGGTGAAATATACACGCTCCCAATTTTCTAAGTACACAGCAAGGTGAGTAACTGTTGGCTGCCTTTCGTGTAAAGGGAAGCCGAGGAGACGCTACGCTGCCTCGTTACTGCTGACATAACGCCCTGCTTGAAAGGTTTGTACTTCATTAACGGGATTTGCCTCACCTTCACTCCTGCGAATAAATATTGCTTGGACGATTCCTTTATTTATGTACATACAGATATACTTGATTGCGCGGACAGAAAACCGGCGTATCACGGCGTTTCGCCGTGACTGCTGACAAAGTCACAGAAGTAATCAAAAGCCTTAAAAAGAAATTAGCACCTGGTCCCGATGGCATTAGCAACAGGGTACTAAAGTCTCTCTCCGCGCCGCTCATTTGCCTCCTAATAGGCATATTTAACGCTCTTCTTTCCAGCTGCTCCTTCCCGCATGCATGAAAAGAAGCAGACGTAATAGGAATCCCGAAACCGGGGAAATCACGCAACATAGCCTCTAGTTACAGACCAATTAGTCTCCTCAGCACACTGGGGAAAGTTTACGAGCGACTCATATTGAATCGCTTTCGTAAACACGTCCTCACCAACAAACTTATTCCAAACGAGCTGTTTGGCTTCAAACCCGAAAATTCGTACACCGTACAATTACATTGCCTCACAGAATACATTCTAAAAGAATTCAACCTCCCACAAAGAATTCGCAGATCTATCATGACCGGTGCCGTCTTCTTCGATGTCGCGAAAGCGTTTGACAAAGTCTGGCACGACGGCTTGCTTTACAATCTGTATAAACTCTACGTGCCTAATACGCTCACATACATTATCAGAGCCTTCCTTGCCAATCGCCACTTTCGCTATCGAATAGAGGGTACTCGCTCCACAAAGCGTCCCATCAAGGCTGCAGATCCACAATTTTCCATCCTTTCCCCACTACTCTTCACACTCTTTACGAGTGACATCGGGAAAGACCCAGTAGTGAATACTTCTATATATCTTCGCAGATGATACGGCATTTTTGGTCGCCCATCACAATAAAATAATCCTAACTAAGAAGCTACAAATAGCAGTCAATTGCTTAGGCGATTGATTCCGCTTATGAAGAATCGAAGTGAATCCTAAGAAAAGTGTAGCAATACACTTTCAAAGAATCTCCACTTCCAACCGTCAAATCAGAAACCCCAAGAAATTGTTAGGTACGATCACCTCATACGGCCGCAAGATACCCTGGCAATCAACGGCCAAATATCTAGGAGTCATATTCGATGAAGGTATGATATTCGTGAAACACATTTGCAATTTTCGCAATCGAGCAAAAATCGTCACTAGTCGCCTCCACCCGCTGGTTAGCAGAAAGAGCAAACTGTCCGAGCAAACTGTCCTTAAGACAAAAGCTCCATCTGTACAAAGCATGCGTAATAGATATTATGTCATACGTAAGCGTAGTTTTCGCGCACGGGGCCCGTAGACATTTGTACGAACCCCAAGTCGTCCAAAATTGATTCATTCGCATAGCCACCGGAGCCCGGTGGTACCAGCGAAACTCCGACTTACACAAAGATTGTCAACTTCCGACGATCTCTGAGTATCTCAAGTAAATGTCTCGGCGCTATTTCGAGAGAGCTAATACACTTTCAAACCCGCCAGTGGTAAACGCAGCCACATGCGCTCTGACTTTGAACTTCACGGAAAGCCTCCGGAGGCCCCGTAAAGTTATATATAAGTTGAGGTCTCCAGCTATTTTAACACTGGAGCCTAGGTTAAGTAAATCTGCGATGCCAGATTCCATTACGCGTTTGAGCGGCGGTAGGTACGCCGAAACTATAGTGAGTGGCGGGTGGCCATAAAGGGCTACTTTACATATAGAAACTTCTATATTAGTTAACGGGGGTCGCCGATTGGTACGCAGTGCAAGGACCTTTTGTAGTAGATCACGGTGCCGCCTCTAGAACTGGTCAGACTCAGGTCAGGTCATTTCTAACTAAGATGTAGTTTGCGATCTTAGGATCGCGATGGCTAGGTTTCAAAAAAGTATCTTGCACTAACATTTCGTTTACATCGTGGTGGCGCAGGAAGAGCACGATCTAGTTTTTTGGTCACTGAGGCGTTAAAGAAAGCGGTAGTTAGAGAGCGTGGTTTAGTTCTGCCGAGATTTTGTGCTGCCATTCAGGTATTTGGAAGAGGTGTTTAAGCGCAATGAAAAGACCAGATTGCGGCGATAAGTCCAATGTGCTCAATCGTAGCGTTGAGCTTGTTGTTGGATCCCATAATTAACAAAATTAGATCCAAACCCAAGCATACTATTGCAAGAATTTAAGTTCTTTTCGCACAGATCGGACCAAAAATTAATAATTAAAAGTTCAAGGTAGCCTTCGTTAACTATGACATTGGGAGTTGAGACATCAAACACCTCAGTTCCCCTAATGACCATAGGTGCTCTAAAATACCCGAAACGTCGGGATTTAAAAAAAATTAAATTAAACGCGATAAAAACAGTATTATTAGTTTTGTGCCTAATATGAGTCTTCTACTTTTACTTTAAATTATTCCAAATTAAATGTGATTTATGGGCAACAACTACGTGTACGCCCGCTCCTGTGTGTGATTTAATTCACAAAGTTTTTGCCTGCTGTTTACTTTCTTATTGACACGCTCACTACTAATGCGTAATTTAATAACTACACCACGCTTATTACTATTAAAATTTTCCCTTCATACTTTTATTTGTCTGAGGATCTACATAATAAATAAAATGAAATAAATATGTGTGCAGTTCACACGCGACACAAGTGAAACCTTCAAATGAAATGAAATATAAAACTTAAATATTTGACCGCAAATGATTTATTTAATTTGATAATTTTCAACCACAATTTTGGCATAATATATACAACTCAAAACAAAATAAGGGCCTACGCAAATTTTACGACACCGAATACTGGCCACAGTTGAGCGTTAGCCTGCTGTACTTCTATATGTTAGAAAAGTCATCAACAAGATACATTTTGATGCGGTCTTCTATAAGAACATACTAGAAGCTACTGAAGAAATTTAATCAGTTCTTACCATTTATCAAATGTACTATACCTTTACAAGATGTAGGATTGTGCAAGCTCAATTGTGAATGTGGTCTCTCTTACATATGATAAAAAACGATGGTCCTCGAGGCTTGAAATTAATAAAACATTTTAATTTCAATAAAGACGATGGCTGAGTGCTACCGTCTACTTGGGATCCCATAATTAATAAAATTAAACCTAAACACAAACTAATATGCTTCTGTAAGACTTCAAGATACAGTTATATTATACAAACTCGTTCTACGTAGATCGGATCAAAAATTAACAATTTAAACTTGAAAGTAGCATTCGTTCATTCTGACATTGGGACTTCAACCACCTCAGTCCCACCGTGCCCATGAGTGCTAACTAAACTTCAGGAATTAAAAAAAAGTTATTTTTTATTTTAGTTTAGTTTTATTCCATGTGTATTATTTGCGTAAATATGAGTTATCAATATTTATATTTTCAAAAACTGCAATAACTTTTAGTAACGGCTAGTTTATTCGGGAATATTTAATAAACCTCTCCTTCTTTCAATTCACTTCGATTGGAATAACGAAGCTATATTAAGTATATTTCGTCGTTCGTCTTTTACAAACCTATTTCCGAAAATCCTTTTTTCTTCTTTTTAGAGAGGTTTAGTAAATGATTGTTCATGATGATGAATATGTAAGTGAATTTGTTATATAAGGCATTCACGGTTTTGATAATAATGCCATGAATATAAACCTTAAATTGTTAAATGGAATTTGATACAGAATTCTCATTTACAGTAATGGTAGTAGTTGTAACTACTTTAATTTAAATTTAATCGATTAAAAAGAAATTTAATCGATTAAAAAGAAATTTAAACAAGAGATTTTTTTTATAGGATAAGGGTGACAAACGAGCACACAGTCCACCTGATGGTAAGTGGTTGCTTCGGCCCATAGACATCTACATCTATCCTCTGTTACAGATCAAAATGCAGATGCGTTTTCATCCGTGAGGACTAGGATGGAATGCCTCATTTCCAGTAAAAAGGGCCTCCGGCCACCTGCACTCACCAAGCGAAACGCAGAGGTAAAACTCTACTTCACGCTGGTATTCTATGAGGTCGTACCACCCCGGTTCGAGCCGGCCCATCCATGCGACAACAAAAGCTGCCAACTGGCTCTACCACTGTTAACTGTTGTTTTTTTCTTTTTACCGTTAGTGTTCCAACCTTTTAAATTGCACTGCTGGAGAAAGCCTCCCCCATATTTGCCATAGTTGCCACGCTTCGTAAGCGGGTTGGCAAGCTCCTGATTATTTTCCCTCTGTCGCATCTAAGGACACCCACGGTATGATATGAGGTAGTGGATATTTTAACACCACCACTATACGGTATTCTTTTTACCTGATTGCAACAAAACTCAATAGAATGGCAATATTTGTAGCATATTACAAAAAAGGAGGAGGCTTACAATATGTTTACTTATATGTTTTTGATGACTCTTTTTTTAAATAACGTAGACTTCAGAGGTGGTGCAATTAGGAGGAAATATTTCTCCAATATGGGTGGAAACATAGAGGATGACGTTTTTAATGTAACTATATAGATAATATTGAGAATGTGATATACCTTAGTCCACTCAAAAGGGTAAAAAATTACCTGTTAACAAAAAGTAATAGCCTACTTCAAAGAACTAAAAAGGATAAAATAATTTCACATTCTAAAGTCGGGAAGAATTAATCTTCTAGAAAGTATATAGCACTGACTTTAGAATGTGAAATTATTTTTTATTTCTTTAAAATCAATTTTTACTTTGGGTTAAAACTTTTTTTGGGTTGTATATGTACGGTCAAGAATATCCACTACGCCATATCCTCCCGTGGGTGTCGTAAACCTCCCGTGGGTGTCGTAAAAGGCGACAAAGGGAAACAGGCGGGAGATGGGCAGCAGCATCATTCTGATAATAGCCAAAATAACAATAAAAAAACTGCGGTTGCCAACCCGCTTGCCAGGCGTGGCAACTATGGCAAATACACCCTAATAACGAGAGTAACAAAGTGACGGCCCCCAGTCCCGGGCGGCTCCGCTATTCCTGGCTACGGTGGCGACCATGGTAACCGCGGGGCAGGGGTTGCTAAAAATCTGCGGTGGAGGTTCGGTTGCCACCTACGACGACTCGACCTGGCAACGTACAACGCACGCACCCTAAGGACTGACGAGAAGATCGTGGAGCTGGAAGAAGAGATAGACAAGTTGCGCTGGCATATTATAGGATTATCCGAAGTCCGAAGAGAGTGGGAGAGTGGACACGGTAATTATCGAATCCGGCAACTTGCTTTATCACTGCGAGGGCGACCATCTGTCCCAAGGAGGTGTCGGATTTATCGTCCACAAGTCTCTCGTTAACAACTTTGTAAAGATCGGGAGTGTGTCGACGAGGGTTGCGTACCTTATACTCAGAATCACCAAACGGTATTCGCTGAAGGTCATACAGGTTTACGCACCAACCTCGACAAACCCCGATGAGGAAGTTGTGTATGAGGATATCCCTAGAGCCATGCATTCCTCCAAAACCCAATATACGGTGTTAATGGGAGACTTCAATGCAAAACTAGGCACAAGAGAGAACGGTGAGCTGAAAGTAAGGAAATTTGGAATAGGGCAACGGAACGCAAGGGGCCAAAAGCTGGCCGACTTCATGGAGAAAGAGGGACTCTTTATGATGAAATCTTTCTTCAAGAAGCGGCCCCACAGGAAGTGGACCTGGTCGAGCCCCGACGGTTCGACAAACAATAAGATTGACTTTATTATGACGACCAGACGACAACTGTTCAGTGATGTCTCAATGATCGCGAGAGTGAAAACCGGCAGCGATCACCGAATGATTAGAGGCACATTGAACCTAAATGTTAAGTTAGAGAGGTCTCGTCTGATAAAGTCAACGCTCCGTCCCCCTCGTGCTCTAATCCAAAGTCCCGAAACCTTTCAGCTCGAGTAAGAAAACCGTTTTCAGTGCCTAGAAGACTGCAATGAAGTGGACGATATGAATGACAAGCTCGTGGAAACTGTCCATACGGTCGGAGCTAAGTTCTGCAAGACCCGCCGCAGAAGAGCACAAAAACTCTCCGATCACACTCTATATCTCATGGCTGTTAGACGGGAGATGAGGATACATTCTTCAACAGATTTGACAGCATACAGGCAACTGAACAGACAGATCTCCAAATGCATGCGGCGGGACTTACGGAACTTCAATACAACTCGTATTGAAGAAGCGCTCGAGCGGAACCAAAGCTCCAAAGTCTTTGCCAGAGATCTGTCTGCCGGAAAGAGCCAACTGTCAAAGCTGAACAACGAATGTGGCAGCATAGTTTCCGGGGCACCTGAGATTTTAAGTGAGATTGAGAGGTTCTATGGGCAGCTGTACACGTCATCGTTGGAGCCACACGCAAGTGTGAGTAACGATCCAAGAGCGAGTCTTATCCGACACTATTCCGAAGATATCCCGATCGTTAATCTGAGCGAGATTAGAATGGCTCTCCAGCACCTTAAAAACGGCAAGGCCCCAGGCGAGGATGGAATTACAGCGGAGCTTCTGAAAGCGGGTGGAAGACCGGTACTTGAAGTCCTTCAGAAGCTCTTTAATTCCGTCCTCCATGGTGGCATTACACCGGAGGCGTGGAGCAGAAGTACGGTGGTCTTGTTATTGAAAAAAGGTGACAACGCTCTATTGAAGAACTACAGAACGATTTCTCTTCTGAGCCGCGTCTAGGTGCTGTTTTCGAGAGTTATTACGAATCGTCTCGCGCGCAGACTTGACTACTTCCAGCCTCCCGAACAAGCCGGTTTCCGAAAGGGCTTTAGCACCATAGACCACATACATACCCTACGGCAAATTGTACAGAAGTCCGAAGAGTACAATTTGCCACTATGTCTGGCGTATGTGGACTATGAGAAAGCCTTTGATTCCGTCGAAATTTGGGCGGTGCTGCAGTCCCTTCAGCGGTGCCAAGTTGACTGTCGGTATATCGAAGTGCTGAAGTGTTTGTACAGTAGAGCTACGATGGCTATCCGAGTGCAGAACAAGAATACGAAACCTATCCAATTGCAGAGAGGTGTAACACAGGATGATGTTATATCCCCGAAACTCTTCACCCCTGCATTGGAAGACGTTTTCAAGCTTCTGGACTGAAAAGGATATGGTATTAACATCAATGGCGAGTACATCACTCACCTTCGATTTGCCGACGATATAGTCCTTATGGCAGAATCGCTGGAGGACCTAAGCACTATGCTCAATGACCTCAATACTGTCTGCCAACGGATAGGTCTTAAGATGAACATGGACAAAACAAAGATTATGTTTAATGTCCATGTCACACCTATGCCGATAGTTGTTGGGAGCACTAAGCTCGAAGTTGTTGATGAGTATGTTTACCTGGGACAAATAGTCCGACTAGGTAAGTCCAAACTCGACCGAGAGGTCAATCGACGGATTCAACTCGGCTGGGCAGCGTTCGGGAAGCTACGACACATCTTCTCATCAGACATACCTCAAAACCTTAAAACGAAATTGTACAACCAGTGCGTGTTGCCAGTGATGACTTACGGAACTGAGACTAGTGGTCCTTCACCGCTGGCCGTATGAGGAAGATCAAGTTCGCTCAGTGAGAGGGCTATGCTCGGAGTTTCTCTGCGTGATAAACTTAGGAATAAGGATATCCGCAGTAGAACCAGAGTAACCGACATAGCCCAACGGATTAGTAAGCTGAAGTGGCAGTGGACCGGCCATATAGCTCGAACAATCGACAACCGATGGGGAAGAAAGGTTCTCGAGTGGCAGCCTCGTACCGGTAGGCGAAGTGTAGGGCGTCCCCCACGAGATGGAGTGACGACCTGGTAAGACATGCAGGAAGTCGATGGATGCAGGTGGCTCAGGACCGTGCTTTGTGGAATTATTTGGGGGAGGCCTATGTTCAGCAGTGGACTTGTGAAAGACTGTAATGATGATGAGGTATATTCTCAAATTGACAATGCGGTACAAGCGCTTTAAAATTTATAATAATTAAATACTGGCTATTAAAGCTAAAGAGTGTACGCAGTCTAAAAAATAAACTTATCTCCTTTTGTTTTTTTTAAACATATATGTCATTTCTTTACGGTTCATTAGAGCGCATGGTGTTCTGTGATCTAACATGCGAAAGTAGGAAAAAAATTAACTACGTGCTATTAATAACTATACGTGCTTGAAAATGTTCGATACGAAACAGGGTTATAAAACTGTATGGGATCTATAAGAGGTATATACTTCGCTGTATTCTCCAGTTGCGCTATAAGGCGACAAGTAAAAGCGTGTAAGAATATCCACCAAATATCACCTTTGTTCTGGATGTTCTAAGACATCAGTGAAAAGATAGTGAAAAAAAAAACTTTCTGCACGTTGGGTATTAATATGAACTATATTAATACCCAATGTGCAGAAAGATTTTTTTTAAGATGAACAGAAACAAATTATCAGAATCTTTTACGTGGTAGCTATATTAGTAGTATAGGTGTAGCGAGAATGGGTCGGCTCGACCGGGGAAGGACCACGCTCTCACAGAATACCAGCGTAAAATAACAGCTTAACGCTGCTGTGTTTCGTATGGTGAGTGTAGAGAACCGGACACCCATTTTACTGGAAACGAGGCATTCCATCTTAGTCTTCGTGGGTGACGACGCATCTGCGTTTTGATTCTTTATTGAGCATAAATGTAGATGTCTATGGACCGCAGCAACCATTTACCATCAGGTGGACTATGTGCTCGTTTGTCACTCTAATCCTATAAAAAAAAGAGTAAAGCTTTTTGGAACAGATGCAATAAGTTCCTGGTCGTTATTTGGCTCGATTTGTAATAATAGGGTAAACGTTGTATGACATTTCCATCTGAAATAAAATGACAGTCTATTTCTTGGAAAAGATCATCTCCAACTCCAACTTGAGTAGCGATTGAATATCTTGATCTTGGATTCACTGTTACGGATACGTTTAATGAAGAACAAATAAAAAAATATGCAACGGAATTCGAGCGAAAACGAATTTTCGAGATGCTGGCTTTGCAATACTTGAGCGTTCTCCATATTCACCAAACTTTGTTCCTAATGATTACTATTTCCGAGATTGAATAAGTATCTAAAAGGACAGATATTTGAAGATAATGAAGTCGCTAATATAGGAATCGCTTCGGTACAGGAATATTTAGGTGTTCAGGAAAAAGGGCTCTTTTGGAAGGAAAATTTGAACATATAAAAAATGTTCGAAGTGTTTTTCGCCAAAAAGTATTTATTGTTCACACTAAGGTTCTGCACAAATGTCGAATATAAAATAACATTCATTAAAAGTTACCTGTAACGTTTTCACTTTTTATTGAATGGCCGGTGCATCTACAATATACCTGTGTATCGTTCATTGTCCGCCAGTTGCGCATAATATGCGCAACTGGCGGACAATGAACGAAATGTCGTAATATATTATACTAGTTGTTCAATTTGACAAATTCCATGTTTAGTGGTCGAGAAGTAATTAATAACCACTCTTCTTAACCAAGTCATACCCTTTTTTTTTACGGGGGGAAATCCTCATGGTCTTCCTCCGCCTGGGGAAAGGCGGAGGGGCGTGCCGGACTCTTACCGGCTAAAACCACCCCGGTGTCTCCTCGCACGTGCGCGTGAGGCTGCGGGAATCCAAATTCTTCCGCAGCCCCACACTAGTGCTGGCCCGGTCTGTCCGGGCCTCGTCTCCTGCACAAGGTAGTGAGGTGTTTAACTACCCAGTGTATCGCCTCAGGGGCGCGCGCCGACACCCACGCGCGCCTCCGCCTCGGGTCCATCGAATAGGGGTGGCGGGGGCTTCCCCAAGTCCCTCGCCCCTGGACCCATTCATGGGGGCCGGAAAAGGGCGTTGTCCGCCCTTCTCCTGCGCCCGGTGCGCCTTCTGCGGCCGGGGAAGGGAGTCGAGATCTCCCTTTCCCATTCCGCAGTTGCGACATCACGTCCTCGCAGAAGAACACCACCGCGTCCCACGACTCTGCGCTACCGACCATCTTCCGCACTAAGGCCGGCAGCGACAGATCGCCTCCTACTTTATTTGTGAGGACACGGCGCTGCTCCTCTCAAGCTACGCACTCAGCGAGCGTGTGTTGCGCCGTGTCCTCCCCGCAATGGACGCAGTGGTGGCACCGAGCGTTTGGCTCCCTGTCTATGCGGCACAGGTACTTGCCGAAGCAGCCATGCCCCGACAGCACCTGCGTCACCCTAAACGACAGGGAGCCGTGCCTTCTCCCGAGTCAGTCGTCGAGTACTGGCCGGATCGCCTCGACGGTAGCGAGGCCGGCGGTAGGGCGCAGAAGCCTTTGCCGCCATTCCGCCACCAAGACCTGACGGAGCTCCTCTCGGCGCAGTGCGCAGGCTGTCGCTGCACCGGCCTCGAGCCCCGTGCCCGTTCTTCCTCGTGCCATCGATATAATGACGCGAGTACTTTCGCCTCTAGGTCCCAGGGCGGGGATCCGGCCAGGACGCAAGCCGCCTCGTAGGAAATCGTGCGATACCCGCGGACGACTATGACGGCCATCGCCCTCTGCGGTTTGCGCAGAATGGCAAGAGTGCTGGCCGTCATGTCCATCGCCCACACAGGGGCCCCATACAGGGCCATGGACCGCACGATTCCCACGTACGCCTACAGGCGGCGCTTGGGCCCCCCAAGTTGGGAAGCAACTTTGAATGCGCGCCCGCTGCACCCATCAGCTTGGGCGTCAGCCGCCGGAAGTGGGGTCCGAATTCCCATCGGCTGTCGAGCACCAATCCTAGATACTTCATGGTGGACTCGACAGCTATCCGGGCCGCGCTGACCACGATATGTGATCCCGGCGGCGGCGCGCGTCGAGGGCCATGGAACACCATGGCCTCCGACTTGTTTAGGGCCACCTTCAGGCCCAGGTGCCGGATGCGGTTCACCACTTGTGACACCGCAGCCGTGGCAACCAACGCTGCTTCCCTGTGTGAGCTCCCCCGGGCAGTGACGAGCGTGTCGTCCGCATAACACGTCAAGTCGGCGCCCAACGGGAGTTCACCTCTCAGCACCCAGTCGTAGCCGATGTTCCACAGAAGCGGTCCTAAGACCCTGCGGAACACCGCACGACGTGACGCGCCGACCTGCACCGTCACGTCCCCGATACGTAACGCATCTCTCCTCAAGGTAAGCCCCTATTGTGCGGCAGAGGTAGGGAGGCACACGATGGTAATTCAGCGCCTCCCGGATACAACTCCAGGGTAGGGTGTTGAAGGCGTTGGAGATGTCTAAAGACACAGCCAGCACCACCCCACCCTGGGACACTGTCTCCTCCGCCAGGGCCCTCACGCGCATAATAGCGTCTATGGTGGAGCGCCCGCGACGAAAACCAAACTGTTTCTCATCCAGGTCCGGCCCCTCTCTGCACAAGTGGCTGACGAGGCGACCTGCGATAATACGCTCAAAAAGTTTGCCCGCCTCGTCGAGCAGCACTATGGGCCGATACGCTGACGGTGAGTCCGCGGGGCGCCCCTCCTTCCTGAGCAGGACCAGCCTCCCCTCCTTCCACACACTGGGAAACTGACCCTGCTCGAGACATGCCGTGAAGAGCCCCCTCAGCTGGGGCTCTAGCTCCTTCAGAACCAGGACGAGAGCTCGACCAGGAACTCCGTCGGGTCCGGGCGCTGTGTTCTTAGTCCGGAGTCGCGACACGGGCGCTCTCGTCTCTGCTTGCGTTACCTCGGGGACTTCGGTGCTCTCTTCTTTTGGAGAGTCTGTGGCTGAGGGCGAAGCCATTGCCGGGGGAACGTGTCCCACTCGCTCAGGGAAGAGAGCCGATACCACCGCTTCTAGCAACTGGGGTTGCATCGTTTGTGTTAGTGGAGGCGCCCAGGGACGCAACTTGCCCCGTACCCAACGGTAGGGGCGCCCCCACGGATCCCGATCTAGGGACCCCAGCAGCTCCTCCCTGGCACGCGACTTTGAGTCGCCAATGGCCAGCCACAGAGTCTCCTTAGACGCGCGCGCGACACCTCATACAGCGCGTCCTCCTCGGCGGAATCCCGTCGACGCCGCCTCCGGTATCGGGTGTACCGGCGACGAGCCGCAACGCACGCTATGCGCAATTGTGCGATCTCGGCGGTCCACCAGTACACCTGGCGCTTTGCGGACCGTTGGCGGACACGGTGCATGGACGCGTGTCAGATCTGCGTCATCGCCCCACGAAACCATAGCGCCACCGCTTCGACGTCGACGGGGCCGTCCGTCGTCGACTCCCAGATCCAGGACTGGACTAAGGCTGCCTCCTCGAGTAGTTCCCTGTCGATGCGCTTAAGTGCCCAACGCGGGCCGTCGTTAATCGGGGTTGTTGGATGGCGGCCGCTCGCAGTCTGGGCAGAGACGTCGAACCGGATATATCGATGATCCGACAGCGTCTCCACCTCTGCGGCGATACGCCAGTCGCGGACTCGGCTGGCTACAGAGGGGCTAGCCAACGAGACGTCCACTATCAACCCACCCCGCTGCCGCACGCACGTGTATTCCGAACCCCGATTCAGGACGACCAGACCAGTCGTCACGGTCCACTCTTCTAGCACCTCGCCCCGAGGGTCAGTGACCGGAGATCCCCACGCCGATGACTTGGCGTTGAGATCCCCGAGCACCAGAACGGGACGAGGGTAATTGCGGCCTACGACGGCGCCCAACTCGACAAGGAAACCCTCAAAGTCGGCGAGACTCTTGTTGGGGGAGAAATACGCCCCTACAATAACGATGCCGCCCGAGACCGCAGCAACCAAGCCGCGGCCCCGAGACGGGTCGATCAGAGTCTCGCCAATAATGGCCACCAAACCGTCAGCGCATCCCAACCAGTTGTCACGGGCGGGAATGAAGTACGGTTCGGCGACCACAGCCACGTGAATCGACCACTCTGCCATGCTCTGGAGTAGGAGATCCTGAGCTCTGGCACAGTGGTTGATGTTGCCCTGGAGAAAATGGAATTGTGCCGTTACTGACATTCCATTCCCTCGGCAACGGTCCTGGGCCGGGAGTCGGCCGCGGAGCTGCTAGCCTGCGGGGGCAGCGAGGTTAACCCGGCAGGCTTAGTGCTCCTCTTATTTTGCTTTTTCTTTTCCTTTTGGGCCTTGCTGGCAGGCGCCCCACAGACCCCTCCGCCTACTCTGTGCTCTGCTGGCCTTCCTGCAGCAGAACAAAGGCTGCAGTTGAAAGCCGCGATGCACAGGGCCGCCTTGTGGCCAGGCTGACCGCAGCGATAACAGAGGTCACTACGGTCAACCTTGGCGGTGCACTTCGCCCGGACGTGCCCCTTTTCCAGGCACCGGAAGCACTGCAAACCCCGGGGCTGTAGAAGCTTGGCCCTTGTGGCCACCCAGCCTACCAGCAATCTGCCGCTATCAGCGATCTTCTTCGCCGACGCCACAGGGCACCGAACCCAGACCGCGCCGAGTCCGGTGGCGTATATCGCCAGCCCGCACCTTGTCCGGCGGACACTCTCCGCTTCTGGCAACGGCCGCCACCACCTCCTCAGAGGTCACGGAATCGTCCAGACCAGCAATCCGCACCTCTGCGATTTTCATTGGTCTGGAGACCCGGACGTCCTCAGGGTTGAGGACTTCCCTCTTCTTGGCGGTCAGTAAGTCCGCCTTTTCGGCACTGCCGCTCACAGTACCGGCCACCTTGAACAGCCGCGCACCCGTGACAGCCTGCCTGAGGGTGACGGACTGAAGGCCAAGATCTGATAATTTGATCTTGGCCTTGGCCTCAGCGATGACCGACTGGTACGTCACGCCACGCTCCACAGCTCCGGGCTGCAACGTAAGCGTCACAGCATTGGACCGCGGAACATGCACAGCCGGTCTCTTGCGACCGCCTTTGGCAGTCCGCCGCGCAGGTTGAGGAGCCGTCTTTGCGGTTCCACCTGGGGCGCATGCAGCTGCTGCGGCCTTTTTGGCGGCTTTGCGGGCCTTTTTGCGGCCCACGACTTTTGCCCAGGTCTCACCCTTAGACCCGACAGTCGTGGGCTGCTCGCTCGAGGGAGCTCCCTCCGCGGGCTTTTTGTACCCTCTGCGGGCTTCCCTTTTGAGGCGCAAGTCTCGGCGACTCCTCAGTTCTCCGTGTGTCCGCCGCCAAAGGCGGACGGAGGATTTCCGCCGGGAGACGACGTGAAATCGCCTCCAGCCGTGCGTTAACCATGCTCCCGCACTGGAGCATGCAGATCCGGACAATGCGCTCGACCTCTTCATCGGTACGAGGGTTTGGCGGTTGCGGTGCGGGAGTCGGGGCCACTACAGGCGCGGCATCGGTGGACGTCGCTGCTGCTCTTCGTTCAGCGCAGCGACTTGCCGCCGGAGGTCCTCTAAGTCATTTCTGAGGCGGCTGTTCCTCCTGTAACTTTGCGACCTCGTCAGAGGCCGTCCTGTTAAGGAAAATGCCAACCGCCTCCCTGATATCCGCGGCAGCCTCCTTTAAGCCACGGGTGAACGTGCCCTTCAGGCTACCGGACTTGGTGGCAACCTGCAGGACTAAGTCCACCCCATCCAAAGCCAGCTGGCTTAAGGCCACCGCAGATGGCTCTCCCCCTTCCGCCGCAAGAGCAGCTCGTCGCTCGCAAGCACGTCGGGCTATTTCCGACACTTCGTCGGCCGCGACGGCTTTGCGCTGCTCCCTTTTGGCGGCATTGAGCTCCACCTTTGAGCTCCCCAGCGAGGCACAGCTTTCACCGCCATCGCCAGGGTCCTCCGTAGTGAACCCCATGTCACTCTCTGCTTCACTAGCCGCCGAGGTATTGGAGCACACGAACCGTCCGTGCTTATCCCTCCGCGGCTGAGAAGCACTCGCCCCTCTCGATGCCTGCCGACCCCTCCCCGAAGTCGGCAACTTGGGGGCCGGCAGTCCTTCCTCCTCTGACGATCGGCACACTGGACGTTTCCTAGCGGAAGACGTCCCACGCGACCGATTTCCGCCGCTTCCAGTATCAGATCCTGCCTGTTTTTCTACCTCTACTGTTTTTTTTTAAGTATTTTTCTTTTTCCATTTTGTATCACACGAGCGTGGAGGAAATAGCGGTCCATCCGAGCAGCGCCTCCTTTGCCTAGATAAGCCTATGCGTAACCCGTCAAGGGTGTCGGCCGGTACCCTGACGGGGGCAACGCTAACGACTGAACATTTACCCATCAGCCATGCAGCTCCTCACGGCGTGCCACGCTTGAGCTTCGGGTGATTTTTTAAAGAGGTTATCATCCTCGCGACTCCAGGCGGTTAAGCCAAGATCCCTCGGCCCCTTAGACGCCGCGAGACGTGATCCACGACACGCCAGAGGGATTCCGAGGTTCGAATGGTGGCAGAGTCGATACGAGTTCTTCCCATGCCTGCCCAGAGACCGGGTGAGGGAACACTGAGCCCATTCAGTTTCCTTTTTTGCAGGGTGTGGTCCCTGAAAATCCCGCGATTACGGGTTGCCCGGCGTTGGCAAAAGCCGAGTGCACCTGGCACCCACCGCGCATTTCACATTCTCTGTTCCTCTCAACGGAGAGGATACAGGAAGCAACTAATAGGCCCTCCACTATCCAAACAAGCCTTCACCCAGCCAGTTTTGGACCGCGACGGTTTCCCGCTACCACCCATATCTGAGTGGCGTTCCACTATCCGCCACCTGGGGACGCGCCCGATGGGAGCTCTGGCAACTCCACACGAGAACCAAGTCATACCCTAGCTTAAGTTGCAACGAAATTATAGCTATGATAAATGTTCGTGCCGGGAATTAAACCGAGATATCCAGCCTAGAGTAGCCAGACTAAAGATTTTAAGATTGCTTTACATTAATAAAATTTATAACCATTTAAATATTTTTGCAATCGCGCGTTTTTTTATTAGATTTAGCCAGTTCTTGTCTGCAATTCTACGCTGAGTATAGTAAATCGCACTGTGTTAGCGTGACGAAAGCCATCATTCTTGCCTTGAAGAAATCTATATTGTAATTGAACGGAATGACACACGTCGGCAAATCGTTTTCCTGCTTTGATGTTTACATTGCGAAATATGAAGCAAACCATTTATTTCGAACGTGTGGAATATCGCCAGCCAAGTTTAAGACCTGCTGACCGTCTAGTTGTCCGAGGGTGGAAAGGAGAGACAGGAAATAAATCATGTAATTCCTGCATACACGTTTCGGAATGTATCCTACGAGAATAGGTAGTTCCGAAGAACGAGCACGATAGATTCTCTACTCTGCACCCATGCACGATGCTGAGTCCAACGTTGCTAGGTGAGATTTTACGTAACAAGCCCATATGTGTAATCGCAGTTGTAGGGGGTATTTTGTGATTTGTGACCCTCTACATATAATTGATATGTAGTATATTAATGTAGGTTGTATCTTCTACGTTACGGGATGTGGTAATTAAAACTGTGTCCGTTTCCGTAGAGAGCGTTTATTGTACTCAAAATACTTATGAATAAAAAATGTAATTATAGTGAACGTGTCGCGCGCGCAGGCGCGATATCAGCATTATTTTCTAAACTGTTGAAATATCATGTATTTGCTCGTACATCTTGCCAATTTTATAAACAAGAAGAAAGTTTAAGGCGATGAACCCCTATTGAGTTTACGGGCAGCCGTTGCGATCACCGCATCCACACTATCGATGTCCGAGACCCCATGCTCCGATGAATGTCCTTGGGTTGGCTGCTCGACATTGTTGGGGTCTGGCTTGTCGCGAAGATTCACGCTGCAGCCTTGACATCTTCTTTTCAGCCGGAATGTCCCCCATGCAATGAAGGCTACAATAATAAATCCGACTACGGTGTACAACACATAGTTGTGTGTGTCATGTGTGAGTGATTGTACACTCAGTGTTTGTTGCTGTTCCTTGACCTTATCAATGTTGTTTTTCAGCTCTTGTAAGGCGTCTTTATGATCTTCAGGTCCAAATGTATGATTAAAGTCTGTCAGTATGTGGTTCAGGCTTGATTCACGCATGTACATTCTTTCTTCACTGCCTGTTAGTTTCAACTCGCTGTGATAGTCGTTGCGAGCATGAATGATGAAGCTTTCTCCCTTGAGCATACACCCAAGTCCGAGTAACATAATCCCCGTGCCGTGTAAGTGCTGTGACGTCACTCCAGCTGGGCAGAAAATGCGCATCGTGCAGTCTTCGCAACAGGAGAACAGCCACGCGCCACGATTGTGTAATCGCACCCACCTGTCGTTGCAATCCAATACTCTTGTGCGGCATGTTGATGAGTCGCCATTGTTTAATATTTGCGCTTCACATAATGTATCGGCTACCTTAATGTTGTAAATAGGTTGATTGATAGCACATAACATTTTGTTTTCTTGCAGATTTAAGCATGATGATACATCTCGGTTTTCTAAGGGTATTATCATGTCCCCTTTTAGGTTTACAGCAAGGTATTCAGATGTGAGTACTATAGTTTTCTCTGTGTGTCCAGTTATTTGCGGAATAGGAATGATGCGGTTAAGTTCATATTGTTCGTTGTTTATTAGCGGTAGCTTCACTTCGAATATTATGTATGCACTTGTTAAGCGCACGTGCACTCGCGCCAGCTTGTATAGGCTTCGCGTGCAATGGCGTGTGTTCACACAGGGTAGCGATAACTCGCTTGGTAAATGACCGGAGATGATGTTGAGCTGATCTTCAAATTGGTTGGGCTTGATGAGATGGGTGTCAACTCTCCCGTCCTTCACGTCAGTTACTAGGTCTAGGAGTTGCTGTTGTATTTGTCGTATGTTTGAAATGATCAAGTTCACGGCCAGAGCGGTAGCTGTTATGTACATAGCATTGTCATGGCCGATTTGTATGCGTTTTTCCGTTTCAGCGAGATGATTGTCGATGATACGAAATTGTGTGTTCATTACTTCCTCGTTTCTTTTTAGAAGATTATATTCACTTTCGATGATCGATGTGTGATTTTTGTAGAGATTCAATAGATGATTTTCGTTTGACTGGATTATGTTGATATCCTTCACGTACTGATTGGCAAATCTCTCATCCAGAGTACCAAAAAGGGAGTTTGCTAGGTATCCTATTCCATTCACTAGTCCTCTTTTTCTTCGAGACGGTCCATGTTCTGATCGTAAGATATCGTTATAGTGTTGAATTTCGTTAAGTTCGTGTTGAAACTGGGATGAAATTGTAAGATAGGCTGCTTCATTCTTGCATAATGTGTTCAAATGGTTGACATAGTTTTGTATGTTGTCCAAACTCCGCCAATATGTCGTCATGTTGTAGTATACAACCATTTTCCACTTATCTTGAATAATCTGCACATCAGACACCTTGTCAAAATAAACGACTCTTGAACTGCTAAGCCTTGTTATGTTGATCATTTGTTGCGTAGTAGGTCCAACACACATCGAAAATATAAGTAGTAACGTACAAAAAAGGTTGTTGAAGTGTTTTTTGCCGTTGTTGTTTCTTCGTTTTCTTTGTGTATTTATTGCAGGCTTCGTAGTGTCAACGTCAGAAGATGCAGTTGTATAAGATGACGGATCCAACGGAAGGCGTGACAATTTTGTAATCGGTCGCTTCATATTACTTGTTTTAGTTTTCAGTGTGACGACTCGTACCCGGCCGTCCGCACCTGGGTGAGTCTCCAACACCCGTCCCAGGATCCATTTGGCAGGAGGAATGTTGTCTTCTCTGACGATAACGACGTCCCCAACTTCTAAGTTTTTAGTAGGGAAGTGCCATTTGCTTCGAGTTTGTAGAGTTTGAAGATAGTCAGTAGACCACCTTCTCCAGAAGTCCTTGTACATTTTCTCCGTAAGTTGCCATCTTGTAGAGAAGGTCATGTCATTACCCTCAGCGGATAGTGGTGATTCTAGAGAAGGCTCGCCGATTAGGAAGTGAGCTGGTGTCAAGCAGTCAAGGTCTTCGATATTCTCTGACAACGCCACCAGGGGGCGAGAGTTGAGACATCCTTCAATCTGCGCCAACAGTGTAGAAAATTCCTCGAACGTAAGTTTTTGATCCCCAAGTACTCGTTTGAGGTGATGTTTCAGGCTTTTTACTGCAGCTTCGTAGAGTCCACCAGCAGTAGGCCAGGAAGGAGCGTTAAAATGCCATTCAATGCCCCACTCTGACATGTTAGTTATGACGTCATTGTTTATGTAGCATAGTAATGCCTCCTTTCGTTGTTTTTCCAATGCTCTTGCTGCGCCCACGAAGTTGGTGCCGTTGTCGCTGTAGATGTGACGAGGCTTTCCTCGGCGGGCACACATTCGTTTCAAGGCGTTCAGAAAAGCCACTGTGCTGAGATCGGAGACAAGTTCGAGGTGAAGAGCTTTTGTGCACAGACTAACAAATACAGCTACGTAGGCCTTCATTGTCTTTATTCCTCTGCCCTTGTTAGCCTTTACCTCCACATGCCCAGTGAAATCTACACCGGTGTGTGTGAAAGGCCTTGATGGTGTGACGCGTGGAGGAGGTAAATCACCCATAAGTTGGTTGTTGTTGATAGTTTTGAAGCGATGACACGTGATGCACCGTATAAGTCGTTTTTTCACTGCTCTCAAACCGCTGATAATCCAATATCTGTTGCGTAGATATGATAGAGTTAGTCTGGCTCCACCATGCAGGGTCCTCTTGTGCGCTTGGTCGATCAGTAACTCCGTTAACCTGTCATTGTAAGGTAAGATAATTGGATGTTTTTGTTCTTGACTTAAGTTGGCATTTTCCAGACGTCCTCCTACACGTAAGATTTCGTGTTTGTCCAGGAATGGATTTAAGTTTAAAATGCTGCTTGTTATTCGCACTTTATGATGTTTATTGAGTTGTGCAATGTCGTCGGCGAAATGATTAGTTTGTATAGCCTTGATAATTGCATTATGTGCGTTCTGCAGGTCACTCGTTGCTAAGTACGATGACCGCATGGCATTGTTGACGTCACGTGCATTGTTTATGAACCGAAGTATCCAACTTAGGATTCGAGTTACGCGTGCCATACAGCTGTGTTTGTTTAAAAGTTCTCCGATTAATGGCATCGACCTTTGTGACACGCAAACTTGTTTGACCTTTTTCTCTTCAACAGTTGTGTGGAATTGGTCTTGAAGTGGGAGATCGTTGTCTTTTAGCCAAATAGGTCCCCACCATAAATGATGATTCGCCAGTTGTAGTGGAGTTAGGCCTCTGCTGGCACAATCTGCTGGGTTATATTCAGACTTGACGTGCCTCCAGCATCCCGATGGCATGATGACAGTGATCTGTGTTACGCGATTAGCCACAAATGTAGTCCATCTTGAAGGCCCCCCTTGTAACCAACCCATCACGATCATAGAATCTGTCCAACCATGTATTGTTACAATCTGTGAGTTTATTGACTCTATGACCTTTTTCATAAGTCGAGACAGTAGTAGGGCACCGCATAGTTCAAGCCGTGGTAAAGACGGGGGTTTTCTTAATGGTGCGAGCTTAGTTTTTCCCGCCACCAGCGTGATAATTTGTTGCCCTTCTTCACTAATAGATTTACAGTAGATAACGCAGCCGTAGGCTTTCTCGGAGGCGTCACTGAATCCGTGTAACTCGATGGGTTGTTTAGTGTTACCAATCCAGCGTTGTAAAGCGATGGTATTGATAGTGGGCAATTCTTGTTGAAAGGTTGTCCACTCTTGTTGTATGTCTTCCGGAAGAGGTTCATCCCAATTTGTTGAAGCAAGCCAAGCTTGTTGAAATATGAGTTTTGCCTTCATTGTTACCGGAGACAGCCAACCAAGTGGGTCATATAATTTTGATAGATCAGAGAGCAATGTCCGCTTCGTTGTGACGTCACGTGTGTTACTAAGTGGCGCCTTGAATGTAAACTGATCAGTGTGCGGATTCCAGGTTAAGCCGAGTGTTTTGTTACTCTCTGCGTCCTTGAAGTCAAACATATTCTGGCTTATGAGATGTTCAGGTAAAGTTTGAAGCAATCTGGGGTGGTTACTAGCCCATTTGCGAAGATTGAACCCACCGCCTTTTAACAGGTCAATCAATTGGTTTTGAGCGTCTTGTGCTTCTAACATGTCGTTGCTGCCACCAAGTAGGTCATCCACATACAGCTGGTGAGTAAGGATCTCTGCCGCGAGAGGATAGCGGTGTCCATCGTCCATTACGAGTTGTATTATGGTGCGCATTGCCAAAAATGGTGCAGCTTTGGTACCATATGTTACAGTGCACAGTTGGTATTCTTTGATGAGATCTGTAGCAGAGTCACGCCATACAATTTTTTGCAGGTGTTGATCTTCATCGTGTATCAGTACTTGACGGTAAAACTTCTCAATGTCTGCAGTGTAGACGTATTGAAAGGCTCGCCAACGTAGAATCATAGATTGTAGGTCTTGTTGGAGGTTAGGCCCGCACTCCATGAGATCGTTCAAGCTTTGTCCTGTACTTGTCTTGGCAGAGGCATTAAAGACTACGCGCAATTTTGTAGTTGTTGAGTCCAGCTTTTGTACGCCGTGATGAGGTAAGAAGTAGCTTGGCTTATGGTGTTCAGTGCATGGCTTCATGTGGCCGAGTTGTAGATATTCGTCAATAAACTTCTTGTATGACGTAGAAAATGTTTCCTGTTTGGCCAATCGTTTTTCTAACTGCCGAAATTGTGCGATTGCCTGTGGCTTAGAAGTGCCCAAGGTTTGTTCGTAGTTTATTTTCATTGGAAGTCTGACTGCATATCGTCCGTCTTCTTTTCTTGTTGTTGTGGTTGAATAAATAGATTCACAGTATTCTTCCTCTGATGTTAGATTGTGATTGGTTTCGGTTATCTCCTCCATCTCCCAAAATCGAGATACATCGTCAAGATTAATGAGCACGTGGCAGTTGAAGGTTTTGATATTGCCCAGCAGTACCCAGCCCACTTTTGTCTGTTGAGCCATGGGTGCGTGTGAGGGTCCTCGTAGCATACCACTCATTACTATGTCAGCATACACTCCAGCGTCTAACAGAACGTCCACTGGTCTCGAGATGTTGAAGTCGGGATCCGCCAGTTGTATGTTCTGAATATGTGGCCAGTCTTGTTTTTCGAAGGTGTAATTAGGCAGGTTGCTGAGCATGTTGGCCATTACCATGGCTTCGATTGTAAATGAATGGCCTCCGTACAAAGACTCACAGTCTAACCGTACGGTTCCGTTGCTATGATGTGCTGACGTCCCTATGCCTGAGACTGTGGCGTTTCGATTTTGTCTTTGCAGTCCCAGCCGTTGCGCAGCATCTTCAGTTATTAGATTTATCTGTGATCCTTGGTCGAGAAGGCATCGCAATTGAACAGTCGATCCATCAGCTGCCATCACCTTTAATTGAACGGTCGCTAGTAGGACTTCGTTATAATTTCCAGACACGTGGTTTGCCTTTTGCTGTGACGTATGTGACTTGTTTCTAGGTATAACGTTATTTGAGACCGCGATTTCAACTTTGCGGTAAATATCGTGCAATGTTGTGTGGTGTGCTTCTTTGCACACGCGGCATCTTTTGTTGGAGTTGCATTTATTGTCGTTGTGTAAGTACAGGCAATTGCGACAAATATGTAGTTGCGAAATTGACCTCATTTTGTCTTCCGGTGACATGTCTTGAAACGACTTGCAGTAGAGTAAAATATGATTGTTTTTACACAGCGGGCAATTTTTGTCTGTGCTTGTATGATATGCTCGAAGAAAACTACGCCTGTTGGTGTTGTTAAAGTCCTTCTTAAATTGAGCTGTTGCCTCCTTGTTGGTCGAATTGTTTGACTTGTTAGGTGTCTGTCTCTTCTTTTGAACAGGTTCAAGCGCAGTAAACTTGTTTTCCAAGAAGTTTATCAGCTCATCCAAGGAAGGTAGCTCTCTCGGAGCCTTTCTGATCTCCATGTAGGCTGCATACGTGTCGGAGTCCAATTTGCCAGTGAGAATGTGCACCAGGATCGGATCCCAAGTCGTTGTGTCGATGCCCAGATTGTGAATAGCATGTATGGTCTCGACACTTGTGTCATGTAGCTTCTTCAGCTCGTATGCATTCTGTGTTTGCAACGCCGGTTGTCCCATAAGGGTTTGTATATGTTTTGTAAACAAAAGTTGTCGGTTGTTGTACCTATGGGTGAGTATCTCCCAACAGGTGTCGTAATTATCAGCTGATACTGTAAGATGCTGTACGATGCGCTCCGCCTCGCCTTTAAGTTTGCCCTTGAGGTGCTGCATCTTTTGCGTTTTTGTCAACATGACATTGTTGTGGATGGCTTCACAGTAGAGGTCCATGAATGTAGGCCACTGGGTATAATTACCAGAAAAAGAAGGAATCTCAATTGTAGGCACTTGCTGATGCTGTTGAGATACTGAGTTAAGCTTACGATTCAAATCCCTTTTTGTAGTTTCGTACAAGGTTTCGTATGCAGAAAACTCTTCTTCGTAGCCTACATCACCGCCAGAAGTCAGGTTATCGATTTGCCAGTGGAGCTCGTCGATCAGTTTCCAGCGAGACTGCAGCGAATTCAGTTTGTCACAAATTTCCCACTTTTCTGTCAACTCTTTGGTGTTGATGTTTTTAATCACCCTAGAGAGCGCCCGGAAATTAGTGCGTTGTTGGCTAATGAACTCATCAGACCTTGATGGTACTCCAGTTTCCGCAGTTTTCACCTCGTAGTTCGTCAGCATGTCACGAATCGCTTCGTACCGCTTCTTTGTGGTGGTGTAGGTATCATTGATGAAATAGTCGTCATCCAAGTCACTGTCTGTTTTTTTTAGAACACCATGATTCATGTTGAACACCTCCCATTGAGCATTCAAAGCATCCAACCTTTTCTGTATGTATGTTCCTGACTTACGTGAATCAGAATCCTTTTTGAAGTTAGCCTCAATTTTAAGGATAGATTCAATGATTGTTCTCTGTTGTTGAAGTAGGTTCTCCATGGTTTAAGAACGATGTTGTAAATAGTTGGTTTCAGATACGTGTGACTGCGACTCTTACCGTAGTATGCACCTCGATCAAGCTGGTGAGACCCGCTTGTGGGAGGCCAGCAACCAAAGTGACACTACAGATAGAATCACGAATTACACTTTTTTTTTTTTTTTTTTTTTTTACAAATACACTTTACTGTTGAACTATTGTAGACGTAATATGCAAGTCTTAGTTCACGTCGAAAGCTCGAAGGACCAAAATGTAGGGGGTATTTTGTGATTTGTGACCCTCTACATATAATTGATATGTAGTATATTAATGTAGGTTGTATCTTCTACGTTACGGGATGTGGTAATTAAAACTGTGTCCGTTTCCGTAGAGAGCGTTTATTGTACTCAAAATACTTATGAATAAAAAATGTAATTATAGTGAACGTGTCGCGCGCGCAGGCGCGATATCAGCATTATTTTCTAAACTGTTGAAATATCATGTACTTGCTCGTACAGCAGTACTCCATGTAAGAAAGTACAACCAGGCGGTCGTAAAGTAACACACGCCGCACCTTTGCAAATATATCTAGTTTTATTTTGCGACTGTTTTGGCCTTTTTGAATAATTAAATCACCCAAACTTCGAAGAAATCTCAACCTCTAACATTTAAAGGCAGTCAGTGTACTGCTTTTTTTTGTGATTAATAGGGTACGCTTATCTCTTCGAGGCGTTTGATCTTATAAGATTGTCACTGTCCCATTTGGATTATAACATGATAAATTTGTTGCATTTGCAGAATTCTGAATGCCCCGTATTTGGACACTTTACAAATATTGAAACAAAGAGGACTAAGATAACTTGCTCTATTTTTGACATAAATTGTTCGAAAAATATTGATGCGAATAGCACCTTTGCAAAAACACCAAACTTTTTTTGCGACTCTTTTGGCCTTTGAATCTATAAATCACCCAAACTTGAAAGAAATCTCAACCTCCAACATTTAAAGGCGGTCAGTGTACTGCTCTTTTTTGTGATAAATAGACACGTTTGTGTCTTCGAGGCGTTTGATCTTAATAATAATAATAATATATTTATTTGCTTAAAACATGGTATGAAAAGGTTTTACAAATAATATACAATTAAACAACATGTTTTGCTACAGTTACATATAGCATGCAAAGGTTTTGTTGTGTACATTAAGGGTTATGATTAAAAAAGTCTATAATGCTGTAGAAATTATTCTTAGTTAGGTATTCTTGTAATTTAGATTTAAATAATTTAGTATTTAACATTTTTAGATCATTTGGTAACTTTTTATAAATACGTACACACATAGATAGACAACTTTTATTATATTTACTTATTCTAGGTATGTTACTTAAAATGAGCTTGTATGGATTTCGCCGGTTTCGAGGATTTGCATCATTTGCCGTGTTAAATAAATATTTATGCTTCCATAACTAATAAGTTAATAATATGAAAAGCAGTAATACTTCATTTTCTATACCTGCACTCTATGATAGTACAAAGCAAATAAATTTAAAAAGTAATGAAAAAAATAATGTAATTGTGTATAGTGATGACATAGGAAGAAATTTGGGAATATCATTGAATAAATGTTTAAAAAGGCAACAGATAAGTAATTACTGCATGCCTGGAGCATCATTCAGTGATATTATGAATAAAATTTGAACTAGTAAATTTAACCCTAATAGTATATTAATAATTTTTGTTGGGAGAAGAGGCAATATGAACAAGAATCAATTATTAAAATATATTGAATATCTCAATAACATAAATGTGATTAAAGTTATCTTGTTTACATTGCCTTACATAGAGGGGTGGCCACAGGAAAACAAACTAAGATATAATTTAAATTTAATGATGCATAATTCGACATGTAATAATAACTTAAATTTGATATTTAATTGTAAGAATAATAATGATAAATTTCATTTAGTGGATATTAATAATTTAATTAAGAAGTTTTTGACAAGAGATAGGTATTACCTATCAAAGTTTAGTTTGAGACTGGTAGCAAATACGCTATCTCATTATTTATATTTTAACCCAGCCAAATTATTGGCTACCTTAACACCTGCTTTTATTGAGCAGAAAAATAATTTCACAAATGATTTGGAATTAGTTCCAAGTAATTTAAATTAGATAATAAGACAATAGAGGTAATCTCTAGCAAAGATAACTTAAATACTTTAGAATACAATTCAACTATACTTCATTGTGTAATTTCACAAAATAGCAATAATAAAAACTGTATTAACCTGGTGCATCAAAATATACAAGGTATGTTAGGCAAAGAACTAGAAATTGAATTATTTTTAAATAATAACCTTATTCATATTTTATGTATTACTGAACATTGGTTAAAAAGTTACAACTCCATATTTAATTTCAGTAATCACCAGGTGGTCAGTTCGTTCAATAGAGATACTAAATTACGTGGTGGCTCCTTAATATTAGCTAATAAATCCTTATCATGTAAAGAACGTAAAGACATTGTGAGCCTCTCTGTTGAGCGTACTGTAGAAATGGCATGTGTTGAGCTTGAGCACCTTATTGTTGTCAGTGTTTACAGACCCTCATGTTCAAATTATGATACCTTTGAAAAAATTATGGAAGAAGTTTTAGTTAAGCTTAATAAACAGAATAAATCTCTTGTAGTGTGTGGAGACTTCAATATCAATCTCCTGGAAACTTTTCCATCAGTATTAAATTTTGCTCTTTATTCAAATCCTATAATCTTGATAATTTATTCTTTGAAGCTACACGAATTGCAGGGTGTAGTGCAACTTGTATTGATAATATTTTTATAGGTGTTGTACCAATCAACAAATCAATAATTCAAAAACTTAGTTCAGATCACTGTGGACAACTGGTTTCATTACCTTATATGCACAAAAAACAGGAAATTGAGAAAATTGTGTTTGTTCCTATTAATGCAAAACGCCTGGAGAGATTTAGAAGTAATATTATAAAATATATATATATATATATTTATAGCCACAAATTTTTGATTGACTGTATTAAATACAATATACAGCGTCATTATATACATATTAACTCGAACAGCCGTTCTCATTTTAAGAGAACTAGTTGCAACATGGAATGATCCCTGCATGTTAATTTAATAGGCGTATGACATGCATCGCTTTATTAACAAACTATGGCAGGCTGTAGTAGTTTTATTTGTTTTTCTTTTATAAAATGTTTGCAGTTTTATAGTAGGAAAGGTTGGAATATTTATGTAATTTGGCTGATATAGAAACCGTGCCTATTAATATTAATACCTCTTATATTTGAACCAAGTGTAAACATAATCACATATGAAATAATCATAGCCTGGTTTTTAAATCTTGGTTAGGTTTTACAAGCTTCATAAACTTTTATGTTTTTATTTAGGTGCAGCACTTTTGGATAGTGTATTCCGCCATTATTCGGTCGTGAAAGCTATGTCCACCAGCCAGTAGAAATCACCGCATAGATGTAAGTGCAATATCGGTAGTTGATATTAAAATTACTCTTACGCCGTCTATTCATCAAGATTTTTCAAACAAGTTATGTTAGCCCTCTTTGTTTCAACATTTTTAAAGGGTTTAAATACAGAGCATTCGGAATGCTGCAAATGCAACAAATTTATGAAGTAATAATCCGAATAGTGCGATTACAGTCTTATAATGTTATCTGCGTTTAACAATCACTATATTAATTCAACACACGAAACAACACACACAAAAATAAAAAACTTAAAAAGTAACAGTTATCATATTAACTCTATGTTTCTCAAACCTATGTCGAAAGACGAAGTTAAAAGAGAGACAATGTCATTAAAAATACTAATTCTGCGGGCTATGACGACATAGGTACAAAAATTATAAAAATTTGTATCAACGAAATTATAAAAATCTTGACTTATATAATAAATTTATCTTTTTTGTGTGGAACTTTTCCAGATGCATTTAAGTTATCCATTATTAAACCACTGTTTAAAATAGGAGAGAAATATATAGTCAACAATTATCGCCCAATAATGTTGATACCTATTATGTCAAAAATATATGAAAAGTGTATGTATAAAAGAATAATCGAATTCTGCAACAAATATAATATTATAATTAACGAACAATACGGATTTCAAAAAGACAAATCTACAACGTTGGCCATTTTTTCTCTCCTAAAAGTAATACTGGAAAATTTAAATAATAATCATTTTACCACAGGGCTATTTTTTGACCTATCTGAAGCATTTGACTTGGTCTCACACCACCTCCTGCTACAAAAACTCAAAAAGCTTGGAATTAGAGGACATACTCTTCAATGGATATCTTCATACCTCAGTAAGAGACAGCAATGTGTTACGGTCATGAAAATAGATGAAAATAAGGATCTCATACCGTATTCGTCTGAATATAGATTCAATAGGAATGGCGTTCCACAAGGAAATGTGCTCGGTCCTATTTTATTTCTATATATAAATGACATTGTTAATGTAACAAATCATAAATGCATATTATTCTCGGATGACATTTCAATAATTGTGACCTCTAATAAAAAATTTAATACTATTAATGACCACGAGACTGACATAAATAATACTATAGATAATTTAATTGATTGGCTTGACATAAACAATTTGAAAATAAATCTTGACAAATCTGTATATATACAATTCAATAAATGTAATAATAAGAAATATAATTTTAATATTAACATACCAAAAATAAAAGTAGTAACAAATAAAACATTTTTAGGAATAACTATAGACGAAAATTTAAACTGGAAATTGCATGTAAACGATGTATCTACGAGATTAAATAAGTGTGCATACGCCCTTAAACATTTAAAAAACGTTACAAACATAAAAACGGCTGTTCTGTCCTACCATGCATACATAGAGTCAATACTGCACTATGGACTTATAATCTGGGGTAAAAGCACGGATAAAAAAAAAGCATTTAGTGCACAAAAAAATGCATCAGAACAATATGTGGGCTTAAACTAACTGAATCATGTCAACACATGTTTGAAAAATTTGACTTATTACCCTTCCCGTGTCTTTATATTTATGAAATCTGCATGTTCGTATAGAATAGAATAGAATAGAATGGAATAATTTTTTATTCAATATTGATTATTACATAATTCTTATTGAAAGTCATTTTTTATTTACCACTGGTTCGGAAAATACCTCTGTCCTGGAAAGAACCAGCAAGAAACCCAGCGGGACTTTTTTTTCAAACATATTTCACTTAACAATAATTTCATTTATACAATTTTTAAATGATTTTTAATAGAACCAGCATGGTGGCGATCACCTTATTCCCAGGGGTTATTTTCATTCATGTATTCCTTGATATTATAATAACCCTTTTTGTACAGTTTTTCTTTAATAAAACTTTTAAACTTGTTTATTGATAAACTTTGAATATGTTCTGGGATTTTGTTGTAAAAGCGTATACATTGCCCCATAAATGAATTACTGATTCTGTGGAGTCTAGTAACTGGTATTACAAGCTTATGTTTGTTCCTAGTGCTTAAAGAATGCACATCCTTATTCTTATTAAAGCTATTTATGTTTTTATGTACATACATTAGATTTTCATAAATATATTGCGATGCCAAAGTTAATATGTTTATTTCTTTAAATTTTGTCTGAGGGACTCTTTACAATTTAGGTTATAAATCGCCCGAACGGCTCTCTTTTGCAAAACAAATAAAGCTTCAATATCAGTCGCATTACCCCATAGCAAAATTCCATAAAACATTACGCTATGAAAGTAACTAAAATACTCTAATCTAGCTGTCTCAACATCTGTGAGACTTCTAATCTTTCTTACAGCATATGCTGCAGAACTAAGTCTGCTTGCTAATTTAGATATATGGGGGCCCCATTGAAGTTTCGCGTCAATAGTCATACCGAGAAAAACATTGGTATCCACAAGACTCAACTCCTCCTTATTTAATAGCACATTGGTATTCGAATGTTTTACATTAGGTATTGTAAATTTAATACACTTTGTCTTATTGCCGTTTAAGAGCATATTGTTGGCGTTAAACCAATGTACTAATTTCGATAGAGCATTATTTACATCGTCATAATTAATTAACTGCCGTTTGAGTTTGAAAATTAAAGAGGTATCGTCAGCAAATAATACTATATCGTGATTGTCCCCTACAAGATAAGGTAAGTCATTAATATAGATTAAAAACAGGAATGGGCCAAGAATCGAGCCCTGAGGAACGCCCATTGATACTACCGATCCGGAGGAACCTTTACCATTTATCACGACTTTTTGAGTTCTATTACTTAAATATGAAGTAATAAGTCTAAGCGCCAAATTTTTTACACCGTAATGTTGTAGTTTCCTGATTAATGTTTCATGATGAACACAATCGAAAGCCTTGGAAAGATCACAGAAAACACCTAAGGCATCCTGTGAATTCTCCCAGGCATTAAAAATATATTTCATAAGCTCAACACCGGCGTCAGACGTCGAGCGACCCCTTGTAAATCCAAATTGGTTTTTATGAAGTAATTTATTTGTATTAAAAAAAATTAACAATTGATCCAAAATAATTTTTTCAAAAATTTTACTAAGAGTTGGTAGTACAGAAATAGGTCTAAAATTAGCGGGGTCCAATGTACTACCAGATTTAAATAAAGGTATTACTTTACTATACTTCATTAAATCAGGAAACACACCAGAATCGATACAAGTATTAAAAAAAATAGCAAAATGAGGTGCAATTAAATCTATTATGGACGCAATAACTGTCACGGAAATCCCCCACAAATCTGCGGTTTTCTTTACATCAATGGTTTTGAAGTATTTTACAATATCTTGCGGTAATACTTTTTCAAATCTAAATTCTTTTAAACAGATATTAACATTCTGTTTGAGTAATGACTCGGCGACAGCTGGAGAAGTATTCAAAGACTCTGTTGTCAAAATAGGAATATCAGTGAAATATTTCTCAAACACCGCTGCGACTTCTTGATTTGATTTAGTCAATTCATTGTTAATTTTTAATTGATAGTTTGAGTTACGAGGTTTTTCTTTACCGGTTTCGCTGTTAATTATACTCCACGTCATTTTAATTTTATTCTTAGCCGTCTTAATTTTGTTGCTAATATGTAACGATTTGGCTGTGGAGCAAACTTTTTTAAACATTTTAGAATAATTTTTGACATATTCTTTAAAAGCATCAGAAGGATTATATGATCTTTCATGGTAAAGGTCATATAACCTTCGTCTGCTTTTATGAATTCCCACTGTCGCCCACTCATTAAATACCTTGCGACTGTTTCCGGAGAATGTTTTAGAAGTAAATGTTTTTTTTAAATTCATTGCTTATAAGGGTAAATAATTCTCCATATAAAAAGTGTGCATTGTTCTTATAAGAAAGCGATGGAAGGTTTTTTACCATATTACTTCTAAATCTTCCAGGCGTTTTGCATTAATAGGAACAAACACAATTTTCTCAATTTTCTGTTTTTTGTGCATATAAGGTAATGAAACCAGTTGCCCACAGTGATCTGAACTAAGTTTTTGAATTATTGATTTGTTGATTGGTACAACACCTATAAAAATATTATCAATACAAGTTGCACTACACCCTGCAATTCGTGTAGCTTCAAAGAATAAATTATCAAGATTATAGGATTTGAATAAAGAGCAAAATTTAATACTGATGGAAAAGTTTCCAGGAGATTGATATTGAAGTCTCCACACACTACAAGAGATTTATTCTGTTTATTTAGCTTAACTAAAACTTCTTCCATAATTTTTTCAAAGGTATCATAATTTGAACATGAGGGTCTGTAAACACTTGGGCGCTGAAGCAGCTGGACCGGGAGCTCCTCCTGGAAGCCTCGATCGTGCAGGCCTGGGTGTCATCACCGGACAGGCCTGCCGACGTCAATGATGAGGCAGGGTGGTTCCAGGAGGCCATGCCCGAGATATGTGACGTGGCAATGCCCCGCGTCCGGCCAGGAAGCGCCCGGCGTCAGGTGTATTGGTGGTCGCGTGAGCTGACGTCTCTGCGCGAGGCGTGTGTCGCCGCGCGGCACCTGTACGCCAGGCATCGCAGGCTCCGCATTCGTCCACCGAATGCGGCAGCCATTGAGGCGGAGCTGTACGAGGGATACAGAGGGGCGAAGACCGCCCTCCGGGAGGCTGTCCTGCGGGACCGGGATCGGGCCCGTGAGGAGATGCTGGAGACTCTCGATAGAGATCCGTGGGGGCGCCCTTACAAGATGGTGCGGGATAAACTCCGCACCTGGGCCCCCCCGCTGACGCAGAGTCTCCGGCCCCAGCTCGTGGAGGATGTGGTGAGCGCTCTGTTCCCTGCGCGCGGGGAACATCCGCCCCCGCCTATGGCTCCGCCACTTGCGGTGCCGGAAGCGGACCACCAGGACGACGACGACGACATCCCGGAAAGGACCGGGGTAGACCTGAGAGTGGCGGTACGTAGGCTCAAGGCCAGGAATACCGCCCCAGGACCCGATGGCTTGCCTGGCAAAGCCTGGGTCCTGGCCTCGGAGGCTCTCGGGCCCCGACTGGAGGGGCTCCTAAGCGCATGCTTGGAGAGAGGCCAATTCCCGCATCGTTGGAAGACGGGGAAGCTGGTCCTCATTCGGAAGCCGGGGCGCCCTGCGGACTCTCCGTCCGCATACCGGCCCGTGGTGCTGCTCGACGAGGTGGACAAGCTCTTTGAAAGAGTAATTGCAAACCGCCTCGCCGAGCACCTTGCGGGGACGGGGCCGGATCTTGCGGAACACCAGTTTGGTTTCCGCAAGAGGCGCTCTACGGTGGACGCCATCATGCGCGTGAGAGCCCTCACGACGGGGGATGCAGTGGCCAGGGGGGGGGGGGGTTGTCTTGGCGGTGTCTCTCGACATCGCCAATGCCTTCAACTCCATGCCCTGGAGCTGCATTAGGGAGGCACTCCGGTATCACCGGGTGCCGACCTATCTCCGTCGTATAGTCGGGGACTATCTGACGGACAGGGCCGTCATCTACCCCGGTCGAAACGGTGAGTGGAACCGGCGAGAGATGTCGTGCGGTGTCCCACAGGGTTCGGTTCTGGGGCCGCCCCTGTGGAACATCGGTTACGACTGGGTGCTGCGCGCCGACCTCCCTACCGGCGTCAGCGTAGTTTGCTACGCTGACGACACGCTGGTACTGGCACAAGGGGGGTCGTACGAGGCGGCGGCGGAAACTATGACACGCGGGGTTGCGATAGTCGTTGAGAGGATCCGGCAACTGGGTCTCGAGGTGGCTCTGCACAAGTCCGAGGCCATGCACTTCCATGGGCCTCGGAACAGGCCACCACCGGGATCCTCAGTGATGGTAGGAGGGGTATCCATCGGCGTCGAGTCGACGTTGAAGCACCTAGGACTCGTCCTCGACGGCCGATGGAACTTCGTTGAGCACTTCCGACGTTTGGCTCCCAAACTGGAACGGACCGGGGCTGCCTTCAGGCGGCTCCTGCCGAAACTGGGGGGGCCAAACGCCTCCTGCCGGAGGCTCTACGCGGGGATCGTGAGGTCCATGGCCCTTTACGGGGCCCCGGTGTGGGCGCGTGGTTTGGCGCGGCTTGCCGTCCACCACCTAAACGCGCCCCAAAGGGTGGTTGCCGTAAAGATGGTTCGCGGCTACCGCACGATCTCCCGCGAGGCGGCGAGCCTCCTTGCCGGATTGCCGCCATGGGATCTGGAGGCGATAGTCCTCGCGCGCCTGCACGAATGGCGCGCGGAGGCACTATGCCGGGGGGAAACCCCGCTGCCGCGGCAAGTTGTCGCGCAGCGGACAGACTTCCGGCATGATCTCATGGCGACATGGAGAGAGCGACTGTCGCAACCCTGTGCTGGGCACGCCACTATAGCGGCGATAAGACCCCTCTTTGAGGAGTGGCTTGAGAGACGCCACGGCGTCCTCACCTTCCGCCTGACGCAGGTCCTCACCGGACACGCCCGGGTGCTCCCACTGCGAGGATCGACCGGAGGACACGGTGGAGCACACCGTGTAGGTGTGCCCTGCTTGGGCGGAGCACCGCCGTGTCCTCGTAGCGGCGATAGACGGCGGCGACCTCTCGCGTCCGGCCCTGGTCTAAGCCATGGTCCGGAGCGAGACGGAATGGGATGCCGTCACCACCTTCTGCGAAGCAGTGATGCTAGCGAAGGAGGTGGCGGAGCGGGAGAAGGAAAGAGCAACAGCTTTCCTTACCGGCCGCCGCGGGAGACGCCCCGGGCGTCGGGGGCTACGTCGTGGCCCCCGACCACCGTAGGCGCGGGCCTGTGGACGGCGAGCAATGGGTAGCTCGCCGTCCGTCCGTCTAACGACGACAGGCCGTGTCGACGGCGCGTTTTGTTCCACGCGCGCCTCAAAGATCTGTCAGCAGCGTGAAGGGGCCCGCAAGGGCCGACGCCTGCCGGGGCTGCGGGCTGTTCGAAAGAGATACCGCGGCTCCGGAACGTAAGGGCACTGAAGGAACACGGATGGTTTTTAGTCAGTAAAAGTCTGACACTCCCTTCCGCTCCACCCACAGCGAAAGGCGTCATTAGATGATTTTCCATCCGCAAAAAAAAAAAAAAAAAAGGGTCTGTAAACACTGACAACAATAAGGTGCTCAAGCTCAACACATGCCATTTCTACAGTACGCTCAACAGAGAGGCTCACAATGTCTTTACGTTCTTTACATGATAAGGATTTATTAGCTAATATTAAGGAGCCACCACGTAATTTAGTATCTCTATTGAACGAACTGACCACCTGGTGATTACTGAAATTAAATATGGAGTTGTAACTTTTTAACCAATGTTCAGTAATACATAAAATATGAATAAGGTTACTATTTAAAAATAATTCAATTTCTAGTTCTTTGCCTAACATACCTTGTATATTTTGATGCACCAGGTTAATACAGTTTTTATTATTGCTATTTTGTGAAATTACACAATGAAGTATAGTTGAATTGTATTCTAAAGTATTTAAGTTATCTTTGCTAGAGATTACCTCTATTGTCTTATTATCTAATTTAAATTACTTGGAACTAATTCCAAATCATTTGTGAAATTATTTTTCTGCTCAATAAAAGCAGGTGTTAAGGTAGCCAATAATTTGGCTGGGTTAAAATATAAATAATGAGATAGCGTATTTGCTACCAGTCTCAAACTAAACTTTGATAGGTAATACCTATCTCTTGTCAAAAACTTCTTAATTAAATTATTAATATCCACTAAATGAAATTTATCATTATTATTCTTACAATTAAATATCAAATTTAAGTTATTATTACATGTCGAATTATGCATCATTAAATTTAAATTATATCTTAGTTTGTTTTCCTGTGGCCACCCCTCTATGTAAGGCAATGTAAACAAGATAACTTTAATCACATTTATGTTATTGAGATATTCAATATATTTTAATAATTGATTCTTGTTCATATTGCCTCTTCTCCCAACAAAAATTATTAATATACTATTAGGGTTAAATTTACTAGTTCAAATTTTATTCATAATATCACTGAATGATGCTCCAGGCATGCAGTAATTACTTATCTGTTGCCTTTTTAAACATTTATTCAATGATATTCCCAAATTTCTTCCTATGTCATCACTATACACAATTACATTATTTTTTTCATTACTTTTTAAATTTATTTGCTTTGTACTATCATAGAGTGCAGGTATAGAAAATGAAGTATTACTGCTTTTCATATTATTAACTTATTAGTTATGGAAGCATAAATATTTATTTAACACGGCAAATGATGCAAATCCTCGAAACCGGCGAAATCCATACAAGCTCATTTTAAGTAACATACCTAGAATAAGTAAATATAATAAAAGTTGTCTATCTATGTGTGTACGTATTTATAAAAAGTTACCAAATGATCTAAAAATGTTAAATACTAAATTATTTAAATCTAAATTACAAGAATACCTAACTAAGAATAATTTCTACAGCATTATAGACTTTTTTAATCATAACCCTTAATGTACACAACAAAACCTTTGCATGCTATATGTAACTGTAGCAAAACATGTTGTTTAATTGTATATTATTTGTAAAACCTTTTCATACCATGTTTTAAGCAAATAAATATATTATTATTATTATTAAGATCAAACGCCTCGAAGACACAAACGTGTCTATTTATCACAAAAAAGAGCAGTACACTGACCGCCTTTAAATGTTGGAGGTTGAGATTTCTTTCAAGTTTGGGTGATTTATAGATTCAAAGGCCAAAAGAGTCGCAAAAAAAGTTTGGTGTTTTTGCAAAGGTGCTATTCGCATCAATATTTTTCGAACAATTTATGTCAAAAATAGAGCAAGTTATCTTAGTCCTCTTTGTTTCAATATTTGTAAAGTGTCCAAATACGGGGCATTCAGAATTCTGCAAATGCAACAAATTTATCATGTTATAATCCAAATGGGACAGTGACAATCTTATAAGATCAAACGCCTCGAAGAGATAAGCGTACCCTATTAATCACAAAAAAAAGCAGTACACTGACTGCCTTTAAATGTTAGAGGTTGAGATTTCTTCGAAGTTTGGGTGATTTAATTATTCAAAAAGGCCAAAACAGTCGCAAAATAAAACTAGATATATTTGCAAAGGTGCGGCGTGTGTTACTTTACGACCGCCTGGTTGTACTTTCTTACATGGAGTACTGCGATTACACATATGGGCTTGTTACCTAAAATCTCACCTAGCAACGTTGGACTCAGCATCGTGCATGGGTGCAGAGTAGAGAATCTATCGTGCTCGTTCTTCGGAACTACCTATTCTCGTAGGATACATTCCGAAACGTGTATGCAGGAATTACATGATTTATTTCCTGTCTCTCCTTTCCACCCTCGGACAACTAGACGGTCAGCAGGTCTTAAACTTGGCTGACGATATTCCACACGTTCGAAATAAATGGTTTGCTTCATATTTCGCAATGTAAACATCAAAGCAGGGAAACGATTTGCCGACGTGTGTCATTCCGTTCAATTACAATATAGATTTCTTCAAGGCAAGAATGATGGCTTTCGTCACGCTAACACAGTGCGATTTACTATACTCAGCGTAGAATTGCAGACAAGAACTGGCTAAATCTAATAAAAAAACGCGCGATTGCAAAAATATTTAAATGGTTATAAATTTTATTAATGTAAAGCAATCTTAAAATCTTTAGCCTGGCTACTCTAGGCTGGATATCTCGGTTTAATTCCCGGCACGAACATTTATCATAGCTATAATTTCGTTGCAACTTAAGCTAGGGTATGACTTGGTTCTCGTGTGGAGTTGCCAGAGCTCCCATCGGGCGCGTCCCCAGGTGGCGGATAGGGCAACGCCACTAAGATATCGGTGGTAGCGGGAAACCGTCGCGGACCAAAACTGGCTGGGTGAAGGCTTGTTTGGATAGTGGAGGGCCTATTAGTTGCTTCCTGTATCCTCTCCGTTGAGAGGAACAGAGAATGTGACATGCGCGGTGAGTTGCCAGGTGCACTCGGCTTTTGCCGACGCCGGGCAACCCGTTTTCGCGGGATTTTCAGGGACCACACCCTGCAAAAAAGGAAACTGAATGGGCTCAGTGTTCCCTCACCCGGTCTCTGGGCAGGCATGGGAAGAACTCGTATCGACTCTGCTCAGTTTCGATTTTGCTCAGTTTCCTTTTAATGGCTGCATCTCTGACAAATCTATAAAACTCAGTTTTCTTTCAATTCAAAAAGCAATGGATAGTTCATTTCCCAGTGACCATGCGGGCGAAGCCGCGGGTGACAGCTAGTATTTTATAAAAAGAATTATGGTTCCGCGCAACATAATTAAAATCCTAAATTACACGCGGACGAAGTCGCGGGGAACAGCTAGTTTAAAATAAAACAATATTTTCTCATGGCAAGATAAGAAAATGTGCGAGGGAAATGGATATTATTCCACCTTCCTCGCGCGAGAAATTTAATTTTAAATACATACATACACATACATACTTACAGTATGCCTTAGACCACATACAATCATAACACGTAAAAATGGTTTATTATTATTATCGAAAGAAAAAAGATATTCTGCATTCGGGCTTTGCAGACTACGGACGTGTCGGTCGAGTTCACTCCCGTCACTCCATTTCCTTAGCTCATGCGCAAAATTAAAATTAACTTCCGTTATACACCTCCTCGCTTGGTGCTCTTTTTTAGGTTACTGCCTTGGTGCTCTCACTGTGATGCACGAAGCACGCTGTCCCGGAAGACAGTAGCCTCACTGTGTTGTTGTGAAGTAAATCGAACGCTTGTTCTGGTGCAAAATGTGTAGTGCGTAACTCTCCTTTCTGGCTTCCTGGTACTGGTATCGGCAACCGTAAATAGAGTGAAACACACCTATCACCTTAGAGGCGGCCATCGTTTTTAATTTTTCTGTTGCTTGTTGCCTTAGGCAACAGCTAAATACACACCCTAGTGTATCAACGCGCTAGTTGTATGTGTTTATTTTAGGCACACACCTCCCCCGCCGAAAGGTGTGGGAGCTTGGTACTCATTTGTGCGTGTATTAATATAGTAAACAAGATGACGTCGTTTACAACCGACGAACTAGCCGACATTTTTAGTCGTGCCTACCCCGATATTTGGGCTGTGTTCCTTGCACAGTGCAATGCCCGTCCCGCGCTCGAGCCCTCGCTCGAGTTCACGCCTCTAGCCGGCCTCTCTACCCAGCGTGTGTACCTCGCGTCAGCCCCTATAGATCGTGCGACCGTGCGGATCGATGACCCTCTGTCGCAAAGCACCGGACCTACAACTCCTGTGTACATAGACACAATTTACGACGCCGCGTCCCCATACGCGATGTCCACTCGCGGCTCCTCTCCAATCTTCTCGGATGCCAAGTTAGGCTTCGACATGGAGACCAACCTGCATGTCCCGCGTAATCCCGAAGATGAAAGCTTCACCAAACCTAACTCGGCCTCCTCGTTACCACTCCGGCAAAAATGCCTGCCCCCGCGGCGCGTGCTCAACCTCTAAAGCCTACGGCGAAGGCCTCAGCGAATAGGTCCTTTGCTGAACATAGGGAAAAACCGCCGCCACCCATCATAGTTCAAGACATAACAAAATTAGTTGAAATCAAAAAAAAAATACTGCCCAAAAGTGCAAAACGCCGGTCAGGGCATTCGAATTTTTGTAAATATGACTGACGACTATCGCAGCGTGGCGACCACCTGTTCGCCCAACAAGTCAGTTTTCACACGTACCCTCCTTGAGGAACGTGGGGAGGCCTCGGACGACCTCGCGCAACGTCGTCCGAGGAGCTCCCCAAAGAGCTCGAGACTGTCCACATTCTAGACTTTAAGGTAGTCCAAAATCTCCCGGTCAAAGATTGCACCATCAAACCGATAAGAAACAATTCTAAGATCTGTGCCTTGTCATCCTGGACCTCTCCCCGGAACGGAAGGAGATTTTTAACGTCCGGCGCATCTGCAACCTCACGGGGATTGCAGTTGAAGCCCCCCAAATTAGGGGCATCGTTGGCCAGTGCCGTACGTGTGAACTGTACGGCTACTTGGCCAATAATTGCCTCGCCAAGCCTAGGTGCGTCAAGTGCCTAGGTGACCACGGCACCACTGAATACCCCCGCATGCCCGAGACAGTTGAACCCACGAGTTGGGTCAATTGCTGCGAAGAGGAACACCCGCCTCCCGAGGCCACAAAATCGAAGCCCGTCCCACAAGGCTCGTCCTCGATTGCTGCTGACTTCTCACTTGTCTGCGGCTTCATCAGAAACATCAACATTGCTAAGTTATCCTCCTTGGCTCGCAAATTCCGCGGAGTCATTTCATCTCAGAACAAGCTCAACACTACGATTGAGCACATTGGACTTATCGCCGCAATCTGGTCTTTTCATTGCGCTTAAACACCTCTTCCAAATACCAGAATGGCAGCACAAAATCTCGGCAGAACTAAACCACGCTCTCTAACTGCCGCTTTCTTTAACGCCTCAGAGACCAAAAAACGAGATCGTGCTCTTCCTGCACCACCACGATGTAAACGAAATGTTAGTGCAAGATACTTTTTTGTAACCTAGCCATCGCGATCCTAAGATCGCAAACTACATCTTAGTTAGAAATGACCTGACCTGAGTCTGTCCAGTTCTAGAGGCGGCACCGTGATCTACTACAAAAGGTCCTTGCACTGCGTACCAATCGGCGACCCCCGTTAACTAATATAGAAGTTTCTATATGTAAAGTAGCCCTCTATGGCCACCCGCCACTCACTATAGTTTCGGCGTACCTACCGCCGCTCAAACGCGTAATGGAATCTGGCATCGCAGATTTACTTAACCTAGGATCCAGTGTTAAAATAGCTGGAGACCTCAACAGTAAGCATTCCTCTTGGAACTCCCTTACAAGAAATACCAATGGTAATGCATTGTTCGATCTCACGGAGCGACTAAACTTCGATCTTATCGCGCCTGAGATTCCAATCCGCTACCCATTCGCTACCAATTATCAACCGGACGTCTTTAACGTAGCGATACTCAAAGATGTCCGTTTGTCGATAGCATCGATCGAAACTATTTTAGAACTCAACTCAGACCATAGACCAGTCCTATTGCGACTGTGCCAGCTCGCAGGTGAGGTCCTTCAGACCAAAACCATTGTGGACTGGCGTAAACTCGAGGTTGAATCCGAGTCTACGATCTCTCAGCGCTTAGATAAAATTCCCGACAAGACAGACTCACCTGAGGAGGCCAGAGGTAAATGGTGGCCCTATCGGCCCACCTCACCCCTACAGTTAAAGAATGCTCTCGTAGGGTTCGTATGTCAAGCAATTGACACATGAAGCTTCCGAGTGATATTCGACAGCTGATTAGGGTGAAAAACGCGGCCATAAGACATTACGATCAATATCGTATCTATAGATACCAAAATCCGACTGCGCAACCTCCATAACGAGGCGAAACAGTGCATCAAAGAGTTTAGACATGACAAGTGGGATAATTTGCTGGAATATATCGAGCTTCTGGCAGTTGAGTCGAGCTCTGAAAGCAGAACAATCCTCATCTATGTCACCTCTCATCAGGCCAGGAAACCCTGATTTCGCCTTTAACGAATCTGAAAAGGCTGAATAGCTCGCGGACAGTTTAGAGAGTCAATGTACTCCCTCTAGCAAACCTACAGATCCCGCTCACCGTGCAGAGGTCGGAGTGAAAGTCGAGCGTAAGTCTGCACTACCACCTGCGGGCAACCCCTTAGATCCTGTGACTGCCGACAAAGTCACAGTAGTAATCAAAAGCCTTAAAAGGAAATTAGCACCTGGTCCCGATGGCATTAGCAACAGGGTACTAAAGTCTCTCTCCGCGCCGCTCATTTGCCTCCTAATAGGCATATTTAACGCTCTTCTTTCCAGCTGCTCCTTCCCGCATGCATGAAAAGAAGCAGACGTAATAGGAATCCCGAAACCGGGGAAACCACGCAACATAGCCTCTAGTTACAGACCAATTAGTCTCCTCAGCACACTGGGGAAAGTTTACGAGCGACTCATATTGAATCGCTTTCGTAAACACGTCCTCACCAACAAACTTCTTCCAAACGAGCTGTTCGGCTTCAGACCCGAAAATTCGTACACCGACCAATTACATTGCCTCACAGGATACATTCTAAAAGAATTCAACCTCCCGCAAAGAATTCACAGAGCTATCATGACCGGTGCCGTCTTCTTCGATGTCGCGAAAGCGTTTGACAAAGTCTGGCACGACGGCTTGCTTTACAAGCTGTATAAACTCTACGTGCCTAATACGCTCACGTACATTCGCCACTTTCGCTATCGAATAGAGGGTACTCGCTCCACAAAGCATCCCATCAAGGCTGCAGACCCACAATTTTCCATCCTTTCCCCACTACTCTTCACACTCTTTACGAGTGACATCGGGAAAGACCCAATAGTGAATACTTCTATCTTCACAGATGACACGGCACTTTTGGTCGCCCACCACAATAAAATAATCCTAACTAAGAAGCTACAAATAGCAGTCAATCGCTTAGGCGATTGATTCCGCTTATGAAGAATCGAAGTGAATCCTAAGAAAAGTGTAGCAATACACTTTCAAAGAATCTCCACTTCCAACCGTCAAATCAGAAACACCAAGAAATTGTTAGGTACGATCACCTCATACGGCCGCAAGATACCCTGGCAATCAACGGCCAAATATCTAGGAGTCACATTCAATGAAGGTATGACGTTCGTGAAACACATTTGCAATTTTCGCAATCGAGCAAAAATCGTCACTAGTGGCCTCCACCCGCTGGTTAGCTGAAAGGGCAAACTGTCCGAGCAAACTGTCCTTAAGACAAAAGCTCCATCTGTACAAAGCATGCGTAATAGATATTATGTCATACGTAAGCGTAGTTTTCGCGCACGGGGCCCGTAGACACTTGTACGAACTCCAAGTCGTCCAAAATTGATTCATTCGCATAGCCACCGGAGCCCGGTGGTACCAGCGAAACTCCGACTTACACAAAGATTGTCAACTTCCGACGATCTCTGAGTATCTCAAGTAAATGTCTCGGCGCTATTTCGAGAGAGCTGATACACTTTCAAACCCGCCAGTGGTAAACGCAGCCACATGCGCTCTGACTTTGAACTTCACGGAAAGCCCCCGGAGGCCCCGTAAAGTTATAATCGAATCCCCTGTTCCGCTTGATGCTTGTTGATGATGTTGATGGATTGTTGATCCGTTGTTGTCGTAACTGAGTTTGTGGCACTTATCTAGTGCTACAAACTCAGTTACGACAACAACGGATGGGACGCAACGAGTCCGTAGACGGGCGCGCCGCATACCTTTCCACAACATTGAACGATACGAGTTAGCCGTCAGAGTCGGAGCTCATCGCCACCTGTTCGGACAACCGTTAGATAACTCATTTACGTACAGTGTGAACTGTCCTAGGAGTCGTCGTTACGCAAATAACGACGCAGAATAATAAAAATTCACCCCTTTTTAGGTTGCGTCCTAAAAGGCCGCAAGCCATGAATCCGATTCACCTGTAGATACCAAAAGGCTAGCAGCACAAACGTCATCACAAACCAGCTGGATTCTTATTAAACAATGAAATATATAACTTTAGTCGAAAGAAAATATTATTTTAAATTATACACCAAATGTTAGGCTGTATATGTCTTAACATAAGGATTTTAATATTATTTGCTATAAAATTAAACCTTTATCTTATACACTACTCAAAACAAAATAAGGGCCACCACAAATTTTTCGATTTTTTTTGGTCAGGAATATGTGCTCGGGTTGTTTTAAATTCAATAAAACAATCTTTTTTTAATTAAATTTAATTAACTTTAATGCAATTAACCAAAAAGAACTTAATCTCATGGTTGTTTTTGTTTTTCTTCTCACCTATTAAGGTTGTTTACACCTAATAATAGAATTAAACTGTAGAATAAATGCACAACTGTCTTGTTTACTTTTGTTGTGATTTGTAACGGGTATATCTTCCTATTTTTAAAAGATCCATAAAAACCCGCGCGAAAGAACATGCCGCTGATATGAAGCACCGGTGCTCCGGGAAGTCTACGGTATGTCAACATGTTCAAGATCGTCCCAACCATTATATCAGATTTGATAGAGCACAAATCCTCGCAAAAGAAAAACGATTCCTACCAAAGATGATCCTTGAGCTATTGAAACTAAAAAACATCCTAATTTCACTAGAGACAATGGCTGGGTGCTACCGTCTGATTGGGATCCCATAATTAACAAAATTAGATCCAAACCCAAGCATACTATTGCAAGACTTTAAGTTCTTTTCGCAAAGATCGGACCAAAAATTAATAATTAAAAGTTGAAGTTAGCCTTCGTTAACTATGACATTGGGAGTTGAGACATCAAACACCTCAGTTCCCCTAATGACCATAGGTGCTCTAAAGTACCCGCAACGTCGGGAATTAAAAAAAAAATAATTAAACGCGATAAAAACCGTATCATTAGTTTTATGCCTCATACGAGTCTTCTACTTTTATTTTAAATTATTCCAAATTAATTGTGATGTGTGGGCAACAACTACGTGTACGCCCGCTCCTGTGTGTGATTTAATTCACAAAGTTTTTGCCTGCTGTTTACTTTCTTATTGACACGCTCACTACTAATGCGTAATTTAATAACTACACGACGCTTATTACTATTAAAATTTTCCCTTCATACTTTTAATTGTCTGAGGATCTACATAATAAATAAAATGAAATAAATATGTGTGCAGTTCACACGCGACACAAGTGAAACCTTCAAATGAAACGAAATATAAAACTTAAATATTTGACCGCAAATGATTTATTTAATTTGATAATTTTCAACCACAATTTTGGCATAATATATACAACTCAAAACAAAATAAAGGCCTACGCAAACTTTACAACACCGAATACTGGCCACAGTTAAGCGTTAGCCTGCTGTACTTCTATATGTTAGAAAAGTCATAAACAAGATTGGATACATTTTGATGCGGTCTTCTATAAGAACATATTAGAAGCTACTGAAGAAATTTAATCAGTTCTTACCATCCATCAAATGTAATATCCCTCTACAAGATGCAGGATTGTGCAAGCTCAATTGTGAATGTGGTCTCTCTTACGTATGATAAAAAACGATGGTTCTCGAGGCTTGAAATTAATAAAACATTTTAATTTCAATAAAGACGATGGCTGAGTGCTACCGTCTACTTGGGATCCCATAATTAATAAAATTAAACCTAAACACAAACTAATATGCTTCTGTAAGACTTCAAGATACAGTTATATTATACAAACTCGTTCTACGTAGATCGGATCAAAAATTAACAATTTAAACTTGAAAGTAGCCTTCGTTCATTCTGACATTGGGACTTCAACCACCTCAGTTCCACCGTGCCCATGAGTGCTAACTAAACTTCGGGAATTAAAAAAAAGTTATTTTTTATTTGAGTTTAGTTTTATTCCATGTGTATTATTTGCGTAAATATGAGTTATCATTATTTATATTTTCAAAAACTGCAATAACTTTTAGTAACGGCTAGTTTATTCGGGAATATTTAATAAACCTCTCCTTCTTTCAATTCACTTCGATTGGAATAACGAAGCTATATTAAGTATATTTCGTTAGCGAATTACCAGGGTCAGTATTAATTTTAGGAAGACTATACACAATGCAAAGTTGTAATACAATTTACTTGAAGATAAAGATAATGAAGTTAAATCTAGACAGCAAAGGAAAGAAAGGAAAAACTTATTCGAATACTACGATGATTACAATTAAAAACTTTGTTTCTGCTAACAATAATTTAACGTAAAATGAAATACATTTCAGACCGGTAGATTGTATTTTCGATCGGTAGATTGTAGTGGTAAACTTTCGTGCTTCTTCTGTCATACACAACTTTCACTGCCATATATGGTATATATGGTAGGGACTAACACAGCATTGTGAACTGCCTTACTTGCCTCTACAGTTTTAAATCTTTGTTTAATGTCAACAAAATATCATGAAATTATTGCTTATGTGTTAAGTTATGTGTTTGTGTATAGGTTATATACCTTATATACCTTATTGTTTTCAAAGTGCTTATTGGAATTGGAATTATTTGAATTTCAGATACACTTTATCTTTGTATTTCTTTAAGCGTGTGTTAGATTAGAAATTTCAATACCGATCCATTCTAATCTTGCAATTTATTGTCCGATCACGTTCTGACAGCCGAGCAAATGTTTGTATACAAAATTGCTCCCTTTTTTTGCATTATAAAGTAAAATATTTTTCCAAAAATATATTCATTAAATGATTAATAGTGGGAGATAAGGAATGCAGTAGTTTTAAATTTAAAAGTATTTTCTAAAGCTAATTGCGTGAAGAAACTAAGCACTACAAGCGCCTCGACCTTTTTTATAGTATAGGGTGACAAATTAGCACACAGTCTACCTGAGGGTAAGTGGTTGCTGTCACCCGTAGATATTTATATCTATCCTCAATAAATAATCAAAATGCAGATGCGTTGTCACCCGTGAGTACTAAAATGGAATGAAAAATGAAAAAAAAACGTTTCCAGTAAAATGGGTCTCTGGTTCTCTACACTCACCATACGAAACACAGCAGCACCTAGCTGCTATTTTACGCCGTTTTTCTGTGAGAGCGTAGTCCTTCCCCGATCGAGCCGACTCATTCATGCTACAACTATACTACTAATATAGATGCAACATGACTCTACCACGTATAAAATTCCTTGTGGCACTAATAAAGTTACATATTTTTTTATCTCGTTAATCTTTTACAAACCTATTTCCGAAAATCCTTTTTTCTTCTTTTTAGAGAGGTTTAGTAAATGATTGTTCATGATGATGAATATGTAAGTGAATTTGTTATATAAGGCATCCACGGTTTTGATAATAATGCCATGAATATAAACCTTAAATTGTTAAATGGAATTTGATACAGAATTCTCATTTACAGTAATGGTAGTAGTTGTAACTACTTTAATTTAAATTTAATCGATTAAAAAGAAATTTAATCGATTAAAAAGAAATTTAATCAAGAGATTTTTTTATAGGATAAGGGTGACAAACGAGCACACAGTCCACCTGATGGTAAGTGGTTGCTTCGGCCCATAGACATCTACATCTATCCTCTGTTACAGATCAAAATGCAGATGCGTTTTCATCCGTGAGGACTAGGATGGAATGCCTCATTTCCAGTAAAAAGGGCCTCCGGCCACCTGCACTCACCAAGCGAAACGCAGAGGTAAAACTCTACTTCACGCTGGTATTCTATGAGGTCGTACCACCCCGGTTCGAGCCGGCCCATCCATGCGACAACAAAAGCTGCCAACTGGCTCTACCACTGTTAACTGTTGTTTTTTCTTTTTACCGTTAGTGTTCCAACCTTTTAAATTGCACTGCTGAACAAAGCCTCCCCCATATTTGCCATAGTTGCCACGCTTCGTAAGCGGGTTGGCAAGCTCCTGATTATTTTCCCTCTGTCGCATCTAAGGACACCCACGGTATGATATGAGGTAGTGGATATTTTAACACCACCACTATACGGTATTCTTTTTACCTGATTGCAACAAAACTCAATAGAATGGCAATATTTGTAGCATATTACAAAAAAGGAGGAGGCTTACAATATGTTTACTTATATGTTTTTGATGACTCTTTTTTAAATAACGTAGACTTCAGAGGTGGTGCAATTAGGAGGAAATATTTCTCCAATATGGGTGGAAAAATAGAGGATGACGTTTTTAATGTAACTATATAGATAATATTGAGAATGTGATATACCTTAGTCCACTCAAAAGGGTAAAAAATTACCTGTTAACAAAAAGTAATAGCCTACTTCAAAGAACTAAAAAGGATAAAATAATTTCACATTCTAAAGTCGGGACTTTAATTCTTCTAGAAAGTATATAGCACTGACTTTAGAATGTGAAATTATTTTTTATTTCTTTAAAATCAATTTTTACTTTGGGTTAAAACTTTTTTTGGGTTGTATATGTACGGTCAAGAATATCCACTACGCCATATCCTCCCGTGGGTGTCGTAAAAGGCGACAAAGGGAAACAGGCGGGAGATGGGCAGCAGCATCTTTCTGATAATAGCCAAAATAACAATAAAAAAACTGCGGTTGCCAACCCGCTTGCCAGGCGTGGCAACTATGGAAAATACCCCCTAATAACGAGAGTAACAAAGTGACGGCCCCCAGTCCCGGGCGGCTCCACTATTCCTGGCTACGGTGGCGACCATGGTAACGGCGGGGCAGGGGTTGCTAAAAATCTGCGGTGGAGGTTCGGTTGCCACCTACGACGACTCGACCTGGCAACGTACAACGCACGCACCCTGAGGACTGACGAGAAGATCGTGGAGCTGGAAGAAGAGATAGACAAGTTGCGCTGGCATATTATAGGATTATCCGAAGTCCGAAGAGAGGGGGAGGACACGGTAATTATCGAATCCGGCAACTTGCTCTATCACCGCGAGGGCGACCATCTGTCCCAAGGAGGTGTCGGATTTATCGTCCACAAGTCTCTCGTTAACAACTTTGTAAAGATCGGGAGTGTGTCGACGAGGGTTGCGTACCTTATACTCAGAATCACCAAACGGTATTCGCTGAAGTTCATACAGGTTTACGCACCAACCTCGGCAAACCCCGATGAGGAAGTTGTGTATGAGGATATCCCTAGAGCCATGCATTCCTCCAAAACCCAATATACGGTGTTAATGGGAGACTTCAATGCAAAACTAGGCACAAGAGAGAAAGTTGAGCTGAAAGTAGGGAAATTTGGAATAGGGCAACGGAACTCAAGGGCCAAAAGGTGGCCGACTTCATGGAGAAAGAGGGACTCTTTATGATGAACTCTTTCTTCAAGAAGCGGCCCCACAGGAAGTGGACCTGGTCGAGCCCCGACGGTTCGACAAACAATAAGATTGACTTTACTATGACGACCAGACGACAACTGTTCAGTGATGTCTCAGTGATCGCGAGAGTGAAAACCGGCAGCGATCACCGAATGATTAGAGGCACATTGAACCTAAATGTTAAGTTAGAGAGGTCTCGTCTGATGAAGTCAACGCTTCGTCCCCCTCGTGCTCTAATCCAAAGTCCCGAAACCTTTCAGCTCGAGTAAGAAAACCGTTTTCAGTGCCTAGAAGACTGCAATGAAGTGGACGATATGAATGACAAGCTCGTAGAAACTGTCCATACGGTCGGAGCTAAGTTCTGCAAGACCCGCCGCAGAAGAGCACAAAAACTCTCCAATCACACTCTATATCTCATGGCTGTTAGACGGGAGATGAGGCTACATTCTTCAACAGATTTGACAGCATACAGGCAACTGAACAGACAGATCTCCAAATGCATGCGGCGGGACTTACGGAACTTCAATACAGCTCGTATTGAAGAAGCGCTCGAGCGGAACCAAAGCTCCAAAGTCTTTGCCAGAGAGCTGTCTGCCGGAAAGAGCCAACTGTCAAAGCTGAAGAACAAATGTGGCAGCATAGTTTCCGGGGCACCTGAGATTTTGAGTGAGATTGAGAGGTTCTATGGGCAGCTGTACACGTCATCGTTGGAGCCACACGCAAGTGTGAGTAACGATCCAAGAGCGAGTCTTATCCGACACTATTCCGAAGATATCCCGGTCGTCAATCTGAGCGAGATTAGAATGGCTCTCTAGCACCTTAAAAACGGCAAGGCCCCAGGCGAGGATGGAATTACAGCGGAGCTTCTGAAAGCGGGTGGAAGACCGGTACTTGAAGTCCTTCAGAAGCTCTTTAATTCCGTCCTCCATGGTGGCATTACACCGGAGGTGTGGAGCAGAAGTACGGTGGTCTTGTTATTCAAAAAAGGTGACAACGCTCTATTGAAGAACTACAGAACGATTTCCCTTCTGAGCCGCGTCTAGGTGCTGTTTTCGAGAGTTATTACGAATCGTCTCGCGCGCAGACGTGACTACTTCCAGCCTCCCGAACAAGCCGATTTCCGAAAGGGCTTTAGCACCATAGACCACATACATACCCTTCGGCAAATTGTACAGAAGTCCGAAGAGTACAATTTGCCACTATGTCTGGCGTATGTGGACTATGAGAAAGCCTTTGATTCCGTCGAAATTTGGGCGGTGCTGCAGTCCCTTCAGCGGTGCCAAGTTGACTGTCGGTATATCGAAGTGCTGAAGTGTTTGTACAGTAGAGCTACGATGGCTATCCGAGTGCAGAACAAGAATACGAAACCTATCCAATTGCAGAGAGGTGTAACACAGGATGATGTTATATCCCCGAAACTCTTCACCCCTGCATTGGAAGAAGTTTTCAAGCTTCTGAACTGAAAAGGATATGGTATTAACATCAATGGCGAGTACATCACTCACCTTCGATTTGCCGACGATATAGTCCTTATGGCAGAATCGCTGGAGGACCTAAGCACTATGCTCAATGACCTCAATACTGTCTGCCAACGGATAGGTCTTAAGATGAACATGGACAAAACAAAGATTATGTTTAATGTCCATGTCACACCTATGCCGATAGTTGTTGGGAGCACTAAGCTCGAAGTTGTTGATGAGTATGTTTACCTGGGACAAATAGTCCGACTAGGTAAGTCCAAACTCGACCGAGAGGTCAATCGACGGATTCAACTCGGCTGGGCAGCGTTCGGGAAGCTACGACACATCTTCTCATCAGACATACCTCAAAACCTTAAAACGAAATTGTACAACCAGTGCGTGTTGCCAGTGATGACTTACGGAACTGAGACTAGTGGTCCTTCACCGCTGGCCGTATGAGGAAGATCAAGTTCGCTCAGTGAGAGGGCTATGCTCGGAGTTTCTCTGCGTGATAAACTTAGGACCCATTCATGGGGGCCGGAAAAGGGCGTTGTCCGCCCTTCTCCTGCGCCCGGTGCGCCTTCTGCGGCCGGGGAAGGGGGTCAAGATCTCCCTTTCCCATTCCGTAGTTGCGACATCACGTCCTCGCAGAAGGACACCACCGCGTCCCACGACTCTGCGCTACCGACCATCTTCCGCACTAAGGCCGGCAGCGACAGATCGCCTCCTACTTTATTTGTGAGGACACGGCGCTGCTCCTCCCAAGCTACGCACTCAGCGAGCGTGTGTTGCGCCGTGTCCTCCCCGCAATGGACGCAGTGGTGGCACCGAGCGTCCGGCTCCCTATCTATGCGGCACAGGTACTTGCCGAAGCAGCCATGCCCCGACAGCACCTGCGTCACCCTAAACGACAGGGAGCCGTGCCTTCTCCCGAGTCAGTCGTCGAGTACTGGCCGGATCGCCTCGACGGTAGCGAGGCCGGCGGTAGGGCGCAGAAGCCTTTGCCGCCATTCCGCCACCAAGACCTGACGGAGCTCCTCTCGGCGCAGCGCGATCTGTCGCTGCACCGGCCTCGAGCCCCGTGCCCGTTCTTCCTCGCGCCATCGATATAATGACGCGAGTACTTTCGCCTCTAGGTCCCAGGGCGGGGATCCGGCCAGGACGCAAGCCGCCTCGTAGGAAATCGTGCGATACCCGCGGACGACTCTGACGGCCATCGCCCTCTGCGGTTTGCGCAGAATGGCGAGAGTGCTGGCCGTCATGTCCATCGCCCACACAGGGGCCCCATACAGGGCCATGGACCGCACGATTCCCACGTACAACCGCCTACAGGCGGCGCTCGGGCCCCCCAAGTTGGGAAGCAACGTTGATAGCGCGCCCGCTGCACCCATCAGCTTGGGCGCCAGCCGCCGGAAGTGGGGTCCGAATTCCCATCGGCTGTCGAGCACCAATCCTAGATACTTCATGGTGGACTCGACAGCTATCCGGGCCGCGCTGACCACGATGTGTGATCCCGGCGGCGGCGCGCGTCGAGAGCTATGGAACACCATGGCCTCCGACTTGTTTAGGGCCACCTTCAGGCCCAGGTGCCGGATGCGGTTCACCACTTGTGACACCGCAGCCGTGGCAACCAACGCTGCTTCCCTGTGCGAGCTCCCCCGGGCAGTGACGAGCGTGTCGTCCGCATAACACGTCAAGTCGGCGCCCAACGGGAGTTCACCTCTCAGCACCCAGTCGTAGCCGATATTCCACAGAAGCGGTCCCAAGACCGATCCCTGCGGAACACCGCACGACATGACGCGCCGACCTGCGCCGTCACGTCCCCGATACGTAACGCATCTCTCCTCAAGGTAAGCCCCTATTGTGCGGCAGAGGTAGGGAGGTACACGATGGTAATTCAGCGCCTCCCGGATACAACTCCAGGGTAGGGTGTTGAAGGCGTTGGAGATGTCTAAAGACACAGCCAGCACCACCCCACCCTGGGACACTGTCTCCTCCGCCAGGGCCCTCACGCGCATAAAAGCATCTATGGTGGAGCGCCCGCGACGAAAACCAAACTGTTTCTCATCCAGGTCCGGCCCCTCTCTGCACAAGTGGCTGACGAGGCGATCTGCGATAATACGCTCAAAAAGTTTGCCCGCCTCGTCGAGCAGCACTATGGGCCGATACGCGGACGGTGCGTCCGCGGGGCGCCCCTCCTTCCTGAGCAGGACAAGCCTCCCCTCCTTCCACACACTGGGAAACTGACCCTGCTCGAGACATGCCGTGAAGAGCCCCCTCAGCTGGGGCTCTAGCTCCTTCAGAGCCAGGACGAGAGCTCGACCAGGAACTCCGTCGGGTCCGGGCGCTGTGTTCTTAGTCCGGAGTCGCGACACGGCCGCTCTCGTCTCTGCTTGCGTTAACTCGGGGACTTCGGTGCTCTTTTCTTTTGGAGAGTCTGTGGCTGAGGGCGAAGCCATTGCCGGGGGAACGTGTCCCACTCGCTCAGGGAAGAGAGCCGATACCACCGCTTCTAGCAACTGGGGTTGCATCGTTTGTGTTAGTGGAGGCGCCCAGGGACGCATCTTGCCCCGTACCCAACGGAAGGGGCGCCCCCACGGATCCCGATCTAGGGACCCCAGCAGCTCCTCCCTGGCACGCGACTTTGAGTCGCCAATGGCCAGCCACAGAGTCTCCTTAGACGCGCGGTACACCTCATACAGCGCGTCCTCCTCGGCGGAATCCCGTCGACGCCGCCTCCGGTATCGGGTGTACCGGCGACGAGCCGCAACGCACGCTATGCGCAATTGTGCGATCTCGGCGGTCCACCAGTACACCTGGCGCTTTGCGGACCGTTGGCGGACACGGTGCATGGACGCGTCGCAGATCTGCGTCATCGCCCCACGAAACCATAGCGAGACATCGACGTCGACGGGGCCGTCCGTCGTCGACTCCCAGATCCAGGACTGGACTAAGGCTGCTTCCTCGAGTAGTTCCCTGTCGATGCGCTTAAGTGCCCAACGCGGGCCGTCGTTAATCGGGGTTGTTGGATGGCGGCCGCTCGCAGTCTGGGCAGAGACGTCGAACCGGATATATCGATGGTCCGACAGCGTCTCCACCTCTGCGGCGACACGCCAGTCGCTGACTCGGCTGGCGACAGAGGGGCTAGCAAACGAGACGTCCACTATCGACCCACCCCGCTGCCGCACGCACGTGTATTCCGAACCCCGATTCAGGACGACCAGACCAGTCGTCACGGTCCACTCTTGTGTGTGTGTGTGTGGCAGCCTGCCTGAGGGTGACGGACTGAAGGCCAAGATCTGATAATTTAATCTTGGCCTTGGCCTCAGCGATGACCGACTGGTACGTCACGCCACGCTCCACAGCTCCGGGCTGCAACGTAAGCGTCACAGCATTGGACCGCGGAACATGCACAGCCGGTCTCTTGCGACCGCCTTTGGCAGTCCGCCGCGCAGGTTGAGGAGCCGTCTTTGCGGTTCCACCTGGGGCGCATGCAGCTGCTGCGGCCTTTTTGGCGGCTTTGCGGGCCTTTTGCGGCCCACGACTTTTGCCCAGGTCTCACCCTTAGACCCGACAGTCGTGGGCTGCTCGCTCGAAGGAGCTCCCTCCGCGGGTTTTTTGTTACCCTCCGCGGGCTTCCCTCTTTGAGGCGCAAGTCTCGGCGACTCCTCAGTTCTCCGTGTGTCCGCCGCCAAAGGCGGACGGAGGATTTCCGCCGGGAGACGACGTGAAATCGCCTCCAGCCGAGCGTTAACCATGCTCCCGCACTGGAGCATGCAGATCCGGACAATGCGCTCGACCTCTTCGTCGGTACGAAGGTTTGGCGGTTGCGGTGCGGGAGTCGGGGCCACTACAGGCGCGGCATCGGTGGACGTCGCTGCTGCTCTTCGTTCAGCGCAGCGACTTGCCGCCGGAGGTCCTCTAAGTCATTTCTGAGGCGGCTGTTTTCCTCCTGTAACTTTGCGACCTCGTCAGAGGCCGTCCTGTTGAGGAGAATGCCAACCGCCTCCCTGATATCCGCGGCAGCCTCCTTTAAGCCACGGGTGAACGTGCCCTTCAGGCTACCGGACTTGGTGGCAACCTGCAGGACTAAGTCCACCCCATCCAAAGCCAGCTGGCTTAAGGCCACCGCAGATGGCTCTCCCCCTTCCGCCGCAAGAGCAGCTCGTCGCTCGCAAGCACGTCGGGCTATTTCCGACACTTCGTCGGCCGCGACGGCTTTGCGCTGCTCCCTTTTGGCGGCATTGAGCTCCACCTTTGAGCTCCCCAGCAAGGCACAGCTTTCATCGCCATCGCCAGGGTCCTCCGTAGTGAACCCCATGTCACTCTCTGCTTCACTAGCCGCCGAGATATAAGAGCACACGAACCGTCCGTGCTTATCCCTCCGCGGCTGCGAAGCACTCGTCCCTCTCGATGCCTGCCGACCCCTCCCCGAAGTCGGCAACTTGGGGGCCGGCAGTCCTTCCTCCTCTGACGATCGGCACACTGGACGTTTCCTAGCGGAAGACGTCCCACGCGACCGATTTCCGCCGCTTCCAGTATCAGATCCTGCCTGTTTTTCTACCTCTACTGTTTTTTTTAAGTATTTTTCTTTTTCCATTTTGTATCCAACCAGTGTGGAGGAAATAGCGGTCCATCCGAGCAGCGCCTCCTTTGCCCAGATAAGCCTATGCGTAACCCGTCAAGGGTGTCGGCCGGTACCCTGACGGGGGCAACGCTAACGACTGAACATTTACCCATCAGCCATGCAGCTCCTCACGGCGTGCCACGCTTGAGCTTCGGGTGATTTTTAAAGAGGTTATCATCCTCGCGACTCCAGGCGGTTAAGCCAAGAGCCCTCGGCCCCTTAGACGCCGCGAGACGTGATCCACGACACGCCAGAGGGATTCCGAGGTTCAAATGGTGGCAGAGTCGATACGAGTTCTTCCCATGCCTGCCCAGAGACCGGGTGAGGGAACACTGAGCCCATTCAGTTTCTTTTTTGCAGGGTGTGGTCCCTGAAAATCCCGCGATTACGGGTTGCCCGGCGTCGGCAAAAGCCGAGTGCACCTGGCAACTCACCGCGCATGTCACATTCTCTGTTCCTCTCAACGGAGAGGATACAGGAAGCAACTAATAGGCCCTCCACTATCCAAACAAGCCTTCACCCAGCCAGTTTTGGTCCGCGACGGTTTCCCGCTACCACCCATATCTGAGTGGCGTTCCCCTACCCGCCACCTGGGGACGCGCCCGATGGGAGCTCTGGCAACTCAACACGGGAACTAAGTCATACCCTAGCTTAAGTTGCAACGAAATTATAGCTATGATAAATGTTCGTGCCGGGAATTAAACCGAGATATCCAGCCTAGAGTAGCCAGACTAAAGATTTTAAGATTGCTTTACATTAAGGGGCTACTCCATTCGAACGACCTTGAGCATTTGGCCGGCGCGGCGCGCGGCTCGCTAAAATATATTGCGAAGAAATATGTAAGACGCCACCTATTGTTCGAACGTAGTATTATTTTTTCAACATCAATAAACTATTTTATGGAAATACACACAGCATACAACGATAAATGTATTTTAATTTTTTTATTCGGTATATTAGTTGCATTATATTAGAATTGTGTATTTTCATATATTATCTAATTATGAAATTTTATAATTAATTATATATTTAAAAATGAAGCATTGAAAATTGTGAGTTTAAAAGATACCTACTCAATACAGATAAATATATAGATAGCTCGCCTTTTGTACAAATATTTGGTGCAATAAAGAATAAACAAATAAATAGGATGTTTCGCAGAGTGAGAGTAATATAGAATTAGAGTCGTGGAGGCAGTTTACAAACATAAATTGCACAAGGACAAACATCCAGACCCGGAACGATTATTTGTAGGCCTTACAAATATTTGTTCCGTGCGGGATTCGAACCCGCGGCCCCCAGCGCAACAACTGATTGCTAAGCCACTGCGCCACGGAGCCGTCGCCGGGTTATAGCTAAAGTGACCATACGTCCCGTTTTGAACGGAACTGTCCCTTTTCTCGGTCACCTGTCCCATTGTCCCCAAATAAAGCCCCGAGACACAAAATTGTCCCGTAACTCGTTGGATGGAAGTATTCAAAGCCAACAATCTTCAACATAATTTTTTTAATCGAATATATTTTATGTCTACCTGGTACAAATGCTCCGATAGAAAGAGTATTTTTTTATTTTGAATAAATTGTGGACGTCTGAAAGAAACACTTACGGTTCCAATTCTAAAGGTGATGTTGAAAGATAACAATAAAAAAAAATTGAGCAGAATTTTATTCTTATTTTAAATCATCACCAACTTTATTAAAGCAAATTTAATCCACTGACAAATGTAATTCATAATTAAAAAAAATGTTGCATTTAATAATTACCTATTTTTAAATGCAACATTATTTTTTAATTTATTGTATAAAGTTATAGTTTTTAGAGTATAAATAAACCCATGTCCTGTTTTGAGTTAAAAAATAAATGGTCAGCTTAGTCTTTTTAGTTAAATTTAGTTTTAAAAATTTTTAGTTTATAGTAAAAAGTAGGTATATTAGTACCTACTTAGATACTTTTTACCGAATTATAAGTATAGAACACCTTATGTACTCAATTATTTTTTGAAAAAGAAGAAAAAACAAGCAATAAATAATATACTATATTTTAGCAAGAAAACTATAACTTAGTAATACTAATTATAACTTAGAACATAAATGAAAAACTCATAACTGACTTTTTGGCCCGACCCAGGATTCGAACCCGGGACCTCATGATCGGCAGTCGCACTACTATAACCACTAGACCAACGAGGCAGTACTATACCTAATAAGATATTGTAGTTGGTTATTACGATTATTTTTAGCTGTATACTATACTGATAATATTGAATTAGCCTTTTATAGTGTAAATTATAATATTTGTCGAAATGTTAATTATGGATTCGAACCTTACATGCTAATGGTGCTTCAATTTTTTATTTGCATTTACTTCAAAGAAAATACACGCAAAAAGCTTCATCGCGCAGTAAAAACACAACAAATATATGTATAACTAATACGAAAAATTATACCCAAAACAAACAAATAATACTACGCGTGTACGCAGACCGATGCTCTGACAAACGACACGGGCTCCACGTTCGACAGCTCAACGCTCAATGATCCAGCAAGCCCTTGGGCAGTGAATACGCCCAGATTTTAAAATAATTTCTTAATAAAATCAAATTTTTGTCTTTTGAAAAAAAATTTACAATAGAAATGTTCATTACTAAATTGCCTATCCATTGGTGTAAATCGCAAAATAAAATAATACTTACTTTACGAGGAGATGCATGTTATCAATAATAATTTCACATTTATGTGGTTTCGTTGTAAGGAGATTATATTAATATTTATTCCTTTAAAAAAAATTTGATACAGCTCTTATGAAATCAAGATTATGTAGAAATATAATGTGTTTTTATTTGTTGATATATCTTTTAAATAAAAAGTAGATAGCTCCTAAAAACCGCACAAATAACGACTAGCGCGACATTTTGCTCAACCCGCGCCTTAATAAAATTTATAACCTTTTAAATATTTTTGCAATCGCGCGTTTTTTATTAGATTTAGCCAGATCTTGTCTACAATTCTACGCTGAGTATAGTAAATCGCACTGTGTTAGCGTGACGAAAGCCATCATTCTTGCCTTAAAGAAATCTATATTGTAATTGAACGGAATGACACACGCCGGCAAATCGTTTCCCTGCTTTGGTGTTTACATTGCGAAATATGAAGCAAACCATTTATTTCGAACGTGTGGAATATCGCCAGCCAAGGTTAAGACCTGCTGTCCGTCTAGTTGTCCGAGGGTGGAAAGGAGAGACAGGAAATAAATCATGTAATTCCTGCATACACGTTTCGGAATGTATCCTACGAGTATAGGTAGTTCCGAAGAACGAGCACGATAGATTCTCTACTCTGCACCCATGCACGATGCTGAGTCCAACGTTGCTAGGTGAGATTTTACGTAACAAGCCCATATGTGTAACCGCAGTACTCCATGTAAGAAACTACAACCAGGCGGTCGTAAAGTAACATACGCCGCACCTTTGCAAATATATCTAGTTTTATTTTGCGACTGTTTTGGCCTTTTTGAATGATTAAATCACCCAAACTTCGAAGAAATCTCAACCTCTAACATTTAAAGGCAGTCAGTGTACTGCTTTTTTTGTGATTAATAGGGTACGCTTATCTCTTCGAGGCGTTTGATCTTATAAGATTGTCACTGTCCCATTTGGATTATAACATGATAAATTTGTTGCATTTGCAGAATTCTGAATGCCCCGTATTTGGACACTTTACAAATATTGAAACAAAGAGGACTAAGATAACTTGCTCTATTTTTGACATAAATTGTTCGAAAAATATTGATGCGAATAGCACCTTTGCAAATACACCAAACTTTTTTTTGCGACTGTTTTGGCCTTTGAATTTATAAATCACCCAAACTTGAAAGAAATCTCAACCTCCAACATTTAAAGGCGGTCAGTGTACTGCTCTTTTTTGTGATAAATAGACACGTTTGTGTCTTCGAGGCGTTTGATCTTAATAATAATAATAATATATTTATTTGCTTAAAACATGGTATGAAAAGATTTTACAAATAATATACAATTGAACAACATGTTTTGCTACAGTTACATATAGCAGGCAAAGGTTTTGTTTTGTACATTAAGGGTTATAATTAAAAAAGTCTATAATGCTGTAGAAATTATTCTTAGTTAGGTATTCTTGTAATTTAGATTTAAATAATTTAGTATTTAACATTTTTAGATCATTTGGTAACTTGTTATAAATATGTACACACATAGATAGACAACTTTTATTATATTTACTTATTCTAGGTATGTTACTTAAAATGAGCTTGTATGGATTTCGCCGGTTTCGAGGATTTGCATCATTTGCCGTGTTAAATAAATATTTATGCTTCCATAATTAATAAGTTAATAATATGACAAGCAGTAATACTTCATTTTCTTTACCTGCACTCTATGATAGTACAAAGCAAATAAATTTAAAAAGTAATGAAAAAAATAATGTAATTGTGTATAGTGATGACATAGGAAGAAATTTGGGTATATCATTGAATAACTGTTTAAAAAGGCAACAGATAAGTAATAACTGCATGCCTGGAGCATCATTCAGTGATATTATGAATAAAATTTTAACTAGTAAATTTAACCCTAATAGTATATTAATAATTTTTGTTGTGAGAAGAGGCAATATGAACAAGAATCAATTATTAAAATATATTGAATATCTCAATAACATAAATGTGGTTAAAGTTATCTTGTTTACATTGCCTTACATAGAGGGGTGGCCACAGGAAAACAAACTAAGATATAATTTAAATTTAATGATGCATAATTCGACATGTAATAATAACTTAAATTTGACATTTAATTGTAAGAATAATAATGATAAATTTCATTTAGTGGATATTAATAATTTAATTAAGAAGTTTTTGACAAGAGATAGGTATTACCTATCAAAGTTTAGTTTGAGACTGGTAGCAAATACGCTATCTCATTATTTATATTTTAACCCAGCCAAATTATTGGCTACCTTAACACCTGCTTTTATTGAGCAGAAAAATAATTTCACAAATGATTTGGAATTAGTTCCAAGTAATTTAAATTAGATAATAAGACAATAGAGGTAATCTCTAGCAAAGATTACTTAAATACTTTAGAATACAATTCAACTATACTTCATTGTGTAATTTCACAAAATAGCAATAATAAAAACTGTATTAACCTGGTGCATCAAAATATACAAGGTATGTTAGGCAAAGAACTAGAAATTGAATTATTTTTAAATAGTAACCTTATTCATATTTTATGTATTACTGAACATTGGTTAAAAAGTTACAACTCCATATTTAATTTCAGTAATCACCAGGTGGTCAGTTCGTTCAATAGAGATACTAAATTACGTGGTGGCTCCTTAATATTAGCTAATAAATCCTTATCATGTAAAGAACGTAAAGACATTGTGAGCCTCTCTGTTGAGCGTACTGTAAAAATGGCATGTGTTGAGCTTGAGCACCTTATTGTTGTCAGTGTTTACAGACCCTCATGTTCAAATTATGATACCTTTGAAAAAATTATGGAAGAAGTTTTAGTTAAGCTTAATAAACAGAATAAATCTCTTGTAGTGTGTGGAGACTTCAATATCAATCTCCTGGAAACTTTTCCATCAGTATTAAATTTTGCTCTTTATTCAAATCCTATAATCTTGATAATTTATTCTTTGAAGCTACACGAATTGCAGGGTGTAGTGCAACTTGTATTGATAATATTTTTATAGGTGTTGTACCAATCAACAAATCAATAATTCAAAAACTTAGTTCAGATCACTGTGGACAACTGGTTTCATTACCTTATATGCACAAAAAACAGGAAATTGAGAAAATTGTGTTTGTTCCTATTAATGCAAAACGCCTGGAGAGATTTAGAAGTAATATGGTAAAAAACCTTCCATCGCTTTCTTATAAGAACAATGCACACTTTTTATATGGAGAATTATTTACCCTTATAAGCAATGAATTTAAAAACAACATTTACTTCTAAAACATTCTCCGGAAACAGTCGCAAGGTATTTAATGAGTGGGCGACAGTGGGAATTCATAAAAGCAGACGAAGGTTATATGACCTTTACCATGAAAGATCATATAATCCTTCTGATGCTTTTAAAGAATATGTCAAAAATTATTCTAAAATGTTTAAAAAAGTTTGCTCCACAGCCAAATCGTTACATATTAGCAACAAAATTAAGACGGCTAAGAATAAAATTGAAATGACGTGGAGTATAATTAACAGCGAAACCGGTAAAGAAAAACCTCGTAACTCAAACTATCAATTAAAAATTAACAATGAATTGACTAAATCAAATCAAGAAGTCGCAGCGGTGTTCGAGAAATATTTCACTGATATTCCTATTTTGACAACAGAGTCTTTGAATACTTCTCCAGCTGTCGCCGAGTCATTACTCAAACAAAATGTTAATATCTGTTTAAAAGAATTTAGATTTGAAAAAGTATTACCGCAAGATATTGTAAAATACTTCAAAACCATTGATGTAAAGAAAACTGCAGATTTGTGGGGGATTTCCGTGACAGTTATTGCGTCCATAATAGATTTAATTGCACCTCATCTTGCTATTTTTTTAATACTTGTATCGATTCTGGTGTGTTTCCTGATTTAATGAAGTAAAGTAAAGTAATACCTTTATTTAAATCTGGTAGTACATTGGACCCCGCTAATTATAGACCTATTTCTGTACTACCAACTCTTAGTAAAATTTTTGAAAAAATTATTTTGGATCAATTTTTAATTTTTTTTAATACAAATAAATTACTTCATAAAAACCAATTTGGATTTACAAGGGGTCGCTCGACGTCTGACGCCGGTGATGAGCTTATGAAATATATTTTTAATGCCTGGGAGAATTCACAGGATGCCTTAGGTGTTTTCTGTGATCTTTCCAAGGCTTTCGATTGTGTTAATCATGAAATATTTATCAGGAAACTACAACATTACGGTGTAAAAAATTTGGCGCTTAGACTTATTACTTCATATTTAAGTAATAGAAACTCAAAAAGTCGTGATAAATGGTAAAGGTTCCTCCGGATCGGTAGTATCAATGGGCGTTCCTCAGGGCTCGATTCTTGGCCCATTCCTGTTTTTAATCTATATTAATGACTTACCTTATCTTGTAGGGGACAATCACGATATAGTATTATTTGCTGACGATCACCTCTTTAATTTTCAAACTCAAACGGCAGTTAATTAATTATGACGATGTAAATAATGCTCTATCGAAATTAGTACATTGGTTTAACGCCAACAATATGCTCTTAAACGGCAATAAGACAAAGTGTATTAAATTTACAATACCTAATGTAAAACATTCGAATACCAATGTGCTATTAAATGGGGAGGAGTTGAGTCTTGTGGATACCAATGTTTTCTCGGTATGGACTATTGACGCGAAACTTCAATGGGGCCCCCATATATCTAAATTAGCAAGCAGACTTAGTTCTGCAGCATATGCTGTAAGAAAGATTAGAAGTCTCACAGATGTTGAGACAGCTAGATTAGTGTATTTTAGTTACTTTCATAGCGTAATGTCTTATGGAATTTTGCTATGGGGTAATGCTACTGATATTGAAGCTATATTTGTTTTGCAAAAGAGAGCCGTTCGGGCGATTTATAACCTAAATTGTAAAGAGTCCCTCAGACAAAAATTTAAAGAAATAAACATATTAACTTTGGCATCGCAATATATTTATGAAAATCTAATGTATGTACATAAAAACATAAATAGCTTTAATAAGAATAAGGATGTGCATTCTTTAAACACTAGTAACAAACATAAGCTTGTAATACCAGTTACTAGACTCCACAGAATCAGTAATTCATTTATGGGGCTATGTATACGCTTTTACAACAAAATCCCAGAACATATTCAAAGTTTATCAATAAACAAGTTTAAAAGTTTTATTAAAGAAAAACTGTACAAAAAGGGTTATTATAATATCAAGGAATACATGAATGAAAATAACCCCTGGGAATAAGGTGATCGCCACCATGCTGGTTCTATTAAAAATCATTTAAAAATTGTATAAATGAAATTATTGTTAAGTGAAATATGTTTGAAAAAAAAAGTCCCGCTGGGTTTCTTGCTGGTTCTTCCCAGGACAGAGGTATTTTCCGAACCAGTGGTAAATAAAAAATGACTTTCAATAAGAATTATGTAATAATCAATATTGAATAAAAAATTATTCTATTCTATTCTATTCTATACGAACATGCAGATTTCATAAATATAAAGACACGGGAAGGGTAATAAGTCAAATTTTTCAAACATCTGTTGACATGATTCAGTTGGTTTAAGCCCACATATTGTTCTGATGCATTTTTTTTGTGCACTAAATGCTTTTTTTTTATCCGTGCTTTTACCCCAGATTATAAGTCCATAGTGCAGTATTGACTCTATGTATGGATGGTAGGACAGAACAGCCGTTTTTATGTTTGTAACATTTTTTAAATGTTTAAGGGCGTATGCACACTTATTTAATCTCGTAGATACATCGTTTACATGCAATTTCCAGTTTAAATTTTCGTCTATAGTTATTCCTAAAAATGTTTTATTTGTTACTACTTTTATTTTTGGTATGTTAATATTAAAATTATATTTCTTATTATTACATTTATTGAATTGTATATATACAGATTTGTCAAGATTTATTTTCAAATTGTTTATGTCAAGCCAATCAATTAAATTATCTATAGTATTATTTATGTCAGTCTCGTGGTCATTAATAGTATTAATTTTTTTATTAGAGGTCACAATTCTTGAAATGTCATCCGAGAATAATATGCATTTATGATTTGTTACATTAACAATGTCATTTATATATAGAAATAAAATAGGACCGAGCACATTTCCTTGTGGAACGCCATTCCTATTGAATCTATATTCAGACGAATACGGTATGAGATCCTTATTTTCATCTATTTTCATGACCGTAACACATTGCTGTCTGTTACTGAGATATGAAGATATCCATTGAAGAGTATGTCCTCTAATTCCAAGCTTTTTGAGTTTTTGTAGCAGGAGGTGGTGTGAGACCAAGTCAAAAGCTTCAGATAGGTCAAAAAATAGTCCTGTAGTGAAATGATTATTATTTAAATTTTCCAGTATTACTTTTAGGAGAGAAAAAATGGCCAACGTTGTAGATTTGTCTTTTTGAAATCCGTATTTTTCGTTAATTATAATATTATATTTGTTGCAGAATTCGATTATTCTTTTGTACATACACTTTTCATATATTTTTGACATAATAGGTATCAACATTATTCGGCGATAATTGTTGACTATATATTTCTCTCCTTTTTTAAACAGTGGTTTAATAATGGATAACTTAAATGCATCTGGAAAAGATCCACACAAAAAAGATAAATTTATTAAAGAAGTCAAGATTTTTATAATATCGTTGATACAATTTTTTATAATTTTTGTACCTATGTCGTCATAGCCCGCAGAATTAGTATTTTTAATGACATTGTCTCTCTTTTAACTTCGTCTTTCGACATAGGTTTGAGAAACATAGAGTTAATATGATAACTGTTACTTTTTAAGTTTTTTCTTTTTGTGTGTGTTGTTTCGTGTGTTGAATTAATATAGTGATTGTTAAACGCAGATAACATTATAAGACTGTAATCGCACTATTCGGATTATTACTTCATAAATTTGTTGTATTTGCAGCATTCCGAATGATCTGTATTTAAACCCTTTAAAAATGTTGAAACAAAGAGGGCTAACATAACTTGTTTGAAAAATGTTGATGAATAGACGGCGTAAGAGTAATTTTTAATATCAACTACCGATATTGCACTTACATCTATGCGGTGATTTCTACTGGCTGGTGGACATAGCATTCACGACCGAATAATGGCGGAATACACTATCCAAAAATGCTGCACCTAAATAAAAACATAAAAGTTTATGAAGCTTGTAAAACCTAACCAAGATTTAAAAACCAGGCTATGATTATTTCATATGTGATTATGTTTACACTTGGTTCAAATATAAGAGGTATTAATATTAATAGGCACGGTTTCTATATCAGCCAAATTACATAAATATTCCAACCTTTCCTACTATAAAACTGCAAACATTTTATAGAAGAGAAACAAATAAAACGACTACAGCCTGCCATAGTTTGTTAATAAAGCGATGCATGTCATACGCCTCTTAAATTTACATGCAGGGATCATTCCATGTTGCAACTAGTTCTCTTAAAATGAGAACGGCTGTTCGAGTTAATATGTATATAATGACGCTGTATATTGTATTTAATACAGTCAATCAAAAATTTGTGGCTATATATATATATATATATATATATATATATATATATATATATATATATATATATAATATACATATTAACTCCTGAATGATCCCTGATTGTAAATTTAATAGGCGTATGACATGCATCGCTTTATTAACAAACTATGGCAGGCTGTAGTCGTTTTATTTGTTTCTCTTTTATAAAATGTTTGCAGTTTTATAGTAGGAAAGGTTGGAATATTTATGTAATTTGGCTGATATAGAAACCGTGCCTATTAATATTAATACCTCTTATATTTGAACCAAGTGTAAACATAATCACATATGAAATAATCATAGCCTGGTTTTTAAATCTTGGTTAGGTTTTACAAGCTTCATAAACTTTTATGTTTTTATTTAGGTGCAGCATTTTTGGATAGTGTATTCCGCCATTATTCGGTCGTGAATGCTATGTCCACCAGCCAGTAGAAATCACCGCATAGATGTAAGTGCAATATCGGTAGTTGATATTAAAATTACTCTTACGCCGTCTATTCATCAACATTTTTCAAACAAGTTATGTTAGCCCTCTTTGTTTCAACATTTTTAAAGGGTTTAAATACAGATCATTCGGAATGCTGCAAATACAACAAATTTATGAAGTAATAATCCGAATAGTGCGATTACAGTCTTATAATGTTATCTGCGTTTAACAATCACTATATTAATTCAACACACGAAACAACACACACAAAAAGAAAAAACTTAAAAAGTAACAGTTATCATATTAACTCTATGTTTCTCAAACCTATGTCGAAAGACGAAGTTAAAAGAGAGACAATGTCATTAAAAATACTAATTCTGCGGGCTATGACGACATAGGTACAAAAATTATAAAAAATTGTATCAACGATATTATAAAAATCTTGACTTCTTTAATAAATTTATCTTTTTTGTGTGGATCTTTTCCAGATGCATTTAAGTTATCCATTATTAAACCACTGTTTAAAAAAGGAGAGAAATATATAGTCAACAATTATCGCCGAATAATGTTGATACCTATTATGTCAAAAATATATGAAAAGTGTATGTACAAAAGAATAATCGAATTCTGCAACAAATATAATATTATAATTAACGAAAAATACGGATTTCAAAAAGACAAATCTACAACGTTGGCCATTTTTTCTCTCCTAAAAGTAATACTGGAAAATTTAAATAATAATCATTTCACTACAGGACTATTTTTTGACCTATCTGAAGCTTTTGACTTGGTCTCACACCACCTCCTGCTACAAAAACTCAAAAAGCTTGGAATTAGAGGACATACTCTTCAATGGATATCTTCATATCTCAGTAACAGACAGCAATGTGTTACGGTCATGAAAATAGATGAAAATAAGGATCTCATACCGTATTCGTCTGAATATAGATTCAATAGGAATGGCGTTCCACAAGGAAATGTGCTCGGTCCTATTTTATTTCTATATATAAATGACATTGTTAATGTAACAAATCATAAATGCATATTATTCTCGGATGACATTTCAAGAATTGTGACCTCTAATAAAAAAATTAATACTATTAATGACCACGAGACTGACATAAATAATACTATAGATAATTTAATTGATTGGCTTGACATAAACAATTTGAAAATAAATCTTGACAAATCTGTATATATACAATTCAATAAATGTAATAATAAGAAATATAATTTTAATATTAACATACCAAAAATAAAAGTAGTAACAAATAAAACATTTTTAGGAATAACTATAGACGAAAATTTAAACTGGAAATTGCATGTAAACGATGTATCTACGAGATTAAATAAGTGTGCATACGCCCTTAAACATTTAAAAAATGTTACAAACATAAAAACGGCTGTTCTGTCCTACCATCCATACATAGAGTCAATACTGCACTATGGACTTATAATCTGGGGTAAAAGCACGGATAAAAAAAAAGCATTTAGTGCACAAAAAAAATGCATCAGAACAATATGTGGGCTTAAACCAACTGAATCATGTCAACAGATGTTTGAAAAATTTGACTTATTACCCTTCCCGTGTCTTTATATTTATGAAATCTGCATGTTCGTATAGAATAGAATAGAATAGAATAATTTTTTATTCAATATTGATTATTACATAATTCTTATTGAAAGTCATTTTTTATTTACCACTGGTTCGGAAAATACCTCTGTCCTGGGAAGAACCAGCAAGAAACCCAGCGGGACTTTTTTTTTCAAACATATTTCACTTAACAATAATTTCATTTATACAATTTTTAAATGATTTTTAATAGAACCAGCACGGTGGCGATCACCTTATTCCCAGGGGTTATTTTCATTCATGTATTCCTTGACATTATAATAACCCTTTTTGTACAGTTTTTCTTTAATAAAACTTTTAAACTTGTTTATTGATAAACTTTGAATATGTTCTGGGATTTTGTTGTAAAAGCGTATACATAGTCCCATAAATGAATTACTGATTCTGTGGAGTCTAGTAACTGGTATTACAAGCTTATGTTTGTTCCTAGTGTTTAAAGAATGCACATCCTTATTCTTATTAAAGCTATTTATGTTTTTATGTACATACATTAGATTTTCATAAATATATTGCGATGCCAAAGTTAATATGTTTATTTCTTTAAATTTTTGTCTGAGGGACTCTTTACAATTTAGGTTATAAATCGCCCGAACGGCTCTCTTTTGCAAAACAAATATAGCTTCAATATCAGTCGCATTACCCCATAGCAAAATTCCATAAGACATTACGCTATGAAAGTAACTAAAATACACTAATCTAGCTGTCTCAACATCTGTGAGACTTCTAATCTTTCTTACAGCATATGCTGCAGAACTAAGTCTGCTTGCTAATTTAGATATATGGGGGCCCCATTGAAGTTTCGCGTCAATAGTCATACCGAGAAAAACATTGGTATCCACAAGACTCAACTCCTCCCCATTTAATAGCACATTGGTATTCGAATGTTTTACATTAGGTATTGTAAATTTAATACACTTTGTCTTATTGCCGTTTAAGAGCATATTGTTGGCGTTAAACCAATGTACTAATTTCGATAGAGCATTACTTACATCGTCATAATTAACTGCCGTTTGAGTTTGAAAATTAAAGAGGTATTGTCAGCAAATAATACTATATCGTGATTGTCCCCTACAAGATAAGGTAAGTCATTAATATAGATTAAAAACAGGAATGGGCCAAGAATCGAGCCCTGAGGAACGCCCATTGATACTACCGATCCGGAGGAACCTTTACCATTTATCACGACTTTTTGAGTTCTATTACTTAAATATGAAGTAATAAGTCTAAGCGCCAAATTTTTTACACCGTAATGTTGTAGTTTCCTGATTAATGTTTCATGATGAACACAATCGAAAGCCTTGGAAAGATCACAGAAAACACCTAAGGCATCCTGTGAATTCTCCTAGGCATTAAAAATATATTTCATAAGCTCAACACTGGCGTCAGACGTCGAGCGACCCCTTGTAAATCCAAATTGGTTTTTATGAAGTAATTTATTTGTATTAAAAAAAAATAAAAATTGATCCAAAATAATTTTTTCAAAAATTTTACTAAGAGTTGGTAGTACAGAAATAGGTCTATAATTAGCGGGGTCCAATGTACTACCAGATTTAAATAAAGGTATTACTTTACTTTACTTCATTAAATCAGGAAACACACCAGAATCGATACAAGTATTAAAAAAATAGCAAGATGAGGTGCAATTAAATCTATTATGGACGCAATAACTGTCACGGAAATCCCCCACAAATCTGCAGTTTTCTTTACATCAATGGTTTTGAAGTATTTTACAATATCTTGCGGTAATACTTTTTCAAATCTAAATTCTTTTAAACAGATATTAACATTTTGTTTGAGTAATGACTCGGCGACAGCTGGAGAAGTATTCAAAGACTCTGTTGTCAAAATAGGAATATCAGTGAAATATTTCTCGAACACCGCTGCGACTTCTTGATTTGATTTAGTCAATTCATTGTTAATTTTTAATTGATAGTTTGAGTTACGAGGTTTTTCTTTACCGGTTTCGCTGTTAATTATACTCCACGTCATTTCAATTTTATTCTTAGCCGTCTTAATTTTGTTGCTAATATGTAACGATTTGGCTGTGGAGCAAACTTTTTTAAACATTTTAGAATAATTTTTGACATATTCTTTAAAAGCATCAGAAGCATTATATGATCTTTCATGGTAAAGGTCATATAACCTTCGTCTGCTTTTATGAATTCCCACTGTCGCCCACTCATTAAATACCTTGCGACTGTTTCCGGAGAATGTTTTAGAAGTAAATGTTGTTTTTAAATTCATTGCTTATAAGGGTAAATAATTCTCCATATAAAAAGTGTGCATTGTTCTTATAAGAAAGCGATGGAAGGTTTTTTACCATATTACTTCTAAATCTCTCCAGGCGTTTTGCATTAATAGGAACAAACACAATTTTCTCAATTTCCTGTTTTTTGTGCATATAAGGTAATGAAACCAGTTGTCCACAGTGATCTGAACTAAGTTTTTGAATTATTGATTTGTTGATTGGTACAACACCTATAAAAATATTATCAATACAAGTTGCACTACACCCTGCAATTCGTGTAGCTTCAAAGAATAAATTATCAAGATTATAGGATTTGAATAAAGAGCAAAATTTAATACTGATGGAAAAGTTTCCAGGAGATTGATATTGAAGTCTCCACACACTACAAGAGATTTATTCTGTTTATTAAGCTTAACTAAAACTTCTTCCATAATTTTTTCAAAGGTATCATAATTTGAACATGAGGGTCTGTAAACACTGACAACAATAAGGTGCTCAAGCTCAACACATGCCATTTTTACAGTACGCTCAACAGAGAGGCTCACAATGTCTTTACGTTCTTTACATGATAAGGATTTATTAGCTAATATTAAGGAGCCACCACGTAATTTAGTATCTCTATTGAACGAACTGACCACCTGGTGATTACTGAAATTAAATATGGAGTTGTAACTTTTTAACCAATGTTCAGTAATACATAAAATATGAATAAGGTTACTATTTAAAAATAATTCAATTTCTAGTTCTTTGCCTAACATACCTTGTATATTTTGATGCACCAGGTTAATACAGTTTTTATTATTGCTATTTTGTGAAATTACACAATGAAGTATAGTTGAATTGTATTCTAAAGTATTTAAGTAATCTTTGCTAGAGATTACCTCTATTGTCTTATTATCTAATTTAAATTACTTGGAACTAATTCCAAATCATTTGTGAAATTATTTTTCTGCTCAATAAAAGCAGGTGTTAAGGTAGCCAATAATTTGGCTGGGTTAAAATATAAATAATGAGATAGCGTATTTGCTACCAGTCTCAAACTAAACTTTGATAGGTAATACCTATCTCTTGTCAAAAACTTCTTAATTAAATTATTAATATCCACTAAATGAAATTTATCATTATTATTCTTACAATTAAATGTCAAATTTAAGTTATTATTACATGTCGAATTATGCATCATTAAATTTAAATTATATCTTAGTTTGTTTTCCTGTGGCCACCTCTCTATGTAAGGCAATGTAAACAAGATAACTTTAACCACATTTATGTTATTGAGATATTCAATATATTTTAATAATTGATTCTTGTTCATATTGCCTCTTCTCACAACAAAAATTATTAATATACTATTAGGGTTAAATTTACTAGTTAAAATTTTATTCATAATATCACTGAATGATGCTCCAGGCATGCAGTAATTACTTATCTGTTGCCTTTTTAAACAGTTATTCAATGATATACCCAAATTTCTTCCTATGTCATCACTATACACAATTACATTATTTTTTTCATTACTTTTTAAATTTATTTGCTTTGTACTATCATAGAGTGCAGGTAAAGAAAATGAAGTATTACTGCTTGTCATATTATTAACTTATTAATTATGGAAGCATAAATATTTATTTAACACGGCAAATGATGCAAATCCTCGAAACCGGCGAAATCCATACAAGCTCATTTTAAGTAACATACCTAGAATAAGTAAATATAATAAAAGTTGTCTATCTATGTGTGTACGTATTTATAACAAGTTACCAAATGATCTAAAAATGTTAAATACTAAATTATTTAAATCTAAATTACAAGAATACCTAACTAAGAATAATTTCTACAGCATTATAGACTTTTTTAATTATAACCCTTAATGTACAAAACAAAACCTTTGCCTGCTATATGTAACTGTAGCAAAACATGTTGTTCAATTGTATATTATTTGTAAAATCTTTTCATACCATGTTTTATGCAAATAAATATATTATTATTATTATTAAGATCAAACGCCTCGAAGACACAAACGTGTCTATTTATCACAAAAAAGAGCAGTACACTGACCGCCTTTAAATGTTGGAGGTTGAGATTTCTTTCAAGTTTGGGTGATTTATAAATTCAAAGGCCAAAACAGTCGCAAAAAAAAGTTTGGTGTATTTGCAAAGGTGCTATTCGCATCAATATTTTTCGAACAATTTATGTCAAAAATAGAGCAAGTTATCTTAGTCCTCTTTGTTTCAATATTTGTAAAGTGTCCAAATACGGGGCATTCAGAATTCTGCAAATGCAACAAATTTATCATGTTATAATCCAAATGGGACAGTGACAATCTTATAAGATCAAACGCCTCGAAGAGATAAGCGTACCCTATTAATCACAAAAAAAGCAGTACACTGACTGCCTTTAAATGTTAGAGGTTGAGATTTCTTCGAAGTTTGGGTGATTTAATCATTCAAAAAGGCCAAAACAGTCGCAAAATAAAACTAAATATATTTGCAAAGGTGCGGCGTATGTTACTTTACGACCGCCTGGTTGTAGTTTCTTACATGGAGTACTGCGGTTACACATATGGGCTTGTTACGTAAAATCTCACCTAGCAACGTTGGACTCAGCATCGTGCATGGGTGCAGAGTAGAGAATCTATCGTGCTCGTTCTTCGGAACTACCTATACTCGTAGGATACATTCCGAAACGTGTATGCAGGAATTACATGATTTATTTCCTGTCTCTCCTTTCCACCCTCGGACAACTAGACGGACAGCAGGTCTTAAACTTGGCTGGCGATATTCCACACGTTCGAAATAAATGGTATGCTTCATATTTCGCAATGTAAACATCAAAGCAGGGAAACGATTTGCCGGCGTGTGTCATTCCGTTCAATCACAATATAGATTTCTTCAAGGCAAGAATGATGGCTTTCGTCATGCTAACACAGTGCGATTTACTATACTCAGCGTAGAATTGCAGACAAGAACTGGCTTAATCTAATAAAAAAACGCGCGATTGCAATAATATTTAAATGGTTATAAATTTTATTAATGTAAAGCAATCTTAAAATCTTTAGTCTGGCTACTCTAGGCTGGATATCTCGGTTTAATTCCCGGCACGAACATTTATCATAGCTATAATTTCGTTGCAACTTAAGCTAGGGTATGACTTGGTTCCCGTGTGGAGTTGCCAGAGCTCCCATCGGGCGCGTCCCCAGGTGGCGGATAGGGGAACGCCACTCAGATATGGGTGGTAGCGGGAAACCGTCGCGGACCAAAACTGGCTGGGTGAAGGCTTGTTTGGATAGTGGAGGGCCTATTAGTTGCTTCCTGTATCCTCTCCGTTGAGAGGAACAGAGAATGTGACATGCGCGGTGAGTTGCCAGGTGCACTCGGCTTTTGCCGACGCCGGGCAACCCGTAATCGCGGGATTTTCAGGGACCACACCCTGCTAAAAAGGAAACTGAATGGGCTCAGTGTTCCCTCACCCGGTCTCTGGGCAGGCATGGGAAGAACTCGTATCGACTCTGCCACCATTCGAACCTCGGAATCCCTCTGGCGTGTCGTGGATCACGTCTCGCGGCGTCTAAGGGGCCGAGGGCTCTTGGCTTAACCGCCTGGAGTCGCGAGGATGATAACCTCTTTAAAAAATCACCCGAAGCTCAAGCGTGGCACGCCGTGAGGAGCTGCATGGCTGATGGGTAAATGTTCAGTCGTTAGCGTTGCCCCCGTCAGGGTACCGGCCGACACCCTTGACGGGTTACGCATAGGCTTATCTGGGCAAAGGAGGCGCTGCTCGGATGGACCGCTATTTCCTCCACACTCGTGGGATACAAAATGGAAAAAGAAAAATACTTAAAAAAAACAGTAGAGGTAGAAAAACAGGCAGGATCTGATACTGGAAGCGGCGGAAATCGGTCGCGTGGGACGTCTTCCGCTAGGAAACGTCCAGTGTGCCGATCGTCAGAGGAGGAAGGACTGCCGGCCCCCAAGTTGCCGACTTCGGGGAGGGGTCGGCAGGCATCGAGAGGGACGAGTGCTTCGCAGCCGCGGAGGGATAAGCACGGACGGTTCGTGTGCTCCAATACCTCGGCGGCTAGTGAAGCAGAGAGTGACATGGGGTTCACTACGGAGGACCCTGGCGATGGCGGTGAAAGCTGTGCCTCGCTGGGGAGCTCAAAGGTGGAGCTCAATGCCGCCAAAAGGGAGCAGCGCAAAGCCGTCGCGGCCGACGAAGTGTCGGAAATAGCCCGACGTGCTTGCGAGCGACGAGCTGCTCTTGCGGCGGAAGGGGGAGAGCCATCTGCGGTGGCCTTAAGCCAGCTGGCTTTGGATGGGGTGGACTTAGTCCTGCAGATTGCCACCAAGTCCGGTAGCCTGAAGGGCACGTTCACCCGTGGCTTAAAGGAGGCTGCCGCGGATATCAGGGAGGCGGTTGGCATTCTCCTCAACAGGACGGCCTCTGACGAGGTCGCAAAGTTACAGGAGGAAAACAGCCGCCTCAGAAATGACTTAGAGGACCTCCGGCGGCAAGTCGCTACGCTGAACGAAGAGCAGCAGCGACGTCCACCGATGCCGCGCCTGTAGTGGCCCCGACTCCCGCACCGCAACCGCCAAACCCTCGTACCGACGAAGAGGTCGAGCGCATTGTCCGGATCTGCATGCTCCAGTGCGGGAGCATGGTTAACGCTCGGCTGGAGGCGATTTCACGTCGTCTCCCGGCGGAAATCCTCCGTCCGCCTTTGGCGGCGGACACACAGAGAACTGAGGAGTCGCCGAGACTTGCGCCTCAAAAGGGGAAGCCCGCGGAGGGTAACAAAAGCCCGCGGAGGGAGCTCCTTCGAGCGAGCAGCCCACGACTGTCGGGTCTAAGGGTGAGACCTGGGCAAAAGTCGTGGGCCGCAAAAGGCCCGCAAAGCCGCCAAAAAGGCCGCAGCAGCTGCATGCGCCCCAGGTGGAACCGCAAAGTCGGCTCCTCAACCTGCGCGGCGGACTGCCAAAGGCGGTCGCAAGAGACCGGCTGTGCATGTTCCGCGGTCCAATGCTGTGACGCTTACGTTGCAGCCCGGAGCTGTGGAGCGTGGCGTGACGTACCAGTCGGTCATCGCTGAGGCCAAGGCCAAGATCAAATTATCAGATCTTGGCCTTCAGTCCGTCACCCTCAGGCAGGCTGCCACGGGTGCGCGGCTGTTCGAGGTGGCCGGTACTGTGAGCGGCAGTGCCGAAAAGGCGGACGCACTGGCCGCCAAGATGAGGGAAGTCCTCAACCCTGAGGACGTCCTTGTCTCCAGACCAATGAAAACCGCAGAGGTGCGGATTGCTTGTCTGGGCGATTCCGTGACCTCTGAGGAGGTGGTGGCGGCCGTTGCTAGAAGCGGAGAGTGTCCGCCGGACAAGGTGCGGGCTGGCGATATACGCGTCGACGCCACCGGACTCGGCGCGGTCTGGGTTCTGTGCCCTGTGGCGTCGGCGAAGAAGATCGCTGATAGCGGCAGATTGCTGGTAGGCTGGGTGGCGGCAAGGGCCAAGCTTCTACAGCCCCGGGCTTTGCAGTGCTTCCGGTGCCTGGAAAAGGGGCACGTCCGGGCGAAGTGCACCGCCGAGGTTGACCGTAGTGACCTCTGTTATCGCTGCGGTCAGCCTGGCCACAAGGCGGCTCTGTGCATGGCGGCTTTCAACTGCAGCCTTTGTTCTGCTGCAGGAAGGCTAGCAGAGCACAGAGTAGGCGGAGGGGTCTGTGGGGCGCCTGCCAGCAAGGCCCAAAAGGAAAAGAAAAAGCAAAAGAAGAGGAGCACTAAGCCTGCCGGGTTAACCTCGCTGCCCCCGCAGGCTAGCAGCTCCGCGGCCGACTCCCGGCCCAGGACCGTTGCCGAGGGAATGGAATGTCAGTAACGGCACAATTCCATTTTCTCCAGGGCAACATCAACCACTGTGCCAGAGCTCAGGATCTCCTACTCCAGAGCATGGCAGAGTAGTCGATTCACGTGGCTGTGGTCGCTGAACCGCACTTCATTCCCGCCCGTGACAACTGGTTGGGATGCGCTGACGGTTTGGTGGCCATTATTGGCGAGACTCTGATCGACCCGTCTCGGGGCAGCGGCTGGGTTGCTGCGGTCTCGTGCGGCATCGTTATTGTAGGGGCGTATTTCTCCCCCAACAAGAGTCTCGCCGACTTTGAGGGTTTCCTTGTCAAGTTGGGCGCCGTCGTAGGCCGCTATCACCCTCGTCCCGTTCTGGTGCTCGGGGATCTCAACGCCAAGTCATCGGCGTGGGGATCTCCGGTCACTGACCCTCGGGGCGAGGTGCTAGAAGAGTGGACCGTGACGACTGGTCTGGTCGTCCTGAATCGGGGTTCGGAATACACGTGCGTGCGGCAGCGGGGTGGGTCGATAGTGGACGTCTCGTTTGCTAGCCCCTCTGTCGCCAGCCGAGTCCGCGACTGGCGTGTCGCCGCAGAGGTGGAGACGCTGTCGGACCATCGATATATCCGGTTCGACGTCTCTGCCCAGACTGCGAGCGGCCGCCATCCAACAACCCCGATTAACGACGGCCCGCGTTGGGCACTTAAGCGCATCGACAGGGAACTACTCGAGGAAGCAGCCTTAGTCCAGTCCTGGATCTGGGAGTCGACGACGGACGGCCCCGTCGACGTCGATGTCTCGCTATGGTTTCGTGGGGCGATGACGCAGATCTGCGACGCGTCCATGCACCGTGTCCGCCAACGGTCCGCAAAGCGCCAGGTGTACTGGTGGACCCACCACCTCCCATGGCCCCACCAACCTTGCGGTTATATGGGCCGAATCACGAGAGATGCACGCGGTACTTGCTCAGGGCTCTTTCCCGCATGCACTTTCTTGACTCTCTACAAGTTATTTAATCTACTCCTTGTCCCAGTTTGTCATTCTCCCCCTTCTGGGGCTGACGGCACTATTACGCCTACGTCGTCAGGCCTTTCTTCCATCAGTCTGTCTTGTCTTATTCTAATGTCATGCCACCTGTGCGCAAATTCGCGCAACAGCCCGTAGTTCACCCCATCGCTGACGAGATCCGAGTAGTAAATCGGTCCTTGAACCGTACGAACTAATCCATCCATCATTTTCGCTCTTAGGTCGTCATACAGAGGACATTCCCATAGAACATGGTGAACGTCCTCCTCTAACACACCACACTCACACATACTTGTTTCACACAGTCGCATTTCACTCAGTCTCTTCCGAAAGCATCCATGCGCGGTGAGAATCTGAGAGGTTTGATAGTCCGGTGCGACCCAGGTATACCTGAGTCGCAACGCCACTTCCGGGAAGAACCGATAGAGCTCGCGTCCTTTCGATTCATTCGTCCATCGATCCTGCCAAACACCGATCACCTCAGTCCAAATTTCGCGCTTCCGTCTGCTCAACTCCTCTTTAGGCGCGATCAAACGTGCTATACCCATCCTACCAGCACGGATGACCTCCAGATCAGAAGGGAGAACGCCAGCCAGCACCGGTAAGGCCGCCGTACTGGTGGATCGATACGCCTTAGTCAGTAATATAAGGGCTGATCGCTGCGATCTCAGCAGTACGCTGCGAACTGTGTACATGTTCGCACGCTCGTACCAGCACTCCGCCGCGTACGTGAGCGTGGATACAAACACTCCTCTGTATATTATTTTTAGGCTCGGGTATCGGACACCCCATGATGATGTCGATACGCGAGTCATCTTGCCGAATCCCTTGGTCGCTCTTTCAGAAATATCGGACGCATGTTGCACAAACGATAGTCCTGAGTCCAATACCACACCTAGTACCTTAGCATAAGTTACAGTCTTTACAGACTCCCCACCCAGTCTGATAACGGGGGGGCGCTGAAGTTTCCCTCTAATAGTCATGGTGGTCGACTTTGACGAGGAAAACTCCAGTCGATTCCTTAGCCCCCACTCCCGTACAAGGTCCAGAGTAACTCTAGCCCTGGATTCGAAACCCGCTCTGGTATCAGATTCAATCAAGATTGTAACATCATCAGCATAGGCAGTCATGGCTACTCCCTCAGGTAGAGGGAGTCGGAGTAGGTCGTCCATCAATACGTTCCACAGTGTAGGGCCCAGCTTAGAGCCTTGAGGACATCCCATAACCATAACATCCCATGTACTGGTGGACCGCCAAGATCGCACAATTGCGCATAGCGTGCGTTGCGGCTCGTCGCCGGTACACCCGATACCGGAGGCGGCGTCGACGGGATTCCGCCGAGGAGGACGCGCTGTATGAGGTGTACCGCGCGTCTAAGGAGACTCTGTGGCTGGCCATTGGCGACTCAAAGTCGCGTGCCAGGGAGGAGCTGCTGGGGTCCCTAGATCGGGATCCGTGGGGGCGCCCCTACCGTTGGGTACGGGGCAAGTTGCGTCCCTGGGCGCCTCCACTAACACAAACGATGCAACCCCAGTTGCTAGAAGCGGTGGTATCGGCTCTCTTCCCTGAGCGAGTGGGACACGTTCCCCCGGCAATGGCTTCGCCCTCAGCCACAGACTCTCCAAAAGAAGAGAGCACCGAAGTCCCCGAGGTAACGCAAGCAGAGACGAGAGCGGCCGTGTCGCGGCTCCGGACTAAGAACACAGCGCCCGGACCCGACGGAGTTCCTGGTCGAGCCCTCGTCCTGGCTCTGAAGGAGCTAGAGCCCCAGCTGAGGGGGCTCTTCACGGCATGTCTCGAGCAGGGTCAGTTTCCCAGTGTGTGGAAGGAGGGGAGGCTGGTCCTGCTCAGGAAGGAGGGGCGCCCCGCGGACTCACCGTCCGCGTATCGGCCCATAGTACTGCTCGACGAGGCGGGCAAACTTTTTGAGCGTATTATCGCAGATCGCCTCGTCAGCCACTTGTGCAGAGAGGGGCCGGACCTGGATGAGAAACAGTTTGGTTTTCGTCGCGGGCGCTCCACCATAGACGCTATTATGCGCGTGAGGGCCCTGGCGGAGGAGACAGTGTCCCAGGGTGGGGTGGTACTGGCTGTGTCTTTAGACATCTCTAACGCCTTCAACAGCCTACCCTGGAGTTGTATCCGGGAGGCGCTGAATTACCATCGTGTGCCTCCCTACCTCTGCCGCACAATAGGGGCTTACCTTGAGGAGAGATGCGTTACGTATCGGGGACGTGACGGCGCAGGTCGGCGCGTCATGTCGTGCGGTGTTCCGCAGGGATCGGTCTTGGGACCGCTTCTGTGGAACATCGGCTACGACTGGGTGCTGAGAGGTGAACTCCCGTCGGGCGCCGACTTGACGTGTTATGCGGACGACACGCTCGTCACTGCCCGGGGGAGCTCGCACAGGGAAGCAGCGTTGGTTGCCACGGCTGCGGTGTCACAAGTGGTGAACCGCATCCGGCACCTGGGCCTGAAGGTGGCCCTAAACAAGTCGGAGGCCATGGTGTTCCATGGCTCTCGACGCGTGCCGCCGCCGGGATCACACATCGTGGTCAGCGCGGCCCGGATAGCTGTCGAGTCCACCATGAAGTATCTAGGATTGGTGCTCGACAGCCGATGGGAATTCGGACCCCACTTCCGGCGGCTGGCGCCCAAGCTGATGGGTGCAGAGGGCGCGCTATCAACGTTGCTTCCCAACTTGGGGGGCCCGAGCGCCGCCTGTAGGCGGTTGTACGTGGGAATCGTGCGGTCCATGGCCCTGTATGGGGCCCCTGTGTGGGCGATGGACATGACGGCCAGCACTCTCGCCATTCTGCGCAAACCGCAGAGGGCGATGGCCGTCAGAGTCGTCCGCGGGTATCGCACGATTTCCTACGAGGCGGCTTGCGTCCTGGCCGGATCCCCGCCCTGGGACCTAGAGGCGAAAGTACTCGCGTCATTATATCGATGGCGCGAGGAAGAACGGGCACGGGGCTCGAGGCCGGTGCAGCGACAGATCGCGCTGCGCCGAGAGGAGCTCCGTCAGGTCTTGGTGGCGGAATGGCGGCAAAGGCTTCTGCGCCCTACCGCCGGCCTCGCTACCGTCGAGGCGATCCGGCCAGTACTCGACGACTGACTCGGGAGAAGGCACGGCTCCCTGTCGTTTAGGGTGACGCAGGTGCTGTCGGGGCATGGCTGCTTCGGCAAGTACCTGTGCCGCATAGACAGGGAGCCGGACGCTCGGTGCCACCACTGCGTCCAATGCGGGGAGGACACGGCGCAACACACGCTCGCTGAGTGCGTAGCTTGGGAGGAGCAGCGCCGTGTCCTCACAAATAAAGTAGGAGGCGATCTGTCGCTGCCGGCCTTAGTGCGGAAGATGGTCGGTAGCGCAGAATCGTGGGACGCGGTGGTGTCCTTCTGCGAGGACGTGATGTCGCAACTGCGGAATGGGAAAGGGAGATCTCGACTCCCTTCCCCGGCCGCAGAAGGCGCACCGGGCGCAGGAGAAGGGCGGACAACGCCCTTTTCCGGCCCCCATGAATGGGTCCAAGGGCGAGGGAATTGGGGAAGCCCCCGCCACCCCTATTCGATGGACCCGAGGCGGAGGCGCGCGTGGGTGTCGGCGCACGCCCCTGAGGCGATACACGGGGTAGTTAAACACCTCACTACTCCGTGCAGGAGACGAGGCCCGTACAGACCGGGCCAGCACTAGTGTGGGGCTGCGGAAGAATTTGGATTCCCGCAGCCTCACGCGCACGTGCGAGGAGACACCGGGGTGGTTTTAGCCGGTAAGAGTCCGGCACGCCCCTCCGCCTTTCCCCAGGCGGAGGAAGTCCATGAGGATTTCCCCCCATAAAAAAAAGGGTATGACTTGGTTAAGAAGAGTGGTTATTAATTACTTCTCGAACACTAAACATGGAATTTGTCAAATTCAACAACTAGTATAATATATTACGACATTTCGTTCATTGTCCGCCAGTTGCGCATAATATGCACGATGAAATATGAATAATGAACGATACACAGGTATATTGTAGATGCGCCGGCCATTCAATAAAAAGTGAAAATGTTACAGGTAACTTTTAATGAATGTTATTTTATATTCGACATTTGTGCAGAACCTTAGTGTGAACAATAAATACTTTTTGGCGAAAAACACTTCGAACATTTTTTATATGTTCAAATTTTCCTTCCAAAAGAGCCCTTTTTCCTGAACACCTAAATATTCCTGTACCGAAGCGATTCCTATATTAGCGACTTCATTATCTTCAAATATCTGTCCTTTTAGATACTTATTCAATCTCGGAAATAGTAATCATTAGGAACAAAATTTGGTGAATATGGAGAACGCTCAAGTATTGCAAAGCCAGCATCTCGAAAATTCGTTTTCGCTCGAATTCCGTTGCATATTTTTTTATTTGTTCTTCATTAAACGTATCCGTAACAGTGAATCCAAGATCAAGATATTCAATCGCTACTCAAGTTGGAGTTGGAGATGATCTTTTCCAAGAAATAGACTGTCATTTTATTTCAGATGGAAATGTCATACAACGTTTACCCTATTATTACAAATCGAGCCAAATAACGACCAGGAACTTATTGTATCTGTTCCAAAAAGCTTTACTCTTTTTTTTATAGGATTAGAGTGACAAACGAGCACATAGTCCACCTGATGGTAAATGGTTGCTGCGGTCCATAGACATCTACATTTATGCTCAATAAAGAATCAAAACGCAGATGCGTCGTCACCCACGAAGACTAAGATGGAATGCCTCGTTTCCAGTAAAATGGGTGTCCGGTTCTCTACACTCACCATACGAAACACAGCAGCGTTAAGCTGTTATTTTACGCTGGTATTCTGTGAGAGCGTGGTCCTTCCCCGGTCGAGCCGACCCATTCTCGCTACACCTATACTACTAATATAGCTACCACGTAAAAGATTCTGATAATTTGTTTCTGTTCATCTTAAAAAAAATCTTTCTGCACATTGGGTATTAATATAGTTCATATTAATACCCAACGTGCAGAAAGTTTTTTTTTTCACTATCTTTTCACTGATGTCTTAGAACATCCAGAACAAAGGTGATATTTGGTGGATATTCTTACACGCTTTTACTTGTCGCCTTATAGCGCAACTGGAGAATACAGCGAAGTATATACCTCTTATAGATCCCATACAGTTTTATAACCCTGTTTCGTATCGAACATTTTCAAGCACGTATAGTTATTAATAGCACGTAGTTAATTTTTTTCCTACTTTCGCATGTTAGATCACAGAACACCATGCGCTCTAATGAACCGTAAAGAAATGACATATATGTTTAAAAAAAACAAAAGGAGATAAGTTTATTTTTTAGACTGCGTACACTCTTTAGCTTTAATAGCCAGTATTTAATTATTATAAATTTTAAAGCGCTTGTACCGCATTGTCAATTTGAGAATATACCTCATCATCATTACAGTCTTTCACAAGTCCACTGCTGAACATAGGCCTCCCCCAAAGAATTCCACAAAGCACGGTCCTGAGCCACCTGCATCCATCGACTTCCTGCATGTCTTACCAGGTCGTCACTCCATCTCGTGGGGGACGCCCTACACTTCGCCTACCGGTACGAGGCTGCCACTCGAGAACCTTTCTTCCCCATCGGTTGTCGATTGTTCGAGCTATATGGCCGGTCCACTGCCACTTCAGCTTACTAATCCGTTGGGCTATGTCGGTTACTCTGGTTCTACTGCGGATATCCTTATTCCTAAGTTTATCACGCAGAGAAACTCCGAGCATAGCCCTCTCACTGAGCGAACTTGATCTTCCTCATACGGCCAGCGGTGAAGGACCACTAGTCTCAGTTCCGTAAGTCATCACTGGCAACACGCACTGGTTGTACAATTTCGTTTTAAGGTTTTGAGGTATGTCTGATGAGAAGATGTGTCGTAGCTTCCCGAACGCTGCCCAGCCGAGTTGAATCCGTCGATTGACCTCTCGGTCGAGTTTGGACTTACCTAGTCGGACTATTTGTCCCAGGTAAACATACTCATCAACAACTTCGAGCTTAGTGCTCCCAACAACTATCGGCATAGGTGTGACATGGACATTAAACATAATCTTTGTTTTGTCCATGTTCATCTTAAGACCTATCCGTTGGCAGACAGTATTGAGGTCATTGAGCATAGTGCTTAGGTCCTCCAGCGATTCTGCCATAAGGACTATATCGTCGGCAAATCGAAGGTGAGTGATGTACTCGCCATTGATGTTAATACCATATCCTTTTCAGTCCAGAAGCTTGAAAACGTCTTCCAATGCAGGGGTGAAGAGTTTCGGGGATATAACATCATCCTGTGTTACACCTCTCTGCAATTGGATAGGTTTCGTATTCTTGTTCTGCACTCGGATAGCCATCGTAGCTCTACTGTACAAACACTTCAGCACTTCGATATACCGACAGTCAACTTGGCACCGCTGAAGGGACTGCAGCACCGCCCAAATTTCGACGGAATCAAAGGCTTTCTCATAGTCCACATACGCCAGACATAGTGGCAAATTGTACTCTTCGGACTTCTGTACAATTTGCCGTAGGGTATGTATGTGGTCTATGGTGCTAAAGCCCTTTCGGAAACCGGCTTGTTCGGGAGGCTGGAAGTAGTCAAGTCTGCGCGCGAGACGATTCGTAATAACTCTCGAAAACAGCACCTAGACGCGGCTCAGAAGAGAAATCGTTCTGTAGTTCTTCAATAGAGCGTTGTCACCTTTTTTCAATAACAAGACCACCGTACTTCTGCTCCACGCCTCCGGTGTAATGCCACCATGGAGGACGGAATTAAAGAGCTTCTGAAGGACTTCAAGTACCGGTCTTCCACCCGCTTTCAGAAGCTCCGCTGTAATTCCATCCTCGCCTGGGGCCTTGCCGTTTTTAAGGTGCTGGAGAGCCATTCTAATCTCGCTCAGATTAACGATCGGGATATCTTCGGAATAGCGTCGGATAAGACTCGCTCTTGGATCGTTACTCACACTTGCGTGTGGCTCCAACGATGACGTGTACAGCTGCCCATAGAACCTCTCAATCTCACTTAAAATCTCAGGTGCCCCGGAAACTATGCTGCCACATTCGTTGTTCAGCTTTGACAGTTGGCTCTTTCCGGCAGACAGATCTCTGGCAAAGACTTTGGAGCTTTGGTTCCGCTCGAGCGCTTCTTCAATACGAGTTGTATTGAAGTTCCGTAAGTCCCGCCGCATGCATTTGGAGATCTGTCTGTTCAGTTGCCTGTATGCTGTCAAATCTGTTGAAGAATGTATCCTCATCTCCCGTCTAACAGCCATGAGATATAGAGTGTGATCGGAGAGTTTTTGTGCTCTTCTGCGGCGGGTCTTGCAGAACTTAGCTCCGACCGTATGGACAGTTTCCACGAGCTTGTCATTCATATCGTCCACTTCATTGCAGTCTTCTAGGCACTGAAAACGGTTTTCTTACTCGAGCTGAAAGGTTTCGGGACTTTGGATTAGAGCACGAGGGGGACGGAGCGTTGACTTTATCAGACGAGACCTCTCTAACTTAACATTTAGGTTCAATGTGCCTCTAATCATTCGGTGATCGCTGCCGGTTTTCACTCTCGCGATCATTGAGACATCACTGAACAGTTGTCGTCTGGTCGTCATAATAAAGTCAATCTTATTGTTTGTCGAACCGTCGGGGCTCGACCAGGTCCACTTCCTGTGGGGCCGCTTCTTGAAGAAAGATTTCATCATAAAGAGTCCCTCTTTCTCCATGAAGTCGGCCAGCTTTTGGCCCCTTGGGTTCCGTTGCCCTATTCCAAATTTCCTTACTTTCAGCTCACCGTTCTCTCTTGTGCCTAGTTTTGCATTGAAGTCTCCCATTAACACCGTATATTGGGTTTTGGAGGAATGCATGGCTCTAGGGATATCCTCATACACAACTTCCTCATCGGGGTTTGTCGAGGTTGGTGCGTAAACCTGTATGACCTTCAGCGAATACCGTTTGGTGATTCTGAGTATAAGGTACGCAACCCTCGTCGACACACTCCCGATCTTTACAAAGTTGTTAACGAGAGACTTGTGGACGATAAATCCGACACCTCCTTGGGACAGATGGTCGCCCTCGCAGTGATAAAGCAAGTTGCCGGATTCGATAATTACCGTGTCCACTCTCCCACTCTCTTCGGACTTCGGATAATCCTATAATATGCCAGCGCAACTTGTCTATCTCTTCTTCCAGCTCCACGATCTTCTCGTCAGTCCTTAGGGTGCGTGCGTTGTACGTTGCCAGGTCGAGTCGTCGTAGGTGGCAACCGAACCTCCACCGCAGATTTTTAGCAACCCCTGCCCCGCGGTTACCATGGTCGCCACCGTAGCCAGGAATAGCGGAGCCGCCCGGGACTGGGGGCCGTCACTTTGTTACTCTCGTTATTAGGGTGTATTTGCCATAGTTGCCACGCCTGGCAAGCGGGTTGGCAACCGCAGTTTTTTTATTGTTATTTTGGCTATTATCAGAATGATGCTGCTGCCCATCTCCCGCCTGTTTCCCTTTGTCGCCTTTTACGACACCCACGGGAGGTTTACGACACCCACGGGAGGATATGGCGTAGTGGATATTCTTGACCGTACATATACAACCCAAAAAAAGTTTTAACCCAAAGTAAAAATTGATTTTAAAGAAATAAAAAATAATTTCACATTCTAAAGTCAGTGCTATATACTTTCTAGAAGATTAATTCTTCCCGACTTTAGAATGTGAAATTATTTTATCCTTTTTAGTTCTTTGAAGTAGGCTATTACTTTTTGTTAACAGGTAATTTTTTACCCTTTTGAGTGGACTAAGGTATATCACATTCTCAATATTATCTATATAGTTACATTAAAAACGTCATCCTCTATGTTTCCACCCATATTGGAGAAATATTTCCTCCTAATTGCACCACCTCTGAAGTCTACGTTATTTAAAAAAAGAGTCATCAAAAACATATAAGTAAACATATTGTAAGCCTCCTCCTTTTTTGTAATATGCTACAAATATTGCCATTCTATTGAGTTTTGTTGCAATCAGGTAAAAAGAATACCGTATAGTGGTGGTGTTAAAATATCCACTACCTCATATCATACCGTGGGTGTCCTTAGATGCGACAGAGGGAAAATAATCAGGAGCTTGCCAACCCGCTTACGAAGCGTGGCAACTATGGCAAATATGGGGGAGGCTTTCTCCAGCAGTGCAATTTAAAAGGTTGGAACACTAACGGTAAAAAGAAAAAAACAACAGTTAACAGTGGTAGAGCCAGTTGGCAGCTTTTGTTGTCGCATGGATGGGCCGGCTCGAACCGGGGTGGTACGACCTCATAGAATACCAGCGTGAAGTAGAGTTTTACCTCTGCGTTTCGCTTGGTGAGTGCAGGTGGCCGGAGGCCCTTTTTACTGGAAATGAGGCATTCCATCCTAGTCCTCACGGATGAAAACGCATCTGCATTTTGATCTGTAACAGAGGATAGATGTAGATGTCTATGGGCCGAAGCAACCACTTACCATCAGGTGGACTGTGTGCTCGTTTGTCACCCTTATCCTATAAAAAAAATCTCTTGTTTAAATTTCTTTTTAATCGATTAAATTTCTTTTTAATCGATTAAATTTAAATTAAAGTAGTTACAACTACTACCATTACTGTAAATGAGAATTCTGTATCAAATTCCATTTAACAATTTAAGGTTTATATTCATGGCATTATTATCAAAACCGTGAATGCCTTATATAACAAATTCACTTACATATTCATCATCATGAACAATCATTTACTAAACCTCTCTAAAAAGAAGAAAAAAGGATTTTCGGAAATAGGTTTGTAAAAGACGAACGACGAAATATACTTAATATAGCTTCGTTATTCCAATCGAAGTGAATTGAAAGAAGGAGAGGTTTATTAAATATTCCCGAATAAACTAGCCGTTACTAAAAGTTATTGCAGTTTTTGAAAATATAAATATTGATAACTCATATTTACGCAAATAATACACATGGAATAAAACTAAACTAAAATAAAAAATAACTTTTTTTTAATTCCTGAAGTTTAGTTAGCACTCATGGGCACGGTGGGACTGAGGTGGTTGAAGTCCCAATGTCAGAATGAACGAATGCTACTTTCAAGTTTAAATTGTTAATTTTTGATCCGATCTACGTAGAACGAGTTTGTATAATATAACTGTATCTTGAAGTCTTACAGAAGCATATTAGTTTGTGTTTAGGTTTAATTTTATTAATTATGGGATCCCAAGTAGACGGTAGCACTCAGCCATCGTCTTTATTGAAATTAAAATGTTTTATTAATTTCAAGCCTCGAGGACCATCGTTTTTTATCATATGTAAGAGAGACCACATTCACAATTGAGCTTGCACAATCCTACATCTTGTAAAGGTATAGTACATTTGATAAATGGTAAGAACTGATTAAATTTCTTCAGTAGCTTCTAGTATGTTCTTATAGAAGACCGCATCAAAATGTATCTTGTTGATGACTTTTCTAACATATAGAAGTACAGCAGGCTAACGCTCAACTGTGGCCAGTATTCGGTGTCGTAAAATTTGCGTAGGCCCTTATTTTGTTTTGAGTTGTATATATTATGCCAAAATTGTGGTTGAAAATTATCAAATTAAATAAATCATTTGCGGTCAAATATTTAAGTTTTATATTTCATTTCATTTGAAGGTTTCACTTGTGTCGCGTGTGAACTGCACACATATTTATTTCATTTTATTTATTATGTAGATCCTCAGACAAATAAAAGTATGAAGGGAAAATTTTAATAGTAATAAGCGTGGTGTAGTTATTAAATTACGCATTAGTAGTGAGCGTGTCAATAAGAAAGTAAACAGCAGGCAAAAACTTTGTGAATTAAATCACACACAGGAGCGGGCGTACACGTAGTTGTTGCCCATAAATCACATTTAATTTGGAATAATTTAAAGTAAAAGTAGAAGACTCATATTAGGCACAAAACTAATAATACTGTTTTTATCGCGTTTAATTTAATTTTTTTTAAATCCCGACGTTTCGGGTATTTTAGAGCACCTATGGTCATTAGGGGAACTGAGGTGTTTGATGTCTCAACTCCCAATGTCATAGTTAACGAAGGCTACCTTGAACTTTTAATTATTAATTTTTGGTCCGATCTGTGCGAAAAGAACTTAAATTCTTGCAATAGTATGCTTGGGTTTGGATCTAATTTTGTTAATTATGGGATCCAACAACAAGCTCAACGCTACGATTGAGCACATTGGACTTATCGCCGCAATCTGGTCTTTTCATTGCGCTTAAACACCTCTTCCAAATACCTGAATGGCAGCACAAAATCTCGGCAGAACTAAACCACGCTCTCTAACTACCGCTTTCTTTAACGCCTCAGTGACCAAAAAACTAGATCGTGCTCTTCCTGCGCCACCACGATGTAAACGAAATGTTAGTGCAAGATACTTTTTTGAAACCTAGCCATCGCGATCCTAAGATCGCAAACTACATCTTAGTTAGAAATGACCTGACCTGAGTCTGACCAGTTCTAGAGGCGGCACCGTGATCTACTACAAAAGGTCCTTGCACTGCGTACCAATCGGCGACCCCCGTTAACTAATATAGAAGTTTCTATATGTAAAGTAGCCCTTTATGGCCACCCGCTACTCACTATAGTTTCGGCGTACCTACCGCCGCTCAAACGCGTAATGGAATCTGGCATCGCAGATTTACTTAACCTAGGCTCCAGTGTTAAAATAGCTGGAGACCTCAACTTATATATAACTTTACGGGGCCTCCGGAGGCTTTCCGTGAAGTTCAAAGTCAGAGCGCATGTGGCTGTGTTTACCACTGGCGGGTTTGAAAGTGTATTAGCTCTCTCGAAATAGCGCCGAGACATTTACTTGAGATACTCAGAGATCGTCGGAAGTTGACAATCTTTGTGTAAGTCGGAGTTTCGCTGGTACCACCGGGCTCCGGTGGCTATGCGAATGAATCAATTTTGGACGACTTGGAGTTCGTACAAGTGTCTACGGGCCCCGTGCGCGAAAACTACGCTTACGTATGACATAATATCTATTACGCATGCTTTGTACAGATGGAGCTTTTATCTTAAGGACAGTTTGCTCGGACAGTTTGCTCTTTCTGCTAACCAGCGGGTGGAGGCGACTAGTGACGATTTTTGCTCGATTGCGAAAATTGCAAATGTGTTTCACGAATATCATACCTTCATCGAATGTGACTCCTAGATATTTGGCCGTTGATTGCCAGGGGATCTGGCGGCCGTATGAGGTGATCGTACCTAACAATTTCTTGGGGTTTCTGATTTGACGGTTGGAAGTGGAGGTTCTTTGAAAGTGTATTGCTACACTTTTCTTAGGATTCACTTCGATTCTTCATAAGCGGAATCAATCGCCTAAGCAATTGACTGCTATTTGTAGCTTCTTAGTGAGGATTATTTTATTGTGATGGGCGACCAAAAGTGCCGTATCATCTGCAAAGATATATAGAAGAATTCACTACTGGGTCTTTCCCGATGTCACTAGTAAAGTGTGTGAAGAGTAGTGGGGAAAGGATGGAAAATTGTGGATCTGCAGCCTTGATGGGATGCTTTGTGGAGCGAGTACCCTCTATTCGATAGCGAAAGTGGCGATTGGCAAGGAAGGCTCTGATAATGTATGTGAGCGTATTAGGCACGTAGAGTTTATACAGCTTGTAAAGCAAGCCGTCGTGCCAGACTTTGTCAAACGCTTTCGCGACATCGAAGAAGACGGCACCGGCCATGATAGATCTGCGAATTCTTTGTGGGAGGTTGAATTCTTTTAGAATGTATTCTGTGAGGCAATGTAATTGGTCGGTGTACGAATTTTCGGGTCTGAAGCCGAACAGCTCGTTGGGAAGAAGTTTGTTGGTGAGGACGTGTTTACGAAAGCGATTCAATATGAGTCGCTCGTAAACTTTCCCCAGTGTGCTGAGGAGACTAATTGGTCTGTAACTAGAGGCTATGTTGCGTGGTTTCCCCGGTTTCGGGATTCCTATTACGTCTGCTTCTATTCGTGCATGCGGGAAGGAGCAGCTGGAAAGAAGAGCGTTAAATATGCCTATTAGGAAGCAAACGAGCGGCGCGGAGAGAGACTTTAGTACCCTGTTGCTAATGCCATCGGGACCAGGTGCTAATTTCTTTTTAAGGCTTTTGATTACTTCTGTGACTTTGTCAGCAGTCACGGCGAAACGCCGTGATACGCCGGTTTTCTGTCCGCGCAATCAAGTATATCTGTATGTACATAAATAAAGGAATCGTCCAAGCAATATTTATTCGCAGGAGTGAAGGTGAGGCAAATCCCGTTAATGAAGTACAAACCTTTCAAGCAAGGCGTTATGTCAGCAGTAACGAGGCAGCGTAGCGTCTCCTCGGCTTCCCTTTACACGAAAGGCAGCCAACAGTTACTCACCTTGCTGTGTACTTAGAAAATTGGGAGCGTGTATATTTCACCGAAAGAAATTTCCAAGAAAGAATTGCATCACCGCCAAAAACTACATTAACAGCCTTCTTTCAACTTTGTCAAACCGACCCCTTTGCAAAAACGTTGTTATATTCTAAAGTCCCCTGCTATTATACTTGGAACACATCTAGGAAGGAGTGGAAACGCCGTATTCAAGGCGCGCCTGTTGCAAATTGACCCGGTGTAAAGTCATCAGATGCCCTTGGTCGTGTGTATACCGTCCATGTTACTAGTTTTGAATGTTTCTGTTTACGATTGCTGCTGCACCATGTTCGGAGTCCTACAGGATATAAAGACCTTAAAACTGTCAACGGTCAGGAATGCGCAACTTATAGAGAAGCATGTGAAGCTCTGCATCTTTTAGAAAACGATAATCACTGGGATCAAACCATGGAGGATGCTGTGCAGTGCCAGTCACCAGCAAAAATTAGTGATCTTTATGCAACTCTCATATCATCTTGCGTGCTATCTAATGCACATGAATTGTGGGACAAATATAAAGAGTACATGGCGGAAGATATTTTGCGAAGGTTACAGCAGACACACGCGAACACGACATACAATGAACACATTTATAATGAAGCACTTCGAAAAATTGAAGTATAAAGTAATGGCAATGGTAGGCAAAAAATTAAGCAAATTTGGAATGATAAGCTCTCAGCGAACGACCGAAAATGAACTAAGTGATGAAATTATACGTGGAAGAACCCTGGAGGAGCTGGGAAGACATTTTTGTTAAATTTATTATTAGCGCAAGTACGGAAAGATAAAAACATTGCTGTGGCCGTACCTTTCTACGGTGTAGCCGCCACGCTGCTAAGCGGGGGCCGCACTGCACATTCTATTTTAAAACTCCCTCTAAATCTAGCCCAGGAAGAATCGCCGATCTGCAACTTTAGCAAAAATAGTGCACGAGGTATAATGCTACGACAATGCAAACTTTTAGTGTGGGACGAAAGTACAATGTCGCATAAAAAAGCTGTAGAAGCACTAAATCGAACGCTCCAGGATTTGCGCAGCAATACCGATTTAATGGGAGGAATGGTGGTTTTACTTTAGCCAAACTTTACCTGTCATTCAAAAGGGCACACCTGCAGATGAAATCTATAGGAGCCAGACACGCTGGGTAGAGGGGCCGGTTAGAGGCGTGAACTCGAGCGAGGGCTCGAGCTCGGGACGGGCATTGCGCTGTACAAGGAACACAGCCCAAATATCGGGGTAGGCACGACTAAAAAATTCGGCTAGTTCGTTGGTTGTAAACGAAGTCATCTTGTTTACTATGTTAATACACGCACAAATGAGTACCAAGCTCCCACACCTTTCGGCGGGGGAGGTGTGTGCCTAAAACAAACACATACACCTAGCGCGTTGGTACGCTAGGGTGTGTATTTAGCTGTTGCCTAAGGCAACAAGCAATAGAAAAATTAAAAACGATGGCCGCCTCTAAGGTGATAGGTGCGTTTCACTCTACTTACGGTAGCGGACACCAGTACCAGGAAGCCAGAAAGGAGAGTTACGCACTACACATTTTGCACCAGAACAAGCGTTCGATTTACTTCACAACAACACAGTGAGACTACTGTCTTCCGGGACAGCGTGCTTCGCGCATCACAGTGAGAGCACCAAGGCAGTAACCTAAAAAAGAGCACCAAGCAAGGAGGTGTATAATGGAAATTAATTTTAATTTTGCGCATGAGTAAGAAAATGGAGTGACGGGAGTGAACTCGACCGACACGTCCGTAGTCTGCAAAGACCAAATGTAGAATATCTTTTTTTCTTTAGATACTCGTAATAATCCATTTTTACGTGTAATGATTGTATGTGGTCTAAGGCATACTGTAAGTATATATTTGTATGTATATGTATTTAAAATTAAATTTCTCGCGCGAGGAAGGTGGAATAATATCCATTTCCCTCGCACATTTTCTTATCTTGCCATGAGAAAATATTGTTTTGTTTTAAACTAGCTGTTCCCCGCGACTTCATCCGCGTGTAATTTAGGATTTTAATTATGTTGTGCGGAACCCTAATTCTTTTTATAAAATACTAGCTGTCACCCGCGGCTTCGCCCGCATCACTGGGAAATGAACTATCCATTGCTTTTTGAATTGAAAGAAAACTGAGTTTTATAAATTTGTCAGAGATGCAGCCATTAAAAGGAAACTGAGCAAAATCGATTCGTCAGCCTATTTAAATGTTTCGAAACGCAGCGTATAGAAAAGCATGAAAATAGCCTGTTTATTCCAAATGGAAATAGGATATTTTTTAAATTAAAGGAAACTGACTTTTATTTAGAACCAGTGGTAAAGTAAAAAAATGACTTTCAATAAGAATTACACATGTAATGTATATTGAATAAAAATTATTCTATTCTATTCTAATTATCCGTCAGAGATGCAGACTTTTGAAAAGAAACTGAGATAAATTGATTGGTCAGATATGCAGTTTTCTGAATTGAAAGGAAACTGAGCCAAATAAAAGATCCGTCAGATATGCAGCCTTTTGAGTTGAAAGGAAACTGAGCTTAAAAGGTCCGTCAGAGGTGCAGTTGAAAAGAAACTGAGGTAAATAGGAAATTTTGAATTCAAAGCGAAGATCTGTGGGAATTCTGATTAATGGATTGTGGGAATTTTGGCAAAAAAACTAACTAAACACTATTTTAAGACGCTATTGTACACAATGTTATATATTTTTCCATTCGGGGAAAGAATGTGGAGATTCTGGGCATTTGAAACACGCGAACATGCTACATACAGCTTGCGCTTTATTAATTGTCATTGCAAAACTGAGCTTAATAGGGAACTGCAACCTTTTGAATTGAAAAGGGAGATTTGTGGGAATTATTGGGATCCGTGGTATAATAACATTTTCACCTTTTCCTACGCCTGTCAAAATTTTAGCACCGATTATGTTCCGTCCAAGATGTGTCACACGCAGCCTTGTCCCGTTACTTAACCAAGGAGCATCTAAATTTCGCATTTGCATGACTGGGACGCCTCTACTCTAGAGAATTTAGAAACTCTATGGGATATGAAAAGCTCTGTTCTGTGTCCATAACTGTGTCTACTGGCAAGTACTCTGTTATTTCTCCTGCTACTTCGCTTAATATATCTGAATTTATTTTGTTAACGCTCTCATTTTTTGGTGCAAGAATCGCCCTTTCACATAACATTTGTCTTCATGCATGTTGTTCGTTAAATCTGAATAAACGCTTGCAATTAATTCGGAATGACTCGGTACTAAATTACGAAAATCTCTCGTTAATTTAACGCAGCCCTCAGCATCCGATTCCAACCGCCCATCGCCAATTTTTAATAGTGTGTCAGCATAGTTTCCAGCATTGATATCATTATACAAATGCACTCTCATATTCGTAGTTAAACTGAATTTTGTCAACTTGTTCCATAAAATAGACGACTTGAGGCATGCTTTAATTTCATCTGCAGGTGTGCTTTTTTGAATGACAGGTAAAGTTTGGCGAAAGTAAAACCACCATTCCTCCCATTACATCGGTATTGCTGCGCAAATCCTGGAGCGTTAGATTTAGTGCTTCTACAGCTTTTTTATGCGACATTGTACTTTCGTCCCACACTAAAAGTTTGCATTGTCGTAGCATTATACCTCGTGCACTATTTTTGTTAAAGTTGCAGATCGGCGATTCTTCCTGGGCTAGATTTAGAGGGAGTTTTAAAATAGAATGTGCAGTGCGGCCCCCGCTTAGCAGCGTGGCGGCTACACCGTAGGAAGGTACGGCCACAGCAATATTTTTATCTTTCCGTACTTGCGCTAATAATAAATTTAACAAAAATGTCTTCCCAGCTCCTCCAGGGTTATTCCACGTATAATTTCATCACTTAGTTCATTTTCGGTCGTTCGCTGAGAGCTTATCATTCCAAATTTGCTTAATTTTTTGCCTACCATTGCCATTACTTTATACTTCAATTTTTCCAAGTGCTTCATTATAAATGTGTTCATTGTATGTCGTGTTCGCGTGTGTCTGCTGTAACCTTCGCAAAATATCTTCCGCCATGTACTCCTTATATTTGTCCCACAATTCATGTGCATTAGATAGCCCGCAAGATGATATGAGAGTTGCATAAAGATCACTAATTTTTGCTGGTGACTGGCACTGCACAGCTTCCTCCATGGTTTCATCCCAGTGATTATCGTTTTCTAAAAGATGCAGAACTTCACATGCTTCTCTATAAGTTGCGCATTCCTGACCGTTGACAGTTTTAAGGTCTTTATATCCTGTAGGACTCCAAACATGGTGCAGCAGCAATCGTAAACAGAAACATTCAAAATTAGTAACATGGACGGTATACACACGACCAAGGGCATCTGATGACTTTACACCGGGTCAATTTGCAACAGGCGCGCCTTGAATACGGCGTTTCCACTCCTTCCTAGATGTGTTCCAAGTATAATAGCAGGGGACTTTAGAATATAACAACGTTTTTGCAAAGGGGTCGGTTTGACAAAGTTGAAAGAAGGCTGTTAATGTAGTTTTTGGCGGTGATGCAATTCTTTCTTGGAAATTTCTTTCGGTGAAATATACACGCTCCCAATTTTCTAAGTACACAGCAAGGTGAGTAACTGTTGGCTGCCTTTCGTGTAAAGGGAAGCCGAGGAGACGCTACGCTGCCTCGTTACTGCTGACATAACGCCCTGCTTGAAAGGTTTGTACTTCATTAACGGGATTTACCTCACCTTCACTCCTGCGAATAAATATTGCTTGGACGATTTCTTTATTTATGTACATACAGATATACTTGATTGCGCGGACAGGGCTACATGCTTTTACATTAATATGGGCATTAAACATTTTACATAGAGTGGGCGAATACGGGACAATCCAGCTGTTATCTAAGGTTTCGAACGCTCCAGAGCGAGATTTGATTATAACTTTTTTGCCACCATCTTCGGGAGCTCTGCGTCTGTATAATGGGTAGCTATTGTCATTGTGCACTGTTTCTTTTATTAGCTGTTTAGGGAATTTCTTTGTACCTTTTCCCTTTTTCATACATGGCGATATTGAATTTCGTGCTCCACATGGACCGTGAATCATATTTCGGACGATGGTATCATACAATTCTTTCTTTGCTCAGGATCCGGGATCTCGGCGCTTATTATGTCGTCTAATTGGCTGGGCCGCAACTTCTCTTTAAGCCAATTTGAATGTGGGCATGCGGTAATCCTCTTTTTTGCCATTCAATTGAATACATGAAGCACTGCACCTCTCCGAAAATTTTCCCTTTGTTAATTACATACATTAATTATTGTACTTTTAATCTAAATACTCTAGCAACTTAATTGTGTCTGTCAGTACTTTTTTGGCCCGGCATTAGCTCCTCGGTTATTTCTTTCCATGTGGGATTGCAAGCAAAAGTAACAAAAAGATCAGGTCTTCCGTAAGTTTGCATATAGGCGAATGCGTCTTGTGTGTACTCATGTAGGTAGCGGGGACTGTTAACGAATGATGAGGGCAGAATTAGCATTTTACCTAAATCTCTGGGGTTTACATTGGCGTCGCTAGAAACTGCATCTTGTAAATATATATAATTCTCAACGCGCAGCTTTTTTTGATTTAAAGATATATAACGGAGACGTTCACTTTCTACCTTCACATACATGTCTACCAAAAATTAATGAAATAATTATCTACACCGGGCTAAGAGGTTAAAATCATTTTCTCGCAACACCATATGATACGCATAAAAATCCATACATGATACTTTTTTGTTTGGAGTAGGCTCATTTGTGACCGGTTTAATGAGTGAAATTTGAAAATGATAACCCTCTTGCCCTTTGCAATAAATCAATGGGTATTGCAGAGCGTCATAAAAATTGTGTGTATCGGCTACCCGTTGCAACGTATCATCACGCGCTCGCAAGACAATGTCTCGTGAAGAAAATTGATCACCACTAATTACGGCTGCTATTTCGTTTATCAAAGGTGCATTGTTGCGCCTGTCATGCTCTACTCGAGGGGTCCGATCTGCGTGAATGACGACTTTATAATCCTCTGCAGGTAGGTTTTTTTAAAGCAGATTTTTTTAAATGTAATTTTTTTTAAATAAAGGTGACAAACGAGCGCACAGTCCACCTGATGGTAAGTGGTTGCTGCGGCCCATAGACATCTACATCTATCCTCTATTTCAAATCAAAATGTAGATGCGTTGTCACCCGTAAGGACTAAGATGGAATGCCTCATTTCCAGTAAAAGGGGCCTCCGGCCGCCTGCACTCACCAAGCGAAACGCAGAAATAAACCTCTACTTCACGCGGGTTTTCTGTGAGGTCATGGTACCACCCCGGTTCGAGCCGGCCCATCCGTGCGATAGCAAAAGCTGCCTCGTGGCTTTACCACTGTTAAGTAAAATTTTAAGTTAAGTTTTAAATGTTTTGACTAAAATGTTACGTTCATGCAAGAATCTTTGAATTTTGAACACTGTGTCTTTCTCAACTCTCTGGATAAAATGGCAGCGACGTTCTACCTCAATTTCTTTGTCTTCCATAAAATATACTTGTTTAAATTTATGCTGTTCATTTTCAGCTGGAAAAAGTGAAACTATTCTATGATAAATTTGCCCTTGCACCGTAAATGTAGGCGTAAATCCCAGCATTATTATTTCCTGGTCAACTCCGAAGGACGTCATTTGAAAGCATGAGCTATATTTCCGGATCCTGTTTAAAAAGCGCCGTGACTCATTAGCATCATATAAAAACGGCAGAGACACTTTGCCGTTTGAACAGCACATGCCTGCGGTCTCATCTTTCCATTTTAAAGCGCTGCAAAAGTGCCACGCCTTGTCCTTCAGTTCGATAACAACTAACCTGTGATTTTTATAATCAATCAACGGATCATAATTGAATGCTGCGTCATTAAAAACCGACCAATTGTTTCTTTTAAAAATTTTGTCGACGTTCAGCTTGGAGCTGTGCATTTACATCTCTTCGCGCCTGTGTCTGTTCTGGTGTTTCAGATGCCCTTATAGTAGATTAACGTTCAGCTTGCTCAATGAGTCTGTGTTGAGTTTCATCAGGTGTTTCCGCGGCTCTTTAGACGGCCTGACGTTCCACTTGTTCGAATAGCCTTTGCTGACTTTGAGCAGGTGTTTCAGTAGCTCTTAAAGTAGATTGACCCTCTGCCTGTTCAAGACGCCTTTGCTGACTTTGATCAGGTGTTTCAATAGCTCTTAAAGTAGCTTGACGCTCTGCCTGTTGAAGACGCCTTTGCTGACTTTGAGCAGGTGTTTCAGTAGCTCTTAAAGTAGCTTGACGCTCTGCCTGTTCAAAACGCCTTTGCTGACTTTGATCAGGTGTTTCAGTAGCTCTTAAAGTAGCTTGACGCTCTGCCTGTTCAAGACGCCTTTGCTGATTTTGAGCAGGTGTTTCAGTAGCTCTTAAAGTAGCTTGACGCTCTGCCTGTTCAAGACGCCTTCTCTGACTTTGAGAAGTTGTTTCAGAAGCTCTTAAAGTAACTTGACGCACTGCCTGTTCAAGACGCCTTTCCTGACTTTGAGAAGGTGTTTCGGAAGCTCTTAAAGCAGCCTGACGCTCTGCTTGTTCTTGCCTTCTTAGTTCAGCATCTTCTAAAGATTCTAGCGATCGAGCTAATCTTTTCGCTTGTCTTTGAGAAGATACCCTTGAAAGGCTGGACTTACGTTTGCGAGGCATTATGAAGTACCAAAAAATACTATTTATAAAAAAAAACGTTAAAATACCTAAAAGGAATTAAATTTCCTTTTAAATATTTTTTTAAAAGCAAATCCAAAATATCTAAAAGGAATAAATATTACTTTTAAATATTTTTTTAAATCAAAACAACAAAACCAATTTAAGACACAACACGAATCAGAAAACGATAGCCAAAAAAATCGAAATACTATTAATATTCCTTTGAAATAATGTTAAACAACCTAAAACAACGAAAACCAATTCAGGATTCTAAAAAAACAAAATCCAAAATCAAAGCCAGAGTCTAAATATGTATAAAGGAATACCAACCAAATCAACAAAACCGATCCAAGAAAATACACAAATCCGAAAATGAAAGCCAATATAAATCTATTCAACCTTAACTAAATCACAAAGCAAACTACAAACAACCGAAATCCAAAGCAGGTAGTCGTTATTCGACTACCTGCTTTCGATTAGCTGCTACGAAATAGAAACAATTTAAGCGTATAGGCGTCTCAGCGGCGGGAGTTAAGTACATGTCAGGAAACATTTCGTTACAACGTTTTAAAAACCTAGTAACGACATCTAGCGGAATCAATTTAAACTATATATACGTTAGTTAATAAGAACTTTAAAAAAATATTTTTCTTATAATTTGGCACAATTTTTCTTATTGTTATAACGATTCATTCATAACCACATATAAGAACTGTATTCATTTCCGTTCAATAAATATTACTAAGGCTAATTATTAAGGCTTACTAAGAACTGTTTCTACCACAGTTAAGTAATAGTTAAGGGTGAAAGCGTGACAGGTGGTGATAGTTTTTTTTTTTTTTTATAGGATAAGGGTTACAAACGAGCACACAGTCCACCTGATGGTAAGTGGTTACTGCGGCCCATAGACATCTACATCCATCCTCGATAAAGAATCAAAATGTAGATGCGTTGTCACCCGTGAGGACTAAGATGGAATGCCTCGTTGCCAGTAAAAAGGGCCTCCGGCCACCTGCACTCACCAAGCGAAACGCAGAGGTAAACCTCTACTTCACGCTGGTATTCTGTGAGGTCGTGGTACCACCCCGGTTCGAGCCGGCCCATCCGTGCGACAGCAAAAGCTGCCGCGTGGCTCTACCACTGTGAAATAGATAGTATTTCTGATCCATACTTTTAATCACGCCTGTAACCCTTGCGGGGTAGGCAGAAGATCAACGGATTACTTAATATCGTCTGCGAGGTTATCGCCTATTCTGTGAATTACAATGCACCAAAACGTTTGAAGAAAATCAGCTGGTGAATTTAACGTTTTTTATCGCTCTCTTCCCGGTCCTGCGTGGAAAAATACAGATCCATACATTTTTTATCTTAATTTTGGAAAACAGACATAATAATCCAGATATTCTGACCTTCTGTGTTCGTCCATCGTACCGTCGTCCGTCTTGTAGAATCACGGTGGCGCCACCTAGCTGAATTTAATTTGCAACATATTCGATTTTCCTACGGGAATGATATGTTTTTCCGCTGAAAAAAGTAGCCTATGTCACTCTACAGCCACCGAACTATCCCCATACCAAAATTCATGCCATGCCGACGCTCTGTTGCGACGTGAAAGAAGGACAAACTTTTGCAACGTATTCTATTTTCCCACGGGAATGAGGCTACTTTTTTCCGCAGAAAAACATATCATTCCTGTGGGAAAATGGAATATTTTTTGCAACATATTCTATTTTCCCACGGGAATGAGATGTTTTACCGCGGGAAAACAGTAACCTATGTCACTCTACAGCCACCGAACTATCCCCATACAAAATCATGCCATGCCGACGCTCTGTTGCGACCTGAAAGAAGGACAAACAAACAAACACACTTTCGCATTTATAATATTAGTATAGTTAAGTAGCCTAAGTTACTCTTTATAACTTCAGCTATCTGCCAGTGAAAGTCCCGTCGAAATCGGTCCAATCGTCTCGGACATTAGCCAGAACAAACAGACAGAGAGACAAAAATTTTAAAAACTGTATTTTTGTTATAAGTACCATATATAGTTTCATATGCATTTAGTAAAAAAACTGTTATTTTGACATTACAAACAGCTACTTCAATTTTATTTGTATAGATGACGCTTCATTTTAATGGACGCTAGTAATTAATTTATTTGTATTTGTTAATCAATAATATAACACGTTTATCAATAATAATTTATTAGAAGCGTCAGTAGCCTAATGGCTGGGCGCGGACCGCGAACTCGAAAGTTCGTGAGTTCAAATCCGCCATTCGACTACTGTCGTGAACCATTTCTAGCACAAGCATTTTAAGTTAACCAGAAGTGGTTTAAGGGAATATCAGTAATGTTTAATAGCATTACTAGTATTTTAAAAACCAAAAATACTACCAATGCAACTTCTTTCAAACCGTACGTTTCCGTATGTTTTTGCATTTGTATTTTAAAATTATTTTGTAACTATCGTAAATATATCTTACTCTGCCGCTGCTTGCGCCACTTTGCAAATACCGCTTAACGTTTGTGAGATTCGTTAATTGTTATTCAATAAGAGTATTGCAAAGCCCACTCCAGGGTTTCCTACTAGGGTTTGACACACGTTCGTAAGTTACGCAACTGACCGCATTGCTATATCTCGCGGCATTGGATCACGTCGTGGTGGAATTTAGATATTGAAATGTATAAGAAAACAGCTTGTGTATAGACATTTGCAATAACGCTATATTTCCCGGAATAATATATTCTCACCGCCATACAGTCCAATCAATGTAAAATCATCCTTTTAATAACTCTGAATTAGCGTTTAGTTATTTCGCCCACGGAGAGCCGCTCCGCTACGTTGAATGTAAGAGGAGGAATGGATGGTTAGATAGATGAAGTATGTCAGATGATGGATGAACGATGCATTGACATTCTGTGCGTGAACGAAACCAAGAGGAAAGGATGTGACACCACGGTTCATGGCCCCTACACGGCATACTGGTCGGTAGTCCCCCAAACCAGCCGAGGCTGTCAGGGAGTTGGTGTGATTCTTTCATCTCGAATGGTTGAATGTGTGATGGAGCTTGAATGTGTAAGCCCAAGACTCCTCTGGATTAGGTTAAAAGTCGGACTCACTCGCTTGTTTATCCTTGATGCCTATGCACCGACGAATCTGCGTGGAGGTGGGTCATTAAAATCCCAACAAGATAGAGAGAAATTTTGGGATAGCATGAGAGAGGTCTTGAATAAATGCGGAGAAAATGAATGGATCGTGATGTTAGGGGATTTTTATGGATGGGTTGGAAGCGTGATGGTTATGAAGGAGTTCAGGGTACGTTTGGGGACGAAAGAGTGAATGACAATGGGAAAAACCTGCTTGAAGTATGCTTGGAATGGAATTTGTGCGTGGCCAACACAATGTTTGACCACAAAAAGATCCATTTCTTTACAAAAGATGGGAGTGAGTCTAGAAGTATGATTGATTTTGTAGTAATGGATGAAAGACTGAGGAAGAAAGTGCTAGACACTCGGGCATACCGAGGTGTAGGTCTCGACACAGACCACTTCCTGGTCATAGCCTGTATGCGTGGCCTCTTTAAACGGTGGCGACACTGAGGGGCCGAGCCTACAAGTGTTCTGGACAAGAAAGATGAGTATGTAGAGAAACTGAAAGAAAGTTTTAAAAGCATAGAAGAGATAGGTGTGATTGAAAATATGTGGGAGACATTTAAGAAAGGGGTCGTGAATGTTGCTATTGAGGTATGCGGGGTAGCTAAAAGAAAGAAAGGAAGAAAGAACTATAACGTGTGGATTGATAAAGATGTACAAAGGTTTGTGCAAGAAAAGAAGAAAGCGTGGTTTTATTTGTTAGCAATAAAAGATAAACAACAAGTTCAAAAGGCAATGGATGACGATATAAAGAAAGCAAGAACGAAGTATAAAAGATTGAAAACAGCAAATTTCGCTGCGAAAAAAGTTGTGTCTAGAAAGAAAGAAGAAAAAAAGGATGATTTCGATAGGAGGATCACTGAAAATTTCCACTCAAACATAAAGTTTTTCTGGAAATCCATCAAAACAGCCAGAGGAAAAACTTCTACCTCGGAGCTGAGTACAATCATGAATCAAGGTGGCTGCAATATAAAAGGAGAAGAATGTGTGTTAAAGAGATGGAAAGAGTATTTTGAAAGTTTGTTTGAAAGAGAGGAAGTGCAGGTACAGCATCCGAAACCTTCCATAGAAACTAATATAAATGTTGATGAGAGTGAGATAAGTATGGACGAAATAGTGAAAGCGTTGAAAAGTATGAGAGTAGGTAAGGCTGTAGGGTATGACAGGATTACCGTCGAGATGCTGAGGGCTGTACAGGGCATAGTAGCTAGTCAGCTGTACCGCCTTTTCAATTTGTACTGGCGAAACGGGCAAGTACCAGGAGACTCGTGCAAAGCCGTAATCGTACCTTTGTATGAGGGGAAAGGGTCACGGCAGGACTGCATAAATTACCACGGTATAAGCCTTTTTAGCGTCGTCGGTAAATTGTATGCAAAAGTGTTGATTTAAAGGGTTGTGAATGAAACAGGCGAAAAAGTATGGGATGCACAAGCGGGATTTAGAAAGGGAATGGGATGTACGGATCAGGTCTTTTCCTTGCGGTGCATAGCCGAAAAGTGTTTGGCTAAAACAAAAAGGTTTATTGCGCGTTCGTGGACCTAGAAAAGGCCTATGATAGAGTGGTGAGGAATGAATTGTGGTCAGCACTGTCCATGAACGGTGTGAGCAACATCCTCGTACGAGCATTGCAATCTCTTTATAGGGATTCTAATGCTTGTGTAAGGATAAACGGGATATACACTAAATGGTTTAATATCGAAAAAGGTGTTATGCAGGGATGTGTAGCGTCACCGTGGCTGTTTAATCTGTTTATGGACAATTGCTTGGCAGATTTAAATGAGAATGAAAGCGGGTTGAGAATGAATGAGTTACTCGTCAAATGTTTTTTCTATGCTGATGACCAAGTATTACTTACGTCTTCGGCCGAGGAGTTACAGGAGATGGTAACTACTATGAATGGAGCTTTTCTTAGGAAGGGAATGAAGATTAATGTAAAGAAGACGAATGTGATGGTGTTTGAAAGAGATGAGGCAGTGATCGACTGCAATATCGTGATTGGAGATGAACAAATTTAACAGGTGAAAGATTTTGTGTATCTGGGTTCAAAGTTTACAAAAGATGGAAAGTGTGAGAGTGATATCGAAAGAAGAGGGAATGCAGGAAACATGGTGAATAGAGCTTTGCACTCCTTTGTGAGCAATCGGAAGGTGTCTAACAAGGCTCGTTTGGCTGTGCATAAAGGGGTGTTGGTTCCGACACTCATGTACGGAAGTGAAAGTTGGGTATGGCAGAAGAAACATGAAAGCAGAATAAATGCAGTTGAGATGAGAACGTTAAGAAGTATGATAGGAGTTAAACTGAGTCACAGGATAAGAAATAGTGAGATAAGGAAACATTGTGGTCTGAAAGAAGATGTAGTGACGAAAATTGAAAAGGTATGCTGAGGTGGTTTCGCCATGTCGAGAGAATGAATGAAGAACGTTTGACGAAAATCTTGTATAAGGCGAGTGTGAATGAAAGTGTTGGAAGAGATAGACCTAGGCGGACGTTTCTAGATCAAATCAGAGACGTCTTGAAAAAAGGCCAGGTCAAGAGTACCCTAAACCGTAGAGCATGTATGAAGAGAATAATGAAAGTGGACGAAGCGAAACAAGTATGTAAGGATCGTAGCAAGAGGAAAGTGGTGTCTGCCTACCCCTACGGGAAAGAGGCGTGATTATATGTTTGTATGTAAAATAAATTCGCTCCGCCTCCTCCAGACCAGGATAATAAATTAAATGAAACTAATTTTTACGGATTTCATCGCGTTTCATTTAACTTTTTAATTCCCAGCGTTTCGGGTGCTTTACAGCACCCATGGTCACCGGGGGACTGAGGTGTTTGACTTGCCGATGATGACTATGAAGTTAGCCCGGCTACCTTCAGTTTTTGAATATAAATTTTTGGTCCGATCTACGCAGATGAGCTTATAGTATCTCGAAGTCTTGCAGTTGTTTGCTTGGGTTTGAATTTAATTTTATAAATTATAGGATCCCAAGCAGATGGCAGCACACTCTTCTGTGTTGAAGTTATGATGTTTTTTAATTACAAAGCCTCGCGAACCATCCTTGGTAGGAATCGGTGTTCTTTTGTGAGGATGTGTGGCTATCAAATCTAATGTAATAATGGAGACGATCTTGAACATGTTAACTCACTGCAGAATTCCCGGAACGTCGGTGCTTCAAGTCTGTTATATGTTAATTCACGCGGGTTTTTATAAATCTTTTTGTTTGTTCTATGTAAGAGAGATCACATTCACAATCCTGCTTGTACAGTCCTGCATCTTGTAGAGTGATATGACACATGACGGATGGTAAAAATTGACTAATCTTCCTCGTTAAGAAATAATAAGAAAACATAAAAATGTATGTGCATCAGAAACACAAAATACAATAAATACCGTCAACAAGATAAATTATAAAAAAAGAAAGGTCGAGCAATCTCAATAAACAAACAATAAAATTTTATGTTAGAAACGCAATTCGAATTCTCGGAAAGTGAAATATTTTCGCAGTCATTAATTGTCCTACATAATCACGATAAAATGCGTGAACCTACAGAATGTTCATAGTTTGATGCATGCCGTTAAAGTCGTAGCTTGTCGTACTGTCAGCATTATTGATATGACTCGACAGAGTTGCGCTCCTGTTTTTTAAAAAGTTTTATGCTACACTTTTAGTTCATGTTCACTAAAGTGCGTAAGTACAAGAAAACATAACATGCCTACGTATAAGCTGTGAAATATCCAATATTTTTTTAACTTCTAGAAAGCAAAAAAATACTTGATTACAAAGTGTCAAATTATTTATGAGTAGATCATTTTGTTTTAATTTTTAAATACCTTACAGTAAGCCTTACCTCGTATAACTTTAGTCGAAAGAAAATATTATTTTGAATTGTACAGTAAAATTTAGTCTATATAATATATGTCTATTAATAAGAATTGAATTTAGAGCCTTGTGGAATATTTAGAGACGATGGCAGGAGACCCGACGGTATGACATTGGTCCCTTGGGAGAGAGGTAAAGCCTTAGTGTGGGATGCTACTTGCGTAGACACTCTGGCGGTCTCTCAACTCAGGGGTACCTCGTTTAGAGCCGGGGCGGCATCAAAGGCAGCTGAACTGAGTAAGTGGCGCAAATATGAGTCTCTGAGAGATGACTACATATTTGTGCCATTTGCTGTAGAGACTATCGGTCCGTGGGGTCCACGTGCGGTGGAGTTCCTAAAGGAACTCCATCCGCGGCTGGTCGTTGCTGCTGGTGATAAGAGAGCTGGTTCTTTCCTTGCTCAAAGGCTAAGTATAGCCATTCAGCGGGGAAACGCAGCCAGCGTTCTTGGCACGATACCGCGGGGAGTAGGACTATATGATATTTAAGTTTCTAGTTTTAGTTTTTTTTTAAATTATTATTATAGTTTTTAGTATTGTATATTTTAATAAATGTATAAGAATTGTAATATTATTTGCTATAAAATTAAACCTTTATCTTATACACTAGTCAAAACAAAATAAGGGGCGCCACAGATTTTTCGTTTTTTTTTGGTCAGAAATATGTGCTTTAGTTGTTTTAAATTCAATGAAACAATATTTTTTAATTAAAAATGCAATTAAACAAAAAAAACTTAATCTATGGATGTTTTTGTTTTTTTTTTTTCACTTTTTAAGGCTGTTTTGACCTAACAATAGAATTAAACTGTAGACTAAATGCACAATGTTGTATCTTTTGTTATAACGGCTATGTCTTCCTATTTTAAAAACATATTCTTGGAGCCTTGCTGTCAAGCTCTCAATAAGATGGCGAATGTTTTCTTCTGGGATCTCTCCTTGCACCTTTGCACTAACTGAATGTATTGCTTTATATGCTGTAGTTGCTATATAATCTCCGACGTTTGAGGTATTTTATAGCACCCATAGTCGCGAAGGGGACTGAAGTGTTTGACGTCCCAATGTCATTGTTAACAAAGGCTACTTTCAACTTTTCATTATTATATATATCTACTGTGGATAGAAGAGTTCTACAAGCAAGTAGATGATTTGGCGATACCCTCACCTGTCAGAAGAAAGGCCTTCTCACTCCCTGTGTATCCTTATTTCTACAAGCGGTACGTAGAGGATACTTTCACAAATTTTCCATCAGACAAATTTACTGCATTTTCAGACAACATTACCTCCATAAACTCTAAAATTCAATTCACTATAGAGTAAGATTCCTAGATGTTTCAGTTATTCGAAATCCTAATTACACAATCAGTCATACTGTGTATAGAAAAAAGATCCATACTTACCGCTATTTAAACGGTGAATCTCACTACCATCCTTCACAGTTAGCTACCGTGGCAAAATGTTTGTTTCAGAGAGCACAAGGGTTCTGTGATAGTAATCACTTAGTCGCCGAGCTCGGGCAAGTCAAACAAGTTTTGCACGATAACATGCTTCGGGTCGCGCGCTTCAGTCACAGTGACCGAGTAAAACTGGCCACAGTTGAGCGTTAGCCTGCTGTACTACCATATGTTATAGGATTCACAGACAAGATTGGATATATTTTGAAGCGGGCTTTCATAAGAACACACTAGAAGCCACCGAAGACATTTAATCAGTTCTTACCATCAATCAAATGTAATATCCCTCAACAAGATATAGGATTGTATAAGCTTGAGCGTGAATGTGGTCCCTCTTACATATGCCAACCAAAAAGATCCATAAAAACCCGCGTGAAAGAACATATCGCTGATATGAAGCACCGGTGGACCGGGAAGTCTGCGGTATGTCAACATGTTCAGGATTGTCCCAACCATTATATCAGATTTGATAGAGCACAAATCCTCGCAAAAGAACAACGATTCCTTCTAAGGATGATCTTAGAGGCTATTGAAATTTAAAAAAAACATCCTGATTTTAATAGAGACGATTGCTGGATGCTATCACCTGCTTGGGATCCCATAATTAATAAAATTAAATCCAATCACAAGTATATTACTGCAAGACTTCAGATACTCTAAGCTCGGTATGCGTAGATCGGATCAAAAATTAACAATTAAAAGTTGAAGGTAGCCTTCAACTTTTAACTGTTAATTTTTGGGATGTCAAACACTTTAGTCCCCTGTGACCATGGGTGCTGTGAAATTCCCAAAATGTCGGGAATTAAAAAGTTAAAATTAAACGCGATAAAGTCCGTACAATCCGTTTTGTTTCACGTGCAGTATTCGTGTAAATATGAGAAATCATTAAGAACTCATATTTTCATAAACTGCAATAACGGTTTATCATTATTTATATAATTTTACTTAAGTTTAAAATTTGGACGCCCTTATTTTGTTCTGAGTTGTATATATTATGCCCAAATTGTAGTTGAAAATTATCAAATTTAATAAATCATTTGTGGTCAAATATTTGAGTTTTATATTTCGTTTCATTTGAAGGTTTCACTTGTGTCGCGTGTGAACTGCACACATGTTTTTTTTATTTTATTTATTATGACGATCCTTAGACAATTAAAAGTATGAAGGGAAAATTTTAATAGTAATAAGCGTCGTGTAGTTATTAAATTACGCATTAGTAGTGAGCGAGTCAATAAGAAAGTAAACAGCAGGCAAAAACTTTGTGAATTAAATCACACACACGAGCGGGCGTACACGTAGTTGTTGCCCACACATCACAATTAATTTGGAATAATTTAAAATAAAAGTAGAAGACTCGTATTAGGCATAAAACTAATGATACGGTTTTTATCGCGTTTAATTTTTTTTTTTAATTCCTGACGTTGCGGGTATTTTAGAGCACCTATGGTCACTAGGGGAACTGAGGTGTTTGATGTCTCAACTCCCAATGTCATAGTTAACGAAGGCTACCTTCAACTTTTAATTATTAATTTTTGGTCCGATCTGTGCGAAAAGAACTTAGTCTTGCAATAGTATGCTTGGGTTTGGATCTAATTTTGTTAATTATGGGATCCCAATCAGACGGTAGCACCCAGCCATTGTCTCTAGTGAAATTAGGATGTTTTTTAGTTTCAATAGCTCAAGAATCATCTTTGGTAGGAATCGTTTTTCTTTTGCGAGGATTTGTGCTCTATCAAATCTGATATAATGGTTGGGACGATCTTGAACATGTTGACATACCGTAGACTTCCCGGAGCACCGGTGCTTCATATCAGCGGCATGTTCTTTCGCGCGGGTTTTTATGGATCTTTTAAAAATAGGAAGATATACCCGTTACAAATCACAACAAAAGTAAACAAGACAGTTGTGCATTTATTCTACAGTTTAATTCTATTATTAGGTGTAAACAACCTTAATAGGTGAGAAGAAAAACAAAAACAACCATGAGATTAAGTTTTTTTTGTTTAATTGCATTAAAGTTAATTAAAAAAAGATTGTTTTATTGAATTTAAAACAACCCGAGCACATATTCCTGACCAAAAAAAATCGAAAAATTTGTGGTGGCCCTTATTTTGTTTTGAGTAGTGTATAAGATAAAGGTTTAATTTTATATCAAATAATATTAAAATCCTTATGTTAAGACATATACAGCCTAAAATTTGGTGTAAAATTTAAAATAATATTTTTTTTCGACTAAAGTTATATATTTCATTGTTTGATAAGAATCCAGCTGGTTTGTGATGACGTTTGTGCTGCTAGCCTTTTGGTATCTACAGGTGAATCGGATTCAGGGCTTGCGGCCTTTTAGAACGGGACCTAAAAAGGGGTGAATTTTTATTATTCTACGTCGTTATTTGCGTAACGATGACTCCTAGGACAGTTCACAATGTACGTAAATGAGTTATCTAACGGTTGTCCGAACAGGTGGCGATGAGCTCCGGCTCTGACGGCTAACTCGTATCGTTCAATGTTGTGGAAAGGTGTGCGGCGCGCCCGTCTACGGACTCGTTGCGTCCCATCCGTTGTTGTCGTAACTGAGTTTGTGGCACTAGGTAAGTGTGTAATGTTTGTGTGTGAACGGCCGGTGACATTTCTGTCGACAGCATCTAGCGGAACAGGGGATTCGATTATAACTTTACGGGGCCTCCGGAGGCTTTCCGTGAAGTTCAAAGTCAGAGTGCATGTGGCTGCGTTTACCACTGGCGGGTTTGAAAGTGTATTAGCTCTCTCGAAATAGCGCCGAGACATTTACTTGAGATACTCAGAGATCGTCGGAAGTTGACAATCTTTGTGTAAGTCGGAGTTTCGCTGGTACCACCGGGCTCCGGTGGCTATGCGAATGAATCAATTTTGGACGACTTGGGGTTCGTACAAGTGTCTACGGGCCCCATGCGCGAAAACTACGCTTACGTATGACATAATATCTATTACGCATGCTTTGTACAGATGGAGCTTTTGTCTTAAGGACAGTTTCCTCGGACAGTTTCCTTTTTCTGCTAACCAGCGGGTGGAGGCGACTAGTGACGATTTTTGCTCGATTGCGAAAATTGCAAATGTGTTTCACGAATGTCATACCTTCATTGAATGTGACTCCTAGATATTTGGCCGTTGATTGCCAGGGAATCTGGCGGCCGTATGAGGTGATTGTACCTAACAATTTCTTGGGGTTTCTGATTTGACGGTTGAAAGTGGAGATTCTTTGAAAGTGTATTGCTACACTTTTCTTAGGATTCACTTCGATTCTTCATAAGCGGAATCAATCGCCTAAGCGATTGACTGCTATTTGTAGCTTCTAAGTTAGGATTATTTTATTGTGATGGGCGACCAAAAGTGCCGTATCATCTGCGAAGATATATAGAAGTATTCACTACTGGGTCTTTCCCGATGTCACTCGTAAAGAGTGTGAAGAGTAGTGGGGAAAGGATGGAAAATTGTGGATCTGCAGCCTTGATGGGACGCTTTGTGGAGCGAGTACCCTCTATTCGATAGCGAAAGTGGCGATTGGCAAGGAAGGCTCTGATAATGTATGTGAGCGTATTAGGCACGTAGAGTTTATACAGCTTGTAAAGCAAGCCGTCGTGCCAGACTTTGTCAAACGCTTTCGCGACATCGAAGAAGACGGCACCGGTTATGATAGATCTGCGAATTCTTTGTGAGAGATTGAATTCTTTTAGAATGTATTCTGTGAGGCAATGTAATTGGTCGGTGTACGAATTTTCGGGTTTGAAGCCAAACAGCTCGTTTGGAATAAGTTTGTTAGTGAGGACGTGTTTACGAAAGCGATTCAATATGAGTCGCTCGTAAACTTTCCCCAGTGTGCTGAGGAGACTAATTGGTCTGTAACTAGAGGCTATGTTGCGTGGTTTCCCCGGTTTCGGGATTCCTATTACGTCTGCTTCTATTCATGCATGCGGGAAGGAGCAGCTGGAAAGAAGAGCGTTAAATATGCCTATTAGGAGGCAAACGAGCGGCGCGGAGAGAGACTTTAGTACCCTGTTGCTAATGCCATCGGGACCAGGTGCTAATTTCTTTTTAAGGCTTTTGATTACTTCTGTGACTTTGTCAGCAGTCACGGCGAAACGCCGTGATACGCCGGTTTTCTGTCCGCGCAATCAAGTATATCTGTATGTACATAAATAAAGGAATCGTCCAAGCAATATTTATTCGCAGGAGTGAAGGTGAGGCAAATCCCGTTAATGAAGTATAAACCTTTCAAGCAGGGCGTTATGTCAGCAGTAACGAGGCAGCGTAGCGTGTCCTCGGCTTCCCTTTACACGAAAGGCAGCCAACAGTTACTCACCTTGCTGTGTACTTAGAAAATTGGGAGCGTGTATATTTCACCGAAAGAAAATTCCAAGAAAGAATTGCATCACCGCCAAAAACTACATTAACAGCCTTCTTTCAACTTTGTCAAACCGACCCCTTTGCAAAAACGTTGTTATATTCTAAAGTCCCCTGCTATTATACTTGGAACACATCTAGGAAGGAGTGGAAACGCCGTATTCAAGGCGCGCCTGTTGCAAATTGACCCGGTGTAAAGTCATCAGATGGCCTTGGTCGTGTGTATACCGTCCATGTTACTAATTTTGAATGTTTCTGTTAACGATTGCTGCTGCACCATGTTCGGAGTCCTACAGGATATAAAGACCTTAAAACTGTCAACGGTCAGGAATGCGCAACTTATAGAGAAGCATGTGAAGCTCTGCATCTTTTAGAAAACGATAATCACTAGGATCAAACCATGGAGGATGCTGTGCAGTGCCAGTCACCAGCAAAAATTAGTGATCTTTATGCAACTCTCATATCATCTTGCGGGCTATCTAATGCACATGAATTGTGGGACAAATATAAAGAGTACATGGCGGAAGATATTTTGCGAAGGTTACAGCAGACACACGCGAACACGACATACAATGAACACATTTATAATGAAGCACTTGGAAAAATTGAAGTATAAAGTAATGGCAATGGTAGGCAAAAAATTAAGCAAATTTAGAATGATAAGCTCTCAGCGAACGACCGAAAATGAACTAAGTGATGAAATTATACGTGGAAGAACCCTGGAGGAGCTGGGAAGACATTTTTGTTAAATTTATTATTAGCGCAAGTACGGAAAGATAAAAACATTGCTGTGGCCGTACCTTCCTACGGTGTAGCCGCCACGCTGCTAAGCGGGGGCCGCACTGCACATTCTATTTTAAAACTCCCTCTTAATCTAGCCCAGGAAGAATCGCCGATCTGCAACTTTAGCAAAAATAGTGCACGAGGTATAATGCTACGACAATGCAAACTTTTAGTGTGGGACGAAAGTACAATGTCGCATAAAAAAGCTGTAGAAGCACTAAATCGAACGCTCCAGGATTTGCGCAGCAATACCGATTTAATGGGAGGAATGGTGGTTTTACTTTCGCCAAACTTTACCTGTCATTCAAAAGGGCACACCTGCAGATGAAATCTATAGGAGCCAGACACGCTGGGTAGAGGGGCCGGCTATAGGCGTAAACTCGAGCGAGGGCTCGAGCTCGGGACGGGCATTGCGCTGTGCAAGGAACACAGCCCAAATATCGGGGTAGGCACGACTAAAAAATTCGGCTAGTTCGTTGGTTGTAAACGAAGTCATCTTGTTTACTATGTTAATACACGCACAAATGAGTACCAAGCTCCCACACCTTTCGGCGGGGGAGGTGTGTGCCTAAAACAAACACATACACCTAGCGCGTTGGTACGCTAGGGTGTGTATTTAGCTGTTGCCTAAGGCAACAAGCAATAGAAAAATTAAAAACGATGGCCGCCTCTAAGGTGATAGGTGCGTTTCACTCTACTTACGGTAGCGGACACCAGTACCAGAAAGCCAGAAAGGAGAGTTACGCACTACACATTTTGCACCAGATCAAGCGTTCGATTTACTTCACAACAACACAGTGAGACTACTGTCTTCCGGGACAGCGTGCTTCGCGCAACACAGTGAGAGCACCAAGGCAGTAACCTAAAAAAGAGCACCAAGCAAGGAGGTGTATAACGGAAATTAATTTTAATTTTGCGCATGAGCTAAGAAAATGGAGTGACGGGAGTGAACTCGACCGACACGTCCGTAGTCTGCAAAGCCCAAATGCAGAATATCTTTTTTCTTTAGATACTCGTAATAATCCATTTTTACGTGTAATGATTGTATGTGGTCTAAGGCATACTGTAAGTATATATTTGTATGTATATGTATTTAAAATTAAATTTCTCGCGCGAGGAAGGTGGAATAATATCCATTTCCCTCGCACATTTTCTTATCTTGCCATGAGAAAATATTGTTTTATTTTAAACTAGCTGTTCCCCGCGACTTCGTCCGCGTGTAATTTAGGATTTTTATTATGTTGCGCGGACACCTTATTCTTTTTTTAAATACTAGCTGTCACCCGCGGCTTCACCCGCATGGTCACTGGGAAATGAACTATCCATTGCTTTTTGAATTGAAAGAAAACTGAATTTTATAGATTTGTCAGAGATGCAGCCATTAAAAGGAAACTGAGCAAAATCGATTCGTCAGCCTATTTAAATGTTTTGAAACGCAGCGTATAGAAAAGCATGAAAATAGCCTGTTTATTCCAAATGGAAATAGGATATTTTTTAAATTAAAGGAAACTGACTTTTTTTTAGAACCAGTGGTAAAGTAAAAAAATGACTTTCAATAAGAATTACACATGTAATGTATATTGAATAAAAATTATTCTATTCTATTCTAATTATCCGTCAGAGATGCAGACATTTGAAAAGAAACTGAGATAAATTGATTGGTCAGATATGCAGTTTTCTGAATTGAAAGGAAACTGAGACAAATAAAGATCCGTCAGATATGCAGTCTTTTGAGTTGAAAGGAAACTGAGCTTAAAAGGTCCGTCAGAGGTGCAGCATTTGAAATTGAAAAGAAACTGAGGTAAATAGGAAATTTTGAATTCAAAGGGAAGATCTGTGGGAATTCTGATTAATGGATTGTGGGAATTTTGGCAAAAAAAACTAACTGAACACTATTTTAAGACGCTATTGCACACAATGTTATATATTTTTCCATTCGGGGAAAGAATGTCGAGATTCTGGGCATTTGAAACACGCGAACATGCTAAATACAGCTGACCATGAGAGAAGCTCGGCTTATCTAAGTTGACCCCCGCTACCTGTAACGTTTGCCCTTGCGCTTTATTAATTGTCATTGCAAAACTGAGCTTAATAGGGAACTGCAACCTTTTGAATTGAAAAGGAAGATCTGTGGGAATTATAGGGATCCGTGGTATAATAACATCTTCACCTTTTCCTACGCCTGTCAAAATTTTAGCACCGATTATGTTTCGTCCAAGATGTGTCACACGCAGCCTTGTCCCGTTACATAACCAAGGAGCATCTACATTTCGCATTAGCATGACTAGGACGCCTCTACTCTAGAGAATTTAGAAACTCTACGGGATATGAAGTGCTCTGTTCTGTGTCCATAACTGTGTCCACTGACAAGTACTCTGTTATTTCTCCTGCTACTTTGCTTAATATATCTGAATTTATTTTGTTAACGCTCTCCTTTTTTGGTGCAAGAATCGCCCTTTCACATCACATTTGTCTTCATGCATGTTGTTCGTTAAATCTGAATAAACGCTCGCAATTAATTCGGAATGACTCGGTACTAAATTACGAAAATCTCTCGTTAATTTAACGCAGCCCTCAGCATCCGATTCCAACCGCCCATCGCCAATTTTTAATAGTGTGTCAGCATAGTTTCCAGCATAGATATCATTATACAAATGCACTCTCATATTCGTAGTTAAACTGAATTTTGTCACCTTGTTCCATAAAATAGACGACTTGAGGCATGCTTTAATTTCATCTGCAGGTGTGCCTTTTTGAATGATAGGTAAAGTTTGGCGAAAGTAAAACCACCATTCCTCCCATTAAATTGGTATTGCTGCGCAAATCCTGGAGCGTTCGATTTAGTGCTTCTACAGCTTTTTTATGCGACATTGTACTTTCGTCCCACACTAAAAGTTTGCATTGTCGTAGCATTATACCTCGTGCACTATTTTTGCTAAAGTTGCAGATCGGCGATTCTTCCTGGGCTAGATTTAGAGGGAGTTTTAAAATAGAATGTGCAGTGCGGCCCCCGCTTAGCAGCGTGGCGGCTACACCGTAGTAAGGTACGGCCACAGCAATGTTTTTATCTTTCCGTACTTGCGCTAATAATAAATTTAACAAAAATGTCTTCCCAGCTCCTCCAGGGTTCTTCCACGTATAATTTCATCACTTAGTTCATTTTCGGTCGTTCGCTGAGAGCTTATCATTTCAAATTTGCTTAATTTTTTGCCTACCATTGCCATTACTTTATACTTCAATTTTTCCAAGTGCTTCATTATAAATGTGTTCATTGTATGTCGTGTTCGCGTGTGTCTGCTGTAACCTTCGCAAAATATCTTCCGCCATGTACTCTTTATATTTGTCCCACAATTCATGTGCATTAGATAGCCCGCAAGATGATATGAGAGTTGCATAAAGATCACTAATTTTTGGTGGTGACTGGCACTGCACAGCTTCCTCCATGGTTTGATCCCAGTGATTATCGTTTTCTAAAAGATGCAGAACTTCACATGCTTCTCTATAAAGTGCGCATTCCTGACCGTTGACAGTTTTAAGGTCTTTATATCCTGTAGGACTCCGAACATGGTGCAGCAGCAATCGTAAACAGAAACATTCAAAATTAGTAACATGGACGGTATACACACGACCAAGGGCATCTGATGACTTTACACCGGGTCAATTTGCAACAGGCGCGCCTTGAATACGGCGTTTCCACTCCTTCCTAGATGTGTTCCAAGTATAATAGCAGGGGACTTTAGAATATAACAACGTTTTTGCAAAGGGGTCGGTTTGACAAAGTTGAAAGAAGGCTGTTAATGTAGTTTTTGGCGGTGATGCAATTCTTTCTTGGAAATTTCTTTCGGTGAAATATACACGCTCCCAATTTTCTAAGTACACAGCAAGGTGAGTAACTGTTGGCTGCCTTTCGTGTAAAGGGAAGCCAAGGAGACGCTACGCTGCCTCGTTACTGCTGACATAACGCCCTGCTTGAAAGGTTTGTACTTCATTAACGGGAACTCCTGCGAATAAATATTGCTTGGATGATTTCTTTATTTATGTACATACAGATATACTTGATTGCGCGGACAGAGCTACATGCTTTTACATTAATATGGGCATTAAACATTTTACATAGAGTGGGCGAATACGGGACAATCCAGCTGTTATCTAAGGTTTCGAACGCTCCAGAGCGAGATTTGATTATAACTTTTCTGCCACCATCTTCGGGAGCTCTGCGTCTGTATAATGGGTAGCCATTGTCATTGTGCACTGTTTCTTTTATTAGCTGTTTAGGGAATTTCTTTGTACATTTTCCCTTTTTCATACATGGCGATATTGAATTTCGTGCTCCACATGGACCGTGAATCATATTTCGGACAATGGTATCATACAATTCTTTATTTTGCTCAGGATCCGGAATCTCGGCGCTTATTATGTCGTCTAATTGGCTGGGCCGCAACTTCTCTTTAAGCCATATTAGAATGTGGGCATGCGGTGATCCTCTTTTTGCCATTAAATTGAATACATGAAGCACTGCACCTCTCCGAAAATTTTCCCTTTGTTAATTACATACATTAATTTTTGTACTTTTAATCTAAATACTCTTGCAACTAAATCGTGTCTGTCAGAACTTTTTTGGCCCGGAATTAGCTCCTCGGTTATTTCTTTCCATGTGGGATTGCAAGTAAATGTAAAAAAAGATCAGGTCTTCCGTAAGTTCGCACATAGGCGAATGCGTCTTGTGTGTACTCATGTAGGTAACGGGGACTGTTAATGAATGATGAGACCAGAATTACCATTTTACCTAAAGCTCTGGGGTTTACATTGGCGTCGCTAGAAACTGCATCTTGTAAATGTATATAATTCTCAACGTGCAGCTTTTTTTGTTTTAAAGATATATAACGGAGACGTTCACTTTCTACCTTCACATACATGTCTACCAAAAATTGATGAAATAATTGTCTACACCGGGCTTAGCGGTTAAAATCATTTTCTCGCAACACCATCTAATACGCATAAAAATCCATACATGATATTTTTTTGTTCGGAGTAGGCTCCTTTGTGACCGGGTTAATAAGTGGAATTTGAAAATGATAACCCTCTTGTCATTTGCAATAAATCAATAGGTATTGCAGATCGTCATAAAACTTGTGTGTATCGGCTACCCGTTGCAACGTATCATCACGTGCTCGCAAGACAATGTCTCGTGATGAAAATTGATCACCACTAATTACGCCTGCTATTTCGTTTATCAGAGGTGCATTGTTGCGCCTGTCATGCTCTCCTCGAGGGGTCCGATCTGCGTGAATGACGACTTTATAATCCTCTGCAGGTAGGTTTTTTTAAAGCAGATTTTTTTAAATGATAAAGGTGACAAACGAGCGCACAGTCCACCTGATGGTAAGTGGTTGCTGCGGCCCATAGACATCTACATCTATCCTCTATTTCAAATCAAAATGTAGATGCGTTGTCACCCGTAAGGACTAAGATGGAATGCCTCATTTCCAGTAAAAAGGGCCTCCGGCCGCCTGCACTCACCAAGCGAAACGCAGAAATAAACCTCTACTTCACGCGGGTTTTCTGTGAGGTCATGGTACCACCCCGGTTCGAGCCGGCCCATCCGTGCGATATCAAAAGCTGCCTCGTGGCTTTACCACTGTTAAGTAAAATTTTAAGTTAAGTTTTAAATGTTTTGACTAAAATGTTACGTTCATGCAAGAATCTTTGAATTTTGAACACTGTGTCTTTCTCAACTCTCTGGATAAAATGGCAGCGACGTTCTACCTCAATTTCTTTGTCACCCATAAAATATATTTGTTTAAATTTATGCTGTTTGTTTTCAGCTGGAAAAAGTGAAACTATTCTATGATAAATTTGCCCTTGCACCGTAAATGTAGGCGAAAATCCCGGCATTATTATTTCCCGGTCAACTCCGAAGAACGTCATTTGAAACCATGAGTTATATTTCCGGATCCTGTTTAAAAAGCGCCGTGACTCATTAGCATCATATAAAAAGAGAGTTTCAAAGGTTCTTCTGGTTCCCCAAGTAACGGAAGAGACACTTTGCCGTTTGAACAGCACATGCCTGCGGTCTCATCTTTCCATTTTAAAGCGCTGCAAAATTGCCACGCCTTGTCCTTCAGTTCGATAACAACTAACCTGTGATTTTTATAATCAATCAACGGATCATAATTGAATGCTGCGTCATTAAAAACCGACCAATTGTTTCTTTTAAAAATTTTGTCGACGTTCAGCTTGGAGCTGTGCATTTGCATCTCTTCGCGCCTGTGTCTGTTCTGGTGTTACAGATGCCCTTATAGTAGATTAACGTTCAGCTTGCTCAATGAGTCTGTGTTGAGTTTCATCAGGTATTTCCGCGGCTCTTAAGACGGCCTGACGTTCCACTTGTTCGAATAGCCTTTGCTGACTTTGAGCAGGTGTTTCAGTAGCTCTTAAAGTAGATTGACCCTCTGCCTGTTCAAGACGCCTTTGCTGACTTTGATCAGGTGTTTCAATAGCTCTTAAAGTAGCTTGACGCTCTGCCTGTTGAAGACGCCTTTGCTGACTTTAAGCAGGTGTTTCAGTAGCTCTTAAAGTAGCTTGACGCTCTGCCTGTTCAAAACGCCTCTGCTGACTTTGATCAGGTGTTTCAGTAGCTCTTAAAGTAGATTGACCCTCTGCCTGTTCAAGACGCCTTTGCTGACTTTGAGCAGGTGTTTCAGTAGCTCTTAAAGTAGCTTGACGCTCTGCCTGTTCAAGACGCCTTCGCTGACTTTGAGAAGTTGTTTCAGAAGCTCTTAAAGTAGCTTGACGCACTGCCTGTTCAAGACGCCTTTCCTGACTTTGAGAAGGTGTTTCGGAAGCTCTTAAAGCAGCCTGACGCTCTGCTTGTTCTTGCCTTCTTAGTTCAGCATCTTCTAAAGATTCTAGCGATCGAGCTAATCTTTTCGCTTGTCTTTGAGAAGATACCCTTGAAAGGCTGGACTTACGTTTGCGAGGCATTATGAAGTACCAAAAAATACTATTTATAAAAAAAAAGTTAAAATACCTAAAAGGAATTAAATTTCCTTTTAAATATTTTTTTTAAAGCAAATCCAAAATATCTAAAAGGAATAAATATTCCTTTTAAATATTTTTTAAAATCAAAACAACAAAACCAATTCAAGACACAACACGAATCAGAAAACGATAGCCAAAAAAATCGAATCAACTTAAACCAAATCACAAAACAAATCGCAGAAAACCGAAATCGAAAGCAGTAGTCAATATAAATATCACCAACGAAAAAAGAAGTAAGTGTATAGGTACCGTATACACTATCTATACTATTAATATTCCTTTTAAATATTGTTAAACAACCTAAAACAACGAAAACCAATGAGAACCAATTCACGATTCTAAAAAAACAAAATCCAAAATCAAAGCCAAAGTCTAAATATGCATAAAGGAATACCAACCAAATCAACAAAACCGATCCAAGAAAATACACAAATCCGAAAATGAAAGCCAATATAAATCCATTCAACCTTAACCAAATCACAAAGCAAATAGCAAACAACCGAAATCGAAAGCAGGTAGTCGAATAAGCTACGAAATAGAAACAATTTAAGCGTATAGGTACCGTATGCACTATAAGTTGACGCGCGGCTCAGCGGCGGGAGTTAAGTACATGTCAGGAAACATTTCGTTACCGCGTTTTAAAAACCTAGTAACGACATTTAGCGGAATCAATTTAAACTATGTATACGTTAGTTAATAAGAACTTTAAAAAAATATTTTTCTTATAATTTTGCAAAATTTTTCTTATTGTAATACCGATTCATTCATAACCACATATAAGAACTGTATTCATTTCCGTTCAATAAATATTACTAAGGCTTATTAATAAGGCTTAAGAACTGTTTCTACCACAGTTAAGTAATAGTTAAGGGTGAAAGCGTGACAGGTGGTGATAGTATGATCAATACTTATAATCACGCCTGTAAACCTTGCGGGGTAGGCAGAAGATCAACGGATTACTTAATATCGTTTGCGAGGTTATCGCCTATTCTGTGAATTACAATGCGCCAAAACTTTTGAAGAAAATCAGCTGGTGAATTTTACGTTTTTTATTGCTCTCTTCCCGGTCCTTCGTGGAAAAATACAGATCCATACATTTTTTATCTTAATTTTGGAAAAAAGACATAATAATCCAGATATTCTGACCTTCTGTGTTCGTCCATCGTACCGTCGTCCGTCTTGTAGAATCACGGTGGCGCCACCTAGCTGAATTTAATTTTGCAACATATTCGATTTTCCTACGGGAATGATATGTTTTTCCGCTGAAAACAGTAACCTATGTCACTCTACAGCCACCGAACTATCCCCATACAAAATCATGCCGTGCCGACGCTCTGTTGCGACCTGAAAGAAGGACAAACAAACAAACACACTTTCGCATTTATAATATTAGTATAGTTAAGTAGCCTAAGTTACTATTTATAACTTCAGCTATCTGCCAGTGAAAGTCCCGTCGAAATCGGTCCAATCGTCTCGGACATTAGCCAGAACAAACAGACAGAGAGACAAAAATTTTAAAAACTGTATTTTTGTTATAAGTACCATATATAGTTTCATATGCATTTAGTAAAAAAACTGTTATTTTGACATTACAAACAGCTACTTCAATTTTATTTGTATAGATGACGCTTCATTGTAATGGACGCTAGTAATTAATTTATTTGTATTTGTTAATCAATAATATAACACGTTTATCAATAATAATTTATTAGAAGCGTCAGTAGCCTAATGGTTGGGCGCGGACCGCGAACTCGAAAGGTCGTGAGTTCAAATCCGCCATTCGACTACTGTCGTGAACCATTTCTAGCAAAAGCATTTTAAGTTAACCAGAAGTGGTTTAAGGGAATATCAGTAATGTTTAATAGCATTACTAGTATTTTAAAGACCAAAAATACTACCAATGCAACTTCTTTCAAACCGTACGTTTCCGTATGTTTTTGCATTTGTATTTTAAAATTATTTTGTAACTATCGCAAATATATCTTACTCTGCCGCTGCTTGCGCCACTTTGCAGATACCGCTTAACGTTTGTGAGATTCGTTAATTGTTATTCAATAAGAGTATTGCAAAGCCCACTCCAGGGTTTCCTACTAGGGTTTGACACACGTTCGTAAGTTACGCAACTGACCGCATTGCTATATCTCGCGGCATTGGATCACGTCGTGGTGGAATTTAGATATATATTATAAGAAAGCAGCTTGTGTATAGACATTTGGAATAACGCTATATTTCCCAGAATATTTTATTCTCACCGCCATACAGTCCAATCAATGTAAAATCATCCTTTTAATAACTCTGAATCAGCATTTGATTATTTAAACCAACACACCAGTTTTACCATCATTATAATAAATTCTCGTTTCTCGCGGGGGCTCAAAAGCGGCCCACGGAGAGCTGCTTCGCTACGTTGAATGTAAGAGGAGGAATGGGTGGTTAGATAGATGAAGTATGTCAAGTGATGGATGAACGATGCATTGACATTCTGTGCGTGAACGAAACCAAGAGGAAAGGATGTGACACCACGGTTCATGGCCCCTACACGGCATACTGGTCGGTAGTCCCCCAAACCAGCCGAGGCTGTCAGGGAGTTGGTGTGATTCTTTCATCTCGAATGGTTGAATGTGTGATGGAGCATGAATGTGTAAGCCCAACACTCCTCTGGATTAGGTTAAAAGTCGGACTCACTCGCTTGTTTATCCTTGATGCCTATGCACCGACGAATCTGCGTGGAGGTGGGTCATTAAAATCCCAACAAGATAGAGAGAAATTTTGGAATAGCATGAGAGAGGTCTTGAATAAATGCGGAGAAAATGAACGGATCGTGATGTTAGGGGACTTTAATGGATGGGTTGGAAGCGTAGAAGAAGAAGAAGAAGTTGGAGGGTATGAAGGAGTTCTGGGTACGTTTGGGGACGAAAGAGTGAATGACAATGGGAAAAACCTGCTTGAAGTATGCTTGGAATGAAATTTGTGCATGGCCAACACAATGTTTGACTACAAAAAAATCCATTTGTTTACAAGAGATGGGGGTGAGTCTATAAGTATGATTGATTTTGTAATTATTGATGAAAGACTCAGGAAAAAAGTGCTAGACACTCGGGCATACCGAGGTGTAGGCCTCGACACAGACCACTTCCTGGTCATAGCCCGAATGCGTGGCCTCTTTAAACGGTGGCGACACTGAGGGGCCGAGCCTACGAGTGTTCTGGACAGAGTAAAAGGAAAATGGAAAATCTACAAGAAAAAGAAAAGAAAGATGAGTATGTAGAGAAACTGAAAGAAAGTTTAAAAGGCATAGAAGAGATAGGTGTAATTGAAAATATGTGGGAGACATTTAAGAAAGGGGTCGTGAATGTTGCTATTGAGGTATGCGGGGTAGCTATAAGAAAGAAAGGAAGAAAGAACTATAACGTGTGGATTGATAAAGATGTACAAAGGTTTGTGCAAGAAAAGAAGAAAGCGAGGTTTTATTGGTTAGCAATAAAAGATAAACAACAAGTTCAAAAGGCAATGGATGTCGAGATAAAGGAAGCAAGAACGAAGTATTAAAGGTTGAAAACAGCAAATTTCGCTGCGAAAAAAGTTGTGTCTAGAAAGAAAGAAGAAAGAAAGGATGATTTCGATAGGAGGCTCACTGAAAATTTCCACTCAAACATTAAGTTTTTCTGGAAATCCATCAAAACAGCCAGAGGAAAAACTTCTACCTCGGAGCTGAGTACAATCATGAATCAAGATGGCTGCAATATAAAAGTAGAAGAATGTGTGTTAAAGAGATAGAAAGAGTATTTTGAAAGTTTGTTTGAAAGAGAGGAAGTGCAGGTACAGCATCCGAAACCTTCCATAGAAACTAATATATATGTTGATGAAAGTGAGATAAGTATGGATGAAATAGTGAAAGCGTTGAAAAGTATGAGAGTAGGTAAGGCTGTAGGGTATGACAGGATTACCGTCGAGATGCTGAGGGCTGTACAGGGCATAGTAGCTAGTCAGCTGTACCGCCTTTTCAATTTGTACTGGCGAAATGGGCAAGTACCAGGAGACTCGTGCAAAGCCGTAATCGTACCTTTGTATGAGGGGAAAGGGTCACGGCAGGACTGCATAAATTACCACGGTATAAGCCTTTTTAGCGTCGTCGGTAAATTGTATGCGAAAGTGTTGATTTAAAGGGTTGTGAATGAAACAGATGAAAAAGTATGGGATGCACAAGCGGGATTTAGAAAGGGAATGGGATGTACGGATCAGGTCTTTTCCTTGCGGTGCATAGCCGAAAAGTGTTTGGCTAAAACAAAAAGGTTTATTGCGCGTTCGTGGACCTAGAAAAGGCCTATTATAGAGTGGTGAGGAATGAATTGTGGTCAGCGCTGTCCATGAACGGTGTGAGCAACATCCTCGTACGAGCATTGCAATCTCTTTATAGGGATTCTAATGCTTGTGTAAGGATAAACGGGACATACACTGAATGGTTTAATATCGAAAAAGGTGTTAGACAGGGATGTGTAGCATCACCGTGGCTGTTTAATCTGTTCATGGACAATTGCTTGACAGATTTAAATGAGAATGAAAGCGGGTTGAGAATGAATGAGTTACTCGTCAAATGTTTTTTCTATGCTGATGACCAAGTATTACTAGACGAAAGACGTAAGCGTCTTCGCCCGAGGAGTTACAGGAGATGGTAACTACTATGAATGGAGCTTTTCTTAGGAAGGGAATGAAGATAAATGTAAGGAAGACGAATGTGATGGTGTTTGAAAGAGATGAGGCAGTGACCGACTGCAATATCGTGATTGGAGATGAACAACTTTAACAGGTGAAAGATTTTGTGTATCTGGGTTCAAAGTTTACAAAAGATGGAAAGTGTGAGAGTGATATCGAAAGAAGAGGGAATGCAGGAAACATGGTGAATAGAGCTTTGCACTCCTTTGTGAGCAGTCGGAAGGTGTCTAACAAGGCTCGTTTGGCTGTGCATAAGGGGGTGTTGGTTCCGACACTCATGTACGGAAGTGAAAGTTGGGTATGGCAGAAGAAACATGAAAGCAGAATAAATGCAGTTGAGATGAGAACGTTAAGAAGTATGATAGGAGTTAAACTGAGTCACAGGATAAGAAATAGTGAGATAAGGAAACATTGTGGTCTGAAAGAAGATGTAGTGACGAAAATTGAAAAGGTATGCTGAGGTGGTTTCGCCATGTCGAGAGAATGAATGAAGAACGTTTGACGAAAAACGTGTATAAGGCGAGTGTAAATGAAAGTGTTGGAAGAGGTAGACCTAGGCGGACGTTTCTAGATCAAATCAGAGACGTCTTGAAAAAAGGCCAGGTCAAGAGTACCCTAAACCGTAGAGCATGTATGAAGAGAATAATGAAAGTGGACGAAGCGAAACAAGTATGTAAGGATCGTAGCAAGTGGAAAGAAGTGGTGTCTGCCTACCCCTACGGGAAAGAGGCGTGATTATATGTTTGTATGTAAAATAAATTCGCTCCGCCTCCTCAAGACCAGGATAATAAATTAAATGAAACTAATTTTTACGGATTTCGTCGCGTTTCATTTAACTTTTTAATTCCCAGCGTTTCGGGTGCTTTACAGCACCCATGGTCACCGGGGGACTGAGGTGTTTGACTTGCCGATGATGACTATGAAGTTAGCCCGGCTACCTTCAGTTTTTGAATATAAATTTTTGGTCCGATCTACGCAGATGAGCTTATAGTATCTCGAAGTCTTGCAGTTGTTTGCTTGGGTTTGAATTTAATTTTATAAATTATAGGATCCCAAGCAGATGGCAGCACACTCTTCTCTGTTGAAGTTATGATGTTTTTTAATTACAAAGCCTCGCGAACCATCCTTGGTAGGAATCGGTGTTCTTTTGTGAGGATGTGTGGCTATCAAATCTAATGTAATAATGGAGACGATCTTGAACATGTTAACTCACTGCAGAATTCCCGGAACGTCGGTGCTTCAAGTCTGTTATATGTTAATTCACGCGGGTTTTTATAGATCTTTTTGTTTAATCTATGTAAAAGAGATCACATTCACAATCCTGCTTGTACAGTCCTGCATCTTGTAGAGTGATATGACACATGACGGATGGTAAAAATTGACTAATCTTCCTCGTTAAGAAATAATAAGAAAACATAAAAATGTATGTGCATCAGAAACACAAAATACAATAAATACCGTCAACAAGATAAATTATAAAAAAAGAAAGGTCGAGCAATCTCAATAAACAAACAATAAAATTTTATGTTAGAAACGCAATTCGAATTCTCGGAAAGTGAAATATTTTCGCAGTCATTAATTGTCCTACATAATCACGATAAAATGCGTGAACCTACAGAATGTTCATAGTTTGATGCATGCCGTTAAAGTCGTAGCTTGTCGTACTGTCAGCATTATTGATATGACTCGACAGAGTTGCGCTCCTGTTTTTTAAAAAGTTTTATGCTACACTTTTAGTTCATGTTCACTAAAGTGCGTAAGTACAAGAAAACATAACATACCTACGTATCAGCTGTGAAATATCCAATATTTTTTTAACTTCTAGAAAGCAAAAAAATACTTGATTACAAAGTGTCAAATTATTTATGAGTAGATCATTTTGTTTTAATTTTTAAATACCTTACAGTAAGCCTTACCTCGTATAACTTTAGTCGAAAGAAAATATTATTTTGAATTGTACAGTAAAATTTAGTCTATATAATATATGTCTATTAATAAGAATTGAATTTAGAGCCTTGTGGAATATTTAGAGACGATGGCAGGAGACCCGACGGTATGACATTGGTCCCTTGGGAGAGAGGTAAAGGCTTAGTGTGGGATGCTACTTGCGTAGACACTCTGGCGGTCTCTCAACTCAGGGGTACCTCGTTTAGAGCCGGGGCGGCATCAGAGGCAGCTGAACTGAGTAAGTGGCGCAAATATGAGTCTCTGAGAGATGACTACATATTTGTGCCATTTGCTGTAGAGACTATCGGTTCGTGGGGTCCACGTGCGGTGGAGTTCCTAAAGGAACTCCATCCGCGGCTGGTCGTTGCTGCTGGTGATAAGAGAGCTGGTTCTTTCCTTGCTCAAAGGCTAAGTATAGCCATTCAGCGGGGAAACGCAGCCAGCGTTCTTGGCACGATACCGCGGGGAGTAGGACTATATGATATTTAAGTTTCTAGTTTTAGTTTTTTTTTAAATTATTATTATAGTTTTTAGTATTGTATATTTTAATAAATGTATAAGAATTGTAATATTATTTGCTATAAAATTAAACCTTTATCTTATACACTACTCAAAACAAAATAAGGGGCGCCACAGATTTTTCGTTTTTTTTTTTGGTCAGAAATATGTGCTTTAGTTGTTTTAAATTCAATGAAACAATATTTTTTAATTAAAAATGCAATTAAACAAAAAAAACTTAATCTATGGATGTTTTTGTTTTTTTTTTCACTTTTTAAGGCTGTTTTGACCTAACAATAGAATTAAACTGTAGACTAAATGCACAATGTTGTATCTTTTGTTATAACGGCTATGTCTTCCTATTTTAAAAACACATTCTTGGAGCCTTGCTGTCAAGCTCTCAATAAGATGGCGAATGTTTTCTTCTGGGATCTCTCCTTGCACCTTTACATTAACTGAATCAAGTATTGCTGTATATGCTGTAGTTGCTATATAATTTCCGACGTTTGAGGTATTTTATAGCACCTATGGTCGCGAGGGAGACTGAAGTGTTTGACGTCCCAATGTCATTGTTAACAAAGGCTACTTTCAACTTTTCATTATTATATATATCTACTGTGGATAGAAGAGTTCTACAAGCAAGTAGATGATGTGGCGATGGCCTCACCTGTCAGAAGAAAGCCCTTCTCACTCCCTGTCTATCCTCATTTCTACAAACGGTACGTAGAGGATACTTTCACAAATTTACCATCAGACACATTTACTGCATTTTCAGACAACATTAACTCCATAAACTCTAAAATTCAATTCACTATAGAGTAAGATTCCTAGATGTTTCAGTTATTCAAAATCCTAATTACACAATCAGTCATACTGTGTATAGAAAAAAGATCCATACTTACCGCTATTTAAACGGTGAATCTCACTACCATCCTTCACAGTTAGCTACTGTGGCAAAATGTTTGTTTCAGAGAGCACAAGGGTTCTGTGATAGTAATCACTTAGCCGCCGAGCTCTGGCAAGTCAAGCAAGTTTTGCACGATAACATGCTTCGGGTCGCGCGCTTCAGTCACAGTGACCGAGTAAAACTGGCCACAGTTGAGCGTTAGCCTGCTGTACTACCATATGTTATAGGAGTCACAGACAAGATTGGATATATTTTGAAGCGGGCTTTCATAAGAACACACTAGAAGCCACCGAAGACATTTAATCAGTTCTGACCATCAATCAAATGTAATATCCCTCAACAAGATATAGGATTGTATAAGCTTGAGCGTGAATGTGGTCACTCTTACATATGCCAACCAAAAAGATCCATAAAAACCCGCGTGAAAGAACATATCGCTGATATGAAGCACCGGTGGACCGGGAAGTCTGCGGTATGTCAACATGTTCAAGATTGTCCCAACCATTATATCAGATTTGATAGAGCACAAATCCTCGCAAAAGAACAACGATTCCTTCTAAGGATGATCTTAGAGGCTATTGAAATTTAAAAAAAAACATCCTGATTTTAATAGAGATGATTGCTGGATGCTATCACCTGCTTGGGATCCCATAATTAATAAAATTAAATCCAATCACAAGTATATTACTGCAAGACTTCAGATACTCTAAGCTCGGTATGCGTAGATCGGATCAAAAATTAACAATTAAAAGTTGAAGGTAGCCTTCAACTTTTAACTGTTAATTTTTGGGATGTCAAACACTTTAGTCCCCTGTGACCATGGCTGCTGTGAAATTCCCAAAATTTCGGGAATTAAAAAGTTAAAATTAAACGCGATAAAGTCCGTACAATCCGTTTTGTTTCACGTGCAGTATTCGTGTAAATATGAGAAATCATTAAGAACTCATATTTTCATAAACTGCAATAACGATTTATCATTATTTATATAATTTTACTTAAGTTTAAAATTTGGACGCCCTTATTTTGTTCTGAGTTGTATATATTATGCCCAAATTGTAGTTGAAAATTATCAAATTAAATAAATCATTTGTGGTCAAATATTTGAGTTTTATATTTCGTTTCATTTGAAGGTTTCACTTGTGTCGCGTGTGAACTGCACACATGTTTTTTTTATTTTATTTATTATGACGATCCTTAGACAATTAAAAGTATGAAGGGAAAATTTTAATAGTAATAAGCGTCGTGTAGTTATTAAATTACGCATTAGTAGTGAGCGAGTCAATAAGAAAGTAAACAGCAGGCAAAAACTTTGTGAATTAAATCACACACACGAGCGGGCGTACACGTAGTTGTTGCCCACACATCACAATTAATTTGGAATAATTTTAAATAAAAGTAGAAGACTCGTATTAGGCATAAAACTAATGATACGGTTTTTATCGCGTTTAATTATTTTTTTTTTAATTCCCGACGTTGCGGGTACTTTAGAGCACCTATGGTCACTAGGGGAACTGAGGTGTTTGATGTCTCAACTCCCAATGTCATAGTTAACGAAGGCTACCTTCAACTTTTAATTATTAATTTTTGGTCCGATCTTTGCGAAAAGAACTTAGTCTTGCAATAGTATGCTTGGGTTTGGATCTAATTTTGTTATTTATGGGATCACAATCAGACGGTAGCACCCAGCCATCGTCTCTAGTGAAATTAGGATGTCTTTTAGTTTCAATAGCCTCAAGGATCATCTTTGGTAGGAATCGTTCTTCTTTTGCGAGTGCCGGTGCCGGTGCCGGTGCTTCATATCAGCGGCATGTTCTTTCGCGCGGGTTTTTATGGATCTTTTTGATTGTTCTATGTAAAAGAAATATTCAAATGTTTTTTGATTTAATGACAGCCTATTCAATCGTTTTCTAAATATATTATTTTATTCAATATTAATAACAACAGATTCGAGTCAATGTTTCAATATTATGATTTTTGTGATAAGGAAGATTATATAATTATAAAAATAGCCTTCATTATCTTTGGCCATAGACAGAACAGAAAAATATTTAAAACCGTTTCTGTTTTGCTAAAGCAAAAGCATTAGCTTTCTATTTCAGTTTCTAAAAAAATATTTTTATAATTTTCCCAAGGACTACAGAAATAAAAATAATTTATTTATGCCCATAATTTATCGTTATATTACCTACATATTTTTGTATAACTGTTACGAACGATGTCAATAACCCAATTTTATACATCTCCTCTTCCTTCCAAAAGAGCCCTTTTTCCTGAACACCCAAATATTCCTGTACTGCAGTGATTCCTATATTAGCGACTTCATTATCTTCAAATATCTGTCCTTTCAGATACTTATTCAATATCGGAAATAGTAATCATTAGGAACAAAGTTTGGTGAATATGGAGGACGCTCAAGTATTGCAAAGCCAGCATCTCGAATTGTAGGCAACTCGACGGCGGACTTGTAAGCCGATGCTTTATTTAAATGAAACAAAATTATATTTGCGTGTTTTACTCGTTGTTTTCGCTCGAAACTCGTTGCATTTTTTTTATTTGTTCTTCATTAAAAGTATCCGTAACAGTGAATCCAAGATCGAAATATTCAATCGCTACTCAAGTAGGAGTTGGAGCTGAACTTTTCCAAGAAATAGACTGTCATTTTATTTCCGAAGGTAATGTCATACCACACGTACACAACGTATCGTTAGAAATCGAGCCAAAAACGATCAGGAACTTGTTGCATCAGTTCCAAAAATATTTAGTCTAATTTGTTTCTGTTCATCTTAAGAACTATATTGATACCCAAGGTGCAGACATTTTTACACGCTCTTACTTGGCGCACTGACGTGCAACTGGAGAATACGGCGAAGTATATACCTCTAATGTAACCCGTTAACTTTTATGATGGCAACGCATCTGCAATTCCCTCCCTGGTGTTGCAGTTGTTCATGGGTGGCGGTAGTCACTTACTATCAGGTGAGCCGCATGCTCGTATAAAAAAAAATATGACTTTGTTCCGTATTGAAAATTTTCAAGCACGTTACTTATTAACAGCACGTAGTTAATTTTTTTTCCATTTTCACATGCTACAACAGAAGACCATGCGCTACAATGAACGAATGACATATATATTTAAAAAAAACAATAGATGATAAGTTTATTTTTTAGATTACGTACACTCTTTAGCTTTAATAGCTAGTATTTAATTTTTATAAATTTTAATGAGCTTGTAGCGCATTGTCAATTTTAGAACATCCCTCGTACATATAAAAACAAAAAAGTTTACTTTTAACCCAAACTAAAAGTTGAACTTAGAGAACTAAAAAAAATAATAATTTCACATTCTAAAGTCAGTACTAAAATATACTTTATAGAATAATTGAAGCCCCGAGTTAAGAATGTGAAATCATTTTATCCTTTTTAGTTCCTTGAAGTAGGCTATTACTTTTTGTTAACAGGTAATTTTTTACCCTATTGAGTGGACTAAGGCATATCATATTCTCAACATTGTCTGTTTTTTTTATAGGATAAGGGTGACAAACGACCACACAGTCCACCTGATGGTAAGTGGTTGCTGCGGCCCATAGACATCTACATCTATCCTCTATTACAAATCAAAATGCAGATGCGTTGTCACCCGTGAGGACTAAGATGGAATGCCTCATTACCAGTAAAAAAGGCCTCCGGCCACCTGCACTCATCATCTCTGAAGGGCAGACTTATTTAAAAAAAAGAGTCATCAAAAACACATAATTGAATTGTAAGCCTCCTCCTTTTTTGTAGTCTGCTACAAATATTGCCATTCTATTGAGTTTTATTGCAGTCAAGTAAAAATAAAACCGTGTAATGGTGGTGTAAAATATCCACTACCTCATATCATACCGTGGGTGTCCTTAGAGGCGACAGAGGGAAAATAATCAGGAGCTTGCCAACCCGCTTACGAAGCGTGGCAACTATGGCAAATATGGGGGAAGCCTTGTTCAGCAGTGCACTTTAATAGGTTAGAACGCTAACGATAAAAAGAAAACTCATTCGAACTTATAACCTCTTGATTAAATTTATTTTAATCTATTAAATTGAAATTTAAGTAGTTACAACTACTACCATTACTGCAAATGAGAATTCTGTATCCAATTCCATTTAACTATTTAAAGCTTTATATCCATGGCATTGTTATCAAAACCGTGGATGCCTTATATGATAAATGCGCTTACATATTCATCATCAGGAACAATCATTTACTAAACCTCTCTAAAAAGAAAAAAAGGATTTTCGGAAATAGGTTTGTAAAAGATTAACGAGATAAAAAAATATGTAACTTCATTAGTGCCACAAGGGTTTTTATACGTGGTAGAGTCATGCTGCATCTATATTAATAGTATAGTTGTTGCACGAATGAGTCGGCTCGATCGGGGAAGGACTACGCTCTCACAGAATAACGGCGTAAAATAGCAGCTAGGTGCTGCTGTGTTTCGTATGGTGAGTGTAGAGAACCAGAGACCCATTTTAATGAAAACGTTTTTTTTTTCATTTTTCATTCCATTTTAGTACTCACGGGTTACAACGCATCTGCATTTTGATTATTTATTGAGGATAGATATAGATATCTACGGGTGACAGCAACCAATTACCCTCAGGTAGACTGTGTGCTCATTTGTCACTATACTATAAAAAAGGTCGAGGCGCTTGTAGTGCTTAGTTTCTTCACGCAATTAGCTTTAGAAATACTTTTAAATTTAAGACTACTGCATTCTTTATCTCCCACTATTAATCATTTAATGAATATATTTTTGGAAAAATATTTTACTTTATAATACAAAAAAGGGAGCAATTTTATATACAAACATTTGCTCGGCTGTCAGAACGTGATCGGACAATAAATTGCAAGATTAGAATTGATCGGTATTGAAATTTCTAATCTAACACACGCTTAAAGAAATACAAAGATAAAGTGTATCTGAAATTCAAATAATTCCAATTCCAATGAGCACTTTGAAAACAATAAGGTATATAACCTACACATTAGCAATAATTTCATGACATTTCGTTGACATTAAACAAAGATTTAAAACTGTAGAGGCAAGTAAGGCATAGTATGAGAGCTGGCGACGAATTTTGGGAAGGTCCTTTGGGCAAGTTGAAATTGTGATAAAATATAATTTCGTCAATTGGCGAATCCAGTCCCGCGAGTCTGGCTGACCGTTTGCGGTTATTTTGTTACTGCGCAGTATACAACATTTGCAAAAAAAATTCCAAAAAAATGTTTTTTTGGCAACTTGATTTATTTTTTATCATTTAATTTAGTTTTTATATAATTCAAAAACAATAATCCCAGACGTTTTTGTCGGTTATAAAGTATTACCAGACCTCTCCAAAGATATTTTTTTTTAATTCCCAAAAAAATATACTTTTGGCAATTTCAAATTTTAATCACGTATTTATTGAGTAATTTTTAATAACACCTGCATATCGCCAGACGAATTTAGCGGTTGTAAACAATTCCCAGACGTGAATAAAGTTTACCAACTAATACGAGAAAAAAGTTTTATGCGTAGTCATAAGTGCGAGAAAGATAGCTAATCGAAGCATGCCTAAGCTCCTCGCGCTATGATTGGTTATTAAGAAATTATTTTTGGAAGATTTTAAGACTAAATTCTTGTTTTGGGATTTAGCGTGTCTGTATGCGCATATATGGACATGTAAATATCTATGTATATAGTTATTAATATTTTTGTTAAATCGATTAATTACTATTTTTACATAAAAAGGGGGTTTTAGTGGCTTATGGTGAGGATTTATCAAGTCCGCATGGCGGCGTGAACATGGTAACTTTTGAAAATATCAATTGTTCAACTCAATCTATTTTTAAAACTCTTCATCTATCATGTGGGAAGCCATGGAATGTAAATGGCAGTTTAATTTTGTTTTTTTTAGTTATAATAAATTTTTTTCGGCTCTAAAATGGCAAATATTTTCGGTGGTTTTTTTAATTGAAGTTTGACATAAAGATATCAGAAAATTGGAAGTATAGTTATAAGGTTATTACTGAAAACTTGTGTGTATTTAAACTACTTAAAAATTAAGTATAATTATGTGATAAGTAATTTTTTTTAATGCGCTTATGGCATGCACAACTGGATTTACTAATAGTTTTTTTAGATCAGTGCTGTAATAATTTGTATAATAGCTGTATTGTCTGCTATCTTCTCTAATCACTGTAGTGTAACACAGGCTCGGCACGCACTTAACTAAACACGTCCACTCTCGCCCGAGGCTCTCGTGTAACTGACGCGGTGCGCTCGAGACTGTGACTTATATATAAATGTATGTTTGTGTATTTGTGCAAACACTACATCTCTATCTTATCAAGATTTTTTTTTGGTATTTTGTCTCTATCCCTGATATCTGAATCCAAATGATTGTCTGTAATTTATTTCACCTATTGATGGAATTTTATCCCTACTTTTTCGTTGAAAAAAAAACAGTTCAGACGGTAACCTCCGGGTAACTGTAAGGAGGGGTGTTGTTATACATTAGAAGATACTCCCTGTTGCGTTTTATCGTAAATCGAAACGCAACAATGACAAATAGCCCGGGCCAATCAAAAAATTCGAATTAAATAGATAACGGTTTTTTAGACTTCTTCAAGACACGTTAGCATATTTTAACTTAAGACAGTTGTTCACCTTTCATATACATTTTTATGATTGTCTTTCAATATAGAAATCATGTTTTTCATCCTTTAGTTCTGGAATTATATGCATTTAATACAATTAAAGTCAAGATTTTTATTTTGGGAATACGACTACATCAATTTATTAGATACATCACCCAAGAGCTCCTGCCGCATCCAGGAACAGGATCTTGGGCACACATATGGTCCTTCGATCCTCTATAAAACAACCAGCCAATTAAAAGTCAAGAATTCAGAGCAATTCAGGTCTTCAGATCTCAGGCGCAAAATAAGGAAGTCGTCGTCTACGAGCCTTCCATACTCAGCAGCGATTCCTATCTTTGCAAGCAGACTTTGTTCAAGACCGCACTCAATTCGAAGCCAGAAACCGTTAGAAGAGCATTAATATCAACTGAGTGAGTCCGTTCCAATAGTGATACCTTTTCCGTGTTTCTATAATTCCCAATTCCTATAATTTAAACAGCTTCAAAAGTGTCAGGCAACTTTATATCATAGTTACATTTAAATAATTGCATTTCATAATAATCTAATTCACTTAATAATTCAAACTGCTACATTGTTCATCCGTCCCATACGTGATAAACATACTATACCCCATTGAAATAATTTCTTTTTTGTGTATTTACCTAAACGCATCGTTTAAAACAGCTGTGAGTTGTGACTAGTGACATAGTTTTATTCAAGTAGCTCCGCTTGTCCTTCGTTCGGCCGGCAAGGTCAACATTGCATTTGTAGTAATTAGTGAGTAACGCACTTCACTGCATAACAGTTTATTCTTATAACCCTATTAGAATTACGTTGTTTCTAGTGAATTACTGTTCATTTCCTGAATTCTTCGTTTGTAAATTTATTCTAGTAATCATGGCTGATGCAAAACTAAAGGAGCTAGTGAAAAAACGTGCCACTTTTAAAGCTAAACTGACTCAATTTATGAACGTTTTGAATGTATACAAAAGCTGTGCGAAATTAAGTAAGTTGCAGGCATCTGAATTGGAGTGTCGATTAAGTCGAATTGATGCGTTATATAGTGATTACGATGCGTTACAGGCCAACATCGAGCTACATTCCGAACAACAATTTGAGACACAATATTACGGTGCCGTGTCGCTGGCGCGTACCTTGCTCGCCCCTACGCTTCATCCATCTTCGGGACCCGATGAAGAGTCCGTGACATGTCAGGGTTCCACTAGTTGCAGACATGACTTTGTGCGGTTGCCCAAAATCGACCTGCCGCACTTTGACGGCGACTATCAGCGTTGGCTTGCATTTCGAGATACGTATCTTTCACTTATACACAATAACAATAGCTTGAGTGATATAAACAAATTACATTATTTGCGCGCTGCTTTAAAAGGTAGTGCAGCTTTAATTGTACACAGTTTAGAACTTAGATCTGATAACTATGCCATTGCGTGGCAACTTCTATCAGACCGGTATGATAATCCACGACTGCTTGTAAATAACCACGTACAAGCCCTTTTCGATTTTGAGCCTTTACAAAAAGAATCTAGCGTGTGTTTAAGAAACATGATTGATGTCACCAACAAAAACTTGAGGGCCCTTGCTACTCTGGGTGAGCCCACCGACCATTGGGATACGCTTATTATTTTTATGATGTCTCGCAAGTTAGATAGTATATCGTGTCGCGAATGGGAGGAGTATCGTAATATTCTTACCGGTTTTCCAACATTACAACAATTTTTAAAATTTTTAAACAATAGAGCAGACTTACTTGAAACATTGTTTAATAATAACAAACATAATATACAAAAACAAAAAAACACCTGAACCGTCTAAGTCTAAGAGCTTCATTACCACTACAGATCACACAAACAGTAAAAATGCAATGAATGAGATTAGCTGTCCCATGTGTAGTGATAAACATTATTTATACTTATGTCCCTCTTTTAGAAGCTTAAGCATTGATTCACGTATAAAACAAGCTACAGCTGCTCATGTATGCCTTAACTGTTTGCGCCCAGGTCATTCCCAAAAAGGTTGCCGATTATCTCATTGTAAGTATTGCAATATTAAGCATAATACCTTGCTACATAAGGAACCTGACGCAGAAAATTTATCATCTTCTGCCTTTGAGAACAGTGTTGCCCTTTCCACAGACATTGTTTTAGCAAACATAAATACTAATCAAGGCCATGTCTTGCTATCCACAGCACTAGTGAAGGTGAAGAATATTCATGGTCACCTACACACGGCTCGTTTGCTTCTTGACAACGGCAGCACTGCGAACTTTATAACGCAGAGCTTGTGTGGAAAGCTGAGTCTGGTAAGACGTGCAACGAACTCTACAGTCTCAGGTATTAATAACCAGTCTTCTAGTACGTCAGAGTCATGTGATCTTACTATCCAATCGTACTGCGGTAGCTTTACGACCAACATAAACTGTTATGTTTTACCACAGATCTCTCAGTCGTTACCATCATGTTATATACATAATATTCATATACCGAAAGGAATACATTTAGCGGATCCTTCCTACAACATTCCTTCCGCAATTGACATTCTAGTTGGAGCAGAGGTCTTCTGGGATGTTTTAGGTTCCACCCATATTAGCTTAGGAAAAAACCAGCCAAGGCTACATGAATCAAAACTTGGTTGGATCATATCTGGCTGTATTCCTCAGCCTACTCAGGCAACATCTTCTATCTGTCATTTTACTCACACTCAAACAGATGACTCTCTTCTTACTCGCTTTTGGGAACTGGATTCTGTACCTGTGAAGTATCACATGTCTTCCGAAGAGCGACTATGTGAGCAGAGCTTTGAGAAAAATACAAGAAGATGCAAAAACGGTCAACTTATTGTAAAAATACCGTTGAGAGATTCACCCAATGTGCTTGGTGACTCGTACACTATGGCAAAAAACCGTTTTCTGTGCTTGGAACGCAGACTTGAGAAGGATTTTAATTTTAAAGAACAATATTTAGAATTCATGAAAGAGTACATTGAGATGGGTCATATGACTGAAAATAAAATAAAAACAGTGTTCACACAACCTTCTTATTTCTTACCTCATCATGGTGTCGTACGTGAGTCAAGCACAACTACGAAATTACGCGTAGTCTTCGACGCTTCGGCTTCGAGCACCTCGGGTAAATCTTTCAACTCTATCCAAATGGTAGGCCCAACCGTACAAGATGATCTTATGTCCATCTTGCTTCGCTTTAGAGAGCATAAATATGTTGTTACAGCTGACATAGGGAAAATGTATCGTGCTGTCTTAGTCGAGCCTTCTCAACGCTCACTCCAGCAAATCGTCTTTAGGTTTGACCTTTCAGAACCACTAAAGACGTATACTCTTAATACAATTACATATGGGACTGCATCGGGGCCTTATTTGGCCACAAAATGCTTAACTTCCCTCGCTGATCAATCCCCAGATATCAATGTTCAAAATGCTATCAAGCATAATTTTTACGTTGATGATTTTTTGTACAGTGGCTCATCTGTAGAATCCGTAATAAAGACTTGCAGAGGTGTCATTAAAACCTTAGAATCTGCGAAGTTTAATCTACGTAAATGGCAGTCAAATTTCGGTGAAATTTTTGAATCAATTTCTTTCATTAAAGGTGACTCAAAGAAGACTCTAAATCTTGATCATTCGTTGAGCAAAACTTTAGGTTTATATTGGCGTACTGAGTCAGACAATCTTTTTTACACCATTAATATAAACAGCAATATAAGAATCACTAAACACAGCATCTTGTCTCTTATTAGCCAAGTGTTTGATCCATTGGGGTTAGTAGGACCTTGCATATTACTTGTTAAAATATTGCTTCAACAATTATGGATTAATAAAAAAAACTGGGACGAAGAAGTTGGTACGGATATAAAAGAACAGTTTAAAGATGCCATGCAATCAATTTCTTCTTTAAACTCCCTTGAAATACCTCGTTGGATATGCCATATTACAACCCCTACTAAAATGGAAGTCCACATATTCACAGATGCTTCAGAGAGCGCATATGGAGCGTGTGTCTACATCAGATCAATCGGACAAGATGGATCTGTGTGCGTTCGCCTTTTGACATCTAAAAATAAGGTGGCTCCTCTTAAACCAACCACAGTACCACGTTTGGAGCTTTGTGGTGCTTTGTTAGGTACGAGACTCAATAAAAAGGTACTGGAGTCACTTACTATACCTATACATTGTTGCTATTTCTGGTCAGATTCGACAATAGTCCTGGGATGGCTATCGACTTATCCGAGTTGACTAAAGCATTTTGTTCGGAACAGGATATGTGAGATACAAGATAGTACAACTGGCTATAAATGGAACTACGTACCGTCCAAAGATAATCAGGCGGACCTAGTTTCGCGCGGGATGAAGGCTGATGTCCTCAGAATTTCCTCCTGTGGTCCGGGCCCGATTTTCTACAATATGACCCAATCAAGTTTCCAAAAATTCCCTCCATTCAAACAAATCAACTTCCAGAAATATCCTTACATATAGACATAAATACGCAAACAGACAATGTCATTTCAAACATAATCAATAAATCATCCAATTTCACAAAATTAATTAGAATAATAGCTTATATACAAAGGTTCATTAACAATTGTAGAAGAAGTAATATTCATAACACCAATTATTTTTCATGTTCAGAATTAAATTCTTCGAAATCAATACTAATACGTATAGCTCAAATGGAAATGTTTCCTAAAGAATATGCTATTCTGAAGTCGGGTAATTCCCTACCTAAGAAAAACAGACTATTATCTCTCTCACCTTTCATGGATAATAGCAGTGTTATACGTGTAGGAGGTCGTCTTAGCAATTCGAACTACACTTATGATATTAAGCACCCTATTATAATATGTAGCAAGCATCATTTAACCAAAATGATATTTGAAATGAAACACAAATGCTTAATGCACGCAGGTCCTCAACTGCTGTTGGCGGACATCAGGCAAACTTACTGGCCTTTAGGCGGTAGAAATCTAGCGAAGGCTATTGTTCATGGTTGTATACGTTGTAATAGATTTAAAGCAACTTTCGTGCAGCCTGCTATGGGTGACTTACCTACCGATAGGACTCACTTAGAATTCCCATTTTTGAGCACCGGAGTAGATTATTGCGGGCCTGTGCTGATAGTCAATCGTAAGGGTAGAGGCAGTACCTTAATAAAATCTTACATTTGTATTTTTGTTTGTTTAGCAGTGAAGGCTGTCCACTTAGAACTCATCACGGATCTCACGAAGGAGGCATATCTCGCAGCCTTAAGTCGGTTTATGGCTCGACGAGGAAAGCCGCAGCGCGTTTATTCAGATAACGGTACCAACTTCGTAGGTGCCTGCAATGAACTCTCTTCCTTTCTTAGGCACACGTCAGATCACATAACTTCAGACACCGCAGAACAAGGTATAGAATTTAAATTTATCCCAGCCTATTCTCCTCATTTCGGCGGATTGTGGGAAGCTGCCGTAAAGTCCGTCAAACATCATCTGAGACGCATTATGAGCCTCACTCACTTCATATTTGAAGAGCTTTCAACGTGTCTGACTCAGATTGAAGCTGTCCTAAATTCCAGACCTCTTACACCCTTATCGTCCGATTCCACTGATCTAACATACTTAACTCCTTCCCATTTTCTTATTGGACGGACAACTACCTCAGTTCCGTATCCACAAATCGAAGACAGGCATATCCACTCACTATCTAGATTTGCGCGAGTGGAGAAGCTAAAACAACATTTTTGGAAGCGTTTTGTTAATGATTATATTCATCTCCTACAGCAAAAGAAGAAATGGCGTATCTCTTGCGGGGACCTGACTATAGGAAAAATGGTTTTGGTGAAGGAAAACAATCTTCCTCCACTGTTATGGCTTCTGGGGCGCGTCACTAAACTCATTCCAGGAAAGGATGGTGTTGCGAGAGTAGCTGAAGTCAAGACCAAGAAAGGGCATCTTCTTCGGGCCTATAATCGCCTCGTCACATTACCAATTGAAGCGGACTAGACCACTTCAACGCCGGGGAGCATGTTGTGTTTTATCGTAAATCGAAACGCAACAATGACAAATAGCCCGGGCCAATCAAAAAAGTCGAATTAAATAGATAACGGTTTTTTAGACTTCTTCAAGACACGTTAGCATAGTTTAACTTAAGACAGTTGTTCACCTTTCATATACATTTTTGTGATTGTCTTTCAATATAGAAATCATGTTTTTCATCCTTTAGTTCTGGAATTATATGCATTTAATACAATTAAAGTCAAGATTTTTATTTTGGGAATACGACTACATCAATTTATTATATACATCACCCAAGAGCTCCTGCCGCATCCAGGAACAGGATCTTGGGCAAACATCCCACAAACATTCTTTTAAATCCTTCCTCTCCATCTGGCTGATACGAAGCCGTTTCAAAATATCTCTGTTTTGTCTTTCAACTTCGCCGATCATTTGAGGCCAATATGGTACAGTACTAAATAACTTAATGTTATATTCTTTGAAGAAAGATCGAAACTCTTCACTAACGAACTGCTTGCCATTGCCTGCGGTGATAGAAATAGGATAACCAAGTCTACTGAACATTTCTTTTACCATTTTAATAATCTGTAAGCTTGTGATGTTTTTGTAATTTTTTATTTCTTTGTATCGACTATAGTAGTCGACCACTACTAACAGATACTCATTACTTGGCAATGGTCCTATTAGATCCATTGTGACATCTATACATGGAGCTGCAGGCAACTCTCGTCTCTTTATTGGTGCAGGTGGGTTTGGCAAACCCACTAACGTACAAACTTTGCAGGCCTTTACTAATTGTTCTAAGTCTTTATCGATACGGGGCCACCATACCTTTGATCTCAAGCGGCCCTTCATCGCTACGATACCTGGATGACCCTCATATGCCGCATCTAATAACCTCTTGAAGAGTTGCTGTGGTATTAGAATTTTATTTCCACGAAGTAGAATGCTATCGTGGAAACAACTGGTTTTCAAAAAATTTGTAACTCTTAATTGAATCGTCCCAGTCGTTCTGATAGACACCTTTTTTCAATTTGTAAATCTCTTGGTCTTTTTCTGAATATGCTACAATGGTACTCATTGGTATAGCAACTGGTCTAGAATTTTCCACTATGTGGTACACATGCTAGTCTTTTCCTTTTGGTGGGTTATCAGGATAGTTGTATAATCGTGACAAGGGATCAGCTATATTTGTTTTCCTGGCTTGTATACAACCTTGAATGAATAAGACTGTAGCCTCAGTACCCATCGTTCAATCCTCGCACATGGTTTTGATTTAGACCCGAACAATATCTCTAGCGGCTTTTGGTCAGTGACTGTTTGGTGAGTGAATGAAAAAGCTTTCCAAATAAAAAAATATTAATGTGCGACCCCCCAAACTAATGCTAGTGCCTCTTTTTCCGTTTGGCTATACCTGCGCTCGCAGTCTGTCAAAGTTCGATGACCATAGGCAATAATTCTAGGGACATTGTATCATTTTGTACAAGGACAGCACCAAGTCCGACAAGGCTAGCATCTGCTATCACCTGTCTTGCATCTTTGACGTCAAAATACCCTTTTTTTTTTTTTGCGGATGGAAAATCATCTAATGACGCCTTTCGCTGTGGGTGGAGTGGAAGGGAGTGTCAGACTTTTACTGACTAAAAACCATCCGTGTTCCTTCAGTGCCCTTACGTTCCGGAGCCGCGGTATCTCTTTCGAACAGCCCGCAGCCCCGGCAGGTCTCCCGCGGCGGCCGGGAAGGAAAGCTGTTGCTCTTTCCTTCTCCCGCTCCGCCACCTCCTTCGCTAGCATCACTGCTTCGCAGAAGGTGGTGACGGCATCCCATTCCGTCTCGCTCCGGACCATGGCTTCGACCAGGGCCGGACGCGAGAGGTCGCCGCCGTCTATCGCCGCTACGAGGACACGGCGGTGCTCCGCCCAAGCAGGGCACACCTCCACGGTGTGCTCCACCGTGTCCTCCGGTCGATCCTCGCAGTGGGAGCACCCGGGCGTTTCCTCCCGCCCGATTCGGTGCAGGAAACTCCCGAACACACCGTGTCCGGTGAGGACCTGCGTCAGGCGGAAGGTGAGGACGCCGTGGCGTCTCTCAAGCCACTCCTCAAAGAGGGGTCTTATCGCCGCTATTTCATTTTGTACTGGCGAAATGGGCAAGTACCAGGAGACTCGTGCAAAGCCGTAATCGTACCTTTGTATGAGGGGAAAGAGGTTCACGGCAGGACTGCATAAATTACCACGGTATAAGCCTTCTTAGCGTCGTCGGTAAATTGTATGCGAAAGTGTTGATTTAAAAGGGTTGTGAATGAAACAGGCGAAAAAGTATGGGATGCACAAGCGGGATTTAGAAAGGGAATGGAATGTACGGATCAGGTCTTTTCTTTGCGGTGCATAGCCGAAAAGTGTTTGGCTAAAACAAAAAGGTTTATTGCGCGTTCGTGGACCTAGAAAAGGCCTATGATAGAGTGGTGAGGAATGAATTGTGGTCAGCATTGTCCGTGAACGGTGTGAGCAGCATCCTCATATGAGCATTGCAATCTCTTTATTGGGATTCTAATGCTTGTGTAAGGATAAACTGGACATACACTGAATGGTTTAATATCGAAAAAGGTGTTAGACAGGGATGTGTAGCATCACCGTGGCTGTTTAATCTGTTTATGGACAATTGCTTGGCAGATTTAAAAGAGAATGAAAGCGGGTTGAGAATGAATGAGTTACTCGCCAAATGTTTTTTCTATGCTGCTGACCAAGTATTACTTACGTCTTCGGCCGAGGAGTTGCAGGAGATGGTAACTACTATGAATGGAGCTTTTGTTAGGAAGGGAATGAAGATAAATGTAAGGAAGACGAAAGTGATGGTGTTTGAAAGAGATGCAGTGACCGACTGCAATATCGTGATTGGAGATGAACAAATTGATCAGCTGAAAGAGTTTGTGTATCTGGGTTCAAAGTTTACAAAAGATGGAAAGTGTGAGAGTGATATCGATAGAAGAGGGAATGCAGGAAACATGGTGAATGGAGCTTTACACTCCTTTATGAGCAGTCGAAAGGTGTCTAACAAGGCTCGTTTGGCTGTGCATGAGGGGGTATTGGTTCCGACACTCATGTACGGAAGTAAAAGTTGGGTATGGCAGAAGAAACACGAAAGCAGAATAAATGCAGTTGAGATGAGAGCGTTAAGAAGTATGATAGGAGTTAAACTGGGTGAAAGGATAAGAAATAGTAAGATAAGGAAACGTTGTGGTCTGAAAGAAGATGTAGTGACAAAAATTGAGAAAGGTATGCTGAGATGGTTTGGCCATGTCGAGAGAATGAATGAAGAATGATTGACGAAAAAAGTGTATGAGGCGAGTGTGAATAAAAGTGCTGGAAGGGATAGAGCTAGGTGGACATTTCAAGACCAAATCAGGGACGTCTTGAAAAAAGGCCAGGTTAAGAGCACCCTTAACCGTAGAGCATGTATGAAGGAGAATAATGAAAGTGGACGAAGCGAAACAAGTATGTAAGGATCGTAGCAAGTGGAAAGAAGTGGTCTCTGCCTACCCCTACGGGAAAGAGGCGTGATTATATGTATGTATGTAAAATAAATTCGCTCCGCCTCCTCCAGACCGGGAAAATAAATTAAATTAAACTAATTTTTACGGATTTCATCGCGTTCCATTTAACTTTTTAATTCCCGGCGTTTCGGGTGATTTATAGCACCCATGGTCATGGGGGGACTGTGGTGTTTGACGTGCCGATGTCATAGTTAGCCCGGCTACCTTCAGTTTTTGAATATTAATTTTTGGTCCGATCTACGCAGAATGAGCTTATAGTATCTTGAAGTCTTGCAGTTGTATGCTTGGGTTTGAATTTTATTTTATTAATTATAGGATCCCAAGCAGATGGCAGCACCCTCTTCTCTGTTGAAGTTACGATGTTTTTTAATTAAAAAAGCCTCGCGAACCGTCTTTGGTAGGAATCGGTGATCTGTTGTGAGGATGTGTGGCTATCCAATCTAATGTAATAGTGGAGACGGTCTTGTACATTTTAACTCACTGCAGAATTCCCGGAACGTCGGTGCTTCAAGTCTGTTATATGTTCATTCACGCGGGTTTTTATAGATCTTTTTGTTTGTTTTATGTAAGAGAGATCACATTCACAATCCTGCTTGTACACTCCTGCATCTTGTAGAGTGATATGTCACATGACGGATGGTAAATATTTACTAATCTTCCTCGTTAAGAAATAATAAGGAAACATCAAAATGTATGTGCATCAGAAATACAAAATACAATAAATACCGTCAGCAAGATAAATTATAGAAAAAGAAAGGTCGAGCGATCTCAATACACAAACAATAAAATTTTATGTTAGAAACGCAATTTGAATTCTCGGAAAGTGAAATATCTTCGCAGTCATTAATTGTCCTACATAATCACGATAAAATGCGTGAACCTACAGAATGTTCATAGTTTGATGCATGCCGTTAACCCAGATAAGCCTGAAACTAAAATTTTCTGAAAATTTTGAAAAAAGTTACATTATTTAGTTTATTAGATCTTATGCAACATAAAAAAAATTATGAAAAAAAATTAAGTGTAAGGCTTTCAGGGAAACAGCCGTCCTATATGTAGGACAGTAGGATAATAAGAGGAAATAAAAGACCATTTATGACAAAACGGAATGTAATTAAAAAGTGTAGTTTATTAGATAACTATTGATTATATTACCGATTGTTATATGAATTTACTAGATTAACACTATTTATGAATGATATGTTTCAAAACACTTGACACACACTCCAACATCACATTTCTTGCAACGTGTCAAACATTTTTTTTGACATTGACGACAGTGTGTTTGCTTCGATTGAGGAATAACCAGATGATTCATTTGGTCTTTACGACTATCAGCATGTTCATGATGGGAGGGTCGGCTAGGCCCTCTTTTGGCATTTTTTCTGTTTGATTCAATCAAAGCAATTGCTACCCTTCTGCGAAAGCCAAGATGATCCAGTTTTCCATGATTTATTTTATATAACTGCCATGCATTATGTTCGGCAAGATCAATCATGTGTGTGAGCAACGGCATGTACCATTTCTTACCTCGTATACCAATTCGGTAATGTGAAATATTTTCATCAGACCGATCCACTCCTCCCATATATTTGTTATAGATATATGTGGTTCTTCTATGACAATGTTTCTCTTTACACTTTGTGAGAAGCGTTTGGCAGATTGTTTAGGATTTATTCCTACAGCATTAGAAGCAATACTGAATATATTATTGTCATGCCATTTAGCAATAATGAACGTGTTGTCATGTGTCGTTCTGTAATTGACAGCACCACGTTCCTTTTTTTTTCAGTAACTTCGATGTAATCAGAGGACAACTAGATGTCCTGTTTTCTCGAACTGTCCCAGTGCAACGAAGGCCTTTCTTTGTTATCTCTTCCAGCAAGGGCGTCCCAGTAAAAAAATTATCAAATACTACGTGGTAAGGAAGGTCGAAGCCACGTGAAATCAGCACATCGCAAAAAGTGAGAACAACGCTTGCACCCAGCCCCAATTTTTTATATATTGGATTGCACATAGTTGTAGCATCTTGGTATGGTTCCATCCATAAAACATACCCTAACCGTGTAGCACCAACCCAAGCTTTGAACCCGTACCTAATAGGTTTACCTTTTATGTGCTGTTTGCAGCCATGTCTACCATAGTAGGGGATCATGGCCTCATCTACACTGTAATGCTCTTCAAGAGGAGAAAACTCTAAGAACTTTTTATTTAGAAGTGTAACTAGGGGGCGTACTTTTGTGTATTTGTCTTGCAAATCCAGATTATCATTGACATGAAGGTGGCGAAAAATAAAGTCAAATCTATCCCTAGTCATAGCCGAGCTGATCAATTCATTCTTTGTATCAGGGGAGTTTTCCCAATACATTCTTCTACGGGGGAGCCATGAATAACCACTTACCAACAATATGCCGATGAAACATTTCATATCTTCAGTGGTTATGTCTCCAGGCAAATTCTTTTTGACAGCATATTTATTGCTCTCTGACACCAACAACGAAATAACATCTTCATCTAAGAAGTTTTCAAACCACTCAATTGGGCGCTTATCTTGGCAAGCGCCTTGAACATCTGGCCAATTCACGGGATTTTTTGCCAAGTCCCGTTTTCTCCATGCGTAGGTACGCCTACGTTTAGTTCGACCTGTAGAATCAGAAGGTTCTTCTTCTGTATCACTCACCATAATCTGCCCTTGAATCATTACTTCAGCCGGTTGAAGCAGAATGTTTCGTGGCAAATTATTCAAAGTTACATTATCTTCTTCACCCGAATCTTCGTCAGTGAGACAGTCAGGATCAACAGGAGGAGGTAGAATACATATCAGTCGTTCTCTATAATCTTCTTCATTATCAGAAACATTTTCTAAAGCATCTAAAATTTCATGCGCAGCTAACGGTCTGTAAAGAAAAAGTTGTATTATTGTACTAAAATCATGTATATTATCCTACTGTCCTATATATAGTACGCTAGTATTTGTAACAAGTTATACGTAATTTATTTATATTATTTTGCTAGAATATTTATTTAGTACAAAAGTTAAGGTTATCAACTAGATATTAACACAGAAAAAAACAACTCACGAGTAAAATATAACTTTTTATACATACCTGTCATTTGCCATGTCTGCAACGCACTTTTATTATACACTTATAAGGTAAAATATAAGGTAAAAACTGTTAAAATAACTGTCTTTTTATTTTTTCTAATAAAGCTGACACGTCTCTTACTGCAAATTATAAGACTAAATAATCTTAGATAAAGAGGGTATTCTGATATTTTTTTTTATTTCTACTGTCCTAAATATAGGACAGTAGGCTTATCTGGGTTAAAGTCGTAGCTTGTCGTACTGTCAGCATTATTGATATGACTCGACAGAGTTGCGCTCCTGTTTTTTTTAAAAGTTTTATGCTACACTTTTAGTTCATGTTCACTAAAATGCGTAAGTACAAGAAAACATAACATGCCTACGTATAAGCTGTGAAATATCCGAGATCAACGTATTTTTTTCACTTCTAGAAAGCAAAAAAATACTTGATTACAAAGTGTCAAATTATTTATGAGTAGATCATTTTGTTTTAATTTTTAAATACCTTACAATAAGCCTTACCTCGTATAACTTTAGTCGAAAGAAAATATTATTTTGAAGTGTACACTAAAATTTAGTCTATATATGTTTAAAAATAAGGATTGTCATATTATTTGCTATAAAATTAAACCTTTATCTTATACACTACTTAAAACAAAATAAGGGGCGCCACAGATATTTCGTTTTTTTTATGGTCAGAAATATGTGCTTGGGTTGTTTTAAATTCAATAAAACAATCTTTTTTAATTAAATTTAATGCAATTAAACAAAAAAAAACTTAATCTATGGATGTTTTTGTTTTTTGTTTTCACTTTTTAAGGCTGTTTAGACCTAACAATAGAATTAAACTGTAGAGTAAATGCACAATGTTGTATCTTTTGTTATAACGGCTATGTCTTCCTATTTTAAAAACACATTCTTGGAGCCTTGCTGTCAAGCTCTCAATAAGATGGCGAATGTTTTCTTCTGGGATCTGTCCTAGCACCTTTACATTAACTGAATCAACTATTGCTGTATATGCTGTAGTTGCTATATAATTTCCGACGTTTGAGGTATTTTATAGCACCTATGGTCGCGAGGGAGACTGAAGTGTTTGACGTTCCAATGTCATTGTTAACAAAGGCTACTTTCAACTTTTCATTATTATATATATCTACTGTGGATAGAAGAGTTCTACAAGCAAGTAGATGATGTGGCGATGGCCTCACCTGTCAGAAGAAAGCCCTTCTTACTCCCTGTCTATCCTCATTTCAACAAGCGGTACGTAGAGGATACTTTCACAAATTTACCATCAGACACATTTACTGCATTTTCAGACAAAATTAACTCCATAAACTCTAAAATTCAATTCACTATAGAGTAAGAAGCAAATAATTAGCTTTCCTAGATGTTTCAGTTATTCGAAATCCTAATTACACAATCAGTCATACTGTGTATAGAAAAAAGACCCATAGTCACCGCTATTTAAACGGTGAATCTCACTAACATCGTTCACAGTTAGCTACCGTGGCAAATTTTTTGTTTCAGAGAGCACAAGGGTTCTGTGATAGTAATCACTTAGCCGCCGAGCTCCGGCAAGTCAAGCAAGTTTTGCACGATAACATGCTTCGGGTCGCGCGCTTCAGTCACAGTGACCGAGTAAAACTGGCCACAGTTGAGCGTTGGCCTGCTGTACTACCATATGTTAAAGGAGTCACAGACAAGATTGGATATATTTTGAAGCGGGCTTCCATAAGAACACACTAGAAGCCACCGAAGACATTTAATCAGTTCTTACCATCAATCAAATGTAATATCCCTCTAGAAGATATAGGATTGTATAAGCTTGAGTGTGAATGTGGCCTCTCTTACATATAACAACCAAAAAGATCCATAAAAACCCGCGTGAAAGAACATATCGCTGAAATGAAGCACCGGTGGACCGGGAAGTCTGCGGTATGTCAACATGTTCAGGATTGTCCCAACCATTATATCAGATTTGATAGAGCACAAATCCTCGCAAAAGAACAACGATTCCTTCTAAGGATGATCTTAGAGGCTATTGAAATTTAAAAAAAAAAACATTCTAATTTTAGTAGAGGCGATTGCTAGATGCTATCGCCTGCTTGGTATCCCGTAATTAATAAAATTAAATCCAATCACAAGTATATTACTGCAAGACTTCAGATACTCTAAGCTCGGTATGCGTAGATCGGATCAAAAATTAACAATTAAAAGTTGAAGGTAGCCTTCAACTTTTAACTATTAATTTTTGGGATGTCAAACACTTTAGTCCCCCCGTGACCATGGGTGCTGTAAAATTCCCAAAATGTCGGGAATAAAAAAAGTTAAAATTAAACGCGATAAAGTCCGTAAAATCCGTTTTATTTCACGTGCAGTATTCGTGTAAATATGAGAAATCATTAAGAACTCATATTTTCATAAACTGTAATAACGGTTTATCATTATTTATATATTTTACTTAAGTTTAAAATTTGGACGGAGGGGAAAAAGATGTTTGATTGCAAAGATATAAATAATATTTTATCACATTTATTATACTAACATGTATTCTATTATTATAATTAATATAACGAGGCATTACTTTGCGGAAAACCATTAAATTAAAGTTGGTAAAAATTGCCTCACGTATATCCGCTCGATAAAATAAAATGATGTGTCTTACGTAGCTTGAAGAGCACCTTCGGTTTTTCCTCAATTGCGTGCACTATCCCCGTCACTAGTATTCCCTAAAACTTAAAAATTAAAAACAAACCGCCGGTTAACGCTCGCTACTTACGTGGGGAACGTTTGCGTCAGCGGGCTGCATAAATAGCAGTTGTTTTGGATCGCTGCTCTCTGCGCCTCCTTTTCCCTTCGCTTCCGATTCGGCAGAAAAGCCAACAGGTGGTGTTTAGTGGGTAGGCACTTCTCAGTGAGTCACACTTAGCCACGCAGCCGGCTGCCGTGTTATGCTATGAGCATTCACCACCTCCCTTTCCCGTTTCCGGAGGGTAGCCTTGCTTTGGGCACAAAAAAAAAATCACCGCTCACTTAGCGGTAAGTCACCGCAGAGTCTACATCACCAGCACATACCTCGTGTTGAGGACAAACTCGTGTCGTATTGTCGTTAGTGGTATATATTTCCTAGTTTAGTGGTGTTGGGAGTAATGGTGCTGGGATTAGTGGTGACGGGGATAGTGCACGCAATTGAGGGAGGGCGGGAGATGCTCTTAAAACTAGGTAAGACACATCATTTTATTTTATCGAGCGGATTCGCGAGGTAATTATTTACCAACTTTAATATTCTATTATTGTTTAAGAAAGAAAAGTCAAGTACCCGTAAGATAGTGTTTAAGATTTTTCATAGTTTTAATACCTACGTTACCGTGAAATGGCGGTGTAAGAATATCCACTATTCCATATCATCCCGTGGGTGTATGTAGTAAGGCGACGGAGGGAAACAAATCAGGAGATGGTTAGCAGCGTTTTTCTAATAACGACCAACGCGCTTGTCAAGCATGGCAACTATGGCAAATATCCCCCCTATGAGGCAATCTATGGAGGAGGCCTATGTTCAGAAGAGGACTTTGATAGGTTGTAACGATAATGGTTACGCCTGCGTTCGCCCTCCTAGCGGGGGTGAGGAGAAGAGCACAAGGGATTCGAAACTCATGGGCCATTAGAACCATCCTTCCAGGCCTTATTGGTGAATTTAGTCCATGGCTGCATGTCGACCATGTTTCAGTTGCAAAAATTGAGGTGAGCTGTACAGCGTTATACGTTAGCACCACTGCTCCCGTGTCCTCTTAGTGTTGTCTGAGTTCGGAGGATACAAGGGGCGCAGTTTCATATTAACACTTAGCGACATAATGTAAGCCTTTAACCCTTGATTTAGTTAGTTCTTAGGATCAACTACGTATTAAGTTCAATAATTTATTAGAATACTCAATTCCTTTTATACATTACATAATGTCATCATTTAAATAAATTAATAGTAAATAACATTGTTAATAACTAGCTTTTATTAAAATGTTTTAAAAATAAGAATATAAACTTAAAATTAAATAAATTTATTTAATTCCACAATTGATATGATATAAAAGCTTGTCGCGAGATTTATCTGATTTATAAAAGCATTAGTTTTTTTCTTAAATTTACCTACTTGTGTCAATATCAAGTTACGTATTTTATTCTTGTTTACAAACACAGGTAAATCTTGTGACAAGCTTTTGTATCATATAAATAATGTGTAATGTAATAAATGACATTGTTCTGCGTCCATACAACGTTCGCCTATGAACCAACAGTGAAAAATACCTTTTTAAGTCCGAAATTACACATAATTTTATGTAAGAACGATAACTCCTGACGGAAACTTCTGAAAACATATAAAAATAAAACATAACCTCGATATTTATATGTGTAGAGCCATGCTGCAGCTATATTAGTAGTGTAGTTGTAGCACGAATGGGTCGGCTCGACCGAGTAAGGACCACGCTGTCACAGAAAACCAGCGTTAAATAGCAACTTAATACTGCTGTGTTTCGTATGGTGAGTGTAGAGAACCAGAGACCCTTTTTACTGGAAAAGAGGCATTCCATCTTAGTCCTCACGGCTGACAACACATTTGCATTTTAATTCGCAAACGAAGATAGATGTAGATGTCTATGGGCCACAGCAACCACTTACCATCAAGTGGACTGTGTGCTCATTTGTCACCCTTATTCTTTAAAAAAAAAAACATTACTATATTATTGCTCAGTTCAGTTTTCGCCTAGAATTTATACGGTAAATAAAACTCAGGCTGTGATTAGGTAAAGTTATCGCATAACAAGCAAACTAACTGCAGTTTCCGAAAACATTTGCAGGAGACGTGCGATCGTTTTCATATTATGAAACGAAACGAAAACGATCGCACGTCTGACGTCTATCTATTTTAACGTCTTGTCATCTGTTAACATTATGGACGTTTTTTGCATGGCACAATGCAGATTTGGCCAATGAGAGGACAACAGTATTGTTATTTTAAATGAAAACGGATGATTTTACTGTATTCCAGTTCCTTGTGATAATGATCTGAGGTATATTTAAAAATATTAACGTTTTCATAATATACTTGAGTTTTTTGAAATATGTACGTAAAGGTATTGTGCGATTGGCCAAATCACAGGTGCCCATAAACTCAGCACATTAGTATTAAATATAGGTATAAAGTTCAAAATCTAAAAAGTCCTTTTTATTTTGATTACACAATTTAGAAGTGTCCGTTACTATCTATAATTAAGGATAAGAATTTTGGTAAGTATCAAGTATATGTTGGTTCTTAGGCGAGTTTTTACAATGTCCTTTATGGAATCGACTTAATTTAAAGTTTATTTTCTTCCTTTTAGAGTATTTAAATAAATAAATTGTTTTTAAAATGTTTTTTTTTAGTTATTGTTGGAGATGTTTTAAGTCTATTAATTTTATTAAATCGTCATTGTTAGTTTTTGATCGCCATCTTAGATCTATCATCTTGATTTTTTATTGCCAGCAGTTGACTCTTATCTATCCTTACAACATTTGTTCGAGCACCACCAACTACCCATAATCTTTTGTTTTTTTTCACCATTATGAATTTTTTCACCACCGCTAGAATTTTCCCAGTGTGTAGGCCGATATTGGTTAAAACGCAAACACACAAAGTCTTACCGTTTAGTCGCGTAGTAGTTCACTATCTCCTGCTACTATACGAGCTGAACGTGGACGTCATTTAATTCGTTCTTCTCAGCGAACCCTTTCATTTGATATCCATGTCATGGGGATGCATAAAAATATAGCCCGCCATCTTGAGCCATCCGCCATATTGGATTTAGAATGATTTCACTTTGCTAACTATTCATTGTCATCCAAAGTAATACATGTATCCAAAATTTCAGCTGAATAGATTCACGATAACAGCTTTAAAATTCAGTTGTAGGATTTGATGCTATCAAACATACATTGCAAGCTAAATAGAAGCTTTTAAAATATAATATGGATTATCTTCATGACTTTTAAGTACCAAAAATATTTCAATCATCGCATCATAATCCTGTAGAATTAAACCGCAGACCAATATAAGATAGGATTAGTCTGCTGTGAAACGTACTGGTATGGGTCGGCAAACAGTTTCGTATCTTATTGTGAAACAAATTTCCGAATAATGCAAATTTATACAAATTAATTGCCAACGGCAACTTTGGAAGTAAATAAAACTAAGAAGTGCTGAGATTATGTAAATGTAAATTAATTTAATATTAAATGTTTTAATATATTGTTTTCGAGTTAAAAAAGTATTCAATACATTTTTTTAAATACCTTCTTGATATTGACGAGACATCAAGGGGTGAATGATTTTGCACTTTTGCTCTACACCTCCGGAGTAGTGACACTATAAGGAACGGAATTGAATAATTTTTAAGGACTTTGAGTACCTACTAGTTTTAAAACGAAGCTCCGCAGTGAATTCATCCCCACCCGGAGCCTTGCTGTTTTTAATGTGCTGGACAGTCATTATCTTCGAACGCTCAAACTGACGTCTGGAACATCACCGGAATAGTATTGAATAAGACTAGCTCTATGGTCGTTACTCACACTTGCATGCGGCTCCAACGACAATGTTTATAGCTGTCCGTAGAAATTCTCAATCTAACTCAAAATCCCATGAGTATCGGAAATGACGTTCCACAATTGGCTTTAATATCAGGTTGCTTTTTCCGGTTGACAGAACTCTAGCAACTACCAATTTTGATTCCGCTCAATTGCTTCTTCAATACGAGCTGCATTGCAGTTGAGTATGTTTCGCCATGCATTTGGAGATTTGTCATATTTTTTGAGGACTGAATTTTTCCATCTACTATTCATGTATTTGAAAGCGTGATCGGAAAGTATATGACTTATTACTGTGACTTGTCTGGTAAAACTTAGCTTTGACTGCATGGTTAGTTTCCACAAATTTGTCATTTACATTGTCCGCTAATATAGCATTTTTTTTTAAGTACGGATAACGATTTTTTATTTAAATTGAATTTTTCTTATAAAACAATAATTGAGGTGAAGTATTTATTTTTAAATGAAGAACCTATTAGGAATTCGACATTTTAAAAAGCTCATAATTCGGTCTGTATGGGTTCGTAGGTACTATGTGGTTACTCGCAATGCAAGCAAAAATATGTACGTAACATTTCTTTTTATGCGTAAGGCTACCTGCAAACCGTTTCGGTCGCTCTGAGGTTTGCGGCGCGAATGACGCCCAACCAGACGCTTGCTATTCACAACGTGCGGCTCAGTTTGCGGCTGTCCGCTATTGAGTAAGATTGTGTGCACGTGGTACGTTTATGATGGATATCGAAAATGTTTTAATACGTGGTAGAGGCATGCTGCAGCAATATTATGGTTGTAGCACGAACAAAACGGCTCGACCGGGGAAGGACCACGCTCTCACAGAATACCAGCGTTAAATAGCAGCTCAACGTTGCTGTGTTTTGTATGGTGAGTGTAGAGAACTGGAGACGCTTTTTACTGGATATGAGGCATTCCATCTTAGTCCATACTGGTGACAACGCATCTACATTTTGATTCGTGATCAAAAATAGATGTAGATGTCTATGGGCTACAGCAACCACTTACCATCAGTTGGACTATGTGCTTGTTTATCATCCTTATCCTGTAAAAAGATTATTATCGAATTTTTCTTCAAATAATTGTTCAAACGTGTTTTGCTCATCCTAGTGAATCTCAAAAATTTAATTTCAAATCTTTGAAATGAATCGATATGACCGCAAATCGCAACGTTTCTTCAACCGCAAGTTGCGGCTGCGAAAGCGGCTGCCCGCAATCTGCTTGGCCGTATTTGCAAACGTATCCTACGCTCCGCCGGATAGCTAGCAGCATTGCGGTAACCTGCACAGTGCAGACGAAGGCTTAACCTAATTTAACATGTAATTTTTTAATAACTTAAATAGACGAAGAAAATGTGTCTCTTAAAATTAGATAATCACTTATACGCTTATACGCGGCCCCATGTGACATTTTTATTATTTTTTATTAGAAGAGTGAGCAAACGAGCATGCGGTTTACCCAATGGTAAGTGACTACCGCCGCCCATGAACAACAGCAATAACAGGCGAATTGCAGATGCGTTGCCGACCCTTTAGAAATGTGTAAGCTCTTTTCTTGAAGGTCCGTAAGTCGTATCGGTCTGGTAAAATTGCCGGTGGTAAACAATTGCACAGAGAAGTTGTACGAGCAAGAAAACTCCTAGTAAAATGCAAAGTCGTGGACCGCCAAGCATCCAGATGGTGAGGATGGTATCGTGAATTTTGATACGATGTGCATTCGTGAAATTTGGCGGCTGGAATTAATCCGAACAATTCCTCAGAGCACTCTCCGTGGTAGATTCGATAGAAAATGCAAAGGGATGCAACATCCCTACGTAGCGCCAGTATATCGAACCTATCATAAAGAACTTGGTCCTCGACGATTCGAACCGCTCTGCGCTGAATTCGGTCTAGTGGAAGGAGCTGGCACTAGAGTTCTCCGGCCCAGAGATGAGAACAGTATTCCATGTGAGGCCGAACTTGCGCTTTGTAAAGTTGCAAGCGATGTGCCGGCATGAAATACTGCCTCGCTCTGCTGAGCACGCCGAGCTTTTAAGAGGCCAATTTGGCTTTGCCTTCCAAGTGAGCATGAAACTGCGCACTATTCGATATTTCGACGTCGAGGATTCCGATGCTAGCTGAGGGAGCAAGGGGAGTGCCTTGAAACTCAGGAGATACGACAAAAGGGGTTCTTTTTAGCGGTAAACGCGCAAACTTGGGTTTTCTGGGGATTGAACTGGACTAGATTTAGTCGCTCCCAATCCGAACTTTCTCCAGCAAAGACTCGACTTTAAACACAAGTTTGTGCCGGTACTCAGCGACGTTTTCTTGAGAAATATTGGCACGGCCGGTGTATAAGGCATTACCAGTGCTGTCGTCTGTATAGCAATGAATGTTACCAGCTTGCAACATTGATATGCAAAACATACAGCGTTGGTGATAGCACGCAGCCTTGTGGAACACCAGCGTTAATAGGCTTGAAATCAGAGCATGCACCGTCTACTACGACCTTGACGCTCCGATCAGCAAGAAAAATGGTGATACAATTGCACAATTTCTCGGGAAGCCCATAGGAAGGGAGCTTCAAAGGAAGGCCTTCGCTATGTCCAAAATAACGGTCAATGCCTCCCCCTTGGACTCTACTGCTTCCGCCCATCTATGAGGCAGGCAGACCAGAAGAACACCAGCTGATCGACCCCGACGAAAACCGTATTTGCAGTCACTAATTGCTGGTGATCCTAAAGGTACCTCATGAGCTGGCAGTTAATAATGGATTCCATTATTTTGGAGAACAAGGAGGTGATAGAGATGGGCCTGTAGTTGGACAGGTCTGAGCGGTCGCCCTTTTGTAGGGATCGGGTGGACCAAAGCTGTCTTCCATGAGTTTGGGACTACGTCTTGGGAGTAGGAGTACCGTAAAAGATGCGTTAAAACATATATGCGATAATACAATTTCAGTATATTTTACAAGGTATTTAAAGTTTTGGTTTTCTGTCTCTAGTAAGTAACTATCCCATAAAAAACCCAATCCTATAAAAAAAAACTAATTCTATTAGTCTAGACTTTAGATCAAGCTATTAATTTTCTTTGAAAGTTGTAACTTATTTTATAACTAAATATGGCTTGGGCTAAAAACATTATATTATGTAGTACCTAACTTCATGATTTAATTAGCAATTACATTAGATTTTTAAATTAAGGGTTAAACGATGGCATGTAACATAGTACCTAGTAGTAATTTTTATATATATAAAGTAAAATATCTTAGAGAATTCGACTAACATTTTATGACTGGGCGATGTTTGATTTATATATTAAATTTTCCATAAATTTATCCCTCATTCATCCATCGAATAAAGTCATACCTAGCGTGAGTTATTCCATTATTTTACAATACAAGCGAAAAGTTTTAGCGTGTGAACAATAGCAATTACTGGAGACAACCCTATATCCCAGGATCTAGTTTTCAACTGCAAACATAATATTAATGTTATCAAAAATGACCACAAGATATATTAGTCTTTTTTTTATAGGATAAGGGTGACAAACGAGCACACAGTCCACCTGATGGTAAGTGGTTGCTGCGGCCCATAGACATCTACATCTATCCTCTATTACAAATAAAAATGTAGATGCGTTGTCACCCTTGAGGACTGAGATGGAATGCCTCATTTCCAGTAAAAAGGGCCTCCGGCCACCTGCAATCACCAAGCGAAACGCAGAGGTAAACCTCTACTTCACGCTGGTTTTCTGTGAGGTCGTGGTACCACCCCGGTTCGAACGGCCCATCCGTGCGACAGCAAAGCTGCCGCGTGGCTCTACCACTGCTAAATTAAGATTTGTAGTTTTTTTTGTTAACAAGTTTTATATAAATGATAGAAAAAAAATATATATACTCGTACATATAACTTTTTGAACTTAAAAAGTTTGGGTTCCCTATTCGGCCGCAACCTCTAGCCAACCAGGAGTAAACAGCTATCTGTCCGTTGAAATTATACGTATCTAACGTATTTTTAAAAATCATAGCTATTTTTTATCTATGCCATGAAGTAGGGTTGCGGATTTTAAAAGCAGTCGCAAATAAAGGTTATGCAAGAGAGAAGCAAAGATTTTCATACCGTTTTACTGCACATAACAATGAAAAACACAATAAATATTTTTTAATTTATTTATTTTCCGACTGTGGCTGCTTTTTAATCCACAACCTTACTCCATCGAATAGAGAAAAAAATAGCTTTAATTTGATACATGATTAATTAAAATAAGTTATGAATGTACTGTAAAACACAGGGTTTGCTCATTTCATTTTGGTTAGTGGTTCATTTAATTTAAATGGGTAGTAGATTATCTTACGCTGTATAAACTTTTAAAAAGAAATACAGTAAAATATAGTTTAGTAAAATTATAATTTTTGATTGCTTAATTATTTTGCGTAAAAACTTCCACCACTTTTATTAAAATATTACAATTTTTTGCAGTACTGACTGTGTTCAAACTAACTATGTAGTTATATTTGTAAAACGAAGATTTCGGAAGCAATTCTTTTAAAATCGTTTTTACGTGACGAAATACAAATAGTAATTGGAGTCTAAGTGCTTTGAAGTATGTTAAAAGTATATTACAAAGCCAATATTACCTAAAGGCGACCTAAAGTCATTTCCAAACTTAATGACTAAAACCATTTAAAGCGCAACGTAATCCAGTTGCAACCGACCAACACAATTAATGGCTTAGTGAAATTTTAGCATAAGCCTACGTGACACAGGTGCTTAACGTTAACGTTTTATATGTTACCAACAGCCATGTTACTAAAAGTTTATTAAGCTTCAGTTATCGGCATTATAACACTTAATTTTTTTTTTAATTTTAAGGCTTATTTTTGTGAAAAAAGTCTTAGTTACCTAACGACAGAATATGAAAGTCTCGTCATGTTCTTAGTAAATGCATTCATTTTGAAACTTCGACAACAATTGGGTCGAATCCTTTGGTTCAAATCTCAGTCAGAGATAACATCTGCAAGAAAAAGCATATTTTTAGTTGTCGCGTATGTTATGTGTACTCCACAACTAGGGTTTGGGTACTTTTCGTAATTTTAGTTGTCTCGAGTCCCGGGACTTTCAAGTCGAGACTCGAGACGAGACAAGATTGTCGAAATTGTTATGAAATCATTTTCATTTTCAAACATGCTATGCGCCGCGACTTCGCCCGCGTGTAATTGAGGGTTTTAATTATATTGCTTACAAACCTAATTTTTTTTCTCAAATATAAGTAGCCTAAGTTACTCCTTAGAACATCGGATATCTGCCAGTGAAAGTCCCGTCGAAATCGGTCCAGCCGTTTCAGAGATTAGCCGGAACAAATAGACAGACAGACAAAAATCAAAAAAATTGTGTTTTTGTTATAAGTACCATATGTAAATTCATATGCACAGAGTAAAAAGCTGTTATTTTAGCATTACAAACAGACACTTCAATTTAATTTATTTGTATAGATATAAATAATTGAAGGAGCCTAGCGCCATGTGTTAGTTTAATGAATAATTAATTGGTCTACTACGTAACTACTGCGTACTGTTAGGAGGGCCGCTCTGAAGGTGTTTTTTAAAAAAAAACTTTTACACCCAATCCCGGAAGTTCTTTTGATTTATTTCCCCAATATTAAAATAATACAAAAAATGTACTAAAGCCGCGAACGGCGTGTGCGATATGCACTTAATATGGGTTGGAGCTGCACTGCCTCGATTACCTCAAACACTACGCTTATATATATATTATATACGAAATAAAATAATCGAGTCAGCGCTTTTAACTAAATAGGGTTGGACATAACATCTCCCCCCTTTTGACGGAGCTCATCCTTCTTTTAAATAAGGGATGAGCAGAGTCTTACAAACAACACAGTGAAAATTTGAATACAAAAATAATCATACAATAGTTAAATAGAATTAGTTCAATTATTTATTATTATGATAAAATCAAATAGAGTTGATACAAAGACATAGTAAAATAAAACTATTCTTAAACAATATCTTCACAAAATTATTAAAACTTATTTATTGACATTATGAACTAGTATATTTTTATAAGATTCAGTGAACAATGAAATAGTAAAAGATTCAGTGAATAATGAAATAGTAGAATATTCAGCGTTGAATTAATATTTTTTTTATTTCAAATATAAACATTTAATAATATTAATATCTAAGATACAGTATATAAAATAAAAGAAATATAAACTTCAATTATAATGTAACATAAAATTTATGGTATAAGTATAGTTAAGTAATATAGTAATTAATTATTACATAAGTTTCGATTTGATAAGTTGAATTTACCAAATGTTCTTTTCATTTGATTTTGCACTGGCATGTTGGGTAAGGATATAGAATCCTTTTTATCATCGTCTGATGATGAGACTTCGGTTAACTCAATAGAATTACTAACTTTTGATTCGTGTTTAACAATTCGTCGTGTATTGCACTGATTAAATATTTGTATACAGCAGCAAGAATCGTTATTTCTCTTAATAAGGCAACAAAACATTTTATAGGAAACATATAAAATAAAACAAATAATCAAGAAGTATGTAAACGATGAATAGTAATTACCATATTCAATAATGTGAGATTGTTCTTGAACCTTATTGATCTCACTTTGTAAGTTATTTAAGGAATGATAAGAATATTTTAGAGTGTCCATGTCTAGGCTAGTTAGACATATAGGGGATAAGTAGGGAATCGATTTATTTAAAACTTCCTTATTACAACAATCGTCTTCTGTAATATTAAAGTTTAAATTCATTTTATTTTCAATTTTAATAGATTTAGTTGTAGATGGTAATAATTGAATTGTCTTAGAAAAACCAATACAGCTTTCATTTAAACTTAGGATACCTGTTCCTAAAATAGTAAAATCTTGTATTATATTATTACATTTTATAGTTAATTTACATTTTTCAGATTGTACATAGATAAACTTATTATTACTTATTTTATACATCGATGTATGGCGATTTGTCCATATAAAAGGTTAGAGTTACATTGAAATGGTAAAGATAACGTTGCTTCAGTTAACAATTTCGTTTCACAAGATAGATTGTATTGTATAATTTATCGTATAATTGTAGAAAATATAGAAATTAAAAGACATATAGAATAATCATTAGTGATAATATTACAATCATTTAAATTATCTTACAAACTATAACTAAGTCTATCTTCTGTTATTCCAAGATAAGGCTTGGTGGGTTGGATTAGGGCGAAAGAATTAGGATTACAAGGATTATGAGGGGTTGGTAAGGATATGCATTTGTATAAAGTGAACTTTAAAGAAGAAATCAGTGGTATGCGTAATATGAAAATTATTCTTTGATTATAATAGAAAGATGTGAGTTTTGAAATATCTATCAGAGAATGTATATTTTCAACCGTTAATGTTTCTGGAAAATCTAGTCGCTTATTTATATAGTTACTCTGTTTTAATAGCTCGCGAAATAAGTTTGTAGGAGTTATCACACTAGGATGTAAAATGTTTGCCTTAGAAAATAAGATAGAGTTTAGTACATTATCTAAGAAATTAGAAATAGTGGCCAAAGAGCTTTCTATTATATTAAGTAAAGCATATATTTTAGAGATGTGTGATAATTGGCCATTGTTTTTGACAATTTGGGATAACACAATATTTAAAGAATTTATTTGAGAATTTAATTTATTTTCATTCATATTTAGTTTATATATTGTTGAGTTAAAAACATTAATAGAAGATTGAATTATGTGGATATTATCCTTCATTAGTTTTAGTAGTTCGGATTCGCTATTTTGACAAGCGCTAATGGCTGCATCGTACTTCCGTGCATCATCAGCATCTAGAGTTCCAAAAAAGAATTTCAAAATTTCTCCACCGAATTCTAAAGCTCGTTTATGCCTTGTTTGTTTCTCGGTAGAAATTATATACGACAAAGATTCAAATTTAGCAAAATTCGAATTTAATAATACTTCAATAGAACTTATGATATCATCACATTCAACGAAACCACGGAGTTGCAAGTTTTTGCAGAGCGTCGCAGTTTTGAAACTACGTCTATATGCGTTACAACATTCCAAAAATCGTTATAAAAATTAATTGTAGTTATTTGATTTAAATACCTGGACTATTGTAAATAGGTAGAATTTGAGTTTCAGCGTTGAATTGGTGGCTTATGGCCCTGAAATAAAGTGAAATTATTTTAAATTAAATTAGGAACTTAAATTAGGGATGAGCTGGTTTAATTTCATTAATATGGTATTTCAAATGCTTACGACCTATGAGAAGAGTTACATTATGTTTGCCATTTAATTTTATTATTTTATAAGGACCTTTCCAGATAGGGGATAAGGCTTTGCGTAGTCTATGGTGACATTTTAAATAAACCATATCACCTGTTTTGTAGGATATATTTTTACTATTTGTGTCATAATATTTTTTCGATGTTTCTTTACTTTTGATTATGTGTTCTAATGCCTTTTGTCGACTAAGATTCATGCGATATTGTAATGCGCGGATGTATTCATGATAAGTTGTATCGTTACTCGTATTATATAAAGAATTAGGTATTGTTGGTTTATGCCCATATAGTAATTCATAGGGTGTATATGTAGTAGTGGTATGAGGGGTAGTGTTGTAGGAAAATACTGCAGTGGCTAAATAACAATGCGAATCATTCTGGTTTTCGTTAACAAAAGATTTAAGATATTCCTTGAGTGTAGCATGGCTACGCTCTAAGGCACCATTTGTGTGTGGGTGATAGGAGGTAGCATGTAAGGGTTTTATTTTAAATATTTCAATTACCTGTTTAAATAATTCCGACGTGAAACATCTGCCAAGATCTGTTAATATCGTTTTAGGAATTTCGAACAGAGAGATAAAGTGAACTAATGTACGAGCTACTTCGTCACTGCTGGAAGTTATCATTGGATATACACATAAGAATTTGGTTAGGTCATCTTGTAGGTTTAATATGAATTTGAAGTTTTGCAAGCCAGCTACGGGTAGTGGACCGACTATATCTAGAGCTAATCTTTCGAATGGTTTTGTGCTTGTAAAAGTTATCACCATTGGAGCCTTATTACATGTTCTTAGTGGTTTATTTACTTGGCACAACTTACAATTTTTAACATAATTTTCTATGTCGGAGCGCATGTTTTTCCAAAAATATAGATCTTTTAAGCGGTTTAACATCCTTTTAATTCCGGGGTGACCAGCAATTGTTGAGTCGTGATTTTCTTTGAGAATTCGTGGAATTTCGGCAGGAGTAGGGTCAATAATTTGATTTCGGTATATATGAATTTTAATATTAGTATTGTGAAATATGTAGGCGATTATATTGTATATTTTTGTATAGGATAGTTTAGAGAATGGGTCAGCAAAATCGGAAATGGCTAAGTCAGTGATTTGGCTGTTTCTTGTTATAATATTGTCGCATAGTTGCATTAATAAATTGTAAATATTTCGGTATGTTAACTCTTCGTAATGGTGGATTTTTGTATATAAGAAATAAAACGTTTTATTATTCTCCTTAATATAAGAGATAGTGTAAGGTGCTCGTTCCGAGTTTATTAAGCTTTCAGAGTTTTGCAACTGAGATAGAATATTTTTACAATATGGGATAGATTCATCAAAGTCGAGGGATACGGGGTAAACAATTTTATTTAATTTAGAGAGGTGTAATGCTTCTTGATGATCTTCGATTACAGTATTTGTGGAAATGGAACTAGTAAATTGCTTTTTAAAATATGGTTCATATTTGAGTTTATTAAGGACTACATTCGATTTTAAGGCATGAATGAGTATGCGAGAAAGAGCATCGGCGTTTAAATTTTGTTTTCCTTGCTTATATATAATTTCATAATCATATTCCTCTAACTTGAGGCGCCAAAAAATTAATCTACTTCCCGGATCCTTGACATTAAAAAGCCAGAGCAAAGGTCTGTGATCAGTGACTATTTTAAGTTTGTTACCATAAATATAGGGACGAAATGTTTTTACAGGGAAGAGGATAGCTAAAAGTTCTTTTTCCGTTGTTGAATAGTTGCCTTCTTGTTTATTTAATGTTCTTGAGGCATACGCGATCGGTTTGTCTTTTCCGATAGGACCTTGCGATAATACTGCGCCAACGGCATAATTACTGGCGTCTGTGGTGACAATAAACGGTTGCGAAAAATCGGAATATTGAAGTAACAGAGCTGAAGTTAATTTTTCCATTAACAAATTGAAAGCTTGGGTTTGTTCTTGTGTCCAATTAAAATTAACATCTTTTTTTAATAATGACGTAAGAGATTTTGTTATCTTTGAAAAGTTATCTATAAATCGACGGTAGTAACCTACTAGACCTAGAAATTATTTAATTTCCTTGGGATTTTTGGGAATAGGATAATTGGATACTGATTTTAACTTGTCAGGGTTAGGGGAGACACCTTTGTCAGTAATTACATGATCTAAATAAGTGACTTCGCGTCGAAGGAACTCGCATTTATCTGGTTGTAGTTTCAAATTGAAATCTCGAAACCTATCAAAAACAAGACGTAATTTTTCCATATGACTTTAAGATCGTGGCTGTAAATAATACAGTCATCTAAGTAGACGAAACAGTGGAGACCTTGGAGACCAGAAAGGACGGTGTTCATGAGACGTTGAAACGTACTAGAAGCACCTTTTAATCCAAAGGGCATGCGATTAAATTGAAAATGACCGGAAATGCCATTTGTGTTGATTACTGTAAAACCAGTTTTTTCAGCATCATTAGGATTGAGAGGAATTTGATGGAAGCCGGAAACTAAATCAAGTGTCGAAAAATATTTAGAATGTCCTAATTGATCTAATATATCGCTAATTAATGGGATAGGATAAATTTCATTTATGGTCACATCATTAAGTCGCCTATAATCTATGACAATGCGCCACTTTTTTTTGCCAGACGCATCCATTTTCTTAGGCACGACCACACTGGGGTGCTCCACGGAGATATTGACGGCTCAATTATATTTTGTTTTAACATTTTTTTTAATTGTGAATCTACTTCGTCTTTATGGCATTGAGGAAAACGATATGACTTAACGTGAATAGGAGGGGTGTTTCCTGTATTTATCGAGTGTTGAATCGCGTTTGTACAGGTGAGGTCGTCTCCTTCGAGATAAAATATGTCCGAGTATTGCGAACAACAGTCTAGTAAAAGTTTTTTCTCCTCAGAGTTTAAATGAGAGTGACGAATTTGTTCGCAGACGCGTTGAACACGATTAGAGTGGGTTGTCGAAATTGTATTTATGTTATTACACGATTCAAAAGATTTGTAATATTCATTAAAATCGATCGGCGTTAATTTAACCTTGAAATTTTTTATTTTAATTTGCGATTCGGTTGTCTTTAAGACGGAAACGTTAACTCTTTTATTTGCTTTTAGAGTCACTAGGCAGTTCGCTAAATAAACACCATTACAAACGGTTTGATCTAGTATGAGAGCATCCTTAAAGTGACGCAACTCGGACGGGTTATTTGATACGGAGCATTCGATAACAGTTTCGCTACGCGCCGGTATAATGTAAGTAGGTTCTGAGAAGTGGATAGGCATAGATATAGAATTTTTAAAACAAAGCGAATAAGTATGATAATCTATATTTACTTTAAAATGACTGAGGAAATCGCTTCCTATAATTCCGTCGTAATCAATATTAATATCGTCTGATGTAACATGAAATTTGTAGTTTATGGAAAAATTATCTAAAATGAAATCTAACAGTAATGTTCCTAACGTTTCGTTACAAGATTGAGTGCTGTTTATACCCTTGAGTTTTATGATTTCATTGGAGAGCGTAAATTTTCCATTTAAACTCGATTTTTTTATAATAGAAACACTTGCGCCTGTATCGAGTAGTAATCGTAAGGGTTGAACAGAAAAATTTGATCTAAAATAAACATGGGGTAGTGATGTTTTCTTACTTGATATGTTCATAATATACGTTGGTATTTCACCTTTATTATTAGTTAAATCATAGGTAGGGTTAGTATGACTCGAAATATCTTTTCGAGATGTAGGTTTTGTATAAGAAATAGCATCTTTATTAGATATAGAATTGGTATAAGAATTAGTACAAGAATTAGTATTATAATTATTTCTAAGACTCTGACATTGATTCAGAGATGTCCTGGGATGATTTTCCCGAGGTAATAAATAATTAGTATTTTGACTTTGACCTTGTATCAAAGATGGACTCGGGTATTGTTCCCGAGGTGTAGAGTTAGAATAAGAAATAGTATTTTTAAAATTACAAGATTTAGTAAGACTCGGCGGCATTTGATGTCGCTGAGGTGTATTACAAGAACACTTTTTATGATAATTATAATTAAATTCGTTATCATTATAGATAGGCTTAGTACGAGTATAAGAGTTAGTAAAATTTGTGCCTTGGAATATTTTCGATTTCGGTAGGCACTTTTCGGAAATCGGTTTAAATCTTCGTTACAAATATCGGCACTAGAGGTAGATGGTTGTGCGTTACATAAATGCATATTATTTCTATTAGGTGTGTGTGCACTGGGACTTGGTGACGCAGTCGTCGGGCGAGTATCCGGTTGCATATTACGACAAATGCTATTGTTATATTGTCGCTTGCGACATTCATTTATCATATGTCCCGGATTTTTACAATAGCTACATATTTTAATAAAGTTTTTATTTGAGATGTTATGAGAATTAGGATAGTTATTATTTTGCGGATTAACATAATGAGCTCGATGAGATTGTTTTTTCTTATTATTATAGCAGTTGGAAGAATCATGACCGAATTTTTGACATATAGAACATTGTTTATATGATTTGGAAGAAATTTTGCTTAGAATATATAATTTTTCTTCTTCTATGGCATGCGTAATCACCTTGCTTAAATTTGTCGGGTTTCGGCACCTAACAATATATCCATAATTAGAATTTAAACCTAATATAATAGTGTTGAGGGCTAAATCCTCCATAGCGGCAATTCTTCCTACTAGCTCGGACTTATTCTCACAACTATAATGTATATCAGATTGTAATCGCGTTAAACAAGATTCAATTCTAAGCGTGTATTGCATTACGGTTTCTGAATTTCCCTGTCTACAGTTTTGGAGTTCTATTAAAAGGTGTGTGGAGTGTTTCCTTTCGCCAAAGGTAGTTTTTAGGAATATTTTTAATTCATCCCAACTATTTAAAGTTTTTAATGAGCCCGCGATTTGGGCTTTTTCCTCTAACTGGGATATGATATAACGATACAGAACTGATTGCTGTTCCGAATTCGCGAGTGATATGGCGTTATCACAATTTGTTAAGAATGCTGGAAGTGATTCTCTGTCGCCATTGTAAGGTTTAATGAATTTTGTAAGGACCGATAAGGGAATTTTGTCAGACATTTCTAGTTCTTCTGGTTTTTCCTTTAAAGTTTTTGTCTTATGCATGTGGAATAAAAAAAATAGTTAAGGAGTTAGGAAATACAAAATTGGTGAAATAAGGATATGGTATACAATTAATGACAAAATGTAAAGAATTAGAACAAAGTAGTACAAAATTATCGCTAAATTAAGGTTAACTTACAATATCACGAACACTACGGCGAACATTGGTTGCTATGCGGGTGTCGTGTTGCGATGACGTGCAGCGGAGTCGAGTTGCCGTGAGACCCAGGGAGTCGTTTGACGCCGGCGTCCACGTGGTTGTGCGGTGGGAGTGCAGCAGCTCAGGGCAGGCTCACACGCGTGGGGTGGAGACTGACAGCCTTGATGAATTTCGGGTTGATGACGATGGAGATGCCTCAAGCTCGTGGGGCTGAGACCTTGTTGGTGTTTCGGATGATGCAGGCTCATACGCGTGGGGTGGAGACTTACTGTCGATCTTGCTTCAGAGTTTCCCAGGATTCGGATGCCACGCTACCGATATACGAGTAGACCGTGTGACATCCCACTTCTGACACCAAATTTGTTAGGAGGGCCGCCCTGAAGGTGTTTTTAAAAAAAAACTTTTACACCCAATCCCGGAAGTTCTTTTGGTTTATTTCCCCAATATTAAAATAATACAAAAAATGTACTAAAGCCGCGAACGGCGTGTGCGATATGCACTTAATATGGGTTGGAGCTGCACTGCCTCGATTACCTCAAACACTACGCTTATATACGAAATAAAATAATCGAGTCAGCGCTTTTAACTAAATAGGGTTGGACATAACAGTACGAAATACAATAAATGCAACAAATTTGTGATTATGAGAATTAACAATGAGATTTTGAACTATGATTAGATACTATAATTACTAGGTAATAGTAAAATTATTAAAAATTGGTATGATTTTTAACTAAGTTCGTATTATAAAGATTTAACTGTTTAGAAGTGCATCTGTGTGTGACTAAAAGAAACAAACAAAGCAATTATTAAGACTGCAATTAGCGTTAAATTTATTTATTTTTCTGTTTAATTGCTGAATAAATGTTGATTTTACCAAAAATTGTCTGTTTTAATACGTTTCACCAGAAATTAACTTAATTAAAATTCTTCAAAGAAGATGGGTAAATCTTAAAAAAAAAAAAAAGTTTTTTCTTAGAATTCTCGGATTCCCGGGAATTTCCGGGACATTGATTATACAATTAACATAGTGTCCACAGTTTAAAAAATAAAATAACTACATAATAAAAATAAATCTTAAAATCAATTCTCATTTACAGTTCGATTCATTACTTGTGTTTATCAACTGTATTTTGAATCTGTGTTCTGTATAATTACTCTAAGGTGACAGCTCTAGCCTGACTCAATCGCTGATTACTCGAAAAGAGTATAATAAGTATCAATCACACATTAAAAGTTGTATGGTATCAATAAGTATATACAGATCACTCGTCTCGTATCGTTTAATCCTTTAGTACGTGTGCATTTTGAGTGTTTCCCGTTGTTTATTAACTACTTGTTTACTAACTCTACTTGTACGAGCCTTGCCATCATACCGGTTTATATTAAAGTTAAGTTTATAATAAAGAGTAGTATAATTAAAATCATAACAAGAGTTACATACCTCTCTTCTAATTAACATCTAACCAACAACCCTTAGTAATTTCAAGATCACTATAGAATTGCAGTTGTATGCTTGGGTTGGGATTTAATTTTATTAATTATGGGATTCCAAGCAGATTGTAGCAACCAGCCATGTTCTCTATTGAAATTAGGATGTTTTCTGATTTCAATAGCCTCGCCAATCATCCTTGGAAGGAATCTGTGTTCTTTAGCGAGGATTTGTGGTCTATCAAATATAATGTAGTGACGGGGGCGATCCTGTACGTGTTCACAGAATGCAGACTTCCCGGAGCGTCAATTCTTCACATCAGCTATGTGTTCTTTAACGCGGGTTTTTATGAATCTTTTAGTTTGTTCTATATAAGAGAGACCACATTCACAAACAAGCTTGTACACTCCTACATCTTGCAGAGGAATATTACACTTGACTGATGGTAAAAACTGACTAATCTTCTTCGGCGGCTTAAAGTATTTTTTTATGGAAGCACGCTTCAAGATGTAACCAATCTTGTCAGTGACACCTTTGACATATAGCAGTACAGCAGGCACTCGCTCGACTGTGGCCGCCTTCACTCGTTCACTGTAACGTAGGCGCGGGACCCGAAGCTTATTGTTGTGCAAAACTTGTTTTACGTGTTGGAGCTCGGCGGCAAGGTTTTTACTGTAACAGATCTCTCGTGCTCTCTGGAACAAAGATTTACTGACGGTAGCTAACTATGAAGGATGGTGGTGAGAATCACCACCATCCTTCATAGTTAGAGAATTCCACAACATTACCAGCGTAAAGAAGCATCTAAGTAAAGTAGAAACTGAGTCTTGTAGATACCACCACTTTTCTTGGAATCACACTAGACGCGAAGCTTCAATGGAACACCCATATATCAAAACTAGCAAGCAGACTTAGTTCTGCAGCATATGCCATAAAAAATATTAGAAGTCTAACTAGTGTTGAAACAGCTAGACTAGTTTACTTTAGCTATTTCCATAGCATAATGTCGTATGGTATTTTGCTATGGGGACACGCAGCTGACACTGAAATTATATTTGTTTTACAGAAGAGGGCCATAAGAGCAATTTATGATTTAAAGCCTAAAGAGTCGCTGCGACAAACATTTAAGGAAATTAATATATTTACTTTGGCCTCTCAATACATTTATGAAAATGTAATGTACGTACACAAAAATAAAAGTAGTTTTACAAAAATAAGTGATATTCATTCTGTAAATACTAGGAACAGACACAAGCTAGAAGTACCAGTTACTCGACTCCATCGAGTCAGTAATTTATTCTTGGGGCGATGTATACGCTTTTACAACCAAATTCCAGAAAAAATACAAAATTTGACCTGCTCAAAGTTCAAAAACTTTATTAAACTAAGTTTGTATAAAAAGGGTTATTATAATACTAAAGAATTTATAGATGATAATAACCCGTGGAAGTGAGGTGATCACTCCCAAGCTATTTCTTATATGTTGTGTTGTTAATTTGTGTAACATACATGATTGTAAGCTGTTATTTAAAAAAAAGTCCCGCTGGGTTTCTTGCTGGTTCTTCCCAGGACAGAGGGTTCTTTTCGAACCAGTGGTAATTATACAAAAGAGTAACTTTCAATAAGTATTATTTATAATCTATATTGAATAAAAAAGTTTCTGTTTCTGTTTCTGTTTCTGTTTCATTTTAACACTGCTGTGTTTCGTATGGTGAGTGTAGAGAACCGGAAACCCTTTTTACTGGATAAGAGGCATTCCATCATAGTCCTCATAAAAGACAACGCATCTGCATTTTGATTCGTAAACGAGGATAGATGTAGATGTCTATGGGCCACTGCAACCAATTACCATCAGGTGGTCTGTATGCTCGTTTGTCACTCGATCCTATAAAAAAAGGTTAAGATGGTCTAAAAATGCAGTAACTTTATCTAAAGGTAGAACTGTCAAAGTGTCTTCTTATATTTACGCGAACACTACACATTTAAATAAAACTAATTTTACGGATTTTTTCGCGTATATTAACTTATTACTTACGAAGAAGATTAGTCAGTTTTTACCATCAGTCAAGTGTAATATTCCTCTGTAAGATGCAGGAGTGTACAAGCTTGATTGTGAATGCGGTCTCTCTTATATAGGATAAACTAAAACATCTATAAAAACCCGTGTTAAAGAACAAATAGCTGATGTGAAGAATAGACGCTCCGGGAAGTCTGCAGTCTGTGAACACGTACAGGATCGCCCCCGTCACTACATTAGATTTGATAGACCACAAATCCTCGCTAAAGAACACCGATTCCTTCCAAGGATGATTCGCGAGGCTATTGAAATCAAGAAACATCCTAATTTCAATAGAGAAGATGGCTGGGTGCTACCATCTGCTTGGGATCCCATAATTAATAAAATTAAATCCCAACCCAAGCATACAACTGCAAGACTTCATGATACTGTAAGTTCATACTGCGTAGATCGGAACAAAAAAATAATTAATAATTAATAATAATAATTTTCAATCTGGAGGTAGCCGTGGTTAACTATGACATTGGGACGTCATACACCTCAGTCCCCCCGTGACCATGGGTGCTGTAAAGTGCTCGAAACGTCGGGAATGTAAAATAAGTTAATATACGTGAAAAAATCCGTAAAATTAGTTTTATTTAAATGTGTAGTGTTCGCGTAAATATAAGAAATCATTATGTGAACCAGTACGGACTGGTAATTGCAAATAAAATTCGCCGATTAGAAGATCTCATGACTAAGCGCGCAAGATATCTCTAACAGCATTAAACTTTTTGAAGAGATGTCGCGATAATAATATCATTCCTACGTGTGTCAAAATATCCACTAAAAAGGACATTCGAGGAAGCGCTAAGATCTTAAATCAGGCAAGTAAAAAGTTGTTACGAACGGTAATCCAACAAAAACGCTCCGATCTACATACCATAAACAAATCCATAGACACATCATTCAGTGAGTTAAAGGCAGTTTTAACGACATTTGATTATAATGTTTGCATCGAAACATTAAATAAACGAGAAATTAATAAATATAACGAATGCAAAAACAAACATATAGTAAAATATCAAAAATTAACGACCAAATTAAATGTCAAACATCTGAGTCAACGTGAGAACGAAACGCAACCATTGACTACGAACGCGGATCATAGATTAAGCGCGGTCCATAATCTGTCAAAACAAACTCTGGATGATGCAACAATTAGAGTATTATCGAAAGGCCTTAATTTTGCTTTAACACCTAAAAAATTACCGTACGAAGAAATTATTTGCAGCGTCGAGGACTGTTTATTTAAAAACAATATGCGAAAGGAAGATTTGGAAGCGATACGTCAAGACATTTCGTCTATGTTACGTCGAAGCTTGGCACCAAAACCGAATCTACCTAAAGACGAGTTTAAAGCGTTGAATAACCTACGCAATAAAAGAGAACTCACGATTCTCCGCGCAGATAAGGGAAACGCCACGGTAGTCATGGATACGTCGGATTATAATTCTAAAATACAAGAACTTTTGTCGGATGCAAGTACTTTTAAAAAGGTTAAAAATGACCCAACAAATAACACACTCAAAACAACTAGTGATCTCATAAAGAAACACTCCGAAAGATTAAATCTAGACGTAAAATTGATAATACCTACGTGTGCCAAACCACCGAAATTGTATGGGTTACCAAGAATACACAAGCCCAATGCTCCACTACGTCCTATAGTGAGCCAAATCGATTCACCAACTTACAAATTGGCTCAACACTTAGCGAATATACTCTCACCGCTCAGGGGGCATACAAGAGCACACACAAAGGAATCCTACCATTTTGTCAGCGAGATTAAAGACCTACATCTGGCAGACAATGAAACTATGGTCAGTTTTGATGTGCAGTCTCTGTTCACATGCTTACCTGTTGAAGACTGCATCTCGATTGTTACTAGAAGGCTAGAGCAAAACAACATGCCCGTAGAATATGCAGTATTACTAAGACACTGCCTTATATCTGGCTACCTATTGTAGAAGGAGGAGTTCTACAAGCAAGTAGATGGAGTAGCGATGGGCTCACCTGTATCTCTCCCATTGTTGCCGATATATTCATGGAGGACTTTGAGGAGAAAGCCCTGCGTACTTCTCCCGTAAACCCAAGATTCTACAAGCGGTAGACGACACTTTCACAATTCTCCCTTTAGATAAAGTAACTGCATTTCTAGACCATCTTAACTCCTTAAATTCTAAAATTCAGTTCACAATGGAGTTAGAGGCAAACAATTCTTTAGCTTTTCTAGATGTGTTAGTAATTCGGAATCCTGATAACACCTTGAGCCACACTGTGTATAGAAAAAAGACCCATACAGATAGATATTTAAACGGTGATTCTCACCACCATCCTTCACAGTTAGCTACCGTGGGTAAATCTTTGTTTCAGAGAGCACGAGGGATCTGTGACAGTAAACACCTGGCCGCCGAGCTCCAACACGTCAAGCAAGTTTTGCACGACAATAAGATTCGGGTCCCGCGCCTACGTCACAGTGAACGAGTGAAGCCGGCCACAGTCGAGCGAGTGCCTGCTGTACTGCCATTTGTCAGAGGTGTCACTGACAAGATTGGCTACATCTTGAAGCGTGCTTCCATTAAAACATATTTCAAGCCGCCGAAGAAGATTAGTCAGTTTTTACCATCAGTCAAGTGTAATATTCCTCTGCAAGATGCAGGAGTGTACAAGCTTGATTGTGAATGTGGTCTCTCTTATATAGGACAAACTAAAAGATCTATAAAAACCCGTGTTAAAGAACACATAGCTGATGTGAAGAATAAAAATAGTAAAGTTAGTTTTATTTAAATGTGAAAGTGTCGTCTACGTACCGCTTGTAGAATCTTGGGTTTACGGGAGAAGTAAGCAGGGTTTTCTCCTCAAGCTCCTCAATGAATATATCCGCGATAATGGGAGATACTGGTGAACTCATTGCCACTCCATCTACTTGCTTGTAGAACTCTTCCTTCCACAATAGGTAGCCAGAAGTAAGGCAGTGTCTGAGTAATACTGCATATTTTACGGGCATGTTGTTTTTCTCTAGCCTTCTAGTAACAATTGAGATGCAGTCTTCAATGGGTAAGCATGTGAACAGAGACTGCACATAAAAACTGATCATATTTTCATTGTCTGCCAAATGTAGATATTTAATCTCGCTGACAAAACGGTAGCAATCCCTTGTGTGTGTTCTTGTATGTCCCTTGAGCGGTGAGAGTATATTCGCTAAGTGTTGAGCCAATCTGCAAGTTGTTTAATCGATTTGGCTCACTATTGGACGTAGTGGAGCATTGGGCTTGAGTATTTTTGGTAACCCATACAACTTCGGTGGTTTGGCACACGTAGGTATTATCCACTTTACGTCTAGATTTAATTTTTCGGAATGTTTCTTTATGAGATCACTAGTTGTTTTAAGTGTGTTATTTGTTGGGTCATTTTTATAAGTATTTGCATCCGACAAAGTTCTTGTATTTCAGAATTATAATCCGACGTATCCATGACTACCGTGGCATTTCCCTTATCTGCGCGGAGAATCATGAGTTCTGGTTTATTGCGTAGTTTATTCAACGCATTAAATTCGTCTATAGGTAGATTCGGTTTTGGCGCTGAACTTCGACGTAATATAGACGAAATGTCTTGACGTATCGCTTCCGAATCTTCCTTTCGCATATTGTTTTTAAATAAACAGTCCTCGACAAGTAAAGTGCTCGAAACGTGGGGAATATAAAATAATTTAATAAACGCGATAAAATCCGTTAAATTCGTTTTTTTTTAAATGACGGTAAATTATTGCTGTGACCCATAGACACCTACGTATATCCTCAATTAAGAATCAAAATTCAGATTCGTTCTCACTCGTGAGGACTATGAATGGAATGCCTCTTTTTCAGTAAACACGGTTTCCGGTTCTTTACACTCACCATACGAAACACAGCAGTGTTAAGCTGCTATTTAACGCTGGTATTCTGTGAGAGCGTGGTCCTTCCCCGGTCGAGCCGACCATTCGTGCTACAACTATACTACTAATATAGCTGCAGCATAGCTCTTCCACATATACGTACATAAGTATTCAATAACAATAAGTATTGGCGGTGAAAGAATATCTATTACCATCCCTTGGGTGTGGTAAAAGTTGGCAGAGCGATACCAGAAGACGTCCTAACAACAACTAGATTAAAGTAAAAAACTGCGGTTGCCAACCCGCCTGCCAAAAGTAGAAACTATGGCTAATATATCCCTTATGATGTTATCTGTTGGGATGCCTATAGTTGACTTTAATAGTTTGTAATGAATTAATGAACAATGCATGTTTGATCTGAACATACCTACCTAATTTCGGAAACTTAGAATTCGTCAAAATGTCGTCATCTACGTAGCGGGTCTGTGGATTTTTCTCGTTAAGTGACTTCGAAAAATGATTTTTGTAAGATATTATATAATATAAAATAAATAAGAACATTTTAAAAATATTGTTAGGTATTTAAGAAAAGAAATGGATTTTTCATAAACTACAAGCGGATTATTAAAAATTCTTTTCATTGTTATTTTTATTACTTATATATTTATATTTTCTGAGAATTATTTTGTCTAGATAGGTATAACGATTTACACAAAAACCTTGAGGATGCTTGCGTCGCGCAGCGGCTCACTTTGTGGCGGCCGTGTCGGTGATCTCACAGTTGACATAGGTAATATGTCGACACGTGTCGGTAAGTTCAAACGCAAATAACATTTTTACAAATATTAAATTTAGTAAGATATCTGTTTAGAAACTCTAAAATTCCATTTAAAGCAACCGAACAAAAATTCAATATCATAATTTCCATGCCTATGTGTACACTTATACGTCCACAAAACGACCAACGGGGTATTTGTTATATACTGTATAAGATTTTTCCACCTTTGTACTGACTCATATCGATATCTCTGGTACCATAAGGCTTTTGACGAGTAGAGGTCACGGATTTTATGAATTTCTACCCGTAAGGGGGTTTTGCGGCCTTAATAAAAATAAAAGACACATTTTTAGACTAAAGGCGTGCGCAGCTGGGACCGACCGGTAGTATACATACATATACGAGTATACGTACAGACGACATACATAAGTACATTTCATACATAATTAAATATATATATTGAGGTAGGTACAATTATAATAACAATTTACTAATTATTTTTAATCTGGAGTGAGTAAAACCTTATGAACTTTATTTTTGAATCCATTTTAGTACTGTTAAAAGGATAAATTATTATTGAGCTAAATATTTTATTGTATATGTCGCAATCAAAATATTGTATTTCCCATAGTTGGTCGGGTGAAAGAGAATGGTAAAACATCGAAATCGTTGTATGTCTGGTACGTTTCATGAGGAAGTTAAATTGAATGTAAGCCAGTAAGTCAGGGCAGTCACTTTCTCCGTGTAATATGTCGAATAAAAGTTCCATATCCAGTGGATTAAGGCCTTCCTTCAAGCATTAACAGTTAACAAATTAATTAAATAGAAACTTAATTAATTTAAGAAATAAAAAATCGTAAAATTTTATGAATGATATCTTAGTCTCATAAATATAATAGATTTATAATCTGTCACAATTTGATACTAAAAAAACAATTGCTCAAAACTATATTGAAAGGCCAAATATTATAAAAACCAATAAAAAAACCTATTTAAATCGTTAACGGCTTCTTAAATAATCGCAACCCTTTTGATGTGCAATTATAAAACACATGCCTTTAAAACTATATTGAAAACAATAAATAATTTATTATTACCTTATGTGCTCAACTACATGAGAGTTTAAATAATAAACAGATTTCAAAAATCAATAACCGCAACCAGGCCCCATTATAATTCGAGTGCTTTATACTGTTCGATTAGAATACGAACAGGGTAAAACATTCTACTCCAAAAACCAAATCGCGGTTAGACATAAAATAGAACCTCGCCATTAACACGAAGGGTTTGCCAAAATTTGAGGATAAAGTATCCGATAGTAAAGGGAACTTTAATACAAAATAAATATTCGCCGGCTTCTTATGCCTTAATTAAAGGCGCTTCAGTAATAACATTTCTAACGTGTGTCTGATGTGTAAATAATTTTAAATTCTTCGAGTATCCATATAAAGAGTAGATAGAACATATGTATTAGTTGAGATAAATTTAGAAATTATGTTAAGCACACTGTTAAAATTAGAAACTGATATTTCCTTTTCATCTAAGCATGTAAGTAGGAGGTGAACAGCAGAGTCGGGAAGGGATGCCCTAGGCGAAATCCTATCGACCAAATTGGCGATAATTCGTAAATGGGCAAAATAAAGAGAACCTTTAACCGATGAGCGTGTATGCGTAGGTATATGTATGTGGAGGAAGCGAGAGAAGGTGTGTCAGGATCGTGCCAAATAGAAGTCCATAGTGTCTGCCTACCCCTCTGGGTGACAGGCATGAGTATTTATGTTTAAGTTATAAGCTATAAGCTCATTATCATACAATATTGAAACATTGAATATTTTATACAAATTTTGAAAAAATATTATGTTCCTGTACAAGTAATTGCAACTGATTTAACTTAATTTTGCCTCTATTACAAACTCCTAGATTAGCGTCGTATTTTAAAGGTAATACTTTAGTTTTTGTCTTATAATACCTATTATGAATTAGTATTCTTATCGTTATTGTATTAGGTATTATAAAGTGTTTCCCATACCTACGCCAAATGGTTCAATACTCGTCTAATTGTGAAGCGAATTTCCGAATAATGCAAATTTATACAAATTATCCCCAACGCTCACTTTGTGAAGTAAATAAAACTAAGAAGTGCTGAGATTATGTAAATAATAATAAATGTTTTAATATATTGTTTTCGAGTTAAAATCGTATTCAATACATTTTTTTAAATACCTTCTTGATATTGACGAGACATCAAGGGGTTGATTGATTTTGCACTTTTGCTCTACACCTCCGGAGTAGTGACACTATAAGGCACGGAATTGAATTATTTTTAAGGACTTTAAGTACCTACCAGTTTTAAGACGAAGCTCCGCAGTAAATTCATCCCCACCCGGAGCTTTGCTGTTTTTAATGTGCTGGACAGTCATTATCTTCGAGCGCTCCAACTGACGTCTGGAACATCACCGGAATAGTATTGAATAAGACTTGCTCTGTGATCGTTACTCACACTTGCATGCGGCTCCAACGACAATGTTTACAACTGTCCGTAGAAATTCTCAATCTAACTCAAAATCCCATGAGTATCGGAAATGACGTTCCACAATTGGCTTTAATATCAGGTTGATCTTTCCGGTTGACAGAACTCTGGCAACTACCAACTTTGATTCCGCTCAATTGTTTCTTCAATACGAGCTGAATGAGGGCATCCACGACTTTTTCTGCCACCAGAGCGGCGCCACTTTACAGTGAGGTAAAATATTTGACAGATTTCATAGCGGGGATGATAATTTCTTAGGAAAATGTAATCTTTAAGGTTTCTTTCTGTACTATTAGTTATATTTTATATTAATTACATTAGAAATGAATAAATCAAACTATAAAATATAACTAAAAGCCGATTTTTTTTAAAAGAGTTACAAAGTGCAAAAAATTAAAAAGCAAACCACTGACGCATTGTGTTGTGTATTAATTTAATATTCTAGATAATGATAAACTATATTCATAAAACTAATTTCTCAATTAAGTGACATTGTGTAACAAAAAATTTTACCTCAGTCGCAACTAGCGACATCTGGTGAGTGGAAGATTATTAGCCCTCATTGCAGTTGAGTAAGTTTCGCCATGCATTTGGAGATTTGTCATATTTTTTTTTTTTTATAGTAGAGGGGGCAAACGAGCATGCGGCTCACCTGATGGTAAGTGACTACCGCCGCCCATGAACAACTGCAACACCAGGGAGGGAATTGCAGATGCGTTGCCGGCCTTTTAAAAAGGAGTACGCTCTTTTCTTGAAGGTCCCTAAGTCGTATCGGTCCGGAAAAATCGCTGATGGTAATCGATTCCACAAGGAAGTCGTGCGAGGAAGAAAACATCTTCTAAATCGCACAGTGGTGGACCGCCAATCATCCAGATGGTGTGGATGGTATCGGGAGTTCTGCCGCGATGTGCGTTCGTGAAATTTGGCGGCTGGGATTAATCCGAACAATTCCTCAGAGCACTCCCCATGGTAGATGCGAAAGAAAATGCAAAGAGATGCAACATCTCTTCGCAGCGCCAATGAGTCGAGCCGATCGGAAAGAACTCGGTCGTCGACGATTCGAGCCGCTCTGCGCTGGATGCGGTCAAGTGGAAGGAGCTGGCACTGGGGAGCCCCTGCCCAGAGATGGGAACAGTATTCCATGTGAGGCCGAACCTGCGCCTTGTAAAGTTGCAGGCGGTGTGCCGGCATGAAATACTGTCCCGCTCTGCTGAGCACGCCAAGCTTTTTAGAGGCCAATTTGGCCTTCTCTTCCAAATGACCACGAAACTGCACGTCACTCGATATGTCGACGCCGAGGATTCCGATACTGGCTGAGGCAACCAGGGGAGTGCCTTGAAACTGAGGAGATACGACAAAGGGGTTCTTTTTAGCGGTAAACGCGCAAACTTGTGTCTTCTGAGGATTAAACTGGACTAGATTTAGTCGCCCCCAGTTCGAGACTTTGTCCAGCAAAGACTCGACTTCAGACACAAGTTTGTTCCGGTACTCGGAGACGTTTTCCCGAGAAATATTAGCACGGCCGGTGTATAGAGCATCACCAGTGCTGTCATCCGCATAGCAATGAATGTTACCAGTTAGCAACATATCATTGATATGCAGAAGAAACAGCGTTGGTGATAGCACACAGCCTTGTGGAACACCAGCGTTAATAGGCTTGTAGTCAGAACATCCACCGTCTACAACAACCTTGATGCTCCGATCTGCAAGGAAGCTGGTGATCCAATTGCACAATTTCTCGGGAAGCCCATAGGAAGGGAGCTTCGAGAGAAGCGCTTTGTGCCAAACCCGATCGAAGGCCTTCGCAATGTCCAGACTAACGGCCAACGCCTCCCCCTTGGACTCTACTGCCTCCGCCCATCTATGGGTCAGGTAGACCAGAAGATCACCAGCTGATCGACCCCCACGAAAACCGTATTGGCGGTCACTAATCAGCTGGTGATCCTCAAGGTACCGGATGAGCTGGCAGTTGATAATGGATTCCATTATTTTGGAGAACAAGGAGGTGATCGCGATAGGCCTATAGTTGGACGGGTCTGAGCGGTCGCCTTTTTCAGGGATCGGGTGGACAAAAGCTGTCTTCCATGAATTCGGGACTACGCCTTGGGAGTAGGAGTACCGAAAAAGACGCGTTAGGACCGGTGCCAACTCCGGAGCACACGTCCTCAGCACGATTGGGGGGATTCCGTCAGGCCCACTCGACTTCTGGATGTCCAGGGAGAAAAGTGCTTTGCGAACCGAGCGCTGTGAGAACAGCACATCCGGCATAGAGCACTCACACCGCGGGATGGTCGGCGGTGTTTTCCCCCCGTCATCAAGTGTCGAGTTGGACGCAAAAAGGGAGCCTAAAAGGTCGGCTTTGTCTTTTGCGTCATGGGCCAGTGAGTCGTCCTCCCTGTGCAGAGATGGTAGTGATGGCTTACAGAAATTCCCTTAGACAGCCTTGGCGAGAGACCAGAATGCACGGCTTCCCGAAGGAAGGTGAACTAGTTTCTCGCCAATTCTGCCTATGTGCTCTGACTTTGCCTTGGCAATAACTCTTTTGAAGGACCTGGAGGCGAAGTTATACTTCTTTTTAAGTGTGCTGGTGTTTACATCCCGAGTCGCCGAAGCCGCAGCCCAGGCTTGATAACACTCCTGCTTACTGCGTAATGCAGTTTTACAGGAGCGACCAAACCAAGGCTGAGATCTGCCTCCGATGGGTACCACAGATGATGGAATAAATAGTTCCATTCCCTGTAGCACCACATCAGTGACAGAGTCAGCAACAGCGCTGGGATCATCCGGCGAGAAGCAAACCCGCCCCCATGGGTAGGATGCAAAGAAAGACCGCATTCCGTCCCAATCCGCCGACCTGTAATGCCAAACACGGCGGCAACCTGCAGACCGCAACCGCGAAGGGAGCGTGAGTGGCACCATACTCCGGATCAAACAGTGGTCCGAAGAGCCGAGAGGGGCATCGACGGAAACCTGATATCCGTCCGGATGAGAGGTCAGCAGAAGGTCCAACAGGGAAGGTGTATGATCCTCCACATCTGGAATCCGCGTAGGCGAAGTAACCAGTTGTGTCAGACCATATGCCAAGGCAAAGTCAAAAACAGATTTCCCCGCATGATCGGTTAAACGTGAACCGAGCCATTCGGCATATTTTTTGAGGACTGAAATTTTCCATCTACTACTCATATATTTGAAAGCGTGATCGGAAATTATATGACTTATTACTGTGACTTGTCTGGTAAAACTTAGCTTTGACTGCATGATTAGTTTCTACAAATTTGTCATTAACATTGTCCGCTAATATAGCATTATTTTTAAGTGCGGATAACGATTTTGTTATTTAGATTGAATTTTTCTTATTAAAACAATAATTGAGGTGAAGTATTTCATTTTTTAAATGAAGAACCTATTAGGAATTCGACATCTATATTAATCAGATAATAATTTCAATATTTTTTTTATAAATTAACTGATAAGTTGCTTAAAGTGTGATGCGATTTTCTTGAATTCAGAGATTGAGTTTTATCAGAAATTAATTTTGTGTAAACTTCTGCAATGTATTGTGATGAATGTTCCTGATAACATCTTGACCTTCAACTCTTAACATTTACACAGACTGATAAGTTGTTTTTTAAATGTTTTTTTACATGGTCTCACAAAAGATCATCATCTGATTGATCTGAAGGTTTTGCAGGCCATTTAATTGATCCATTTATACCTATCTAGACGTAGAAATTTTTATTGAGACAAGCAGTAGATATTCTACTCTATGGGTAGCAGCACCGTCTCGTTGAAATTATATAGCTCCTCTTCTGACAGACAGTTCAATTTATTTCGAAGAAGGTCTAATATTGCTATATATTTTTAATTATACTGGTATCCTTCATACACGTGCATCATAACAATCATGTTTCTCCTGCTGCTAATCAGACGTTAATTGACAATCTCACTTGATTGTCTGGGTTGTCTGGAAGAGATTGCTATGTAGCAATATGACCGCCCTTTGTATTTCCCTCAATAGTTGTTTATTTTTTATTTTTGATGTTTTTATCTTTTCTTGGTGTAAAATAAAGAGTATTGTATTGTATTGTATTGTGTTGATTGTTATTTTCGTGTACACGGAAAGGATTACGCCTATTAGAAATTCCGTTATTGCTAAAATTTGTTTCGTCTAACCACACAAATTAGTCTAAGTAATTTGGATTACAGGCTAATTCTGTTTGAATTCTGACAAAAATCTTATAATCTCTCACGATCGTTACTACTACTAGTTACTGAAATAATCGTCTATTGCGATAACATTTGTATTTATAATTTTTAAGTGCATTGAGTACACTTGTATGCCTGGAGTTTAATACTTCAGCAGCTCACTACTGTTTGAAGCTTTTAGATAATATTCAAAGTATGTCAAAATATCCAATTCAAAATTGGAATACTTTCAATTTTGTTGCTGTGGGTGTACACATTTCTTGATACTTCCAATATCTACAATATTTTTTACTATTCGTAAATTCTAGATGGCATTTGTCTCTCCGGATATCTCTTTTCATATCACTTTAGAGTTAAGATGGGACTTTTTGTGGTTCAAAAAGTATAAGCTTCTAATTGCTATTATTAATACGACTTAAAACAGTAGGGTTTCCCTACTTAACACAAACAGCAAACAAAGAAAAGCAACAACAGATTAACGATATGTTTGCTCCGATTTCAGAATTACATTTTCACACCATTTACAAATATAAACATCCTATTTTTAAACTAATTATTTGTTATTATCTGTATTTTATAAACATTTTTAATGAATATTAAACTTCATAATTGAATATTAGTAACGTTAATAGCATTTCTAGTATTTAAAAAATATTAACTTTAAAAATTGATGAAAAAGAGAATACCTGCAGAGTTTCTCTAGCCGTATCTTCTGAAGTCAGAGGAATCTCATTTCGAAACGCTACATGCTACATATGTGAAAGACAAAACATAATATATAGACAAAAGAAATTTTATTTTCTCACGTTGAAAAAATAATTATATTTCATTTCATTTCACACCTTTGCAAGGACACCTATCGTCTTTGTAGCTGCTTTGACCATGGACTCAATAAACTGCCAAATGTTCATGTTAGAGGAAATCTCAACTCGCAACATTTGAAGGCAGTTTGCTACTATTATGACGTGATGACAGCGCTGCCACAAGTGTACCGTAGGGGCGACATAAGGTTATATGGGACTGGTAGTTGTACCCGCCGGATTATGTGAACATTTTAGTACATTAATGTGGCGATCATGACGGTAGTCCATAGTAGAATACTTGGGAGTGAGGAAGTTGAATTGTATCACCTCACTAATTTTCATATTGGGGCATACGGGAAAGTTCGTTTGCGTAACCTCGTGATCTTGCATACAGAGCGATAGTATGTGGAAGTATTATTGTTGGCCGCCTTAACGTAAATTATGACTCAGTCCGGTCCGGATTGAAAAATAAAGCAGATATATGAAGTAATATAATTATTTTTATTCAACAACGATAACTCCACTTTCAACATGTTATAATACAGATCTTTCCAGTTGCACGATATAAAAATTCAAATGGTATACGTTTCCGTTACTCTCTTAACTCAAAATAAATATGTCGTCCTACATCTTAGAATAATAGCAAACATATTATGTATGCATAGAGGGAATCTAGAATTATACATACTTATCTTACTTTTAATAATTTAATTTTAATAAGGCAGTTCATGCGTATAATTTGAAATGTCGGGTAGTCACCTTTGATCTCTTTATACTATGTCAAATATCAGAATAAGTACACTCGTATCTTCTGATTTACAATAAAAATTCATCATTGTATAAAACACATGTGTTTAATATATAGTAATTATATTCTCAATGCAAACATCGTTTTAACTCGTTAGATTTAGTTTTATTTAATTATTTATTTTTTATTATTTTTAATATGTCGAAAATAAAAAATAAATAAATATGACTAGAAATATTATTGTAGTTTTCGAATCGTTTGTCAAAAATACTTACGAGTTAGATAATATTTCAAATATTCATGTGGAATACATAAAAAAGTAATAGATCCGTATTAATAAATATTTTATAGATATATTCTATAGAATAAACACATAAAAATGGTATCTCAGTTACCAAGATTAGTTCCTCAATACGCTGTACTTAAGAATAGTGTTCTGTGATATTATAAGGGCTTGATCTGGTGAACGATCATTTAACATTGAATGATCCCTGAATGACCCCTGCTTGCCTCTACACATTACAATTAAGGAGGCAGTTAAGGGTCATCCCCACTCCTACACCCTAGATTGCCCCTGCGGCAGGCATGTGCGTAGCCGCCTTAAGGCGGCTACTGACATACCTGCCTCCTTAATTGTGATGTGTGTAGGCAAGCAGGGGCAATTTTTTAAGCCGGCCCTGCGGCAGGGCGGCGGGAGCGCAAGACCTTCCTTGCTCCCCAGATCGGCCCTGCCACTGTCGCGTATAAAGCGCGATTGGGGCAATTTCAATCAGTTCGTTGCTACTTTCGCGCAGAGCACACGTATGAATACATGTGAGAACCGCAGAAAGAACGTTATTTGAACGTTGTAACTACAAGTAACATTACTGGGATTTGTTACCTAACTTATCATAAGGGCTGGTATGGGAAAGAAAATATTCCAATAGTACTACAATTGCTGGAATATACATAAAATGTCTTTAACTAAATAATTACTTAAACAAAAATACAAATTTTAGAAATTAAATTTATTAAAACTTATCATTAGAATACTATCCTGGTTATTTGTAGCAATAGTTAAATTCTAGTTACAGAAACAGAAACTGAAATAGAAACTTTTTTATTCAATATAGATTATAAATAATACTTATTTAAATTCACACTTTTGTTTTATTACCACTGGTTTGAAAAAAAACCTCTGTCCTGGAAAGAACCAGCAAGAAACCCAGCGGGACTTTTTTTTAAATAACAGCTTACAATCATGTATGTTGCACGAATTAACAACACAACAAATAAGAAATACCTTGGTAGCGATCACCTCATTTCCAGCGGTTATTATCATCTATAAATTCTTCAATATTATACTAACAACACAACTTTAATATTAAAATAACCAAACATCTTTAATATTAAAATAAAGTTTTTGAACTTTGAGCAGGTCAAATTTTGTATATTTTCTGGAATTTTGTTGTAAAAGCGTATACATCGCCCCAAGAATGAATTACTGACTCGATGGAATCGAGTAGTTGGCACTACTAGCTTGTGTCTGTTCCTAGTATTTACAGAATGAATATCACTTATTTTTGTAAAACTACTTTTATTTTTGTGTACATACATTACATTTTCATAAATTTATTGAGAGGCCAAGGTTAATATATTAATTTCCTTAAATTTTTGTCGCAGTGACTATTTAAGCTTTAAATCATAAATTGCTTTTATGACCCTCTTCTGTAAAACAAATAAAATTTCAGTTGCAGCTGCGTGTCCCTATAGTAAAATATCATACGACATTATGCTTTGGAAATAGCTAAAGTAAACTAGTCTAGCTGTTTCAACACTGGTATGACTTCTAATCTTTTTAACAGCATATGCCGCAGAACTAAGTCTGCTCACTAGTTTTTATATATGGGGGCTCCATTGAAGCTTCGCGTCTAGCGTGATTCCAAGGAAAATGGTGGTATCTACAAGACTCAGTTTCTACCCATTTAAAATTACATTAGTATTTAACTGTTTGACATTTGGAGTCATAAATTTCATTTCTTTTTAGTGCCATTTAAATGTAAATTATTAACATTGAACCAATTTACTTATTTAGATATAGCATTATTTACTTTGTCATATTTTTGTAATTGTCGACTTAATTTGAAAATTAAAGAAGTGTCATCTGCAAATAATACTATATCATGGTTATCCTGTACTATGTAAGGTAAATCGTTAATGTACACAAGAAACAGAAAGGGGCCGAGAATTGAGCCTAGAGGCACGCCCTTTTTTACCATCGACCCATAGAGAGCTCATACTATTAATGACAACATTTTGCGTTCTCTTACTTAAATATGAAACAATTAATTTAAGAGCGTCACTTCTTACACCGTAGCGTTGAAGTTTCCTGGTTAATGTTTCATGGTGAACACAATCGAAGGCCTTGGATAGGTCCCAAAATATACCCAAAGCACCCTGTGAATTCTCCCATGCATTAAAGATATATTTTATCAGCTCAACACCGCCATCAGTTGTCGAGCGATCCCTTGTGAAACCAAATTTATTTTTATGAAGTAAATTATTTATATTAAAGAAATTTAACATTTGATCAAGAATAATTTTATCAAAAATATTACTAAGTATTGGTAGAACATAAATGGCCCTTTTTACTGGAAATGAGGCATTCCATCTTAGTCCTCACGGGTGACAACGCATCTGCATTTTGATTCGCAAACGAGGAAAGATGTAGATGTCTATGGGCCGCAGCAACCACTTATCATCAGGTGGTCTGTGTGCTCGTTTGTCACCCTTTTCCTATAAAAAAATGTGTGTAAATTGGCAGGGTCTAATGTCCTACCAGATTTGAATAAAGGTATTATTTTACTATGCTTCATTAAATCAGGAAACACACTATGTTCGATACTAGTATTAAAAATAATAGCTAAATTAGGCGCGATTGTATCTATTATAGACGCAATAACTTTATTGGAAATCTCCCACAGATCTGCAGTTTTTTTAACATCAATAGTTTTAAAATATTTTACAATATCTTTTGATGATACTTTATGAAGTGTAAAGTTCTTTGTACACGCATTTACATATTGTTTAAGTAATGATTCGGCGACGGCAAAAGAAGAATTCAGTGACTTTGTGGTTATTATCGGAATATCAGTAGAATATTTTCCAAAAACAATTTTTAGTTACTAAGAATTACATTAGTTCTAAGCACTACTTAGTTAGATTATATCACAGAATAAATTGGTTATATTAAATTATGACGAGTGAAGTTAGTCATATTTAATTGTCATTGATTGCCTAAAAATAGCGTGGCAGAGCTATGCTGCAGCTTATGAGCATTATATTATGATAGTAATTATTAATTAATTAGTTGTTTTATTGATAAATGTGGGTCTCTATGGGCCACAGTGTCCACTTATCCTTGGGTGGACTGTGCTCATTTGTCACCTTTATTTTATATAAAAAAGAGGGAAGGCTATATATACCGATTTATTGATATTTCGATAAAACTCGCGCCATTCTCAACGCGTGCGTCCAGCGAGAGGTACACTCTCATGTTGAACGGCAGGCATGTGTGTAGAGAGAGTTCAGATATTGCCCAGATCGCTGTACTCCCTAGATTGCCCCTGCGACAGGCATGTCAGTAGCCGCCTTTACTGTCCCGTGTAAATCAGCTTCATATTCTCTAAATAATAGGAATTTGAACTGTTCGTTTGACCTGTCACTATCAGAACTATTATTTGTTGGATAATTTGCCAGAATGACAATAAGTATTAATCCTACTTGCTTTTGATCATACTAATATATCTAAACAACCCTCTTTTAAACGTTACTACCACACCACGACAAAAAATATTTTTAGCTGTTACTTGTTACAGGTGTATTTAAGAAGTCTGATAACATTTGTGTATAGATCCTAATTTGGTACTAAACTTTGATAAAGAAATAATCTATTTAGAATATCTAGAACTATATTAAATACATTTGGTCCAGACGTCCTGACATTAGGAATTTCTTTGTGGTTTTTCTCGTTCTTTAGCAAGGTACCAATTATTTAACATTATGAACCAAATAATACCAAAAAATTAATATTGCTCAAACGTCAAATTTCTCTTATGGTTTAGAAATTGTAAGAAAAATAATGAAACATATTGTGAGACGATTTTAAAATTCAAGTGGAAGGGGCACGAGGAAATATCGAGCTGTTCCTGTATCGTATAACCAATGTCTTATTCTTAATGAAATTATTTTCATATATATTTAGGGGAAAAACACACCTGCATTCCTATTACTATCACGAGGAAAGGAACTTTAGATTTCTTACCGGAAACCATCAACATATGAATGAACTGGATTATGATAAGATACGATGCTGAAATGTCCTAAAATTAAAATGAAGAACAGAAGGAAACTTCTTATAAAATATTAGGTTGTGCCACTTCTAATACTGTACGGTATATTTCAGATTCACCAGTTAACACTAGAAAAACATTCATATGCCCAAATACTCAAACACTACTCAATTTTAAGATGTCTCGTAGTGTCACAGTCACTTCGACTTTAACTGATAGAGACAGCATTTTTATTTTTATCAATTTGCTATTTACCAAAATTAGATGTGAAGGAATTATACCTATTGCCGTTGCTTTTTCTGGAATAGCAGCTACTTTAACCGACGGAGACAAAACTGCTCACTTTGCTTTCAAAGTACCAGCTATGTTATTCTGGGTCTGTTAATCGTAACATCTTTATTAAACAAAGTGATATGGTGCATATTCTAAGAATAGTAAAACATAAAAAGTATTGAGACTTTAAACAGGATGCTCCAGGACATTATAACGTTTAATAACGAAATCAACTAAAATGCAGGTACTGATATATATGGCGATCGTCACTCTGCCTTCTAAGTGTAGCTTATTGTTGCAAGGCTCAAATCGAGAATGGTACATTTTTAGAGACATGTTATTACAATTTGGTACAGATGTAGTAGCTGTCCCGTTTAAAGCTGCTTACGTAAGCGGCGATAGCCGTCGACCGTAATGATCACAGCATACAACATTAATTCTTAAACCATATTATAAATTATTTGTGTAATATTTTATAATTTTGGCATTTGTTTGTGACAAATGCACGAACCATTGATGGTGAATAGAGCCTTTTTAAAAATCAAGATTTATACGCACGTATGTTTTTGCCTTAGGTGACTGTTAGTTCACACCACAAGGTTATAAGATAAAGTCATGGATTTTTTAACCAGATTATTACGTAACTATTACTTATTCCATTAACAAGCGCACAATGATATTATATTACATACAAATCTGTAACAAAGTGCAATCATACTCAAAATCTATAAGTTTATTTAGCAATGTATCCCTTACTTCGTACATAATATATTTCACTATATCAGAATTGGATCTGAAATTGTACTATAAAGTAAAGCAATCTGTTATATTTTCATTGATCAATATAGTACGTATAATGTAGCGGTAAAATATTTTTGTTTCAGAAAAATATTCGCAATAGTTGTTGAAAGAAAAGAGAATGTTTTGTTTCATTCTCCTTTATTTTTTTGGGTGTATTAGTGTTTACTTAACAACATAAAGTGCTTCATAAATTCATAATATTATATGTATAGGTATTGGTAATTTACTTTCAGGTTGAGTTCATTGTCTATTACCCGATGGAGCAAACACTGAAAAAGAAGACTTCTTTAACATCTTGTAATATTAAAGTGTCTCATCAACATGTTTTCCACGAATATTACATTCCTATCAAAATGCAATTAATATGTTGTGGTTTTTGCTTTTTCTTTTCATGTCTCGCAGCTAACGTTCACTTTTACTAAACGCGCTGTACTCTCCTCTAGCGCTCGCTTGTACGATGTTTTAAGACTTGTCGATCCAATAATACTTTACGCTAAATTATTAATTAAAAGCTTCTGGTTTCTTAAACTTAACTGAAACGAGACGCCATCCGCTAATATTCTCAATATATGGGAGCAATATATTTCAGAATTACCTTTAATCTCACATTTACATTGTTCACGTCGTATAGGCGTAAATTAAAATTCGCTTGTGTCGCTACTGGCTTTCGCCAACGCTAATGAAAAGGCTTACGGGTGTGTCAATTGTTCGCACCATGTTAACGGAAACAATCTTCCTATTATAACGCTCATCTGTTCTAAATTTCTGGTGTCCCCATTAAACACTATAACTGTTGCTAGGCTTGAGTTATGTGTCTTACTTTTTCTCGCTAAATTATTACCCAACGTTTACGATTCGTTGTCATTGAGGCATCCGATTGACAATATTTACGCATTTTAAGATTCGGAAGTCGCACTCGGTAGCACTATCGTTAAGCTTAAATTTTTTTAATTGGAATAAACATCTATGTTTCGTCGTTTATGTTTTAGGGTTTTAAAAATAATTCAGCGCAGCAATAAAATGACAACGGTCTCCGACACAGAAATTTCTAAAATCACAATCATTTAAATTGTGCAAAGTCTCGGTTTCGCCGAGGATATAAAAAATATTAAAAAGAGACAACCATGCTCATCAATATAACGCAGGTTATCGCCATTTTTCGCGGACGGTTTGCTTCGAGTAGGTGGTCGCTTAGATTATTCATGTTTATCGGATTCCCAAAATCACTCAATATTGCTACCAAAAAGAGACATATTTGTTGATCTTATAATTGATTATTATTACTATAAGAATTTTCACGCCGGTCATCAGTACTTACATGCTGCATACAAGAGAAATATTGGATATTATCAGCTCACCGCGTAGTTAGATACCGGATTTTATGTGTTTTAATTTTTTTTGACATAAACCTAAACCTACTTACATTTGATGCCTGCTTTACCTGCTTGCCGCTTAGAGCAGTGCAATGCATTTACCCACACAGGTGTGGGTAACATTATATTTTATATTGATTATTATTAAACTTTGCCTAGTAAAATATTGTGAATTAACATTTTTTGATTGGTGACCTTATTAGTTTGTTTTATATTTTATAACATCTATCCTCTTTCCATCACTCTAATTTAATTAAAGTCAAGAGATGTCATTATTTAGAACACAGAAAGTAATTTCGTTAGTTCTTAGGCGAACAATGACAAGTCATGACAGGAGAGCAAAGGCATTTAAGAATTATTGTCTTCAAAATTGAAGTCTATTGGAGAACACATTTATAGACAAAGGTCGACCACTGCAAATAAGCTAACACTAAAACTTAATGAAAATGAAATAAAACGCGCTTTCGTCATTTTCAATCATTCATTTAAATGTTATAAAGTATTAACTATAAAAATTATTATAACATGAAAAAGGGGCGTATGCGAGAGTCTGTCAACACTTATCCAAATCCTATCCTTACTTACACGGATGCCATCTTCCTCAGAGACTTTTGGGGTCTTAACGACCATAATGTGGAAAATGTCGAACAAAAAGAACATCCGTCAAATACGACCTGACCAAAGTATGAAACGACCACCAATGAATGATACGTCAAAAAATAATGACTTATGTGTTATTAAATTACGGGGTCCAACTTAATTTATTGGAGCTGGTAAAATAATTTAGCTTTGTAATGAAAAACCTCATTCCCTTACTACTTTTTATAGGTTTTGATCACATCTAAACCTGTCCCGATTTTATCTATTACACGTTTCATCATAACAACAAAGTAATACTATCATTATGCGATAACTTTTTTTAAATATTAGATTTTTGTGTAGATTTTTTATTTATTTTTGTAGTGTATTATCAATCATATCTTTTTTATATTGGAATATGGAAAGTATTCTGGAATAAGTTGCAAATGATAGGTTGACAGTAAATGTAGAATACACTAATACTTAGAACGGAACGTATTGTGACTGTCTCTATGCAGTATGTGGTATTATGACACAAGAGCTGTCAAAGCGTGAGCAAAGGTCAAAGCACCTGTGTCTTAAAGTGTAACGTTCTATGATCTTCGGCTTTTAAATAATATATTTTCAATTCAGGATTTACATTCTGCCCAGGGGGAAAGAATTACTTCATACACTAGTCGTATTTGAGATATTTTATAGGCAGGTCACAGCATGTATAGGCCGTGACCGATGTTCTTTCACAGACTAATAGCAAGAAGAAGCATTAAAAGTACGAATTTGTTTATTTTGAGGTTTTCGACCTTTGATCTGGGAACATTTATTCTTGTTAAAGTTTTCATTCGAACCGGCTAATTTCGGGGTGGCACCGCGTGCACTTAGTTCTGACTTAATTATATTGATGACGACAGAACTTTAAAAAAACACTCGCTCGATCAGTAGAAAGTACGGCGCAATCAAAATAAATTCGGTGAATTATAAGTAAATGTCGTGTCGTGTGCTTTTGTTGTGGATTTTATTTTAATTCAATTGCTGTTGGTTAGCATATTTTATATTCTTTGGTGTTATTTTGTAATAACATCTGTCTGCCAAACAATATTGTATGCCATAAATAGGTAACTTTAAGTCGTTATTGGAAAATATATCTTATTTTTAACTTATCTTAGAACATATTAGAATATTGAAGCCCAATTGTCTTTTCTTGTGTCATATCAAGTTTTAACGATTGTAAAATAGCAGTTTTTATACGAAATCCAAATAACAAGAAAGTAGTTTGTTCTATGCGTGGATTAGTGACAAAAAGTAGTGTGAAAAATTTGGTACCTTTTGCGATCACCAACGAGGCTGTGGAAAACAGAGGGAAAATTCGCATCCAAAAATATACTCCCACAAAACACTTGAACTGTTTATTTCGAACATGCAATTCATCGAGTGGACCAGCAACGCGGGTTCAACCTACATAGTTTACCGTGAGGTAAATAGTAAGAAATTCATTTTCATAATTACTGAAAAAAGAAAAAATATTGTTTTTAAAGTTTTATGTACGTGATACATTTAAATACAATACTAAGTTTTCAATTTCACCATAGTTAGTCCTTTTAAACTTGTGACAATCCATTTGAATTAAGTAGCATTCCTGCGGTTTGCTTACGATTTGCATCAATAATTTATTGTATTAACACATGTATATGAACACATTAATCCTCATAGTAAACAGAATGTAATATACGTCGCGTGATCTATATAGTTTCATCTTTGTAAAATTTCACAACAACGGGTCCTTTTTTGATTATGAACAACAAATGTTTGAATTAAGTTAATGTTTTCATACTTAATTTTATAAAATATTTTTTATTATTAATTTATTTTTTATTATTTATTAACCCTTTCGCTGTCCCGTGCACTACATATAGTGCACTGCTATTGCCTTACTATTGTGTCTGGAAACCGGACAGTGAAAGTGTTAATTAATAAAAAAATAATGTTTAAAAAATTTCCTCTAGGTTTTTTGCTAGTACTTCCCAGGACAGAGTTTTTTTCCTAACTACTGGTAAAGCTTATATAATTTTGGTGGTAGAGCCATGCTGCAGCTATATTAATAGTATAGTTGTGGCACTAATCGGCTCAACCGGGGAAGGACCACGATCTCACAGAATACCAGCGTAAAATAGCAGTTAAACACTGCTGTGTTTCGTATGGTGAGTGTAAAGTACCGGAGACCCTTTTTACTGGAAAATAAACATACCAACTTAGTCCTGACGGGTGACAAAGCATTTGCATTTTGATTCATTATCAAGGATAGATGTAGATGTCTATGGGTCATAGCAACCACTAACCATCAGGTTGACTGTGTGCTCCTTTGTCACCCAATCCTATATAAAAAAAAACTGTTAATTGTACAAATTGATTTTAAATTAGTTTCAAGTTTTGTACTTATATATTTTTTGCATATATACTTCGAAAATACCTGGCAACTCTGCCATTTTTGAAAGGATGTAAAAATCAAGGATCAATTTTCTAACAGAAGATAGTCTCAGACTGCGCGTCAATGTTAATTGTGACATTATATTCTTCATAGATTTGGTATTTATTAATTATTTAAAAAAAATTGTAACATTCAATAGACAAAACACTAAGAAACGGAAACTGGCAATTTTTAGATAGAGTTTTTAAATGAATAATAAGATTTGACTTCAAGAATGAAGTTAAGTTTACCACATAATATAATTAACAACAGCCGGAGTTATGATATGCTCCTTTAATTAATTGTGTTGCAAGGAACAAAGCTTACACGAAAAGTGTGAACTTTGTTACTTGCAACACGCTCCCCACTTTTAATTTTTTCACGAAAATATGTGTCAGGATTGTCAAAAATCCTTGATCACGTACACAAAATTTTATTCTAATCTTGTCACAATAATTTCTTAAGCAAAAATTTAAAATGTAACAAATATTTTTGTTCTCTCTTCTAAAAATGCAAATCAAATTGGCACAAAAATAAGCCTAAATCATTTTTATAGAAGAGGGGGCAAACGAGCATGCGGCTCACCTGATGGTAAGTGACTACCGCCGCCGCCGCCCATGTACAACCGTAACACCAGGGGAATTGCACATGCGTTGCAGGCCTTTTAGAAAGGTGTAAGCTCTTTTCATGAAGGTCCTTAAGTCGTATCGGTCCGAAAAAATCGCTGGTGGTAAACAATTTCATAGAGAAGTTGTACGAGGAAGAAAACTTCTAGTTCTAGAAGTTTTCTTCTCTGTGCACAGTCGTGGACCGTCAAGCATCCAGTTGATGAGGATGGTATCGTGAATTTTGATGCGATGTGCGTTCGTTAAATTTGGCGGCTGGAATTAATCTGAACAATTCCTCAGAGCACTCTTCGTAGTAATTCCGATAGAAAATTAAAGGTATGCAAATTCCCTACGCAGTGCCAGTAAATCAAAACGATCAGAAAGAACTCGGTCGTCGACGATTCGAATCTCTCTGCGCTCTGTGCGGTCAAGTGGAAGGAGCTGGTACTGGGGTGCCCCGGCCCAGAGATGAGAACAACCCAACACCTCCCATGGCCCCACCGACCCTCAGGTCATACGGGCCGAATCTCGAGAGATGCGCGCGCTACTTGCACGTGGCTCTTTACCGCGCAAACTTTCTTGACTCCCTACAAATATTTAATCTATTCCTTGTCCCAGTTTAACGTCATTCTCCCCCTTCTGGGGCTGACGACACATTGACGCCTACGTCGTCGGGCCCTCTTACCAGCCTTCCATCCTGCCTTGTCCTGCGATCGTGCCACCTATACGCAAAATCGCGCAACAGTCCGTAGTTTACCACATCGCTGACGAGATCCGAGTAGTAACGGGTCCCTGAACCTGACGAACTAGTCTATCCATCATTTTCACTCTTAGGTCATCATACAGAGGACATTCCCATAGAACATGGTGAACATCCTACTCTGACATACCGCACTCACACATATTAATTTCACACAGTTTCATGCCGCTCAGTCTCTTCCGAAAGCATCCATGTCCGGTGAGAATCTGAGATGTTTGGTAGTCCGGTGAGACCCAGGTATATAGGTCTCAACGCCAAGTCCAAGAAAAATCGATGTAGCTTACGTCCTTTTGTATCACACGTCCATCTATCCTGCCAGGCGCCGATCACCTCAGTCCAGATATCGCGATTCCGTTTGCTTGGGCGCGGTCAAACGTGCTATACCCATCCTACCAGCACGTATGACCTCTAGGTCAGCAGGGAGAACGCCAGCCAGCACTGGTAAGGCCGCCGTGCTAATGGATCGGTACGCCTTAATTAACAATACAAGAGTGGATCGCTGCGATCTCAGTAGTACGCTACGAACTGTGTACATGTTTGCACGCTCGTACCAGCACTCTGCCGTATACGTAAGCGTGGACACAAACACTCCTCTATAAATTAATTTTAAACTCGGATATCGTACACCCCATGATGATGTAGATACGCGAGACATATTGCCGAATCGCTTGGTCGCTCTTTTAGAGATATCGGATGTATGTTGCACAAACGATAGTCCCGAGTCTAAAACCACGCCTGATACCTCAACGTTAGTCACAGTCTTAATAGATTCCCCACCAACTTTAATAACGGTGGGGCGCTGAAGTTTCCCTCTAACAGTCATGATGGTTGAGTTTGAGGAGGAAAACTCCAGTCGATTCCTTACCCCCACTCCCGTACAAGGTCCAGAGTGACTCTGGCCCTGGATTCGATACCCGCTCTCGTTCCCGATTCAATCAAGATTGTAACATCATCGGCATAGGCAGTCATGGCTACTCCCTCGGGAAGAGGGAGTCATCCATCAGGTGATACACTATAGAAAGCCATCCTAGCTAACTCCTCAGACCTACATCCCAGACGCCTTTTACTCTGGAAAGCACGCCTAAGTTTCCATTGCAACTTCCGAGTTTTATCCAGTTCAAATGTCCACCATTAATACCCCCCCGACCCCCTGGGGCGACGCTCCCCTAGGCCTTCCTTCGCAGAGCGGATTACGACTCCTGAGAACTCCTCCGCCAGGAGAGCCGCGGGATTTTCTACGTGCAGCCATCCCATTTATAATTTGACAATCGCCCGGAACCTTTCCCAATCCACCCGTCGGTCCCGAAAACGAGGGGGATCCCTAACGTGTGCTGCGCGCGTCGTCGGAATGCTGGTAGTGGCCGTGTAAGTTATTGAATTATGATCGCTGGCGCAGACGCCCTCGTGCAAGCGTCTCGCAAGGCCGGCTCGCCTCTCGGCAAGGTAAACGTCCCCAGTGGAGAGGGTCAGGTCCACGTTGGACTCACCTCTAGGCCCAGAGAAGGTGTAGGGCTGGTCAGGCATATTTTCCAACGTAAGAGCATGTGTGATAATAAATACCTCCATTTGCTGCCTTCGATATTCTACATTTTGTCCTCTTCCCATGTAGTATCAGCGATCACAATACCAGAGTGGCGAGTGCGCATTGGTGTCGAGCAACTCAGGGCGACCTCTGAGGTGGTCAACGATGGTGTCGCTAAATTTAAAGTACGCTGACACCACTTAGAGGTCCCATCGGTACACATGGCACACCACACAAAAATCGTTGCTGAGGTGGCTCAGCACTGCTAACCCAATTGCTGGGTCAGCAAGATAGATGCCCGCCCACGAGTGACAGCCCACCTGAACGATCCCCGCAACCTAGGAGTACTGTTCTTGTACAAGAACTATGTCCAGGTGCAGTTCACGCGCCAGGATGGGCAGCTCAGCCACGGCGAGCTCCCCTCCACCCAGGTTGATTTGTCCTAATCGTAGTGCCTTGTCTTCCTGGTTAACTATGGGGCTGCCCTTATCGGCAGTACTAAGTGGTGGCCACGGAGCGTTGCTCTGCATACAGCCTTGCTGGGAAGTTTCTCGCCATGGTCACGTGCGAGCCAGAGTTAGTTCTACCAAATCGCTTGCACGTAGCGCACTTCTCCTCTGTGGACTTGCAGGCACCACGTTCATGTCCTGCCTATCCACATTTCCCACATACGACCTCCTTCGATCGGCAGTACTTCGCAGGATGCCCATACCGTTGACACTTCTGGCAGCACGTGACGTCCACGTAATCACACGGTTTAACCACGTCCCAGCCGACGTATAACCGATTGTATTCGATCAATATATCTCTCAAGGCAGCCGAAAACTGAAGGACCACGGTTGTCTTTCTGCTACCCCTCCAGGACTTTTTGAAAGCAATCCTGCAGTTTTCTTTCACTTTTGCTTCGATCCATCTACAAGCAGCAATGTTCTGCTCGTGGAGGCCGCTGATTACATCCTCATTCCTGGGGTCCTCCTAAAAACCTCTAAGAGCAACCAGGGGTAAACGTTGTCTAGGCTCCGTCATCCTCAATGTTAGAGGGGCAGCAGTCTTCAGTTTCTCTGCTGCTTCCTGGGACGTGGTTTGGACCACGACACCCGCATTTCCCACCACCAGCCTGTCGATCTAAAGCCCACTGGTCTTGGGGTTAACTGCCTTCTTAGCTCCATCTTCATATCTTCTGCAGTCTTCAATGGGCCTTCGGTCTCAGCTGGGTAGAAGGCGACAACTGGGCCTTTACTTGCTGGCATCAACATTTGGTCGGCCACCTTCGGCAGCCTCAGCGCCGCCGAGTAGGAACGTTGCGGTGCCGGGTTCATCGCGTGACAAGGAACTGCACTGGCCTCAACCTGCGCTAGTCTTCCTTCCGCAGCAATCTTTCCCTGTTCTACTCTAAGTGCTGCCAACTCCAGTTCAGATATATGGACCTCTATTGTCGCAACATTGCAATAAGATCATGCCCATATGTGGCCACCCTGTTGACCTCAGCCTTGTTGAGTTTCGATCCTGGTCCGGTGTGATACCCATGATTCCCTTGACTGCATCACGAACATGGTCGATCACCTCCAACTTGGATGCGCTCGAAGTTTTGAATATCCCTCTTATTCCCCGGGAGCTCTCCCTTTGGCAGTCCTCATCTACAGCCTCTGCAGCAGGCTCCTCCACATCCCTGGACGGCAGTCCGATTCGTACTCTTTTTTTATAGGATACGGTGACAAATAAGCACACAGTCCACCTGATGGTAAGTGGTTGCTGTGACCCATAGACATCTATATTTATCCTCAATGAAGAATCAAAATGCAGATGTGTCGTCACCCGTGAGTACTAAGATGGAATGCCTCTTTTCCAGTAAAATGGGTCTCCGGCTCTCTACACTCACCATACGAAACACAGCAGTGTCAAGCTGCTATTTTACGCTGGTATTCTGTGAGAGCGTGGTCCTTCCCCGGTTGAGCCGACCCATTCGTGCTACAACTATACTACTAATATAGCTGCAGCATGGCTTTACCACGTTAAAAACTCAGAATTATGATAAAAATAATGCGTAAGAGTCCACTGCTAGACATTGAAATATCCTGTTGTAGGAAAGATTGGCCTGGCAGCATGTTTGGCAGGGGGACTGACTATCGCGATACTAGTTGGTACGTCTTTGAAGTTTCGCGTCGACAAGGTGATTATACGCCATCTAGGGAAAGAAAAGAAGAAAGTCACCGGGGCCACACTCTGGCGAGGCTCAGTACGCTTGCCCACCCTTGGTCGCTGGGAAGATGACTGTACCTCTTCTGGTGACGTCAGAGGCCGCTTCTCAGGTGCTACTGGTGGGGAGGGCAACGCGACCGGCAGACCAAGCGGGCCCGGCGGAGTCCTGGCCAAAGATTTGCGAGGAGTAAACAACTCCTCATCATCCGCCATTTTTATTTTATTAACTGTATAGTCTCAGATTATATACAAAAAGTCAAATCACCATCACAAACAAACAAGGAACGCAAATTGTCAGCGTCAAACTCTATGACAGATGACAGCTGCCAACGTGAGTGTCAAAGTCAATGTCACAATCAATGACGGCTGTCAGTGTCAACACAACAGCCACGTGCCAACACTCCCTATACTTGTCACTCCCATGACTGACTTGACACTGGCAGAATTCTATCAAGAGAAGCCATAATTTAAAAGAAGAAGAAGAACACTCCCTAACCTCAATAATGAAATAATGTTCAATGTTTTCTTATAACTAAACTACAAACTATATATTAAAATAAAAGTACTTACAAGTAATTATCCGTTAGTAGTAAATTAGAAATAAAACATAACACAAAGACACTTAGCTAAAATAACCACGTGGTAACCGCATGGTTCTAACCAACAAACACGTGCTTATTCCTACAAAAGTATTTAAAAATACACCAACACAACACAGTTTTGTTTTGTCCGACACAAAAAGTTATATAGTTATTATGAAACAAAAAATGTGCACAAAAAGTATTAGGAAAACACAAAATTACTAGAAAATACTACATGAGGTCACGCGAGAGCGCACAAATACGTCCGCTCAGTACGAGTACCGACGACCGAGATGAGAACAACCCTCCACCTCCCATGGCCCCACCAACCCTCAGGTCATACGGGCCGAATCTCGGGAGATGCGCGCGGTACTTGCACGTGGTTCTTTTCCCGCGCGCATTTTCTTGAATCCCTACAAATATTTCATCTATTCCTTGTCCCAATTTAACGTCACTCTCCCCCTTCTGGGGCTGACGGCACTATAACGCCTATGACATCGGACCCTCCTACCAGCGTTCTCTCCTGCACCATTCCACGATCTCGGCACCCATGCGCAAAACTCGCGCAACAGCCCGTAGTTCATCCCAGTGGCGTTGAGTCCGATGATATTGCTGAGGTGACTCAGCACAGCTGCTCCAATTGTTGGGTCGGCAAGATAAACGCCAGCCTACAGATGACCGTCCACCTGGCGGATCTCCGCAACCTGGGAGTAAGTACTGTTATTGTACAAGACCAAAGTCCAGGTGCAGTTCACGCGCCATGTTAGACAACTCAGCCGTGGCAAGCTCCCCCCGACCCAGGTTATTTGTCCTAGTCGTCCATTACAGGTAGTAGTGAGTGCTGGCCACAGAGCGTTGCTCTGCATACAGCCTTGCTGGGCAGTTCCTCGCCATGGTCACGTGCGAGCCAGAGTCAGATCTACCAAATCGCTTGTACGTAGCACACTTCTCCTCTGTGGACTTGCAAGCGCCGCGCTCATGCCCTCCCTCTCCACATTTTCCACAAACGACCTCCTTCGATCGACAGTACTTCGCAGGATGCCCATACTGTTGACACCTCTGGCAGCACGTGACATCCACGTAATCACACGGCTTCACCACGTCCCAGCTGACATATAGCCGATTGTACCCGATCAGGATATCTCTGAAGGCAGGTGAACATTGAAGGATCACGGTTGTCCGCCTGCTTCCTCTCCAGGACTACTTGAAAGCGATTCTTTCAAGCTTGCTTCGGTCCATCCACAAGCAGCAAGGTTCTGCTCATAAAGGCCACTAATGACATCCTGTGTTCCGCGCAACCAGGCTAGACGTCACACCTATGTAACGTTGTTTGCAAGAATTATTCACTGTGCTAGTTAAAATCGGCTTATGTGTGTAATAAGTTGTGGATAATGTAACTTGTTTAAAAAAAAAAACTATCGCTGACAAGCAGGTAAAGTGTTAAAACAGTTTTTGAGTGTAATAAGAAGTTGAACTATTATCACTTCAATTTGAGGAATTATTTTGCTATTTACTAATATTTCAATGTACCTTACATTCATTTTGTAGTTAAAGAATATATCCTAGAAATGGATGTCATATTTCACTATCCGCGTAATAGTAAACACAGCGTTCTGGTTAACGTAGCGAATACAAGAGCAAACGACATCTGAAAAACTAGGTTCGAGTCTTACCAGAGGAATACTTTTTTCAATTTTAGTCATTGAATAAATTCATATTTTATACAATGGATTCAAATTGTGACTCAAAAGGCGCTTGTGCAGGTTGTCCAAATATAATCAAAAGTCGTGAATATTTAATATGCGCATATTGCGGTCTCTGTTACGATTTGTTGTGCGCAAACGTGTCTACAAAACGATTTCAACTTATGACCAGAGAAAGTAAAAAGTCATGGAAGTGTCTTATGTTGTAATAAACAACCAAAAGTTGATAACACAAATACACCAGTGCGTACGCAAAACAGTTGCATAGTTTCCAAAACATCGGATGCCTGCGAGAATGTTGAGGGTAATCATGACTACAGTAATGTCACTATGCGAACAACGCAAAAAGTTAATGTTGATAACTATGATTCGGAGAATATGTTAAACGTTCAAAATCTCCGCAGAATCATTAAGGAGGAGCTAACAGCTGCTCTAAAATCAGCAATACAGGTGCAAGTATCTGAGCAGTTGGAGATAATTAAAGAACAACTTGCAACTTTCCACGAGTCAATGACATTTTTTAATGAAAAATTTGAAGAACTGAAAAGAAACATTGCGGAAAAGTCTATTATTATTAAAAACCTTGAAGCTGATAATGAGAAATTGAAGGCATCTGTTCACACTATAAGAAATAATTTGAATGTAATGGAACAATTTGCAAGATCGTCTAATATCGAAATACAATGTCTACCAGAAAATTAAGAGGAAGACATATTAAATACTGTTGTTCAAATAGGAAAAGTCATAAATTGTAATATTAACGAAACCAATATATCGCACTGTATAAGAATTTCGAAACAAAATCCTCAAAGTTCCAGGCCAAGATCTGCGCTAGTAAGATTTAATAACCAGCGTATACGTGATTCTTTCATTGCCAATGCTAGCAAATATAACAAAGAAAGTAAGAGTAAACTCAACACTAGCCTACTAGGAATTGCATCTGATCCACCAAAACCGATTTTCATAGTAGAACATCTGACCGCGGATAACAAAGAACTGCATGCGGCAACAAGGGCCCGTGCGAAAGAACTGGGTTTCAGATTTGTCTGGGTCAAAAATGGAAAAATTTTTGTGCGGAAAACAGAATAATCTGAATGTATTCATATTGTTAACAAAGATATTTTAAAAAAATTGGGTTCTAATTCGGTGTAGACTATAGTATTTTTATTTTTCTAACTATCAATGTCGCGTGCATAAAAATAGGCAAATTCAATTCATTAGACAAAATTAGACAGTTTACTATAGGTTTGTTAAATATTCATTCGCTTAATACAGGTTGGGATGAATTTGTGGCGTCATTTCGGTTGGCTAACTTTGATGTCGTCTGTCTAACCGAAACATGGCTAAAACTGACTCTGATATTACTGCTTATACTATTCCTAGCTATAATCTAATACATAAGCCACGTTGTGGTCGTGGTGGCGGTGTAGGTATATATGTGAGGTCCAATATGCGTGTAAAACAACTTAATCACCCCGAGTCTATACTTGAACAATTATGGATTGATTTTAAAACTAAGCGACACAGTTTTTTAATTGGAATTGCATATCGTCCTGAGTGTGTAAGTCAAGAAATTGCAATTGATTCCCTTCATGAATCTTTATCAGTACTAGGATCTTAATACGAGTACATATTTATTGTAGGTGATATTAATGTAAACTGTATAGATCGTAACAACCTGGTAACCCTACCTAAACGTTTCGAAGTTCTGACTGACTCTTACAAGCTACATCAAATTGTTAACTTGCCGACTCGTATCACGCCACATACTTCGACACTTATTGATGTCATATTTACTAGAGTTAATCTGGAACCCATATCGGTAGATGTAGTACATAATGATGACTTAAGTGATCACGGACTAGTAATAGCAACATTCCCTATTAGTGTTTCTAATATAAACCCCGCACCGTCCAGTATAGACCACTGGCAGATAATGCCAAATATATTAATAATGCAGCTGCATTCACGCCCTAGGAATTCATACTGGAATATAATGACCTTAATGAAATGGTTAACTTGTTCAACTTTCTTATCTTAGACTTAGTAGATACTTTTGCCCCTGTATGTACACGTAAATTTAATAAATCTCTATCTCCATGGATGACCAATACCCTTATAGAAATGAGAAATATTCGTAATAAAGCATGTCGTAAAGCTAAAATAAGTAATTCCGAATCAGCTTATAAATTCTACCAGGATATGCGCAACCTATATAATTGCGCTGTTCGTGTTGCGAAACAAGCATATTTTACCCAATTTGTAAATAATAATATTAAAAATCCGTCCTTAATGTGGCGTCATATTAATAAAACAATTAAGAATGGTGCAAGTAAATCAATTCCTGTACATCTTTAGGATTCCACAAAACAGAATAGACATTTTATAAATAGCGTTCCTGTGTTACCGGTTGATTTAAAACAGTTTGAAAAATTTGAAAGTAATTGTCGTAGTAACTTATCTGAGTTCAATATTAATAGAGTGACTGCTTCAGAGTTACATAAGATTATTAATTCGTTTTCTTCTAACTCTAAAGGATGTGATGAAATTAGGAGGAATATGATTAAGTTTACATTACCCTACTCTTTGATTGCTATTGAAGCCATCGTTAATAAATCATTGTTAGAAGGAGTATTTGCTGATGTTTGGAAGTGCTCATTGATCATACCCTTACCTAAGAAACAGAAGATAGACAGCTTTGACGACCTCAGGCCAATAAGTATATTGCCTGTTTTGTCAAAAATAGTTGAGAAGTGTGCACAGTCACATATTACTAACTATCTGAAAGAGAATGCCATCCTTCCAGATTTCCAATCGGGTTTTCGGCAAAAATTTAGCACAACCACAGCATTATTACACATAACGGACGATATTCTTACCGCCGCTGATAATGGATAAGGTACCATTCTAGTTCTATTAGATTTCACTCGGGCTTTCGACTGCATTAATATACCACTTTTACTGACAAAATTAAAAAAACGTTGGTTTTTCCGAATCGGCATGTTCGTGGTTTCAGTCTTACTTCTGCGGGCGTAGTCAAAATGTAAAATGCATCAATATTGAAGGTACTGCTGATATATCGGAGCCCCTATCAATTTCTAAAGGTGTTATACAAGGGTCCATTCTTGGCCCAACACTCTTCGCCATATACACAGCAGACATAAAAAATGTAGTTCACCACTCCAAATATCACCTTTATGCCGATGACACCCAATTGTACGTCCATACGTTACCAAAAACCGACAGTATTACAACAGCGGTTACCAGCCTCAATGATGATCTAAAATTAATAGAGCTTTGGTCAAAGTCTCATGGCCTACTACTGAATCCTAAAAAAAGTACTTGTATAATTATGGGTAGACGTCATCAGGTTGCATTAATCAAAAAAAATGATCCAACTATCATGACCAGTGGCACAACTATTCCTCGAGAAGATTGTATTCGTAACTTAGGCCTTAACATGGATGAAGGTTTAACGTTTGAACAACACGTACAGCAAAAGATAGGTAAATGTTTTGGATCTTTAAAATCTCTTTACAAAATTCGTTCATTTCTAAAACCAAATATCTGGCTCCGTCTTTGCAACAGTCTAGTCTTGTCACACTTACATTATTGCGACTTGTTATATGGTCCTTGCCTTTCACAGAAAACTATAGGAAGAATACAAAGGGTTCAAAATGCGTGTATGCGTTATTGTTTTGACATACCTATGACTAACCACATAACTCCTTATCTACTCAAAAATAATATTTTAAATATGGGTTACACCAGAAAACTAAAATATGCTTGTTTCGTACACTCGTTAAATAATTCGCAATCTCCTCATTATTTATATGAAAAATTATCTCCAAAATGTCAAATAACACGTTTGAGATAAAGGGGTAAACTATTATATAAACTTCCAACTTATAAGCGTGTTAAAGCAAAGGGATGTTTCAAATATGCTGCCTCCAAAATTTGGAATAATATACCTCCTCCTTTACAGGAAATCGTGAATGTAAAATCATTTAGAAAGAAATGCAAAGTATGGTTACCTGAACAACAAAAATTGGAGGCAGGTATTAAGTATCATATTATATAAATTTGCCGATTTACATAGCACATATGTTTATATTTTCTTTACGTTGTTTCACGTCAATGCCAAAATTAGGTTAAGATACTGTGTTTTTTAAAAGTTGGCTGTGGCAGAATACCAGCGGTGACCTCAAATCACCATATAGCTGAGTCACAGGCCAGTTTGTCTCATTTTTTTAATGTATGTTTTTACTTACGTATGTTGCTAGATAAGTTTGTGATAATTTTTTTTGTACACTTTTAACTACCATGTGTGAATTGAGACAAATAAAACTCTTTATTATTATTATTATTATAATGACATCCTCGTTATTGGGGTCCTCCTCAAAACCTCTGAGATCCACCAGGGGTAAACGTTGCCTGGGATCAGTTACCCTCAACGATGGAGGGGCGGCAGTCTTCAGCTTCTCTGCTGCTTCCAGGGACGTGGTTTGGACCACGACACCCGCATTTCCAACCTTCCTCAACTTATCGATCTGAAGCCCGTTGGTCTTGGGGTTGACTGCCTTCTTGAGCTCCATTTTTGTGTCCTCTGCAGTCTTCAATGGACCTTCCGTCTCAGCCGGGTAGAAGGCGACAACTGGGCCTTTGCTCACTGGCATCATCATTTGGTCGGCCCTCTTAGGCAGCTTCAACGACGCCCAGTACGACCGTTGCGGTTCCGGATCCGTCGCGTGGCTAAAAAATGCACTGGCCTCAACCTCAACCTGCGCCAGTCTTCATTCCGCGGCAATCTTCCCCTGTTCTGCTCTGAGCGCTGCCAACTCCGGTTCCGATATATGTACTTCCATTGTCGCCACCATGGCAATGAGATCATGGCCATATGTAGCCACCCTGTTGACCTTCGCCTTATTGAGCTTCGACCCTGGTCCGGTGATAATACCCATGATCCCCTTTACTTCATCACGAACGTGGGCGACCACCTCCAACTTGGAGGCGGTCGACGCTTTGAAGGTCCCTCTGATGCCCTCGGTTGTCTTCGATTTCTGCGGCAGACTTCTTCACATTTCTGGACAGCAGACCTGCCACCGGGGCCACAGCCCGCCGAGGCTCAGTGCGCTTGCCAACCCTTGCTCGCTAGGAAGATGGCTGCACATCTTCCGGTGACGACAGAGACCGCTTATCTGGTGCTACTGGTGGTGGGGGTGGCAACGCGATCGGCCGACTGAGTGGGCCCGGTGGAGTAATTGTTGGCCAATGATTTACGAGGAGGAACTTCTCGTCATCCGCCATTTTTATTAAACAAATGTACAACCACAGATAATTTCCAAAAGGTCAGATCACAATATCAAATAAAAATCAAGTACAGAAAACGGAACACAATTGTCAAAGTTAATCACAATGACAGGTGACAGCTATCAACATCACTGTCAGTGTCGTTGTCACACACAATGACAGCTGCCAACATCACTATCAGTGCCAGCACACCCTAACCTCAATAATTTCCCATAATAAAACTAAAACTAACACTAAATACGATAAAATTACTTACAGTAAATAATCCATATACAACAACAAACAGAGCAGAATACTTATCCTATAACTACCACATGGTAACCGCGTGGTCCTAACCTAAAAACACGTGCTTATATATAATAAAGAATGTTTAAAAGAACTCACTGCACTTTGTTATTCAAATCAACACAATAAAGTTTAAATAGCTACAAGAGTCAACAATTCAAACAAATGTTCGCAAATCACCAAAATTAACTAAAAGTTATTACACGTGGTCACACGAGAGCGCACAGACACGTCCGCACATGCCGAATATCGACGACGAGAGATGAGAACAGTATTCCACTTGAGGCCGAACCTGCGCCTTGTAAAGTTGCAAGCAGTGTGCCCGCATGAAATACTGTCCCGCTCTGCTGAGCACGCCAAGCTTTTTAGAGGCCAATTTAGCCTTGTCTTCCAAGTGACCACGAAACTGTACATTATTCGACATGTCGACGCCGAGGATTCCGATGCAAGCTGAGGCAATAAGGGGAGTGCCTTGAAATTGAGGAGATATGACAAAGGAGTTCTTTTTAGCGGTAAACGCGCAAACTTGTGTCTTCGGGGAATTGAAGTGGACTAGATTTAGTCGCCCCATATCCGAGACATTGTTCAGCAAAGACTCGACTTCAGACACAAGTTTGTTCCGGTACTCGGCGACGTTTTTCCGAGAAATATTAGCACGGCCGGTGTATAAAGCATCACCATTGCTGTCGTCTGCATAGCAATGAATGTTACCAGTTTGCAACATATCATTGATATGCAGGAGAAACAGCGTTTGTGATAGCACGCAGCCTTATGGAAAACCAGCGTTGATAGGCTTGAACTCAGAGCATGCACCGTCCACTACGACCCTGATGCTCCGATCAGCAAGGAAACTGGTGATCCATTTGCAAATTTCTCGGGAAGCCCATAGAAAGAAAGCTTTGAAAGAAGTGCTTTGTGCCAGACCCGATCGAAGGCCTTCGCTGTATGAGGTGACGGCGATATGCCTGTAGTTGGATGGGTCTGAGCGGTCGCCTTTTTTAGGGACCAGGTGAACAAAAGCTGCCTTCCATGATTTCGGGATTACGCGTAAAGACTAGAAGTACCGGAAGAGAGGCGTTAGAACCGGTGCCAACTCCGGAGTACACGGCCTTAGCACAATTGGGGGATTCCGTCAGGTCCACTCGACTTGTGAATGTCCAAGTAGAGGAGTGCTTTACGAACCAAGCGCTGTGAGAACCGCATATCTAATCTAGAGCACGCACACCTCGGGATGGTCGGCGGTATGTTTCCTTCGTCATCAAGAGTCGAGTTGGACGCAAAAAGGAGCCTAAAAGGTCGGCTTTCGTTTTTGCGGCCTGGGCCAGTGAGTCGTGCTCCCTGTGCAGAGATGGTAGTGATGGCTTACAGAAATTTCCTTGGACAGCCTTAGCAAAAGACCAGAATGCACGGGTGCCCGAAGGAAGGTGAACTAGTTTCTCGCCAATTCTGCCTATGTACTCTGACTTTGCCTTGGCAATAACTCTTTTGAAGGGCCTGGAGGCGAAGTTATATTTCTTTTTAAGTATGCTGGTGTTTACATCCCGAGTTGCCGAAGGCGCAGCCCAGGCCTGATAACACTCCTGCTTTCTGCTTACAGGAGTGACCAAACCAAGGCCGAGATCTGCTTCCGATGGGTACTACAGATGATGGAATAAATAGTTTTATTCCCTATAGCACCATATGAGTGACAGTGTCAGCAATAGCGCTGGGATCATCCGGCGAGAAGCAAACCCGCCCCCATGTGTAGGATGCAAAAAAGACCGCATTCCGTCCCAATCCGCCGACCGGTAATGCCAAACACGGCTGCAACCTGCAAAACGCAACCGCGAGGGGAGCGTGAGTGGCACCACACTCCAGATCAGATAATGGTCCGAAGAGCCGAGAGGGGACGACGTAAACCATCGACCATCGACGGAAACCTGATATCCGTCCGGCTGAGATGTCAGCAGAAGGTCTAACAGGCAAGGTGTATAGAATAGAATAGAATAGAATAGAATAGAATAGAATAGAATAGAATAGAATAATTTTTTATTCAATATAGATCACATGTGTAATACTTATTGAAAGTCATTTTTTACTTTACCACTGGTTCGAAAAATAAAACCTCTGTCCTGGGAAGAACCAGCAAGAAACCCAGCGGGACTTTTTTTTTAAAGCAAATTTTACAATAATGGTTGTACTAACTATATAAGTACAAAATTTATTTTAGAAACAGCTTGGAAGCGATCACCTCATTCCCAGGGGTTATTATCAACCATGTATTCATTTATACTATAATAACCCTTTTTATACAGTTTCAACTTAACAAAACATTTAAACTTGCTAATGGAGAGAGCCTGTACACTTTCCGGGACCTTGTTGTAATAGCGTATACATTGCCCCAAGAATGAATTACTGACTCTGTGGAGTCGAGAAACTGGTATCACTAGCTTGTGTTTGTTCCTAGTGTTTACAGAATGCACATCACTTTTTTTACTAAAACTACCTTTGTTTTTGTGAACATACATTAAATTTTCGTAAATATACTGAGACGCCAAAGTTAATATATTTATTTCTTTAAATTTATCTCTAAGAGACTCTCTCAGTTTTAGGTTGTAAATAGCTCTAATGGCCCTCTTCTGTAAAACAAAAATAGTTTCTGAATCAGCCGCATGTCCCCATAACAAAATCCCATAAGACATTATGCTATGGATATAACTGAAATAAACTAATCTAGCTGTCTCGACACTAGTGAGACCTCTAATCTTTTTTACAGCATAGGCTGCAGAACTTAGTCTGCTTGCTAGTTTGGATATATGGGGGCCCCACTGAAGCTTTGCGTCGAGAGTGATGCCAAGAAAAACAGTGGATTCAACAGGGCTCAGTTCTTCCCCATTTAAAAACACATTGGTACTCAGATTTCTATCATTCGTTGTTGTAAATTTAATACATTTAGTTTTATTTCCGTTTAAATGTAAATAATTAACGTTAAACCAATGCACTAATTTTGATATAGCATTATTCACTTCGTCACATTTAAATGATTTACGTTTAAGTTTAAAAATCAAAGAAGTATCATCAGCAAATAATACTATATCATGATTATCCTCTACAATAGAAGGTAAGTCATTAATATACACTAGAAACAAGAATGGGCCGAGAATTGAGCCCTGAGGGACACCCATTAGTACAGGTGAGCCGGAAGAACTTTTACCATTACTAATAACTTTCTGCATTCTATTACTTAAATATGAAATTATAAGTTTAAGCGCTGTGTTCTTGACACCATAGTACTGTAGCTTCCTGATTAATGTCTCATGGTGAACGCAGTCGAAGGCCTTGGAAAGGTCACAAAATATACCCAAAGCATCCTCTGAATTCTCCCATGCACAAAAAATATGTTTAATAAGCTCAACTCCAGCGTCAGTTGTTGAGCGACCCCTTGTAAAACCGAATTGATTTCTATGTAGCAATTTATTAATATTAAAGAAACTTAACATTTGATCTAAAATTATTTTTTCAAAAATTTTACTAAATGTTGGTAGTACAGAAATTGGTCTAAAATTGGCGGGGTCTAATGTACTACCAGATTTATATAAAGGTATGACTTTACTAAGTTTCATTAAATCAGGAAACACACCAGATTCGACGCTTGTATTAAATATAGTGGCTAGATAAGGTGCTATTATATCTATTATAGATAAAATAACTTTAACGGAAATCCCCCATAAATCTGCCGTTTTCTTAACATCAATAGTTTTAAAATATTTAACGATATCTTTTGGCAGTACTCTATGGAATTTAAAAGTATTTGAACAAGCCTTTACATTTTGTTTAAGCAATGATTCGGCGACAGTAGGAGAAGAGTTTAATGATTTAGTTGTCAAAAAAGGAACATCAGTAAAATGTTTCTCAAAAGCCATAGCAACTTCTTGATCAGATCGGGTTAAATTATTGTTAATATTCAATTGAAAATCCGAGTTGCGCGGTTTGACCTTGCCCGTTTCACTATTTATTATTCTCCAGGTCATTTTAATTTTGTTTGATGCAGTTTTAATTTTGTTACTTAAATGTAAAGCCTTAGCTGTGGCGCACACTTTTTTAAATATTTTAGAATATGTTTTTACATAATCTCTAAATATAACACTACTATTATATGATCTTTCATTATAAAGCTCGTATAACTTTCGCCTACTCTTATAAATTCCTACTGTCGCCCATTCATTAAATGATTTGCGACTGTTAAAAGAGAAAGTTTTAGAAGTAAATATCCTACTAAATTCACAAGTTATAATTTTAAATAACGTACCATACAAATAATTAGCACTGTTTTTAAATGAAAGTGATGGAAGTCTTTTTATTATATTACTTCTAAACCTCTCCAAGCGATGTTCATTTATTGGAACAAACACAACTTTCTTATTTTTCTGTTTCTTGTGTATGTAAGGTAATGATACCAACTGTCCACAGTGATCTGAACTTAAATTTTGAATAATTGATTTATGCAAGGGCTTAACATCTGTAAAAATATTATCTATACAGGTCGCACTAGGCCCAGCAATACGTGTTGGTTCTAAGAATAAATTAACAAGATTATACGATTTAAACAATGAGCTAAACTTAATACTAATGGAAGAAGTTTCAAGGAGATTGATGTTAAAGTCTCCACATATTACAACAGACTTGTTCTGTTTACTAAGTTTGAGCAAAACTTCTTCCACAATCCTTTCAAAATAGTCATAAGTAGCACATGGGTGTCTGTAAACACTCACAACAATGAGGTGCTCGAGCTCGACACAAGCCATTTCTACAGTTCGCTCAACAGAGAGGCTCACTATATCCTTACGTTCTTTATATAATAATGATTTATCTGCTAGTATTAAGGAGCCACCACGTAAACTTTTTTCTCTATTGAAGGAACTGACCACCTGGTGATTTCTGAAATTAAACATGAAATTATAATCTTTTAGCCAATGTTCAGTAATACGTAGTATGATCCTCCACATTTGGAATTCGCGTAAGCGAAGTAACCAGTTGTGTCAGACCATATGCTAAGGCAAAGTCATAAACAGATCCCCCCGCATGATCGGTTAAACGTGAACCGAGCCATTCGGCGTGGTGGGCGTTAAAATCGCCAAGGATCATGATCTCTGCGGATGGGACCTGTTGTAACAAGGAATCTGTAGCCATATGGACGTGGTCGATGAGTCGGTCTGTTTCGGCATCACCGCTATAAACCTATAGAGACACCCGTAGACGCGCGGATGGTCGTCGCTGTCTTCGCGTGCCCAAAGGATGGACAAGTTCGAATCTTCAAGACTGCCAAGGCGTCAAGAACAGATGTCCTCTCTGACATATACGCAAACTCCCGCCCGAGGCACAAAAGAGTGCTCCAATTTGTACCCCGGGTAGGAGAGATACGAAGTATCAGCCAGATAGGACACCTTCGTCTCGGTCAGAAAGAGCGATTCCGGCTTTGCCATCTCGAGAAGGTAGTGTACGGCGGTTAGGTTTGAGTGAAGTCCCCTGATGTTGCAGAAATTCACGGATAGCGCGGCAGGGGTCACCTTGGTTTTGTTGCTAAGTTTTCCCTGATCAGTTATGTTTTTGAGCGGAATTTTGCCCCCCCCCCCACCCCCGGCATACGCGGGGCAGCCTGAGCACCCACGCTTACGAGATTCTCCAGGGGTGCTGGTACCCTCCTGGGGTAGTCTTTGAAGTAATTCCGCAACCATGTTGATTGGGGGGGAGGGGGAATTAGGCCTCCGGCCACCTGCACTCACCAGACGAAATGCAGAATCAGAGCTTCTACTTCACGCCGGTATTCTGTGAGGTCGTGGTATCAACCCGGTTCAAGCCGGCCCATACGTGCATCAGCAAAAACTGCCGTGTGGTTCTACCACAGTTAAATAATAAGTGTATACATTATATTAAGTGTATTTGATGATTTTTCCCTACTGCCAAAGCAAATGCCAGGCATTAAGTTCGTACATTGAAGCCTTAATTTAGTGACTACAATAAAAGATAAATAAATTGTCTAAATAAATAGTCTAAATATAAAAATAATATATTAATATCCTAATCTGACTTTGCTCTTTATGCATTTAATATTCAGATACGGTTTTGCTCAATGCACGCTTTAATAAATAGTGCGAAAAAACAAAGCAGCAAAAACTAATGTGTTACCATTGGTTTTTGCTGCTTTGGTTCTACAAGCCCACATAATGCTTTTGACATGCGGTGTCATAACACATTGGACGCATTTCATTCCATTTTGAGATTAAAACTTCAAACAACCGCATACTGTTTTATTTCAATAATTGCGAAATGTGCTCAAAATTCCTGGAATTTTCATAATACTGAATTGTATTTAAAAATAAAATACACACGCTATATCATCTGACAAGTAATAAAATAAAGTTTTTTTTTATAAATAAAAGACTATTAAGTTTAGGAATAATAGTTGTAACAACTTTTCTTTTGCATGTTCTTGTTCTTTTATTTTTGATATACGTCAAACTTAATATCTTTTTTCTGCATCGTGGAAGCATTTTACATTCATGGATTGTACACAACAAAACATTTAAAACTGGAATAATTATTTTTAGAATATCAATTTTTTTTATAGAATAAGACTTACAGGCGAGCACACAGTCCACCTTATGGTAAATGGATGCTGTGTTCCACATATATCTACATTTTTCCTCGGTTCAGAATCAAAATTCAGATGTGAATGATGGGCATGCAAAATTCAGATGTGATGAGGATTAAAACGGAATAAAGAAATATTTTCCAACAAAATTGATTCGCCGGTTCTCTATACTCACCGTACGGAATACATCATCATTATATATTCTTTTTTGTGCAAATTTTGGTATTCTGTGAGAGTGTGGTCTTTCACGGCCGAGCCAAATCATTTGTGCTACAACCATAATATAGCTGCAGCATTTTTCGACCAAATTGTACCTAATAATTTAATATTCGTACACGCTTTACGGTAGTACTGCAGCAACAAAATTTACCCCTGCGCTACCAAGTTGTAAGTATAAACTTAAAGAGTTGAAGAATAAATATTTGCTATGTTACTTCAAACACTAAAATCACATTTTAATAAAATAGGTCATAATAGCTACGTGACATAGCACTATTATGTATATAGTGGTGCTACGTAATTGTCGAGTCCAATATTTTAAGTTGCAAAAATTTACTTTGCCAATATTCGCTCAATAAAATAAAATGATGTGTCTTACCTAGTTTTAAGAGCACCTTCCACCTTTTCTCAATTGCGTGCACTATCCCCGTTACAATTAATTCCTGAAGTTCACTTAGCGGTCAGCCACCGCAGAGTCCACTACACCTAAGGATGCCTCGTGTAGATGCAAACACGTGTCGTATTATCGTCGGTGGTGAGTATTTTCTTAGTCTAACCCCTCATATACCACGCCATTTTATTTTTTACGCTTTAAGTGTCATGCCGTTCGGGAGATCGCCCGATACCAGCAGTCGCTAATGTAAACAATATATTTTTAATTTTGTATGCCAGCTTCGTTATAAATTAACGTATTTAATTCTAAATTTCAAATATTAAATTCTATTTTTATAATATTATCAATCTCATTTCAAAATTGTGTAACGTAATTTTACCGGTTTCTTGTATATAAAGAGTAAGAATAATGAAATTAAACCAGTATATAAATATTTGTTTTATTTGCATAACAATAAAATGTTATATCAAAAGAGATTAAAAAATCACACCTCCCAATACATTTTTTTCACACAACAAACATTTTAATATCTTACTCCTTTTACACGGCAAAACGAAAACGGGTTAAAACAATCGTAAACTTTCAATTCGAAAACGTTTGAAATCGTTACATTACAGCCTTGTCTTTAATCAATGATGTTCAAAGATTAAACAGCGTTTACTTTTTATTTAATAATGGAATCGTGCTTACTTGCTTACTTAGAATGTAAGAGAAGTTCTAGATTTGGCTAGGGGAAACGAAAGAATTGTTGTATGTGGTGATTTGAATGGATGGGTTGGTACTGCTCGACCAGGGTACGAGTCGGTGCTTGGAAAGTTTGGGGATAAAAGGGTTAATGATGCTGGCAAGCTTATACTGGCGGTATGCAAGGAAAAGGGTCTTCTTGTGACAAACACTATGTTTAATCACAAGAAAATCCATATGTATACTAGAGAAAGAAAGAATGAGAGAAGTATGATCGATTTGTTCCTGGTGGATGACCGACTGCGAAAACAGGTGATGGATACGCGAGTGTTCAGGGGTGCTGACCTGGGAACGGATCACTATCTAGTGATTACTAGATTTAGGGGTCTGTTCGCGGGTTGGCGCTACCGGACGGCAGTAACAGAACCACAGTCGGTCTGTCGCATCCGAAGCTGGAAGCTTCAGGAAGCGGATACTAGGAACAAATATCATGCGAGGGTAGCCGAAAAGCTTGACAACATCGATGGCAGAAATGAATGTGTGGAAAGAACATGGCAGAACCTTAGGGATGGAATGGTAAGTGCAGCGGAAGAAGTGTGTGGAACGATTAAAAGAGGCAGTAGTAAAAGAAGAGATGCATGGTGGAATGATGAAGTGAAAGAAGCTGTAAAGAAGAAGAAGAAAGCATGGTTAGACTACTTGGCCTCTAGTAATGATAAGGATATGAGAGAGAAGATGAAAGAAAGATATAAGCTACAAAAAGTTCACACGAAAGCATTCATTGAGGAAGTGCGTGAAAGGTGTAGAATGGAAGCGGACGAAAGGTTGTCGCACAACTTTAAGGAGAACTCCAAACTCTTCTGGAAAGAGGTTGGAAGGGCCCGAAGTGGTGCGACGGCCTTAAGAATGAACAAAGTGCTTTCGAGAACTAATGACGTCCTCTCAGACAAATCGGACGTCATGCAGCGATGGAGCGAATTTTATAGAGAAATGTATGCGTGTGATGATCTTAGTGAGGGATCCGGGGATGACGCCGAGACTGGTACGCCAGACCCGGGCCTCGATGACACTGAGGTCATCAGTATGAAAGAGATTGAACGTGCGATTCGAAGTTTGAAATGTGGTAAGGCTGCGGGTCTAGACAGAGTTACTGCTGAAATGGTCAAGTATGGTAGGCCTCGCGTCTGGGACAGCTTTCATCTGCTGTGCAATTTGTGCTGGCGAACGGGGGATGTCCCGGATGATTGGCGATCCGCAGTCATTGTGCCTTTATATAAAGGTAAAGGTTCACATTTTGACTGCGGGTGCTATCGGGCGATCAGCTTGACCAGTTTAGCAAGTAAAGTTTACTCGAAGGTTTTGACACGTAGGATGCAAGAGAAATCGGAAAGATTTCTATGGGAGGCACAATGCGGATTTAGACCTGAAAGAGGATGCACGGATCAAATGTTTTCTCTCCGCATGATCACGGAAAAGCTTCTGGCTGCTAACCAGAAGATTTTCTGTGCTTTTGTGGATCTTGAGAAAGCATTTGATAAGGTTGTAAGGAAGAAAATGTGGGAACTGTTGCCGGGGTATGGTGTGGGGTATAGTCGATTGCTAAGGGCTGTGCAGTCACTTTACTGTGACTGTAAAGCCTGTGTGCGGGTAGGGCATGACCTGTCACCCATGTTTAGCGTCCAAACGGGCGTAAAACAGGGTTGTGTTATGTCTTCCTGGCTGTTCATACTGTATCTCGACAGCTGTTTACAGAAGCTGAAAGATAGCTGTTTGGGTGTGAAATTGGGTGACATTAAAGTAAATTGTCTGCTGTATGCTGATGATGCAGTGCTTATTGCACCATCAGGGGCAGAACTGCAGGTATTAGTCACGTGTATGAAAGAGGAATGTGAAATTAAAGGTCTCCGCTTGAATGCTAATAAAACTAAGGTTCTGGTATTTGAAAGGAACGAAGAGAGAACGAAGTGTGAAATATGGGTAAATCAGGAATGTCTAGAACAGGTAAATGAAATTGTATACTTGGGGAGTGCTTTTAGCCGGGATGGAAGATGTGATTTAGATGTGGACAGGCGTGTCGCTGCCGGGAACAAAGTCAATGGTGCCCTGACTGCGTTAGTCAAAAGGCAAGGCGTAGTGAAGAGTGCACGCCTTGCAATACATAACGCAGTGTTGGTACCGACTTTGTTATATGGCAGCGAAACCTGGGTATGCCAGAAGAAGCATAAAAGCAAGTTGAATGCAGTGGAGATGCGATCTCTTCGTAAAATGTGCGGCGTTACCATGGCCGACCGGAAGCGAAACGAAGAGATTCGCAATATGGCAGGTTTGAAAGATGACCTTATCACAAAAATTGATAAGGGCGTGCTTCGATGGTTTGGGCACGTTGAGAGAATGAGTGAAGACCGAATGGTGAAATAAATATATAGCGCGAAAGTTAATATTAAAAGGTGTCGAGGTAGACCGAGACTAACTTTCGAAGACCATGTGAGCAAACTGCTCGAAGAGGGGAGGGTCAAGAGTACTCGGATACCTAGACGTGCATGTATGAAGAAGATAATGAATCTGAAATAAGCGAAAGAGGTATGTAAGGATCGTGACACTTGGCGATCTGTTCTCTCTGGCTACCCCGTCAGGGATTGTGCGTGACGATAAGTAAGTAAGTAAGTAAGTGCTTACTTGCCATATGGGAAAATGGGGTCAGGTAACATACGGGCATGCATAAGCTGTCAACCACATTGGGTAACACTTGAGGGGTAGTGGTGGTGGGAGTAGTGGTGCTGGGATTAGTGGTGATGGGTATAGCTAAGATTTGTATATAAGCTTAATGATTTCCATTTGAATAAATTGTGTTATCTATCGCTTGGACCTCGCTCATTTCTATTTTAGTAATCGTAAAAAGGTTCCACTATATAATATTCCAAGCCTTTGTCTGGGGCACATTTATAAATTAACCGGCAAGAATTACTTAAGACCAAAGTCTGGCAGCAAAAGCATTGACCTAATCCGATTTTAAGATAACCTATTTTTTCTGAGCCCAACAGTGTCAACTAGATGTCCGCGGCATTGGTATCAGTCAGAAGTAGCACCTCCACCCACTATGATATTTAAAAGTAATCTCACAGACATCTTGTTGATTATGACGAGCTTATGAAAACTCGTCATAATCAACAAGATGTCTGTGAAAACGAATTTTTCCTTAAATTGATTGGCAATTAGGTATAATAAATTCATCAAAATCATTTTTTAAATAAGTACTTCTGATCAAAAATTATTTTAACTACCAGCCTTGGTAAAACCTACTTATATCCGACAGTCAAAACCTTCATTTACCAATATTATTCAAGCTATAAATATTTTCGACCAAACAAAACTATTTTAGTCAAAACACTTTAGACTGTTTTCGTCGCTTATTATTAGTTTTGATCTAGGAAAAGTTTTAACTGAAACATATTCACTTCACTTTTTTATTATAAAGTAAGACCTGGACCTGGTAAGACATGCAGGAAGTCGATGGATGCAGGTGGCTCAGGACCGTGTTTTATGGTATTCTTTGGGGGAGGCATATGTTCAGCAGTTGATTTGTGAAGGGCTGTAATGATGATGATGATGATGATGATGATGATGATGATAATGATAACACTGTTCAGTACCCACCTCTTTTTAAGCTTATATAAATTATTCCGAAAGCACATCAACATCATTTTTTTTTCGATTCCTAATGTGGTACTGATAAATATTTGTTTTTAACCACCTCTTTTCTTCCTTATCAGTTACCCTATCCTGTAAAAGCGACTTGGGTCCGTAGTCGCTCCGAACATCCACTAGAATTAATCTATTCGTGTTAATCATAGATGGTGGTGGTGTGAGTAAAAATTGTCACTCCACTTCACCTTCAAAAGAAAAAGGTCATTTAGTTCAAAGATAGACTTCGCTAATCCGCGCCCGCTGTTGCACCTTGTTGTGCTCCTACCACATTATCAATTTAATTAGTTTTAACTTTTATAATCGCTAGTGTTTTTCGGCTGTACACACGACATTATACATCACAATATACAACATTATACACCACAATATTTAGAATTAACGCCGATTAGTGATTGTGAGTACGAGCTTCTCGGTAAGTAAATTTAATTCCTCCAATTTAAGATACATAATACAGGCTGGGCCAGAATAAAGTTCACTTTTGAAACCCATATAAAAAAGACTGATAATACTTAGAGAGTTTATTCAAAAAGTAGCCTTATTTAACATTAATTTTATTTTATTCTTGAAAATAACATTGTCTAGGTGTTCCCCGTCTAGCCGCAAACACTTTTCTAAGTGGGACTTCAAATTTTCAAAAACACGCCGGCACGTTGCTGTCGATATGGCCGCCATTTCTGCTCGAATATTCGCTTTAAAGGCAGTAATTGTCTTCGGTTTATTGGAAGGTCTATTCCAATAAACCGAAGACAATTACTGCCTTTATTCTTGAGAAATTACCACAAATAGAAATCCGGTGGGAACAAGTCTGGGCTTCGTGGTGGCCACTCGATGTTACCTCTCTTTGAGATGACTTTACCGTAGAACAGCTCCTGTACGACCTCCATGCTTGCTTTAGACGTGTGGCAGGTGTCACTATCCTGCTGGAAATAGGTCAGGTATTTGTATTCTTGCAGCCCAGCAAGGCTTGGCCTTAAAAACTTTTGAAGTATTTCCACATAACGGTCTGTATTAACGGTTACTGCGTGACCTCAAGAATTTTTAAAGAAATAAGGCCCAATTAGCACTTTGGCTGAAATGGCAGCCCAAACCGTCACTTTTTGGTAGTGGAGTGGCTTTTGATGCTTGCGCAAAGGCTGTTCAGCACTCCAGAAATGGCAATTCTGCTTGCTGACAAATCCGTTCAGGTGAAAGTGGGCTTCGTCCGAGAAAAGGATGTTCCCGAAGTTGGAAAACCGCTCTAACATCAAGGTGGAAAATGACGCCCTTTTTGTATGGTCATCATGGGAAAGTTCTTGCACCAACTGGATCTTAAAAGGACGAAGCTTCAAATCTTGTCTCAAAATTCTTAAGCTGCTTCGCGAAATCCCCAAAGTCGCTGAACGTCGTCGCGTAGAGAGTTCTTTTTTTTTTTCTTGGACATCAATCGCTTGCTCCGTGGACCATTGTCTGATCCGGAGTACGGTTCAACTCACGCTTCCATTGCAGTTGCGATCTACAGCTTGTCGCCAGATTAGGCACTATAGGTTGGCCGATTGGGACGGGATGCGTCTTTTTTGCGTCCTACCCTTGGAGGCGGGTTTGCTTCTCGCCGGATGATTCCAACGTTGTTGCTGATTCTGTCGCTGATGTGGTAATTCAAAGAATGGCATAATTTATTCCATCATCTGTGATGCCTATCGGAGGCAGAACTCAGTCATAGTTTGGTCACTCCTGTAAAAATGCATCATGCTATAAGAAGAAGTGCTACCGGGCCTGGGCTGACGCACCAACGTCCCGGGATGTAAACACCAGCGCTCTTAAAAATAAGTATGATTCCGCCTCCAGGTACTTCAAAAGCGTCATTGCCAAGGCAAAGTCAGAGCACATCAGCAGAATGGGCGAAAAACTATTTCGCCTCGCTTCGGAAACACGTGCATTGTGGTATCTCGCCAAGGTTGTCCAAGGGAACTTCGGTCAGCCATCTCTTCCATCTCTGCACAAGGTTGACGGCTCACTGAACCATGCCGCAAAGGAGAAAGCCGATCTGCTAGGCTCTCTCTTTGCTTCCAACTCGACAATGGATGACGGGGGAATACACTGCCGACCATCCCGCGATGTGAGTCCTCCATGCAGGAAGTGCTGTTTACATAGCGCAAAACACTCCTATTCCTGGACGAGAACAAGTCAAGTGGGTCTGATGGAGTCCCACCTATTGTACTGAAGACGTGTGCTCCAGAGTTGGCACCGGTTTTAACGCGTCTTTTCCGGTACTCCTACTCCCTAGGCGTAGTCCCGAATTCATGTAAAACAGCTTCGGTGCACCCGATCTCTAAAAAGGGCGACTGCTCATATCCGTCCAACTATAGGCCTATCGCTATCACCTCCTTTTGGTCCAAAGTAATGGAAACTATTATTAACTGCCAAATCATTTGGTACCTCGAGGATCACTAGCTGATTAGTTACCACTAGTACGGTTTCCATCGAGGTCACTCAGCTGGTGATCTTCTAGGTTACCTAACTCATAGGTGAACGGAGGCAGTAGAATCCAAGGGGGAAGCGTAGGCCGTTAGTTCACACATATCGACGGCCTTCGATCGTATTTGGCACAAAGCACTTCTTTCAAAACTTTCTTCGTATAAGCTTCTCGAGGAATTGTGCAATTAGATCACCAGTTTTTTTGCAGATCGAAGCATCAAGATCGTAGTAGACAGTGCACGCTCCGATTCAATCAATAAATCAATCAATCAATGTCTTTATTCTTTAACAATAAATTGTGTACGAATATTACAGCAATGTCCTTATTACATTGTTAAACTTAACTTAGTTAAACAAAACAAATTAATTACATAATCAAACAATCAAATTAATAAAAAAAAAATATAAATTAACTTATAAATGTCATTATACCTTTCTTATTTTTATAATTATTCTACCTACTTAACGATTAATATTAATCACAAATGTTCAATAATGTATTATTTACATTATATAATAATGAAAAACCAATTAAAAGAAAGCTAGCAAATGTCAACCTACTCCATAATTTAAAAAATAAACTACACTTCCAAAATAAAATGAAATAACAAATAAAATAACTATTAAATTTCTTATCATGTAAATAAATATTAGTATAGTAATAAATATCAGTATGAGTACTCTATAGTTAAAATTCATCAATATTATAAATACATTTCTATATAAGTAGTGCTTTTAACTCTGTTTTAAAAGCACTTAACTTCTTTATTACTTTTAGTTTTTTAGGCATCTTGTTAAAAAGTCAAACTGCATGATAACGAGGACAGTGTTTAACAATCTTCAGTTTAGGTATAAAGGGCAGAGTCAAGTCCATCCGTCTGGTGCTTTCTCTCTCTTTCATTTCTTTATCACTTTCATAAAAATTTCTGTTTTAAAAAACATCGGTTAGAAGTATCAAAACATACAGGCTGGGAACTGTAAGAACTTTTTGCTTTTTGAAATATTCTTTACATAATTCCCAAGGCTGAATGCATACCATTGCTCTTATAGCTCTTTTCTGGGCAGTGAATTTTTTTTTATATTATATTTATAGCTATTGCCCCAGAATTTGATGCTATATCTTAGTTTGGACTCAACAAACGCATAGTACACATTTAAAAGTTGATCAATGGTTAATTCTTCCCGCAAGGTGCGTAAGACGTAGCTAGCTGAACTTATTGTGTCTGTTATGGCTGCCAGATCAACTTTCCAATTTAGGAGATCGTCCTGATGAATTCCCAAAAACTTCACAGAATTTGCAATTTTAATTATTTTGCCATTTACATTCACGCCTGTTATGTAATTATTTCTAGGGGCGGCATTGAACATGACAATATTAGTTTTAATTGCATTTTGTAATAATCCATTTGCTGTGAACCATTTTCGGAATAATGTCATAGCTACAATAATCCTGTCCTTTAACTCTTCTGCAGTTTTTGATGATAGTACTGCACTCGTATCATCTGCAAAAATAATGACTTGAATCTCAGGAACCAGATTGCAGATGTTATTTATTAAATCGTTCAAAAATATTATGGTTACTACAGATTTATGTTTGCTCTGCACAACTATTTCATTAGTACTTAAATAAGATTTAATAAGTTTTAGTGATTGATCCTTAATTCTATAGTATTCTAGTTTTTTTATTAATATTCTGTGATGTGCAGTATCAAAAGCGGAGCTTAAGTCTAAGAATAGGCCTGCAACTTTAACTTTTTTATTTAATTCTGTTAATATGTCATTCACTATTATATGAACTGCGTCAAGGGTTCCTATACACTTTTGGTAGCCAAACTGTCTTTCATTAAAAATCTTATTAGGATTTAAGTGCGTCATTAAGCGATCTTTTATAATGTTTTCCATTATCTTCAATAATACAGGTAGTACGGTAATAGGTTTATAATTGTTCAATTGTTCAAAATTGTTGTAAAAGTTCAATAGGTTTGTAATTGTTGTAATTTCTCGGGAAAACTACGCCGAGTACCGGAAACAACTTGTGCTAGTTGAGATTTTGTTGAACAAAGTCTTGGACTGGGGGCGACTAATTCTAGTACAGTTCAATACCCAGAAAACACAAGTTTGCGCATTTACCGCTAAAAATAACCCCTTTGTCGTATTTCCTCAGTTTCAAGGCACTGCCCAAGGGGTACCTCAGCCAGTATCGGAATCCTCGGTGTCGACATATCGAGTGATGTGCAGTTTCATGGTCACTTGGAAGAGAAGGCCAAATTGGCCTCTAAAAAGCTTGGAGTGCTCAGCAGAGCGGGACATTATTTCATGCCGGCACACCGCTTGCAACTAAACAGGGCGCATGGAATACTGTTCCCATTTCTGGGCAGGTGCTCCCCAGTGCCAGCTCCTTCCACTTGATCGCATCCAGTGCAGAGAGGTTCGAATCGTCAACGACCGAATCTCTTCCGATAGGCTTGACTCACTGGCACTGCGTAGAGATCTTCTTTTTTTCTTATTCTTTTTTTTTAATCGTTAGCCCCACACTAGGATTTCCCCTGTATCGTAGAGGCAGTTTATAAACATACATTGCACAAGGACAAACATCCAGACCCGGAGCAATTATTTGTAGGCCATACAAATATTTGTTCCGTGCGGGGTTCGAACCCGCGGCCCCCAGCGCAACAATTCATTGCTAAGTCACTGCGCCACGGAGCCGATGTTGCATTTCTTTGCGTATTTTATTGCATCTAACACGGGGAGTGCTCTAAGGAATTGTTCGGACTAATTCCAGCCGCTCAGTTTCACCATCGCACATCGCGACAAAACTCGAGACACCATCCATACCATGTGCGATTTGGAAAAAGTTTTGTTCCTCGTACAACTTCCTAGTGGAATCGATTATTACTAGCGATTTTTCTGGACTGATACGACTTAGGGACCTTCAAAGAAAGAGCCTATACTTTTTTATAGACCGGAAACGCATCTGCAATTCCCCTGTTGTTGAAGTTCTTAATGGGCGGCGGTAGTCACTTACCATCAGGTGACCCGTATGCTCGTTTGCCCCCTCTCTTATAAAATACGCATTTTTATTGTCATTTTGCTGTTATCAGAAAGATGTTGCTGTCGATCACCATGTTTTGATTCCCACTGTCACCTTTTATAACATCCAAGAGCGACATGTGGTAAATGATGTTTTTGCACGGCCAGCACACGGTTTTATAACCAATGGGGAAGAAAGTTTCTCAAATGGCAGCCTCGTACCGGTAAGCGTAATGTTGAGCGGCGCCCAACAAGATGAGGACCTGATGAGAGATGCAGGACTTATATGGATGCAAGAAGCTCAGGACCGTGCTTTGTGGTATCCTTTGGAGGAGGCCTATTTTCAACAGTGGACGTAATAATAATAAGAAAAACCGCAGTATTCAAATTACTTTTATAAATAATAAAATTTATTAAAGTAAAAAAAAACTCCCTATCCGTGTGGTGACTGCGTAATACAATACTAATACAAAAGACAAACAAAAGAGTATACAACACATTTCATTTTTTATTTATTGTATAGGGGTGACAAACCAGCACACAGTCCACTTGATTAAGAAGTGGATACTGTGACCTATAGACATCTATATCTATTCTCGATTAAGAATAAAAAAATTGTTTTGTCTAAGATGGAATGAAATCAGTTCCATACGAAACACAGCAACATTAAACTGCAATTTAGCGCTTGAGAGAGCATCGAGCATTGACCCCGGTCGAGCCGATCCATACGTGCTACAACCATAATATAACTGCAGCATGGCTCTACCACGTATATAAGTCGTATTTTCGTTCCGTAGGTGACGTTAGAGGAAACTCTGGAAAATCCCAGGAAGATCTTACGGCTTATGACCGATAGATGGCGGTATGACCATCTCATTAACGCCTCAGCCTTGTATTGGGCAGCAGTAATAGGTGCGAGACATCTGCACTCGCTGCCCTCCTGCCAGTAGCAGTTACCGTTACAGTTACAGCCTATTGTGTTACTGGTGAACATAGGATTCCCTCGATCCCTAGATCCCTAGATCGACTCATAGGGGAGATATGTTCCATATCCGCCACTCTTGGCAAGCGGGTTGTCAACCCCAATTTTTTTTGTCGTTATTAGGAAGACGCTTCTGCCCATCTCCTTATTTGTTTCCCCGCTGTCACCTCTTACGACACCCACGGGATAATTTGAGGCAGTGAATATTCTTGCACCGCCATTACGTGGTAAGCCAGCAGTAGTGATTAAGTCAAATTCTCCCTAAAACAGGAGATACCTATGTTATCTAATAAGGAAGAAAGCCCGATTCGATTTATTAACAATTAAATTGATGCTAACGGGAAACGGAAGTGTAATATGAAAAATAATATTTAACTTTTTATTTTATGTACAAACTTTATTACTCTAACCATAAAGGTTACAAAGGGCGGACTCAATTTCTGTGAGCACTCCCTGCCAGTCAACACATGGTGTGGTGAAATATTAGTGACAGGTGACTTAAATAACTTAATACAATTAACATAAACAGATATAATATTTATGAAAATAAGGCTTTTATATTACCTAAATACATAGTATGAAATTTTGACAGTGGTAGAGCCACGCGGCAGCTTTTGCTGTCGCACGGATGGGCCGGCTCGAACCGGGGTGGTACCACGACCTCACAGAATACCAGCGTGAAGTAGAGGTTTACCTCTGCGTTTCGCTTGGTGAGTGCAGGTGGCTGGAGGCCCTTTTTACTGGAAATGAGGCATTCCATCTTAGTCCTCACAGGTGACAACGCATCTGCATTTTGATACGCAAACGAGGATAGATGTAGATGTCTAGGGGCCGCAGCAACCACTTACCATCAGGTGGACTGTGTGCTCGTTTGTCACCCTTATCCTATACAAAAAAAAATTGACGCTTTGTAATGTTTTACAGTTACAATTTTTAACTAAATATATGTTATGAAAGTATATACAGTACTCGTACTAATAACAAAAATACAACTTTTAAAGTTTTAGTCTTTTTATGACTGTCTATCTGTCCGTCTGTCTGTCTGTTTGTTCCAGCTAATCTTTGAAACGGCTGGACCAATCTTTAATGTTTTAAATAAATAAATTGACTTGGCAATCGCACTAAGCAATCTTAATATAATATGCATTACTTGAGAGATACATTGTGTTTTCATGCGATTGCCAAGTCAATTTATTTATTTAAAATATAAAAGATTTTTGGTGTTGATATGGTCACTATAAGATTTTGTTAGGTTAGCTAATTACGTTATAATTTAAGACAGAAGGACCCTTAAATAGGGACTGAATAAATTAACCAACTTGGTATTACATGGATCTCACAACTGTTTACGGTAGAACAACTGAATTGTGTGAGTTGGCTTTTTTTTACAAGTTATGTTTTTGATGGTATTACATTATTTCAAATGACGCTTCATTTTAATAGACGCTAGTATGTAATTCATTTATTTGTATTTTTGTTAATCAATAATATAACACCTACGTTTATCAATAATAATACGAGTATACTACGCAAGGAACTTCGTTCCAACCAAGTGTTCCACGACACATTTTTTTATTATTATTTATTTAATTATTTAATTAAAACTTGCCTTGTAGTATGCATTGAGCCGAGAAGAAGACAAGTAATCTGCGAGAGTCCCGTGAAGCAGAGGCGAGCAGTAAAGCTCAGAGCCATGCTGAATACTTTAGCGCAGAGAGTAGCTTGAAGGATCAGGAAGCATTATTCCAGTGCTGTAATGAATCTTGCAAAGCTGCAAGACTGCAGACAATATCTGCTCGAGAACGAATGGTGAAAAATACCCCATTTAAGGATGATGACGAAAGCTTGAAATTGCGGTTTCCGAAGGTTGTTGCGTGTTCAAATCACGTTGGGTCACCAATTTGATGCCATTTTCACTTAATGGTAGTCCCATATTGTACTCCATATGTATCATATGTCATTAACGTTTTTACAATATAGGAAAATAAACAGGGAAAAAAATATTACTTTTGACTTTGATTTGAACCCGCAACGTAAATACTTTTGTCATTTATTTCCACATTAATTAAAAAAAGTTAAAGCGTCATCATTATGATTACAGCCATTCATAAAACCACTGCTGAACATATGTCTTCCCCAAGGAATGCCACAAAGCACAGTCCCGAGTCTCCTGCATCCATTGACTACCTGCATGTCTTACCAGGTCGTCACTCCATCTAGTGGAAGTTAAGCGTAAACAGCGTAAAATAACCGCATGATACTGCTTAATTACAGTCAGATTTTTTTTATATGAGAGGGGGCAAACAAGCGTGTGGTTACTCTCATAGTGACTACTGCCATCCAGGACCAAATGCAACAAAACGGAAATGGCAGGTGTGTTGTCGATCCTTTAAAAAAATGTAGGCTAGTTTCTTGTAGATAAGTCGTCCTTAGTCGTATCAGTCTGGGGTGCGAAGTCAGAAGTCCTCCACGTGTGCCTGGCAGTTGCGGGTCCCTCTCGATACGTCTGGAGGGAAGAGCAGCTACTGGGCCGGTGCACCCTGGGCGCGGCAGTAATCTTCCTCGAGAAATGAGAAGAAATTCTTACTCCTTGGGGAATGTTACTGCCGCGGCTAATTATTCTGACATGGGTGGGGTCCATCTCGGACCAACGGTGCGTTCCACTGCGTGACCCTCTGATCAGCAGAGGGCATAGCAGAGGAGTGAGGGCGGGCTCGGTGTGCACTTACCCTGCCTCCGGGCAGACAGTGAAGGATTCATCCTTTGCTGTCACCGCCGGTCTCGTAATCCCATCGAAGTGTCGTGGATCATGTCTCGCGGCTTTGATAGGGACCGAGGGTCTTGGCTTAACCGCCCGGACCGCGAGGGAGAAAACCTCTATAAAAAGTTACCCCGAATCTCAAGCGGCGACGCACCGCGAGGGGATGGATGGCTGACGGGGTTCTATGAACAAATCAGTCGCTAGTGCGCTCCTCGCCAGGGTACCTGCAGACCCCCTGGCGAGTAATAAATCCTCTAAATCTGCTTACCTTGGTAAGGGGTCACTGCCAAGGTGGACCTTTAATTACTCCCATACTCGTGGGTACAAAAATGGAACAAAATAAAAATAAAAAAAAAAATTAAAACCGCCGGCAACGGCAACGTAGAGGAGAGGAGGAACGATGCGGGGACAGAGTCCGACGCCGCATCGAGCAGCGTGGGAGGCTCAGAGAGCTCCCGACACGTGGGACCTGGGACCGCGGAGACCAGCAAGTTCTTCCGCAAGCGGTCCAGGCGGGATGGCGACCAGGGGTCGGCATCCGGTGAAGAGGAGGTTTCGGCCCGGAAAATCCCCACCAACAGGCAGGGCGGGCTGAGAGGCAAGGGGAGGGAGCTCTCTACCAATCAGAGGGCCGAACGAGCGGCAAAGCTTGCCGAGGAGGGGCGCCACCCGGACGATACGGCTCGGGTCTCAGGCGAAGAGACGGATGCAACTGGCGGCTCCGAGGTGGAGCGTAAGGCCAGATTTGTAAAGGAGGTGGAGGCCGCGATCAAGGTCGTGGCCCACAAGCAAAAGGCCTCCTCGAAGTTAAAGGCCATTCCCGCGGCCTCCGCCTCCATCATGGAGGCTGCGGAGGCCAACTTTGTTGGGTCCGGGCCTAATGCGGACGAGGTGGCGAAGCTGCGGGCGGACGTGGCCCGCCTGACATCCGCCATGGAGATTCTCCAGAAGGAGAATGAGAAGCTCCGCGCAGACCTGGCCAGTCTACATGAGCCTGCCTCTCGCGTGGCGCCCCAGACGCACTGCCCAAGCCAGCTAGTGCCGGTGGAGAACCAGGTTCTGAACCTGGTCCGGCAGGAGCTGGCTGCCTTCCAGCACCGGTTCTCCGTGCTGGAGGGCATCGTCCTGCGCCCTCCCCTAGGGGCAAACAAAACGGCGGCGAGGCCGGCAACGGTCTCGTACGCGGCGGCCACGGCTGCAGCATCCAGGCCGGGGCCGTCCAGCCAGCCCTCGGACGGGGCTGCAGTTGATCCTCCCCCTACTGAAAAGCCGGTTCCGGCAAAACCGATACCGGCTGAACCGGCTCCGGCTAAGCCGACGACGGGAAAGAGAGGCAAGGCGAAGGCAAAAAAGGGCAAGGCGGCAGCACAGGTGGTGGCTGCGCCAGCCCCAGTGCCTACGGCGAATGGGCCAGCGCCAGCGGCAAGCCAGCTGCCGCCGCCGCCACCGCCCCCCCAGCTCTCTACACCTCCCGCGGCTGAAGCCGGTTGGCAGGTTGTCGGGGACAAAAAAAAGGGGAAGAAGGCAGCCAAAAAGGGCAAGGAGCAGGAGCGGCAGCGCCAGTTCAGGGCGCGCAAGATCGCGGCTAGGCTCCGCGCCCCGAAGACCGCAGCTGTAGTGATTACACTACAGCCGGACGCGGAAAAGAAGGGCGTTACCTACCGCGATCTGCTCGCGAAGGCGAAAGAGGCGGTGGATCTCGGGGAGCTCGGGATCACCGGGGGCCTCCGGCTCAAAGTCACCCAGACGGGGGCCCGTATGCTGGAGATTCCTGGGGAATCCAGTGGCGCGACCGCGGACGCTCTGGCTGCGAAGCTCAGAGCGTCCCTGAACGCGGACGAGGCCCGAGTGTCCAGGCCCGTCAGATGCGCAGACCTGCGCATCATGGGTCTGGACGACTCGGTATCGGAGGAGGAGTTGGTGGCCGCCGTCGCCAGGTCCGGGGGGTGCACTACTGACCAGGTCAGGTCAGGCGCTATACGCCCGGACCAACAGGGTATGCATGCCGCCACGGTGTGCTGCCCTGTTACGGCGGCCAAAGCCATAGTGGAGGGCCGAAGGCTTCTGGTGGGCTGGGTCTCAGCGCAGGTTAAGCTGCTGGAGCCCAGACCTCTGAGGTGCTACCGCTGTCTCGTGGAACATCACGTGTCAGTGAAATGCGCCTCGGAGGTTGACCGCAGTGGCCTTTGCTTCCGCTGCTGTCAGCCCGGACACAAATCGGCGACCTGCTGCGCCACGCCGCACTGTGATGCATGTGCGGCGACCGGCAAGCCAGCCGATCACTGGGCCGGAAGCAGGGCCTGCGTGCCACCCGCCAAGGCCAAGGCCGCGGGTAGGGGAGGGCCCTCCTCCGCCGCCACCGCCTCTAGGGCCACCGCCGCCGCCGCAGCCGCAACTGCCGCCGCCGCCGCTGTCACTGTTGCCGCCGCCGTCGCCGCGACACCGACGCCCGCAGAGGGGCGCCCCGTGGAGGAAGCTGAAATGGAATGCCTATAACGGCCCCATTAAGCTTCCTCCAGGCGAATATCAACCACTGCGCCTGCGCTCAGGATCTGTTGCTCCAGAGCATGGCGCAGTGGTCGATTAACATCGCTGTGGTCGCTGAGCCGTATTTTGTCTGGCCTAGGGATGACTGGGTGGCGGACCTTAACGGCTCAGTGGCCATCATTTCTTCGGCCGCCGCCGGTACCCCGACCCTTGAAGGTGTCAGGAGGGGTCAGGGGTGCGTAGCAGCACGGTTCGGGGAGTTCGTCGTTGTGGGGGTGTACTTCTCCCCGAACCGATCTCTCGCCGAGCTCCACAACTCTCTTGCAGAGCTGAGAGCAGTCGTCGTCGGAAGCTATCCCCTCCCCGTACTTGTCCTCGGGGACTTCAATGCCAAGAACTTGGCTTGGGGTTCTCGTCGTACAGATGTGCGGGGTAGGATGGTTGAAGACTGGGCTCTGGAGACAGGCCTGGTCGTCCTAAATCGGGGTTCTGTCCCCACGTGTGTGCGGATGCGGGGCGAGTCGGTGGTGGACATTTCATTCGCTAGCCCCGCTCTGTCGCCGCGTGCCATTGACTGGCGAGTCATGGAGGGGGTGGAGACCTACTCCGACCACCGGTACATCCGGTTTGACGTCTCCACCCAGCCCTCGAGCGCGCCAGTCCAACAGGCCCCGAGTGGTCCGCGTTGGGCGCTGAAGCAGCTGGACCGGGAGCTCCTCCTGGAAGCCTCGATAGTGCAGGCCTGGGTGTCATCACCGGATAGGCCTGCCGACGTCAATGATGAGGCAGGGTGGTTCCAGGAGGCCATGTCCGAGATATGTGACGTGGCAATGCCCCGCGTCTGGCCAGGAAGCGCCCGGCGTCAGGTGTATTGGTGGTCGCGTGAGCTGACGTGTCTGCGCGAGGCTTGTGTCGCCGCGCGGCACCTGTACGCCAGGCATCGCAGGCTCCGCATTCGTCCACCGAATGCGGCAGCCATTGAGGCGGAGCTGTACGAGGGATACAGAGCGGCGAAGACCGCCCTCCGGGAGGCTGTCATGCGGGCCCGGGATCGGGCCCGTGCGGAGATGCTGGAGACTCTCGACAGAGATCCGTGGGGGCGCCCTTACAAGATGGTGCGGGATAAACTCCGCACCTGGGCCCCCCCGCTGACGCAGAGTCTCCGGCCTCAGCTCGTGGAGGACGTGGTGAGCGCTCTGTTCCCTGCGCGAGCGGAACATCCGCCCCCGCCTATAGCTCCGCCACCTGCGGTGCCGGAAGCGGACCACCAGGACGACGACGACGACATCCCGGAAGGGACCGGGGTAGACCTGAGAGTGGCGGTACGTAGGCTCAAGGCCAGGAATACCGCCCCAGGACCCGATGGCTTGCCTGGCAAAGCCTGGGTCCTGGCCTCGGAGGCTCTCGGGCCCCGACTGGAGGGGCTCCTAAGCGCATGCTTGGAGAGAGGCCAATTCCCGCTTCGTTGGAAGACGGGGAAGCTGGTCCTCATTTGGAAGCCGGGGCGCCCTGCGGACTCTCCGTCCGCATACCGGCCCGTGGTGCTGCTCGACGAGGTGGGCAAGCTCTTTGAAAGAGTCATTGCAAACCGCCTCGCCGAGCACCTTGCGGGGACGGGGCCGGATCTTGCGGAACACCAGTTTGGTTTCCGCAAGAGGCGCTCTACGGTGGACGCCATCATGCGCGTGAGAGCCCTCACGACGGGGGATGCAGTGGCCAGGGGGAGGGTTGTTTTGGCGGTGTCTCTCGACATCGCCAACGCCTTCAACTCCATGCCCTGGAGCTGCATTAGGGAGGCACTCCGGTATCACCGGGTGCCGACCTATCTCCGTCGTATAGTCGGGGACTATCTGACGGACAGGGCCGTCATCTACCCCGGTCGCAACGGTGAGTGGAACCGGCGAGAGATGTCGTGCGGTGTCCCACAGGGTTCGGTTCTGGGGCCGCCCCTGTGGAACATCGGTTACGACTGGGTGCTGCGCGCCGACCTCCCTACCGGCGTCAGCGTAGTTTGCTACGCTGACGACACGCTGGTACTGGCACAAGGGGGGTCGTACGAGGCGGCGGCGGAAACTATGACACGCGGGGTTGCGATAGTCGTTGAGAGGATCCGGCAACTGGGTCTCGAGGTGGCTCTGCACAAGTCCGAGGCCATGCACTTCCATGGTCCTCGGAACAGGCCACCACCGGGATCCTCAGTGATGGTAGGAGGGGTATCCATCGGCGTCGAGTCGACGTTGAAGTACCTAGGACTCGTCCTCGACGGCCGATGGAACTTCGTTGAGCACTTCCGACGTTTGGCTCCCAAACTGGAACGGACCGGGGCTGCCTTCAGGCGGCTCCTGCCGAACCTGGGGGGGCCAAATGCCTCCTGCCGGAGGCTCTACGCGGGGATCGTGAGGTCCATGGCCCTTTACGGGGCCCCGGTGTGGGCGCGTGGTTTGGCGCGGCTTGCCTTCCACCACCTAAACGCGCCCCAAAGGGTGGTTGCCGTAAAGATGGTTCGCGGCTACCGCACGATCTCCCGCGAGGCGGCGAGCCTCCTTGCCGGATTGCCGCCATGGGATCTGGAGGCGATAGTCCTCGCGCGCCTGCACGAATGGCGCGCGGAGGCACTATGCCGGGGGGAAACCCCGCTGCCGCGGCAAGTTGTCGCGCAGCGGACAGACTTCCGGCGTGATCTCATGGCGACATGGAGAGAGCGACTGTCGCAACCCCGTGCTGGGCACGCCACTATAGCGGCGATAAGACCCCTCTTTGAGGAGTGGCTTGAGAGACGCCACGGCGTCCTCACCTTCCACCTGACGCAGGTCCTCACCGGACACGGTGTGTTCGGGAGGTTCCTGCACCGAATCGGGCGGGAGGAAACGCCCGGGTGCTCCCACTGCGAGGATCGACCGGAGGACACGGTGGAGCACACCGTGGAGGTGTGCCCTGCTTGGGCGGAGCACCGCCGTGTCCTCGTAGCGGCGATAGGCGGCGGCGACCTCTCGCGTCCGGCCCTGGTCGAAGCCATGGTCCGGAGCGAGACGGAATGGGATGCCGTCACCACCTTCTGCGAAGCAGTGATGCTAGCGAAGGAGGTGGCGGAGCGGGAGAAGGAAAGAGCAACAGCTTTCCTTCCCGGCCGCCGCGGGAGACGCCCCGGGCGTCGGGGGCTACGTCGTGGCCCCCGGCCACCGCAGGCGCGGGCCTGTGGACGGCGAGCAATGGGTAGCTCGCCGTCCGTCCGTCTAACGACGACAGGCCGTGTCGACGGCGGGTTTTGTTCCACGCGCGCCTCAAAGAGCTGTCAGCAGCGTGAAGGGGCCCGCAAGGGCCGACGCCTGCCGGGGCTGCGGGCTGTTCGAAAGAGATACCGCGGCTCCGGAACGTAAGGGCACTGAAGGAACACGGATGGTTTTTAGTCAGTAAAAGTCTGACACTCCCTTCCGCTCCACCCAGAGCGAAAGGCGTCATTTGATGATTTTCCATCCGCAAAAAAAAAAAAGTCGTATCAGTCTGGAAAAATCGCTGGTGTTATTCGATTCTACAAGGAAGTTGTGTATGGAAGAAAACTTCTAGTAAATTGCACCGTAGTGGACAACCAATCATCCAAATGGTATGGGATGGTACGGAGTTTTTTTTGCGATATTTTTATGTTCACGCAATAACGCAGTTAAGGGAGGACGGGAGATGCTCTTTAAAATAATTTGAATTTTTTTATGCGGATCTCAGTTAAATAATTTTAACAACTTTAATATTTCCGCAAGCTTACGCTCGATTCTATTAATTACATCTCCATTAAGCTATTATTTTACGCTGGTATTTTGTGAGAGCGTCGTTCTTATATCAAAATTATGAAACGAATCCATTTAATTACCGTAATCCGTAATATACGCAGCAAATTATTTGTGTGAAACATAAAAATAAATGTTGCTTTATTTTCTTTTTTGATGATCGAATATAAATAAGCAACCCAAATGAAACGTTGCCGTAATAAGCACGATGCCTACAGTAGCAGTAAAAAAAGCGCTAAAACTGTTTACGGCTCGTCTTACGAATAATTTGGCTTTGCTGTTTATTTGGTGTTATATTAAACGTTTTCATCTATATAATACATAAAAATCTATTGCTGTCCGTTAGTGTCGCAAAAATTCCAAATGGATATACCGATTTTGATGAAATTTTTTGTGTGTGTTTGAGAGGGCCCTGGTTGATCTAAACGATTCGCAATTGATCCTGATAGGTGGCTCTGTTGTCGAGATCCAGATATCACTTCGAGGTGAATCGCAATAAAAGTGATTAACACGCGAGCAAGATATTAAAAAAAAATATTCAAAGGAAGCTTAGGCTTCACTAAACCTTCTGTATACATGAGGTCTTATACTATAACTATATAGCAGCAGCAGAGCAATGCTGCTATATAGTAATAGTATTAGACTATATAGGTGCTATATAGGTTCGGCTCGACCAAGGAAGGACTTCTCTCTCGCAGAATACCAATGCAAAATAGCAGCTTGATGCTGCTATGTTTCATATGGTGAGTGTGGAATCCGGAGACCTTTTTTACTGAAAAAAAATGCATTCCATCTTAGTCCTCAGGGATGACAACGTATCTGCATTTTCATCGAGATTTACATCTGCATCGAGAATAGATGTATGTGGACACATACATCTATTCATTCAAGGGCCACAAAGTTTATTTACCATTAGGTGGACAGTGTGGTCATCTGTCACATTTATTCTATAAAAAATGTGGCCTTTTCGACGACCAACAGTAACGATCCCACCGAATTAGGTATTGAAAGCAATTGGTGCTTTCGTAGATTTCTAGAAGGCATTTTACACGTTTAGCATACTAGTTGTTTATAAGTTTCTACGAAATAGACATCATCAATGAAAGCAGTTGCAGCAGTTTAGAATATAATATACAGTAACTACAATTCCTAAATAACATTAAAATAATTTAAAAGTTATGTTTTATAGAATAAGCGTGATAAACGAACATACAGTCCACTTGATGAAACAGAAACAGAAACTTTTTTATTCAATATAGATTACAAATAATACTTATTAAAAGTCACTCTTTTGTTTAATTACTATTGGTTCGAAAAAGATCCTCTGTCCTGGGAAGAACCAGAAAGAAACCCAGCGGCACTTTTTGTTTAAATAACAGCTTCCAATCATTAATGTACACAAATTAACAACACAACAAATTAGAAATAGCTTGGTAGCGATCACCTCATTTCCAGGTGTTATTATCATCTATAAATTCTTTAATATTATAGTAACCCTTCTTATACAAACATAGTTTAATAAAGTTTTTGAACTTTGAGCAGGTCAAATTTTGTATATTTTCTGGAATTTTATTGTAAAACGTAAGGTTTTAAATCATAAATTGCTCTAATGGCCCTCTTTTGTAAAACAAATATAATTTCAGTGTCAGCTGCATGTCCCCATAGTAAAATACCATACTACATTATTCTATGGAAATAGCTAAATTAAACCAGTCCAGCCGTTTCAACATTGGTAAGATTTCTAATCTTTTTCATAGCACATGCTGCAGAACTAAGTCTGCTTGCTAGTTTTGATATATGGGGGCTCCATTGAAGCTTTGCGTCTAGTGTGATTCCAAGAAAAATGGTGGTATCTACAAGACACAGTTTCTCCCCACTTAAAATAACATTCGTTTTTAATTGTTTGACATTTGGAGTCATAAATTTCATACATTTCGTTTTAGTACCATTTAGATGCAAACTATTAACATTGAACCAATTTACTAATTTAGATATAGCATTATTTACTTCGCCATATTTTTGTAATTGTCGACTTAATTTGAAAATTAAAGAATTGTCATCTGCAAATAATACTATATCATGGTTATCCCCTACTATGTAAGGTAAATCATTAATGTACAAATGAAACAGAAATGGGCCAAGAATTGAGCCTTGAGGCACGCCCGTTTGTACCATCGACCTGGAAGAGCTCATACTGTTAATTACAACTTTTTGCGTTTTCTTACTTAAATATTAAATAATTAATTTAATATCATAACTTCTTACACCGTAGTGTTGAAGTTTCCTGTAAATGTTTCATGGTGAACACAATCGAAGGCTTTGGATAGGTCACAAATATACCCAAAGCATCCTGTGAATTCTCCCATGCATTAAAGATATATTTAATCAGCTCAACACCTGCATCAATTGTCGAGCGACTCCCTGTGAAACCAAATTGATTTTTATAAAGAAATTATTCATATTCAAGAAATCCAACATTTGATCAAGAATATTTTTTTCAAAAATCTTACTGAGTGTTGGCAGCACAGAAATAGGTCAAAAATTGGCGGGGTCTAATGTACTACCAAATTCAAATAGAGGTATTACTTAACTATGCTTCATTAAATCAGGAAACTTACTAGATTCGATACTATTATTAAAAATAATAGCTAAATGAGGCGCGATTGTATCTATTATTTTTCACAGTGGTAGAGCCAAGTGGCGGCATTGCTGTCGCACGGATGGGCCGGCTCGAACCGGGGTGGTACCACGACCTCACAGAATACCAGCGTGAAGTAGAGGTTTACCTCTGCGTTTCGCTTGGTGAGTGCAGGTGGCCGGAGGCCCTTTTTACTGGAAATGAGGCCTTCCATCTTAGTCCTCACGGGTGACAACGCATCTGCATTTTGATTCGCAATCGAGGATAGATGTAGATGTCTATGGGCCGCAGCAACCACTTACCATCAGGTGGACTGTGTGCTCGTTTGTCACCCCTATCCTATAAAAAAAAAAAAAAAATATTATAGCAATAACTTTAACGGAAATCCCCCACAGATCCGCAGTTTTCGTTTTTGGTAAAAATATTTTACAATATCTTTGGATGATACTTCATGAAGTGTAAAATTTTTTGTACACGCATTTATATTTTGTTTAAGTAATGATTCGGCTACGGCGGAGAAAAATTCAGTGACTTAGTGGTTAATATCGGAATATCAGTAAAATATTTCTCAAAAACCATTGCAACGTCCTGATTTTATTCAGTTAATTTGTTGTTAACACTTAACTGGTAATTTGAAATTTAAAGAATTTAAGATAGTAAGTGAATGCTGTGGTTCAAAGACATTTACATCTATTCTCGATTAATTATCGAAATTCCGTTGCGTTATCATCCCTGAGGAATAAGATGTTCTGCCTCGTTATTCGTAAAAAAGTATGTTTGGTTCTCTACATTTACCATACGAAACGCAGGAACATTAAGCTGCTGTATAACGCTAGTACACTGTTCTATAAGAGCATGGTTATTCCTCGTTCAAGGGTATTCATTCTTAAAACATAATACAGCTCCATCTTGCCTCTACTATAAATGGTAAAGGCAAGCTGGAGCTATATTTTGGTCAGTCAGTAAGAATATCTGAATGTTTGGAGAAATTTAACACAAAATTATCATAAAAAGTGAATTTTCCACTTTCTTTGGCTTCATAGAATTTAGGCTTAGCAGCCGGAAAAGCCGTGATCTATATTAAAAGGAGTTGATGATAGTAATGACATAATATGATGAGATAGATAATTCATTTTATGCCTGGACATCAGACATCCGGTAAGGTTTTAAATGATAAAAGATAAGTCTTCTGACCGCCGTCCAGTAAACATTGTATCACTCGATGTTAAGAGAGGTCAGAACGACATTTGAACTCTCCTGCCCCTCCCCATCCCAAACTCAAAAACTATTAAATATAAACAGTTGTAATATTGTATGTTATATGAGAACCCTTTTGTTACCTAGAATCCGAGCTATCATGAATAAACCTTTTAAAGTTATTGAATTATAAAGTACCTTTGATACCACTTAAATGATGACAACATTCAAGATAGTGAGTTTCACGGATAAGAGTTGAGATGTTATCGAGATGACCCGTTGGCTCGAACATCGAATACAATAGATTTTACTATAATAAAAATTAGGTAGTCTTACAACAAAAATTTCGAATAACGAATGCAACTTAAAACATCGAAAAATAACATAATTTTGAATATTTTTTAATTTGATTCGAAAATTGAATTCTTTTTACGTGGTTTAGCTATGCTGCAGATATATTAGTAGTATAGTTGTAGCACGAATGAGTCGGCGCGACCGGGGTAGGACCTTCAAGAAAAGAGCGTACTCCTTTTTAAAAGGCCGGCAACGCATATGCAATTCCCTCCCTGGTGTTGCAGTTGTTCATGGGCGGCGGTAGTTACTTACCATCAGGTGAGCCGCATGCTTTTTTTTTGCTCGTTTGCCACCTCTCCTATGAAAAAAAAAACCACGCTCTCACAGAATACCAGCGTAAAATTGCAGCTTAACACTGCTGTGTTTCGTATGGTGAGTGTGTTAACCGGAGACATTTTTTACTGGAAAAAGGCAATCCAGGAAAAAATGCATTCCATCTTAGTCCTCACGGGTGACAAGTGACAACGCATCTGCATTTTGATTCGCAAACGAGGATAGATGTAGATGTCTAAGGGCCGCAGCAACCACTTACCATCTGGTGGACTGTGTGCTCGTCAACCCTATCCTATAAAAATATTCATATTAGGAATATTATAAAAAATGTTCGAAAAGCATTGCATAATTTATTATTAACTAGCCGACCTAGCTGACGCTGTTCTGTCCTTTACAACGACACTTTGTCTTATAAAAATATTAAATACGCAATAAAAAATATAGAGGATCACATATAGCGATAAAAACTATCCTATCTCTCAAGAAACGCGTCCAAACTGCACATAGTGTGCAAAATTTCATTGAAATTTGTCAGTGACTAGTTTAGGAGTTCATCGTGGACAAACAATGTAACACATAATTTTTATGTATTAAGATTTTCGGCGATCTACTTCTACCTGTTCGATAATTTCGAAAAATTATTTCGACGTATTTATACGCTCTGCTGTCGTTACGCATATAAAACACGTGGAATAATTGATAAAAACAAATTATAATAAATTGTCATAGGTCAAAGACTTCACATAACAAAATAAAGTAAAGTAAAAAGTTACAGCCTATATACATCCCATGGCTGGGCACAGCCTCTTCTCATTTCTCAGAGGGTTTTAGATTAAGCAAATACCTGCTGCGCTGCCCCAATAGTGTTGCCTTGTTGACGAACTTCACATGTCTTACAATTTTTTTCTTATTTCTCAGAAATGCAGATTTCCTCACGATGTTTCCTTATTATTAGTATTGACGTTTCGTTTCGACTGAATACTTTGTACCTATGACGCAAACCAGAGTATATTATTACAAATAGCATTAAGTTGTCCAACAAAAACAATAAGACTATTGTCAAAACATGATACTCGTAGTACAAACAACGCGTGTTGCCAGTGATTACCTATGTATGTGAGTTCTATGCTCGGAGTTTCATGCGTAATACAATTAATATCGAGGATATCCGTAGAGAAGAACCAAAGTAATTGACATAGCCCCACGGATTAGTAAGCTGAAGTGGCAATGGGCCGGCCATTTATCTCGAGGAACCGACAACAGATGGCTTAGAAAGGTTGTCGTGTGGCAGCCTCGTACAGGTAGGCAAAGTGTAGGTCGTCCCTCCCACTATACGGAGTGACGACCTGCTAAGACATGCAGGAAGTCGATGGATGCAGGTGGCTTAGGACCATGATTTGTGGCATTCCTAAGAGAGGCCTACGTTCAGCAATGGATTTTGGGGCATGAAGCTGCTCGCGTCCGGAGGAATTACTTGAATCCTGATTCCCTACACGTATCCCTTGGGTAGTGCTAAACGAGCAGTACTACATACTGGTGGTAGGTTGGTCCTCTACTAGCGATAGGCCTGGCCGAGGGTTAGTTACCACCCACCTGGCAAAGACATACCGCCAAATGATGCAAATCGTGTTCCGGTATGATGTTAGGTCAAACCCATTTCTTAGGGAAAATGGGTCTGGACACTTGCGTTGCGCATACGGACCGGTTGCGACGCGGCCTTTTCTTAGTGTCACGTGCCTGGTTATGGAGGTTAGCGGAATTCGAAGCACGGTTGCATCGCTGGCCGACCGTAGATAGTTGGGGGCCCAATTAATGAGCCAGCCACTCATGAAAGGCTGCCCCGCCATCTTACGAAAAATCCTGGGATGGCTCCACCATGCCGGTTGGCGACCGGAAGAGAGGGACTGATGGCGATTTCCAGGGGGGTTCGGGCATCCCCGCGATCCATGCTAGGTACCATCGATGCTATGACTCTGTTTGCGTCCCTAAGTTAAATGTGTGACGCCTCGTCCAACTGCCATTCTCTCAACTTATTCACTCCCACCATTAATGAAAAAAAGGAAAACGAAGAGTAAGTTTGTACAGCGGTTGCACTTCCTCACCATTAAAGTGCACCTCGATGTTTCGAAGGCTTTTGACAGCGTTTGGCACGCTAGTCTATTGGGCAAGCTTTCAGCGTACGGCTTATCCCCTGGCCTAATTGTCTGGGTGAAGGACTTTCTGAGTGCACGGTATCTCCGGGTCGTCGTTGATGGCTGCTTATCCGATACTGTGGCGATTAACGCCGGTGTTCCTCAGGGGTCTGTTTTCTCCGCAACTCTCTTCCTGCTGCATATAAATGATCTGCTTATTCCCGGTGTCTATGGGTATGCAGACGACAGCACAATGTAGAGAGATACCAACCAAGCGCCCGGGCCAGTCGGGATCAAATTCAGTCACAAAGAGAGGCTATGGTTGAGCGTATGAGTCTCACACTATAGGCAGTCTCCGAATGGGGCGACGCCAATCTCGTGAGGTTTAACGCCTCCAAAACACAAGCGTGTCTTTTTACCGCTAAAAGGAGCCCGATCCCTTGGCTCCTACTTTCCGGAATGTATCCTTGGAGTACACTGACTGCCTTCAGTTGTTAGGGGTTATGAATTTTCTCCGAACATAAACTATGGGCGGTTCATTGAGTCCAGAGCCAAAGCAGCCGCAAGAAAACTTGGTTTCCTTGCAAGGGTGCGGCGGTACATCACGCCGGGGCAGTTTCTGACCTTATATAAAGCGCAAGTCTGGTCGTGCATGGAGTACTGCAGTCACATATGGGCTGGTGCTGCAAAATGCCACCTGGCAGCATTGGACTCAGTGGAGAGACGTGCTAAGAAGCTCATTGGTGAGCTTGATTTGGTTGAAACCAATCTTGTCAGCCTCGAGCACAGGCGCAGAGTAGCTAGTCTCACGGTGTTCTATAGGATGCATTTCGTTGAGTGTGCGCAGGAATTACACGCCTTAATTCCGCCCTATCCTTTCCACCATCGGACAACCAGACGGTCGGCGGGTCTTCATCCCTTTGTGGTCGATATTCCACGCATTAGAACCAAACGGTTTGCTTCGTATTTTGTAATGCGTACAGCAAAGGAGTGGAATAATTTGCCAGCGTCTATCTTTCCATCCGAATACAATCTAGGCGTCTTCAAGGCAAGTGTGAATAGGCTTTTGTTACGATAAGACAGTGCGATTTACCATCTAAGGCTGCATCACCACTTACCACCAGGTGGGATTGTGGTCAAGCACTGGCTTATTATAAGTAAAAAAAATGTGAATGGCTGTAATGATAATAGGTAATTAATTTTAACATCTCAAAACAAAAAATTGGATTTCCGTAAAATAACGCCTGATTCTAATAATCATCTCGTTTTTTTTTTAATAGAATTAGGGTGACAAACGAGCACAAAGTTCACCTTTTTCTACAGCACACATTTTTCTTAGATTAATATTCAAAACGCAAATGCGTTGTCACCCCTGAGGACTAAGGTGGAATGCCTCGTTTCCAGTAAAAAGGGTATTCAAGAGACGTAAAGTACCTAGAACAACCACAAGCAGAAGTGTAAAATTTACGATCGTCTATCCACCTACCAAGCGTAATACTTAAGGAAATCCATTTGTACAACCACAGAGACCCAATATTGTTATTTTTAGCAGTGGACTTTACGGGTTGATGATGAAGGAACAAGAATTACTTTAGTTATGGACGTATTCACGTTTCAAGCGTAATTAATAAATAAATGAACTGGCTCACATCTTTATTACTTTTGCTCCAAATAAAATGGAGCCAGTAAGTGCTCGAATTAATGTTGAATGTAATCTTAACTGACACTGTAGCTATATATGCTATTTATGGTATTATTAATTTTTTATAGGATAAGGGTGATGTAGGTGTGCTGCGCACACACATATGTATACTTAGTAATGTTGTACCTATCTACCATATATATGTATACTTAGTAATATTGTACCTCTCTACTTAGTACTAAGAATTTCAGTTAGTAGCTAGTTGCCCACCAACTGTATTGCACGCACCTCGATAATAAATATGTCATAAAGTTATGCAGTCTTTAATTATGGTCACCCGTAGGGATCCTTATGGAGTCAGCTCCTAAACTGGTAACCTCCCGACGTGATCAACGGGATCAACGTGACCGACGTGATTGACGTGATATTAACACACAGTAGTGGGCAATTTTCGCGTGTGTTGTGATCGGACGGATAATTTATAATAGTAACATGAGTGCGCCGCTTCCGCCACCGCCACAGAACGTGCCGCTTGTTAACGTGCCACTCGTCCAGGACATCCAGCCCGCGCCACCGCCCATTATGACGCCAGGTATAGATTCAGTGTCTCTACAGTCCCGGCTCTCGGACTTTTGGACGGACCAGCCGCGCGTGTGGTTCGTACGCACAGAAGCTATCCTCACACCGCAGAGGATGAGTGATGAGGCAAAGTTTGACCTGGTCGTGTCCAAGCTGAGTAAGGAGGTCATCACGCAAGTGACAGACATATTAATAAATCCGCCTCCTACCCACAAGTACGACGCACTTAAAGCTCGGCTGCTCCACATCTATGAGGAATCAATGTCGAGGCAGATCGAGAAGCTTATGAGCGAGTTAGAGCTGGGCGAGCAGAAACCATCCCAGCTGCTCCGTCGGATGCGCGAGCTGGCTACTGATAAGGTTCCTGATGAAACTCTTCGCGTGCTGTGGCAGAATCGTCTTCCGACACAGGTGCGTGCCGTACTCACCGTGTCCGACTCCAAGGACTTGGACAACCTATCAGCAGTTGCAGACAACGTCTTGGAGGCTGTGCGGTCTTCCTATGCCGCCGCTACTACCTACGCTGCGCCAGCGACGGCGTCTACTGCTGCCCTTGACTTGGCCCTGTTAAGGGCTGAGGTGGCTAAAATAAAGGCTACCGTGGACCAGATCGATCAGCGGAGGTCGCGGTCTCGCGCCACTGAGCGCACCCGTCATCGTCCGCAGTCCCGGCGCCGTAGCGGTTCCCGCCGTCCCCGGAAGGAGAACTACTTGTGCTCGTACCACTACCGATTCAGGGAAAAGGCCAACAAGTGTACGGAGCCGTGCGCGTGGAAACCAAAGCTGCCGGAAAACTGAGTGGCGAGGTACAGTCCGAGGATCTTGAGGTCTGTACCATTATTCCATTTAATCGTTTGTGTGTGTCAGATAGTAACTCTGGGCTTAGATTTTTAGTCGACACAGGTGCCAATGTATCTGTTTTACCAGCCGTAAGAAAAGACCGTGCAAACCAGTGCAGTGAATATAAATTATACGCAGCTAACGGTAGTGAAATCGCAACTTCCGGTACCAAGACACTAGTGTTAAACTTAAACTTACGTCGGCCTTATCGTTGGGAATTCGTGGTAGCAGATGTCAAACAACCAATTTTGGGCGCAGATTTTTTGGCGTATCACAGATTATTAGTTAATTTAAACGCGCGTAAAGTAATAGATAAAACCACATAATTGAATGTTTCGGCATCTGTTGTCAAGGTATCTCAACCTAGTGTTAAAACTATTGATTTGAATCATCCGTATCAGGATTTATTGTTAAAGTACCCGGACATTACTAAACCGGCGTCATTCCGAGAAACTGCGAAACACGATATCGTCCACCATATCGAGACCTCTGGTACGCCCGTGCACGCGAAAGCGCGCCCGTTGCCACCCGACCGGTATAAAAAAGTTAAAGAAGAATTTCGCATCATGCAGGAACTGGGCATCTGTCGTCCTTCGAAGAGCGCCTGGGCTAGTCCACTCCATGTAGTTCCTAAAAAAATGGAGATATAAGACCTTGTGGGGACTATCGCCAGCTGAATGCGATAACAAAGCCCGACAGATACCCGATTCCTCGCTTGAATGACTTTACTTTTATTCTCCCGGATAAAAAGATATTTTCGAAATTAGACATCAATAGAAGTTATCATTTTTTACCTGTCGCGCTAGGTGACGTGGAGAAAACCGCTATCGTAACACCATTTGGGCTTTTCGAGTTTCCCCGAATGACCTTCGGTTTAAGGGGGGCAGCGCAAACCTTCCAGCGCTTTATGGATTCCATTTTACAAGGGCTTGATTTTGTATTTTGTTATTTAGACGATTTACTTATCGCTAGTGACAACGAAGTTCAACACAGGCAACATTTAGAAATAATTTTTAAAAAGTTTAATGAATATGGAATATCAATTAATTTGGCAAAATGTTGTTTCGGACAAACTAAACTAGAATTTTTGGGACACGAAGTTAGTACTGAAGGTGTCAGGCCGTTGCAAGATAAGGTTCAGGCAATTGTGGAATTTCCGAAGCCGAAAACTATTTCGGAGCTAAGACGTTTTCTCGGCATGGTTAATTTTTATCGATCTCATCTCCCCAATGCTACTTTATATCTAACAGAATTAAATAAATATCTTAAAAGCTCAAAGAAAAATGACAAGACTCCTATCGTTTGGACTGATAGTGCCAACGAAGCATTTACGCAGTGTAAGGCAGGTCTCACGCAGGCCGCTACATTGACGTACCCTAGAGTGTATTCCGCACTTGCTATAATGACTGACGCATCTAATACATGCGTGGGAGCAGTCTTGCAACCAGGGGCGGATCTACTTAAAGGCTTTTTGGGCTGCAGCCCAGGGCCCCGTGAATACAGAGGGCCCCCAACCGAACTGAAACCAATAAACGACATTGTCAATAATAAAAATTATCTAGAATTTTAAAAATCCGATCATAAGGTTGGCAACACTACGATCAATCAACCCGTGTGCGCATCTATAAACGGAACGGGGAATTCCCTGTCGCTTGTTTTCGATCGCTGTATTCCGTGTATTGTCTATTACTGGGGTCTTCCCTCCGCTTATCACCCGACGCAATTTTGTTATTTTTCCGCACTTCTGCTATCGTAGACTATATTAACGAATTGACTTTGTTATTGTTAGAAATGTGTTTAATGCGTGTGTTTAGTTTACTGAGTGATAGATAACTTAAAAGTTATAAGGACCGGACCTTTCTTTTAATTTACTAAAATTGAACTAACTAGACTTCCTGCTTTTAATAGGCAAGAGGTAAGTAAAAAGAATTATAAAACATGACTTTTTTATTTTTATTTCAGTTTTCAAAACTAAATGAATCGAACTCGTTCGATATTTAATGATAATTTGGGAATTGCTACACTCATTACAAAGTAGCTATTAAAATTAAAAGTTCTATCCAGTTCTTTCTTTATTTTCAGAAAAATATCTTATTTTACAGTATGTCTGCTAGAAAATATAAAAGTGGAGCTGAAAAAAGAAAATTACAGTTTTGTCGAGAAAAAGAAATAAATAAATACGCAAAACTTGAAACTTTTTTTAAATCAGAACATTTCAACGCGAATGAAATAGCTATAAAGCCATTAAAAAACGTAAAGGAAGGTATTTTATGCGAAGAGAATCTAACCGAAGGACGCAAAAAACCGCAAAACCAGAAAAAAAATACCAACGATGAAAATGTGCAATATCTTGACTTCCAGCAACCCTCTGGTTCCTCTGAAAACGAAATTGGTGTTCAGCAAAAGAAAGGTAATACCGATACCGAGGTGGAAAGAAATTTAGAAAATATTAAGTTTGAGTTTGAGAAATATGTTGACGTGGGCTTGTGGCCAGATTTGCTTAATAATGATTTTATTAATTTCGTCCTCTCACATGAAATGACTGACTTTCAAAATAAAGATCCGAAGAATATATATTCAGCTTCAATGAAGAAATATAAAGAACAAAACAGATCTTTTTCAAATAGGTATTTCACTAGAAAATGAAAAATGGCCAATTACTGGAAAGATCTTAGTTATGTTATTCAAAAAGGGTTGGTACTGTTTTTTGTTTGACTTGCAAACTTTTTTCTAAAACTCCTTCTCAATACACAACCGGATTTTCTGATTGGAAACACATAGGATTTTGTTTAGAAAATCACGAAAATTCTAATGAACATAAAAATTCTATGTTAGTGTGGTTGACACGAAAAGAAAATAAGTCTGTTTTAGACAAGCAACTTCAGGAGCAATTAAATAAAGAAACAGAATATTATCACAATGTCCTAAAACGGGTTATTGCAGTGCTAAAGTTTTTGAGTATAAGAGGCTTAGCACTTAGAGGTTCCGAGGAAGTATTTGGTTCACCACATAATGGTAATTTTATGGGTGCTCTAGAGCTATTGGCAGAATTCGATCCATTCATACGTGAACATATTGAACAACGAGAGCTGCGACCAAACCCTGTAATATCATATTTATCAAAAACAGTATATGAGGAAATAATTGAGATTATGGGTAAACAGATAATTAAACAAATTATAACTGAAATAAATAACGACGACACAAAGTATGATTCAATTATGATGGATTCAACCCCAGATCTGTCTCACGATGACCAACTTGCTATTGTATTACGATACTGTTTTCGGGGAAAAGTGTATGAAAGATGTGTATCTTTCATTAAAATTAGTAGTCATACTGGCTTATATTTATTTAATATTCTACAAGCTTTTTTGGAAACAAATGGACTACTATTGGATAATTGCAGGGACAGTCATATGACAACGCTGCTAAAATGGCCGGAATCTACAATAGTGTACAAGCACTACTAAAAGAAAAAAATAAATCCGCGGATTACGTGCCATGTGCTGCGCATTCCCTTAACCTAGTTGGTCAAGAATCCGTGAAGGTTGCAACTGAAATTGTAATTTTTTTGGAATAGCGCAAAAAATATACGTTTTCTTCTCTGCTTCGACCCATAGGTGGGGACTATTAAATCGTGAAACAAAAGTAAAATTTACGTTAAAAAGTTTAAGCCAGACCAGATGGTCTTGTCACTTTGATGCTGTCAGAGCTTTGAAAAGTAATTATGATGGCATTATGAAAATTCTCAATAGTTTCGCCGAAAATAACGATGAAAAGGTTGATTTCCGAAAAGAGGCACGAAATTTATTTAATAAACTGGCGAAACTAGAAACTGCAATTTTGATTGTTTTTTGGGAAGAAATTTTGGAGAGATTTAATGTAGTTAATAAAAAAGTACAGAGCCCTGGTTAAGACATTGGTGAAGGCAATAAGTTAATTGTGTCATTAAAAGAGTTCGTGAAAAACATAAGGCAACAATCAGATCAGAAGCTAAAGGAATACGAAGAGAAAGCTAAAAAATTAAGTACTAGTGTGGGAACAGACTACAGTGACATAAATAAGAGACGCATTACTTCAAAATTTTCAGATAAATCTACAGATAAAGTCTCAGTAAACGGCGCAGAAAAATTTAAAAGAGACACGCTTAACGCTGCGTTGGATAAGATGATTATGGATTTAAATAATAGAAGCCAAGCCTATGAGACCTATAGCAAAAAATTTAAATTTTTAATGGATTTGCAAGACAGAAATCAAGAACACATAGATCTGGAAAGTGTACGTAATATTATTGATTATTATCCAAATGACGTAGACGAACATTTAGTGAATGAGTGCATTCAGTTAAAATCTTACTTACTGCAGTCTAAGACAGAGTCTTACACCTCTTGCAGTGAAATTTTTTGGCTAATTTATGAAAAGAAACTTGTTGATATTTTCCCAAACTGCTATACCATCTTGAAGATTTTTTTAACGATGCCAATCACTGGCTGTGAAGCGGAGCGTTCTTTCTCCAGGATGTCGTATATAGAAAACAAATACAGGACAACAATGTCGAACTATCGACTAAATCATTTATCAGTTCTTTCGATAAATTGCGAATTAACAAAGGACCTACAGTGCGATGACCAATTAAAAGAATTTGCAGCACAAAAATGCAGAAAGGTTGCTTTATAATTTATATAACATAACCATCTATAACCTGTCAATTTATTTTGCACTAAATAATGTTTTAATAAATAAATAAAATATTTTGTTTTCCTATTTTCTTCCTGTACTTAACATATATTACATTACATATACCTACATCACTACAGAAAACAGTTTCTTGTCAAAATGGCAATTATTTAAATAATTAGGTAGGGCCCCTAAGCAGTATTAGCCCAGGGCCCCACAAATTCAAGATCCGCCCCTGCTTGCAACAAAAGAAAGGAGATAGCTGGAAACCATTGGGTTATTTCTCAAAAAAATTGACCACCACCCAACAGCGATATAGCACCTACGATCGCGAGTTGCTCGCTATATACTTAGCTATAAAACATTTTCGGAAATTATTTGAAGGCCAAGAAATAACCGTGTATACGGACCATAAACCTTTAACTTTTGCATTTCAAAAGGTAGGACGCGATAAAAGCGAAACGCCTCGGAGAACGAGACATTTAGCTTTCATAAGCGAGTTCACTACAAATATAAAACATTTAACCGGTAAGAATAACATTGTAGCCGACACCTTATCACATGTCGAAGCCGTGATTATGCCAACTGCGTTGAATTTCGATGACATTGCAAATGAACAGCGTAGCGATAGTTATATTACAAATTTTATGTCTGGTTTAAATACCGATAATATTTTGTTAAAGGAACTAGTTATACCTATGTTAGACAAACCTATTTTTTGTGAAATGTCTACTAATATAGCTCGTCCGTACCTACCGGAAAAGTTTCGACGCCTAGCTTTTGATAGTTTGCATAATTTGGGCCATCCTGGAATTCGGTCTACACGAAAGATGTTAGCTAAAAAGTATTTCTGGCCGAGTATGAATCGTGATGTTTCTTTATGGGCAAAAACGTGCATACAATGTCAACGTTCTAAAGTTAACAGACATACGGTATCGAATTTAACTAAGTTTCCGGAAGTAGATCGTTTTGAGCATGTGCACATTGATATCGTTGGCCCTCTTGAGATTTCACCAGATGGTTATAGATACTTACTTACAATAATTGATAGGAGGACTAGGTGGGCCGAAGCTTTTCCGTTACGCGACATTACGGCAAAAACTGTTGCCAAACATTTATATGAGGGTTGGATTTGTCGTTACGGTTGCCCGATGAAGTTAACTAGCGACCAAGGTCGCCAGTTTGAGAGTAGTCTTTTTAACCAACTGTTAAAAATGTTGGGGGTTAATAGAATTCGAACTACTCCTTATCACCCGCAAAGCAATGGCGCAGTCGAACATTGGCATCGTTCTCTAAAGACAGCACTTTCGGCTCGCCTGTCACATGAATCTTGGATGGAAGAGCTACCCACGGTATTACTGGGGCTTCGTGCGGCCAGCCGCAGCGACTCAGGGGTTAGCGCCGCCGAGTTAACTTTCGGACGAAACTTACGTCTACCAGGAGACTTTTATGACAGCTCTTCGAACAACCGTAACGTCAACGACTATTGTTTAGTAGATAAGATTAGAGATACTATTCATAGTTATAAGCCTACATCTGACAATTCACGTAACTGTCAAAGTTTTTTTGTGCACAAAGACTTACGTAACTGTGAATATGTCTTTGTTCGGGACGATTCAATACGTAAACCTTTGAAACCACCTTACGACGGTCCATATCGCGTGATAAAAAGGGCTTCAAAAGTTTACCTAATTCAATTACCCGGTAGGCAAGTACATATTTCTATTGACAGATTAAAGCCCGCATATGTGTTAAAGGAATGCGATGGTAACATAACAACGCCAAGCGGCAGTAACGGTGACAACGCAGCGGATGTGGTGCCTGCGCATGTACGGTTCGCGTTACCGCCACCCACGCCGGTGACGTCGTCGTCGCCCGGCCTTAGCAACCCGATAAGCGTGAAAACAACGCGGAGTGGTCGCATTGTTAAGTTACCTTCACGATTTAATATAAGTTAGTGTTAACATAAAATATATTGTATATGCAATACAATTACATGGTTTTTTTTATTCTACTAAGCCAGCGCTTATCTACGATCCCACCTGATGGTAAGTGGTGATGTAGCCTAAGATGGTGAAGCGCACTGACTTAAAAAAAGCCTATTCACTCTTGCCTTGAAGACACCCACACTGTAATCGGATGGAAAGACAGATGCTGGCAACTTATTCCACTCCTTTACTGTACGCATGAAGAACGACGTGGCGAACCGTTTGGTTCGAATGTGTGGTAAGTCAACAACGAAAGGGTGAAGACTGGCCGAACGTCTGGTTGTCCGATGGTGGAAGGGAGAGGGTGGAATTAAGTTATGTAATTCCTGCGCACACTCTCTGAAATGCATCCTGTAGAAAACCGAAAGGCTGGCTACTTTACGTCTGTGTTCGAGGCTGGTAAGATTGGTTTTAATCAAATTCGCGTCACCAATAAGCCTCATAGCACGCCTTTCCATTGAGTCCAAAGCTCCTAGGTGGCATTTTGCAGCACCAGCCCATATATGGCAGCAATACTCCATGCACGACCGGACTTGCGCTTTATATAAAGTAAGCAGCTGTCCCGGCGTGAAGTATCGCCGCACCTTTGCAAGGACTCCCAGCTTCCTTGCAGCTGCTTTGGCCTTGGACTCAATGAACCGCCCAAAGTTCAAATTTGAGGATATTTCAAACCCTAACAACTGAAGGCGGTCGGTATACTCCAGTGATACATTTCGGAAAGAAGGAGCCAAGGTGAGCTGGCTCCTTTTTGCAGTGATGAGACACGCTTGTGTTTTGGAGGCGTTGAACTTCACAAGATTGGCATCGCCCCAATCGGAGACTGCCTGTAATGTGAGATTCACACGCTCTACCATAGCTTCTCTTTCGGACTGGATTTGATCCCGACTGACCCGAGGACTTGGTTGGTATCTCTCAACCACTGTGCTATCGTCTGCATACCCATAGATACCGGGCATAAGCAGATCATTTATATGCAGCAGGAAGAGAGTTGCGGAGAGAACGGACCCCTGAGGAATACCGGCGTTAGTCGCCATAGGTTCGGATGAGCAGCCATCGACGACGACCCGGAGAGACCGTTCACTCAGAAAGTCCTTTACCCATTCAATCAGACCAGGGGATAAGCCATACGCTGGAAGCTTACCCAAAAGGCTATTGTGCCAAACTCTGTCAAAGGCCTTCGAGACATCAAGGGAAACAGCAAGTGCTTCCCCACTGTTCTCGAGTGCCTCGCCCCATACGTGTGTGGCATACGCTAGAAGGTCCCCAGCTGACCGATTTCGGCGAAACCCATATTGCTGGTCACTAAGGAGGTCATTCTGTTCTAGGTACGCCATTAAGCGGGCATTCAATATTCGCTCCATAATCTTGCAGAGTATGGAGGTAATTGAGATTGGACGATAATTGGCAGGGTCGGCGCGGCTGCCTTTTTTTGGAACAGGCTGCACGTTGGCCAGCTTCCAGGATTTTGGCACTATTCCAGTATTAAATGAGAGGCGTGACAAGCGTGTCAACACAGGAGACAACTCAGGTGCACAAGCCTTTAGGACTATGGCTGTTATACCATCTGGTCCACTAGCTTTATTCACGTCTAGACATCGCAAGGTTTTAGGAACCTCCTTATTCGTTATACGAATCTCCGACATAGAGGTCCCGCAGTGAGGTAATTTTGGTGGAACATTGTTGCCACTATCCAGACGTGAATTGTAGGCAAAGAGAGACGCGAACAAGTCCGCTTTCTCCTTAGCAGTATGAGCCAGTGTGCCATCGGGGTTTACCAATGGAGGCAGTGTAGGCCGACAGAATTTTGTCTCGATCGCTTTGGCGAGAGACCAAAAAGCTCTAGTGCCGGATGGTCTGGCAGAGAGTTTTGCGCCAATATGTTTAATGCGATCGAGACTAGCTTTCCGTAATGCTTTTTTGTAGGACTTGGTGGTCTGATTGAAGGTTCTCTTCTTGGAGCTAATATCCGGAGCTTTGCGGTTTCGAGCGTCAACCCAGGATAGGTAAGCTAAATGCTTGCGCTTTTCAGCTTGGGCGCATTCAGCGTTAAACCATGGGCGAGCTTTGCTACCGGTGGGAGCGTCGAAGAAGGGGATAAAGTACTCCATAGCTTGACGCAACACATCCGTTATCGCAAGCGCGCAGCTCGACGGATCCGCAGAAGAGAAACAAACCTCCCGCCAAGGATAAGATGCAAAAAAGTGTCGCATCTCATCCCAATCAGCTGACTTATACCGCCATATTCGTCGAACATCTTGGGACTCGTAATCAGGTGGAGAATATGACGATACAGATTTCACCAGACAGTGGTCAGATGTACCCAAAGGAGAAGTAACCTGTACTTCATATCTGTCTGGTTCGGTAGTCAGCAGAAGGTCCAAGCAATTTGCTGTGTGACCGTCTACATCGGGTACCCTAGTCGCCACCTTTACCATCTGAGAAAGACCTAGCGTCAAAGCAAAATTCCACGCTTCTCTTCCAGCATGGTCGGTCTTTAGGTATGGGAACAGCCAGTCTTGGTGACAAGCGTTAAAGTCCCCCAGAAAGACCAACTGTGTAGTAGGATACCGATTAATGGCCACGTCAGCAGCCTCACTAAGGTGATCAAATAACCGAGTCGTCTCCTGGTCACCGCTGTGCGATCGATAGACACAGGCATAAAGGATTTTATCAATACCTGTATCTACCATCACCCAGATTGTCGAAAAAGTGGGGTCTTCAAGGTGACAGAGACGCTGGAAGCAGATGTCATTGCGGACGTACACACATACTCCGGCACGTGGATGTAATTTGTGCTCCAGGGAGAATCCAGGATAGTCAAGGTACCCCGCACTCAATGGACATCCAATTTGCGTCTCTGTCAAGAAAAGTAGGTGCGGCTTTTCAGTCTCAAGATGGTGATGGACTGCGCTGAGATTAGAGTGCAATCCTCGAATATTAGTGAGGTGCACTTTTAGTGAGAGGACGTGCAACCGCTGTTTAACACTACTTTTCTTTTTTGTTTTCATTTTATGTGTTGAGAGTGAATAAGGATGTAGAATGGCAGTTGAGCGAGGCGTTGCATTAGCAACCAAACGATACTATCAGAGTTACTGTGCCCATGGGAGCTTGATCTGGAGACTGCGGGGACGCCCGAACCCCCCCAGAGATCGCCATCGGGTCTTCTCGCCCGGTCGCTAACCGGCACGATGGGGCCACCCTGGGATTTTTCGCCAGTTGGCGGGGCAGCCCTTCATGAGTAGCTAATTCACTAATTGGGCCCCCAACTACCTGCGGTCGGCCAGCGGAACACCGTGCTTCGGATCCCGCTACCCTCCACGACCAAGCACCCGACACAGCAACAACTGACGCTTCGTACCCGGTTTACATACACAACGCTACTGATCAGACCCATTCTCCATATGGCTTCATCAAGCATCATGCCGGAACACGACAAAGTCATTTGGCGGCAAGACTTTGCATTGGTGGGTGGTAACCGAAAAGCCATCGGCCGAAACCTACCACCGGAATTGGTGCTGCTCGTTTAGCACTACCCGGGGGGCACGTGTAGGGTGTCAGATTTCAAGTAGTTCCTACGGACGCGAGCAGCTTCGCCCCCATGTTTAATTAATATAATTAATAATCAGGTTAGTTACTATGGATGTGAAAGTATTATTTTTAACAGTGGTAGAGCCACGCGGCAGCTTTTGCTGTCGCACGGATGGGCCGGCTCGAACCGGGGTGGGACCACGACCTCACAGAATACCAGCGTGAAGTAGAGGTTTACCTCCGCGTTTCGCTTGGTGAGCGCAGGTGGCCGGAGGCCCTTTTTACTGGAAATGAGGCATTCCATCTTAGTCCTCACGGATGACAACGCATCTGCATTTTGATTCGCAAACGAGGATAGATGTAGATGTTTATGGGCCGCAGCAACCACTTACCATCAGGTGGACTGTGTACTCGTTTGTCAACCTTATCCTATAAAAAAAATGTGCATTGTTAGCTGCACAATATTTTTATTCAGAATATTCAAGTTACATTATTTAAGTTGAATGTAATTTTAGATGTATTGTGTTTTGTATTTTGCGAGTACTGCAGTTTCACTTAGGTTTAGGTAGTTACTTTAGTTATAATGTATTTCGTTTTATTTGAAATATTTCCTTTGCAGAAGCATTAGTGCGAAAAGTTTTACAATTTTTACTATGGGTAATTATCAAGAAAAACCAGTTATTGTTTCTCAAGCTCAGAATACTATGTAATAGCCAGTTTTATGGGAGCAATAATATTGTATACTATTTGGGTGAAGTTTAATAAGAAATTCAAAAACTGGCTTCGCCAGCGTTCCGATGTCGGGCCAGAATATGGGTCAGATGATAGGCGCATCTAGCACCAGGATGCAGCAAGCGCCCGCGCCTGCCGCGGCGGCCGCTCCCTTCGCGGGGGTGTCCGTACAGCCCTGCGCCTCAGCGCATTAACAAGTGTTTATATAGTTTTAAGTTTTTGTATTTTTTTATAAAGGGGGAAGTATTGTAGGTGTGCTGCGCACACACATATGTATACTTAGTAATATTGTACCTCTCTACTTAGTACTAAGAATTTCAGTTAGTAGCTAGTTGCCCACCAACTGTATTGCACGCACCTCGATAATAAATATGTCATAAAGTTATGCAGTCTTTAATTATGGTCACCCGTAGGGATCCTTATGGAGTCAGCTCCTAAAGTGACAAACGAGCACACAGTCCACCTGATGGTAAGTGGTTGCTGCGGCCCATAGACACCTACATCTATCCTCGTTTGCGAATCAAAATGCAGATGCGTTGTCACCCGTGAGGACTAAGATGGAATGCCTCGTTTCTAGTAAAAAGGGCCTCCGGTCACCTGCACTCACCAAACGAAACGCAGAGGTAAACCTCTACTTCACGCTGGTATTCTGTGAGGTCGTGGTACCACCCCGGTTCGAGCCGGCCCAGCCGTGCGACAGCAAAAGCTGCCGCGTGGCTCTACCACTGTCAATAATCACAAATAATAATAAACGGCACAAATATTACCAGAATGTGGCAAACTATTGTTTTTCGATATTCCGACTATTTTTGTTAGTTTTTTACAATACATTTCTACCTACAAAAATGTAAAAGAAATTTATAAATAATTGGTTTTACTACTATTTTTATAACGTTCTAACGATATAAAAACTATACGGAATTAGTTCATTTAAAGGAATTTCAATCAACTTCATATGAAATTAATGCCAAAAAGATTGTGACTGACACAAATTAATATTAAATTTCGAATCACTCACACATATACTGAAATATACTCACACATATAGTTGAAAAATTATTTTAAAAATTGATTTTTCGCCTGTTCATAGAGACTTGCGTTCGTTTGGGGACGTACAATAGGATATCACTTAATAGCTTTTGCCGACAAAGGAAACAAGTTTTTAGCTCGGCTCTTTTCCCTGCCTGTCTACTAGAAGACAATGCTAAAGTAGCACTTAATAAATCGCCATTTCAGACCATATATTTAAGCAATATATGCATGCATAAAGTATTCTTATTTATCATTAAAAATTGATGTATATAATAAAGAGTACATAAGGGGGAATAAATGTACTCCTATGTAAATTTAATCACTATAATGATGTTATACAACTATTCAGAGTGAATGAAAAGGCAAGTATTGTTGAGAATTTTTGTCTGTAAATTTTATTTAAAAATACAGCGTAAGCCCGTTAATAGTTGATATTACAAATATCCATTTTCATACATATATTCGCGATACTGTTGAGATTGTTGAACATTTTTTGGAACTATACAACTGTGTTTTGTAAATAAATATTACAAAGCATGAGAATAAAAGAAATGCTGTAGAAATGCGGACAATAAAAATTATGCTAGGAGTGGCTCTGAATAATGTCCTCAAGACCAAATTTCGGTCACGGCGACCAGTCTCTACGGAGACCAGCCATCTGTGCAGGGCAGGGTTATAGTGCCAAAGCGTATGCGCAAGCACAGGTGCACTCTCTATTCCCTCACTCTCATAGTCCAGTGAATCGTTAATCCGACATGACCGGAGAGAGAACAGGTGCAGTATCTATGGCTTTACGTGCTTTCTGAGGCACGGTGGTGAAACAACGCCAACTTCCTCCGGACTCTGGACTGCTACTGAGAATTTCTTGACAGATAAAACTAATAACTAATTTCGGCCCTACACGGGATTCGAAACCAGGATCTCTTGACCAACGAGGCAGTCGAATGAATCCGAATGGTGAGGTGATAAATTGTGTGATAAGAGGAAAGTGGTTAGCAAAAATTTTTGTTTTAGAATTTTAAAAAAATATTTGCACAGCCGTATCTGTGCGAAAATCTTTTTTGATTACAGTGGTGGTAGCAGTCTGAGTGATGCGCATTAGGGTATCTTTCCCTATACAAAGCTGCGGCTGGATTTTAATTGCCTCTACATTCTCCATGAATAAAATGCATGTTTGCATACTCCTGTGGTGTAATCTGGATATTTATTGGACTTGAATGTTACGCGGGAGAATAGTTCCATTAGAAATGTTGGGGAATCTTACCACTCAAACTTTGGAACTCCTGCTAAACGATCTACCAAATTACATACTCTGGTACTGTAAAACGAAGTTCAATTTTTTTTCGCTCAATAAATAAAAGTAGTTAACAAGTATGAATTTAATAACAGGAGTCGTCTCTCCTGGTTTTCAAGGGTAGACATAAGGAAGGCTTTAATAATTAATATATAATTTAATTCATGAATAATGAAAGCTAGATGTTAGCAGTTTTACAAACCTTAGCACTTCCATGCCCGCATTGAAATGCGATCCACACCGGCATTATTGTTTTTTTTTTATTTGCAATCATTACGCTCAACGGTGAGAGAAAACAAACACTCATCCAAAGTAACACTCGCTATGCTCAATAAAAATATTTTGAGGATTTCATTTCAAGTATATCAATAAACAATAGAGTAGTTTGGAGAACTTTTATAAAAATACTCATCGTACCATATATGAAGTATACCTAAGCAAACCTTCAGCATTGAGTATTTGAAGGTAATACCTTCAACCAACGCTATACAGTGTTGAGTTCAGGTATATAATCAACATATTTTAGCCCGTGTTAAGGATTTCAAAATATACCCAACCGCAACATTTTTCTAGGGTATACTGTCATGTAGGATTCTTCATTTTGCTGTACTGTACTGTAATGTATACCCGTTTCAGTGTCTCTCCGCTTTTAATTACGCTAACGAATATAGAAACAGACATAGGTAAGTTTAATTTATATGAGATAAATTACAAAAAGAAAGAAGAACAAAGAAACGTTTATTGCAAAGGGAAACGTTCTTACTATAATACGCATGTATTAGTAAAATTAAAAAAAAAAATAATCACGCGTTATGGACATTACTTTCAATGTTCTGTACTAGGTCATGCTTTCGTTTAGTTGTGCGTTTATTTTATTTTATTTTATTTTTTATTTGTATTTTATTAAGAAAACCAACAGCTTTACAAATTATATATCTTATAACTATGTGTAATGTAGTATTGCCAATAACAGGTTTCCCTTAAATTAACAAATGGCACTGTAACAATCAAACTTTGTTAGTACTAAATTTAACTCTATAAATATACTAAGGAATTCAAGGATTCCATCAGCTTAAACCTATCAATATTAAAGATAGTTAAGTAGATACATTCAACTGTACACCACAGAAAACAAATCGAGTAGAGAAATACATTGTACATGTTCGCGAAAGTAATATATAAGGACCACCCATTATGAGATAATAACAGAAGGCAAAGACAAAAAAGATAAGAAAAGGTTAAAGTACAACTTTTGTTTATAGCGCTTTAAATTTGTGGGTTTTTGATGATGTCTGTCACCTTCTTTTTGAAAGTTAACACATTCACGGGCGGTACGTGATTGTACGTATGATTTTGATATGACACAACGTACCATGACGTTAAAAAAAAACATGTACGGCGGAACGTTCATTTCCGATGAACTTTTAAATAAAAATTATATGATTTGGAGCTTGTGTCACAACATATGAAATACTATGAACTTTAGTGTCATATAGAATAGCTTTTAACCATTTCAAAAATGTGTTCTTGGCAATGTGTGGCAACGCTACACACACACACGCACAACATGATTATACGTCCCACACTCCTACAGCGTCACTACATTTAGTCCGACTGTGTCACGAGTGGGGTGCACGCGCGTTTTAGCTTCGCAGGAGCGATTCGTAGTAAACTTTGTCGAGACACAAAAGCATCGTTAATATTATTTATGTAATTGTTTTCTTTTTGTTTTATTGTTAACTGTATTAAAATCAATATTGCTCTATGAAACTTGAATCTTACTGGCTATTTTCTTTGTTTTAGATGGAAAAACGCAAGACAAATGCTTCGACCGCAGTAGATCCGTTCCAGGATGATGATGGCGACTATGGATCGGATAAAAATTACGATCCATGTGGCGTAACGTCAGGTAGTACTTTTCTTACTATTAATTACCGTCTGGAGTCGACAAAAACTAAATTGCAATCAAAGACTGTTGGCGTTTTGTCTCAAAGACCTAATAGTGATTCTAGTTCGGAATCTAGCAGTGATGAAGGCGATGCAGTAAGACATGTATGACAATCGTCTTCTAGTTCAGAGAGTATTTGGAGCCAAAGCTCTACGAATAAGTTATCAAACCAATCCTCAATACTAAATAGGAACGTAGAAACCCCTTACCAATTACATACTCAAGAGGAGGGTACAGGTTATGACTCGAGCACTTTTGAAGAAATTTTTCCTCTGACCAAACGTTTAAAACCAGCTGGCACTCCAACTATGGCTCCAGCTGTTGTAGCTGAAAGCTGCAATGAAATACTTGAAGAATGTTCTGCACCTGAAATAAATGAGTTATCACCTTCACTAAACTTATCTTAAAATATTATATAGGCTATTGAATTCGCGAAATTTATTACAAACGTCACCTGATGAGATAATTCAGGAAGAACTACTAGCTTCACCAAACGCCTCTCAAAATAGGATATTGAATTTGTTAACTTTATCACCAATTTCACATGTTGTGGCTAAATACTATCAACATGAGATAGTTCAGAAAGAACCAAGGTCTTCTGCTGAACTACCACCTTTACTTAACGCGGTGCAAAACAGACCAGGAGGTCCGTCACGTCCCGCTGAGGCAACATCTACAGAGGAAGAATGGGTGCAAACTACAACTTAAATGTATTAAGTATCGACATACCTCTGTAATTTTCTACTTGTACTTGTACTATCTAAAGCGATATCGAGGTGGAGCAATTTCTTGAAACGGTCGCATGGAGATGTCAAGAAGATCAATATAAAATGGAGGCTAAGCGATATATAATTTAGAAAGGGGTTGTGTACACGCGCTTATCTCTAAGGGCAAGTTAGAAAATGCAAGATCAAGCGTGTTACCACGGTGATTTTTAAAATTTTATACTGATTCAAGTTCAAAAAATTTAAACTTTCCGTAAGAAAAATACCAGCATTCTGTATGTCCACGCTACCATATTTTGTACGATGCGGTCCATTTCGGTTCCATTTGATACACGGTAAATTAAAATCCCTAATTACTAAAAAGTAACTATCGGTGTTTATACTATGCAAGTGCTCGATTATATTGACCATGTAGTGAATATCTAATGGAATTTTTATAGGATGAGGAGGTATATAAACGGCCAACAAATAAAGATCATTACGTGATGAGAGCGTGAGCGCAGGTATTTTTACTAATATTATTTCTGTGGTATGTGAATCAATAAGATCTATCTGCACAGCTTCTAGTTCCAGTACTCCAGTACCATTACCCCCCCACCTGACTCCTTTCCGCTCAGAGCTAGATCACTATCCACTCTAAATACATCTTATCGGCCGTCACGTAACTCGCCATCGTAGATGCCGTCGTGAAGCCATGTTTCAGTAATAGTAATAACATCCACGTCAGTAAATAATAAGTTTTGTCTAAATTCGAGACTTTTTGTCCCAATGCCACGAATATTCTGATAGTACACGTTTTATCTTGAATTAGCCATTTCTAAAAAATTGCTTCACAAACAATGATATTATATATAAAAAATATCATTGTTCACAAATAGATTATCAAGCAAGATTAAACTAAAAGTCTCAGCATAATATGGCTTGGGGATGTATTTAATCACTGTCACAAGTCTCCAAAGTAAGAGCACACACACCCAGATCGTACATTAAAGTACCATACAATGTAACACAGAGTACATTATATATAGGGAATAACTTCGTCGAGACAATAAAAATATTAATAGTTGAGAAGGTATACTTGAAAAATATAATATTTTGACGAGATTGTTGATGACGCGAGCAAGAGGTCTCAGTTGTTTGAGGGTTAAAATTTCCAATATGGACCATCCATTTAAATGCCCATATTTTTTTTTGTAGATAGTACTCACTAAAAGAAAGCGTTTTGCTAAGTTTCAATGTGCGGAAATGCGTACTTTTTGAGAAAAAAATTATTGAAAATCAGTTATTTTTGCAAATTTATGTCAATGGTACGACTTTCAATTGCTGCAATTCCGTCGAGTTGGCGGTTCATACGTACTTTTACAGAAAAGTTACACTATTATAAGCACACACACAAAGTTACAACATGCGGAAGTGCGTAATTTTTTAAAAAAGGGTTATTGAAAATCAATTATTCTTGCATTGTTTATGTCTAATCCTACAATAAAATTGACGCCATTTTTATTGTTATTGTCAGTAGGGATGTCGATTCTTTCCGAAAAAGATTGATTTTTTAAATAGATTTGAATTGTAAGCTGATGTATCGATTCACAAAAAATTGATTTCTAAAATATCTATATTTTTTTCATGTTTGCATTTATAATGTAAATATATATCCATTTTATGAGAAAAAAAATCCCCTTCATCATAAAATATAGGGGGACTGATTCAGAAGGATCTCTGTATCTATTTTGAGACTGCTACATCTCCGGCGCTGCGGGAAGAGCAGCCTCCGCCTGCTGTAACAAATCGTAGGCATCGGACGAGCCGGAGCGGCTGAGGCTGGTCGCCGAAGGCGACCAACAAGCCGAAGCTGCGGAGGCCTCCGGCTCTTTATAACCACTCTAGGGATAGGACAGACTCGTAACAGGTGGAGTCGGGGTCAATCAATTCGATTCTTTGACATAAGGTGAACCTAACCTATTTTATTTGTTATCTGCCCTAGTAAAAATAAATAAATTAAAATAAAACAAATTTCAATAAGAGATTATTTACTATGATATCTTTCTGGTTTTTCATAAAATGTATTTATATTTACTATATTCATGAGTGCATGAAGAATGTTGATACTATTAACATGTGGCATCGTCGAAAGGCTATTGTTTTTAATGGCATCCCAGAGGCATCTGTGACTAATATAACAGATTAAATACTACAATTGTTGCGCAATAAATTGGGTTTAACGCATATAAGTGCCATTAGTTTGGACAGTGCAGCAAAGTTACCACATTAGGCCTATTATAGTATATTTTCGTGATCACCATACAAAACGGGAAGTGTGGAAAGTTAAATCAAAATTGAAAGGCTCGCTAATCTCTATTTCCGAGTTCCTTACTAAAACCAGGCAATCAATACATAAAAGAGCTCGAAAATATTTTGGAATAAAGAATGTGTGGACTTTGGATGGTGTTATTTATGTTAAACATCCTGATGGTTATGATAAGATCCTAACAATGGAGCAGTTAGATGCTTTGATGGCAAAATATTCCACAACAAGCACTCCAACTAGGTCAGATACCGCTTTTAATACCTCGGATATTACAAATAATTTGAAGTCAACACAAGGTTCATCTACCACTAAACGTGTGCAAGAAACACCCCGTCGTACTACTACAGCAGTGACCAATAGTGATGATACCAAGAGATCTCGGCGGCTTGTAGTCAAAAAATAGAATTCATGATTCTGTTCCACTACGCTAATGTGATAAGTGATGTAATCTTTACTTTGTAAATTTAGAACATAGTAATGCATTCAAGGTAACTTTAATATATATATTTAGTCTTATAACTACTGCTTGTTGTGCTTCAACTTTTATGTATTTTTTTTTGTTTCGTTGTTATAAAACTCCTTTGAGTGGCACTGTAATTTTAATATTAGTTATTTTATCTGTATTTATGATGCAATCCTGATAATTATGAAGTGTTTTGGTAATGTTCTGGTTATCAGATATTTTAGTTACTTAAATTAACTTTTTATTTACTATGATGTAATACTGCTCTTAGAATTATCATTATTGTTTTCTTATACTATAAATACTATTGCAGATGAGATAATTCACTACGTTTATAGTATTCATTGACATAAACTTGATAATGTTTAGTACTTTTTGCAGCTTTGCATGTATGAAATTCATGCTTTTGTTTTATTATGCTAATGTGATTGGTGATGTAATCTTTACTTAGCAAATTTTGAAGATATAGCACTCCATGTAATTTTTAATAGTCATCTAACTAATAATATTTTTAATAGTGTTATAACTCCTACTTGATGTGCTTCAATTTTTATGTAAAAATTTTTGTTCAATTGTTGACGTTTCTTTGAGTGTCACTGTTAATTTTAATATTAGTTATTTAATCAGTGTGCTTAATGTGTAGTCCTGATAAGTATGAAGAGATTCAGTAATGTTATGAGTATCTGGAGTCTTTAATTATATAAATAAACTTTTTTGTGATCCTGCTCTTTGAATAATCTCTATCGTTTTTAATACTATAAATACTATTTCAGATAAGATAATACACAACGTTAATAGTATCCTTGCAACTATGCGTATAAATATAACTATAATTTGTTTACTTTAGGGTAAAAAGAAGTTAACATAGATAAATAAATATGTAGTATTTTTAGATTAGTCTGTCATTGTTGTCATCCGTTATATGCCATGGACATTATATCCCCGTAGAGTTTATAAACTCTTTGATGGTAAACCACAGAAGGCACAGATGTCAAATACATACGGCCTATTAATGTATAAGTTAAATATGAACAAATTGTATAAGTTGTCATCGCCGTCATTTGCATGCAACATTTTATGTTTTACTTATTTAGTGAATAGTTATTATTGTTTCTTAGTTTTATTTTCTTTTGTTTCCCATCAAAATATTACCAGTGTGTTTTGGCGGTTGTCATTTGTAGTATTATCTTTATATATAAAAATTACATGTCACGTTGTTTGTCCGCGATGAACTCCTAAACTACTGAACTGATTTCAATGAAATGTTGTACAGTGTGTGTATTTTGGTCCAACTTGAGAGATAAGAAAGTTTTATCCCGCTAAATGACCCTCAAAATTTTTTATTGTAAATTTAAGAATTTTTATCGGAAGGGTCGTTGGAAAGGGCAGAACAACGTCTGCCTGGCGAGCTAGTTAATTATATAACATATTGGTAAAGCAGTATAGCTCAATATGAGTATGTAACTACTTAATAATTTAAGCATATTCGTTATTGTATAATCCTGTGTAATCATTAAGTTATCATTAAGATGTTTAATTTTTCATGTTGTGTAAACAGTCAGCTGGTGGGATGGTATTTTGTGAGATTCCTAAATAATTTAAAAATTTTTAGTTAATAGAATTATAGCAATCTTCTTTTAAATTTTATTTTATTATAAATATATATTTATAATATAAATTATTTATTAATGTATTACATATAATAATGTCTGATACCGATTCATTTCATTCATTTATTTATTTATTTATTTATTTACTGGAAAACTAACAGCTTAATCTTAACAAAATATAACATACATGTAAATTACAATCTAAGCCAATAAAAAGTTTTCACATATAGATAAACAATAGTCATACATAAATAACAAATAACACCTTGCTGCCAGTTCAAACTAATTTTCTAAACTTATTGATTGTTATTTAATTGTTGACTGCTGCTGAAATTAGAGGTGATTAATTTACAAATGGCAGAACTGTTGGTACAGAAAAGGTCCACCTTATCATAGTCTTTAGATAGTCTATTAAATGAATTAGATGCTCTTATAAAGAAGGAATTTCGTCTGTAGTTTGTGCTGTAAGAAGGTATGTGTAAGAGATTGTTACAACGTAGTGAACGAGTGGGGGTTGAGATGAGTAATTTATTTAGTAAGTCTGGACAGTCTATGTGGCCCTGAGCGATTTTTGATAGTAAAACCAGGTCTGCTGTGTTACGTCTAGTTTGCAGAGGGAGAAGGTGAAGACGACCACACAGCAGCTCGTAGTTTTCTTTGGGAATGCAGAATTTTGAGCACACATATCTGATGAACCTTTTTTGGATGGATTCAATTTTATTAACGTAAATATTGTACTGAGGATTCCATATTTGACTTGCGTATTCCAGATTACTTCGAACAAGTGAACAATACAGAATTTTAATAGATTTTAAATTACGGAATCTGAAACATGATCTAATGATAAAGCCAAGAGCTTTATATGCTTTATTAACAATTTGTTCAATGTGCTGGTCATATAATAATTTGTTGTCAATGGTAATACCCAAGTCCCTTATTTCGTTGCACCTGGATAATTCTGAGCCTTTAAGGGTATATTTAAATATGTTAATATTACGCTTACGCCCAAAAGACACACAAAAACATTTTTCTACGTTAATATCAAGTTTATTTCGCCTACAGTAATTGTCAAAATTGAGTAGATCGTTTTGTAAGTATAGCGCATCATCGAAATTATTTACTATTCTAAATAATTTCATATCATCAGCGAAGAGTAAAAAATTTGTGTTTAAAAAGCATTCGCTTATATCATTAATAAAAATTACGAAGAGCAAAGGGCCTTGAGTAAAGAGCCTAGAGTAAGGAACCTTGCGGGACTCCGGAGGGGACAGGCACCCAGGATGATGTAAATCCATTCAGAATTACCGCTTGTGATCTATTAGAGATATAGGATTTAAACCATCTAAATAAGTCACCTCTTATACCGGCTGTCGATAACTTTTCCATTAATATAGCATGATCAATACGATCAAATGCTTTGCTATAATCGGTATATATGGCGTCAATTTGATTTCCTTTATCCATATTATATGAAACGAAATCCGTAAATAGCAAAAGATTGGACGTAGTGGATCTTTTCTGAAGAAAGCCATGCTGTTGGGGAATGATAGTATGTTTGATCGCCGGGTACAATTGGTTGTATACAATTCTTTCAAAGACCTTAGCAATGAGGTTTAATTTTGAAATTGGTCTATAATTCTCAATGATATTTTGTGGACCCTTTTTATGTATGGGGGTAATAAATGCGGATTTCCATCTTGCTGGCATTAAGCCGTCGTTAGTAGATCTTCTAAAAATAAAAGTTATAGGTTTAGATAACGTTTCAGCACATTTTGTTAGAAATAAAGCTGGTATACCATCAGGGCCAGCTGATTTTTTTAAATCAAGCGACTTTAGTAGCCTCTCTACTTCAAAGTAATTTATATTTATTGTAGAGATATCGTTTAATATGAAAGATGATGTACAGCGTGAGATCTCATTTGGTTCAGTTGGTTGAAGGTAGTTAGAATGAAAATATTGTGCAAAAAGATTACAAATATCTTGTTCTGAGTTATATGTTATACCAGAATAAGTCATGCGAGAGGGATAAGATGCACCCCGACTTTTGTTTCGTATATACGACCAAAATATTTTAGAATTACTTTTTAAACTATCTTCGACGCGACAAATATATTCATTGTAAAGTGTCCTTTCGATCCGTTTGATCCTTTCTCTCAAAATTTCAAACGTGATTTTATCATATAGATTTCCATAGATTTTGAACTTCTTGTGGTACTTAGTCTTTTCTTTGATTAATCTGACAATAGCATGATTAAACCATGGTGGGTATTTGCTATTGCGTTGTATAAGAGAAGGAATATACTTGTCACGAATATTATATATTGTCTCGTAAAACAGTCCGACAGCATCATCCACATTGCCTCTACTAAGAAGTTCATCCCAGTTCACCGAACTAATGTCTAAATTTATTTGGTTTTAGTCACCTTTATTGTAAGAATAAGAGGTCAATTTGTTGCGAGTCAGAGGCTGGACATCAAAGTTAACAGAAATTGTCAAAGCCTTGTGATGTTGGTCTTCCAAAACTAAGGGATCTAGACAATGATTTACATTTACATAGTCATTCGACAAAACTAAGTCGAGTATTCGGTTGTAAGAATTATGAACTGTATTAAATTGTTGAAGATCACAAAAATTCAAAATTTCTATAAAATATTGTACATGTTCGCCCCTGGCACCACAACTCTCGATACCACTTAGTGTATGGGACCATGTAATAGAGCTCATGTTAAAATCACCTAGAATTAAGAATTTGTCATTCGGATTAGCTGATACTATTGACTCAAGAGAATTACAGAAATTGAAGACTTGATCAGAGAAGCATGCGCCCATATTTTCATTGCATAGATAAACAGTGCAAATATTGAGTTTTACGTGGTGTTTAGAGTAAGGGCATTCTAGTGTCATTGAAACCCAAATATCTTCTGCCGCCGAATACCACTTAGGTTCACCTTTTGCGATTATTCTCTTGTGTAAAGCAATAAGAACCCCCCCACCCCGCGATTGTTTTGTTTTATTGAGATCACGGTCGCGGCGCCAAACGTAGTAGCGATCGTCAAATAACTCAGCATCAGATATGCCACCAAGTAACCACGTCTCCGTTAATGAAATAATGTCGTAGTTGTTGAGCGCCACATTACGGTAAAATTTTTCAGTTTTAGATCTCAGCCCTCTAACATTCTGGTAATACACATATAATGAGGTCATTTTAACTGTTTACACGTATACAACTTAAATACAGAAATAAAGAAAAAGAAATGAAATACTATAATTGAACTTGCAGTAGCTATAACTACAAGTTCAATTATAGGACATTTTGTAATTATTATAATCAGCGCAAGGCCAAAATATAAGGTCCCATGTAGAAGTTTTATATAGGGCAGTATCAACAAAAAGTATAAAAATATTAGGTCTTTAAAGCGGCATCTCATACATAACAATCTGGTGACAGGTCTAAAATGATAATAATGTATAATAATATAAAGTATATAAAATTTGGAAATACTACTAAAAATAATATATAATATAAGCATAAACTCAATGGCGTAGCCTAAAGAAAGTGATTTAGTGTAAGGTAAAAAATGTGAAGTTGAGATTGTTGTTGTAAGTTTTACCGTTGTTATATCGTGGTAATATAAGCCGCTAAACTTCCGTACATTTAGTGAGGAAAATAAAATAATATTAGACGACGGTAGTAAGCAACGTTCATAGTTCTTAATTGAATGTACTTTTATGGAGAGGTAAAAGTAAATCATCAGGTAAATAAATAAAAATTCGTTAAATAAAAATGCAAAACAAAAGGAATACAATATCTGGAAATTATACAGTATTTTCCTATTATAAAAGCGTTCATACTTACTTATTATTACACAATGTAGGGCAATCCCTTGAAAGTAGGTAAAAGGTACACAAATAGCATGCACATTACACATAAGCAAAAAAGGTTTTAGTAAAAAACTATAAAAGACCATGATAAGGCGAGTTGAGACGGTGGTTTCCAAACAGTTATGAGTAATATTTTTTGATTTAATATACATTAAATTTAGCAAAACGATAAAGACTAGCAAGGAAGAAATGTTTATATAAATTAATTTATCTTGACGAGATCTGATTCGGATTTGATGTTGTAGACATACGATGTATCGGTTTTTCTTACAAAAATTTTTCCATGTTTGACCCACACGTATTGGTAGTTTTTTTCTTTTTTCAAAGTTTTGGTTTTATTCAATAACATTTTTTTGGCGTAACTAAGGTGATCGTTTATATAGATACGATTTTTTCCCTTCAAACCAATATCTTCAGCTGATATATTAAGTTTACTGTGACGTGATGCTGCGATGAAATCCTCCTTCATGTATTTGTTTGTGAATGAAACAATTATTGGTTTGGTCTTGGACGATCCAGTGTCACGCGTCTGGACTCGAGTTACATAGTTGACAGCATTTTTTGGTACAGGATAGGTTATTTTATTTCCCAATTTATCTATGATGTCGAACAAATTTTCCCCAGGTTTGAACGGAACTCCCTTAATTTCCACATTATTTGACCGAAGCCACTGATCCTTTTCGTTGACATCATCTTCCAATTTACGTAATTGTAGTTTTAGAGATGATAGTTCTTGATTAGCATTTTCAATAGCTTGTATCCGTTTCTCGAAAGTATCCATTTTTTCCATAACATTTTCGTTAAATTTCCGTAGTTCTGAGATATCAGTTTTAATTGTGCGAATATCATTGATGACTTCCTGAAGAGGAGTTAATTGGCATGAAAGCTTCTGTAGCTCAAACATGATAGTGTCCAGAGTAGGTTGTCGCACTTCCGGAAGAGGTGATTCTGATCGAGAAGACAAATGGCCCACTTTGCATGAAGCACAGCGCCATGTAGCTTGTCTATCCCCGAGTTTGCGGTAACCTACTTCTGTTATCCCGGAACATGGGTAATCAAAATACTTGCGACAGGATGAACACTGTATTGCGCTAGACACTTCTTCACAACATCTACCACAAACAACCATTTTAATCGAATACGAAAATAATAATTTAGAGTTTGAGAACCTTTACTAACAAAAATTTGTGACGGTATTTGTAATTTTTTTTGTTAATCTATAGATACTGGCAAATTAAACGTGCGTTTGACAAGAGATACAGATGCGTACTGACTGACTTTAACAGTTGTGATTCATCATTCTTATCGTGTAACGATTCCATAAACATTTATAATACCTTATATACACAGTTAAATGAAACTTTTCAATCTTACAATAAATCTTTCAATATCTGTCATATTAACGCTCAAAGTATTCCGAGTCACTTTTCTGAGCTGGAAGCGTCTTTTAACACGAACTTGACACAAGCTATCCTAATCTCCGAAAGTTGGCTGAAGCCAAGTCTGCACTCTGCTTTGTATCCACTTCCGGGTTTTTTACTAATTAGAAATGACCGTGTTGGTAAAAGGGGAGGCGGTGTTGCCATTTATTAACACTCGTCATTTTCGTATGAAATTATTTTAGCTTCACCTTCGCTTTATTCAGGTTCTCCGGAGTTCTTATTCTTAAAACTCAGCGTCAGAGGCGCAAAGGTGATTCTTGGAGTAGTGTATTGTCCTCCTTCCATTGACTATTTCGCCACTTTAGAAACGGCCCTTGAAAAAATTGTCTCTGAGTATGCACACTGCATAATCATGGGTGATTTTAACACCAACCTCTTGATAAATTCTAAGCGTTCCCAAAAACTTCGTACAATCATTGAGTCAGTCAATCTCCACATTCTACAGGGGCAACTCATCATAATTTCGATTGCAATGACTCTTTGATTGACCTTTTTATTACAGCTTCTCCTGATCATGTGATATCACATGGTCAGTGTTCCGCTCCAGGATTCTCGCGTCATGACCTCATTTAATTTGCATACAAGCTAAAATCTTCTAAATCGTTGTCTGCTTTTATTCACTTCCGAAACTTTTCTAAAACTTATTTGGATAAACTAAAAAGTGACGCTTCTAATTTAAATTTTGATCAATTAAAATTATCAACCACTGTTGATGATATGCTATCCATCTTTAATAATTAAATAATAAGTCTATATAACACCATGCCCCAGTACGTAAAGTAAGACTTAAACATCAACCTTCAGCTTGGATGACTGAGGGAGTTCGGATGGCGATGACAAGGCGGAATAGGGCTTTTCAGCGTTTCAAAAGGGAGCGTACGGAAGAGAATTGGACATGTTTTAAGAAAGCTAGGAACAGATGCAATCAGATGGTACGTAACGCCAAACGCCGTTATATCCATAATAATATAATTAATTCTTCGCCAGTTAATGTCTGGAAGTTTCTCAGGTCAATTGGCGTGAGTGAGATGGAGCCTACTCTGGAGTGCGTCTCTTCTCTGTCTTGTGATGACATTAATCTCCATTTTGCTTCTGCTCCTGTTATGGACACTACTGTATGATCTAAAACGATAGCTTATTTAGCTTCTATCCAATCTCCTCAAATTCCTTCTTTTCAATTTTCTCCAGTTCACCAGGATGACCTTAAAAAAATTGTTCTAGCAATTAAATCCAAGGCTGTGGGTTGTGATGAAATCAGCAGAACTATGATAGTCAATATACTGGAGTATGTACTACCTGCACTTAATCTCATTATTAACTTTTGACTGGACTCAGGTCAGTACCCAAATCTCTGGAAAAAGGCTTTCCTACGCCCTATTCCCAAAATATCGAACCCCACATTATCTAATCACCTTCTTCCGATATCTATTTTGCCCTTTCTATCCAAAGTTCTGGAATGCTGCGTACATAAGCAAGTCTCCAATTTTGTACTTAAACATAATCTACTCAGCGATTATCAGTCTGGGTTTCGTCTTGGTCACAGTACCACTACAGCATTACTCAAAGTTACGGAACACATCAGACAAGGTATGGAAAAGAAGAAAGTGACTGTAATGGTGCTTGTTGACTTTTTAATGTTTTTAACGCAGTGGACCATAATGTCCTTTTATCTATCCTGTCCTATTTAAGATTTGCACCCTCAGTCTTGGATTGGTTCTCTTCATATCTTCGCGGGCATCAGCAGTCTGTCCATTTGGGACAGAAGAGTTCCAAGTGGGCTAGTCTTGATGCTGGCGTCCCGCAAGGCGGTATACTTTCTCCATTAATTTTCTCAGTTTTTATAAACTTAGTCACATCTATTCTTAACTGTTCGTACCATCTGTATGCTGACGACCTCCAAATTTTTTGCACTCATCTATTGAAGAGCTCCATGACGCTAATAGAATGTTAAATCTGAACTTGGAAGCTATTAAAGAATGGTCTAGGCGTTTTGGAATATCAGTTAATCCAACGAAGTGTCAAGCTATATTCGTAGGTAGCTCGAGAATGTTGTAAAAAATTGATGTGACAAGCCTACCTGCTGTCTATTACAACGATATACTGATACGTTTCTCTTCCTCTGTAAAAAATCTTGGTCTTTATATGGATAACATAATAAACAGGAGTACGCATGTCGCCGAAATTAGCCGCAAAGTCTTTACCACCTTACGATCCCTCTTTCGTCTGAAGAACTTTCTTCCAATCAAGACTAAGCTAACGCTTGCGCAAACTCTTATAATTCCCATTATTGATTATGCAGATGTGTGCTACCCAGAATGTGAACCAAAATCTTCTTAATAAGCTAGAGCGTCTTCTCAATAGCTGTATTAGATATATATTTGGTCTTCGAAAATATGATTACATCTCTCATTATCGTGAACGCCTGAAATGGCTGACTATCCAACAAAGACGAAACTCTAGAATATTGCTTGTTCTTTTCTCAATATTGAATAATCCAACTTCTCCAGCACATCTGAAGGACAAATTCAAATATCTCTATTCAACTCATGATAAGGTTCTACGTTCCTCATCTAATCATAAGATCAGTATTCCATCTCATTTCACTGGATTCACCAACAATTCCTTTACAATTCAGGCAACACTACTCTGGAACTCCTTGCCCGAAAACATAAGAAGAGCGCCAAGTAGGGATTGTTTTCAAAAGTTGGTACATGACTTTTTTTTTTGAAACGAAGTGATGTTGGATGTTAAGAATGATGATGATATATTTTGACACATTTAGATGTTTTATTATTTATAATTTCAATATATGTATTTTATTATTATATGTAACGTATATATTATATCTATGTATGATACATATTTTGTTCATATATTTACATATGTAAAGTTTTGTATATTATATGTATACCTTAGTATTTATGTATGTATGTATGTATGTATATGTATATTTATATATATATTTGTGTGTGTGTGTGTGTGTGTGTGTGTGTGTGTGTGTGTGTGTGTGTGTGTGTGTGTGTGTGTTTGCACCTGCCACAAAAAATCATCACTCCGCGGGTTGACTGGAAGAGAATGCCGCTAGGCATTAAGTCCGCCCTTTGTTACCCTTGTTATTAAGGTGTCAACAAATAAGATTAAATAAGTTAATAAATAAAATAAATAAAAACTTGTTGAAAATGTTGACATTACAAACCGACTCTTCAAATTTATTTACTTGTATAGATGGACTAACGTAAGGAAGTATAAAACAAATTTTATGATACTGGTATCAGCAAGATGACGAAGCTGCTTAAGCATGTATGTAAGTTTACGAACTCTAGAAGAAATGTGGTTAATATGTTCTTCGAACGAAAGTCTGTAGAAGTATTTTGTATTCGTGGTATTATAATATCACTACAATCTTATTTATGAACAAAGGTGTATGCAAACTCTCTTATAAAACTTATTCTTATAGTGTCATTGTACACTTTAGTAAATAGAAGAAGTTTATGACTTCTATTTATGAGAGTGATATAAAACTAAAATAATAAATATCAGCCATAGTACAACTTGAATCTGTATAAGTGACAGAATATCGCCATTTTGCATGCGATGGATGTTTATATTGTGCTATAGAACAAAAATAATTTGTCATCAATATGTGGAAAAAAAATCATGTTAAATCTAATCTGATAAAAAGATCATGTTAAATCTAAATTAAATTAATCCAACACTGTTCCCAAGACAAGGTTTTTCATCTTTTATACGTATCTCTAAAGAAAAATAAATGTTATGTTGAAATAAATGCTATACAGCGTAATTAACAAAAATATCCTATTATAGAACTGATTAAAAACCAATGGATGCAGGTTATGATCCATAACATACATAAACAATAAAAATACATAACAATAATTGTATAGAGCAAGTTTGTTAAACATGAGAATCAAGATGTACAGAGACAATCTCGAATGAAACTAGTTTTTACTTACTGATTTTATCGCGTTTAATTACGAGTAGTTTATTTTTACATTCTCGACATTTTGTGTACTTCGTAGCTAGCACCCATGGTCACGGGGGACTGAGTTGCTTAACTTCCCAATGTCATAGTTAACTAAGTTAAGTTAAGGAATGAGGGTAAACAAGTAAAAGGAAATACAAACAAATGAAGATAGAATGTTAATCTCCCACTTGTTTTAGCAGTATAAAGTATCGTGCAGGCCATTAAGAAAATCAGTCTGTAATTCTAAAAGTCCCACTGTCGTTACTCTGCCCGTTGAGGTATTCTACTAGTGAAGGCAAGGGAGGTCGTGTTGCTGAGAGGCTGCCCTGTGTTACATTGAGATGGGTAGTGATGCTGTTGGTTTGCAAACTTTGGTGTCATCATGTGATTGGGTCCCGATAGTAAGCAGGGTTTGTTACAGAGTAGTGTTCTTTATTTAAATACTTTCGAGGATAACAATAACATCTAACATCAGAAGTGGAATAATTTCGTACATTGGAGAATCTCTTACTTTTAACCGACTTCAAAAAGGAGGAGGTATTCAATAAGACTGTATTTTTTTCTACCGACTTCAAAACGGAGACGGTACTCAATTCGACTGTATGTTTATATGTGCTACCTCATAACTTTATTATGGGTGAACCGATTTCGATGATTCTTTTTTTATCTGAAAGCTGGTGATTCTCATGTGGTCCCATATATTTTTTATTATTAATTTGATCAAGGTCTGGCCAATAGTTTTTGAGTTATTCTTAATAATTTATATTGAAGTCAGTTGTACAAAACTTTTAATTTAATATTATTTTTGTGTTTGTGATTTTGATGATTCTTTTTTCTGCCGACTTCCAAAAAGGAGACGGTACTCAATTCGCCGCGTATGTTTTTTTATGTGTGTTACATCATAACTTTTTACTGGGTGGACCGATTTCGATGATTCTTTATATGAAAGCTAATACTTCTCGTGTGGTTCCATATGAATTTGATTATGGTCAGACCAATCGTTTTTGAGTTATTTGAGTTATTCTTAATAACTTATATTGAAATCAGCTGTTCCTATGGTTCTATATGAATTTGATCAAGGTCTGATCAGTAGTTTTTGAGTTAACCTTAATAATTTATATTGAAGTCGGAAATGTACAAAATTTTTAATTTTACCACTTGTTCAATCTGACTTAAGCTCAAACTTAGCGATTCCAAAATTTGAGTCTAAATTAATGATGTTGTTACACAAATTTTTAAAGTTTAAATTTGAACTCAATATTGTCACTGAATACCGGCCAAAATCGTAATGTATGTGTATTGTTTCATTGTTTAAAAAAGTTATTTTAATCGGACAAAGCAAGAGGCTTTGCTTAGACCATGCTACGTCAACCATCACGGTAGGTTTCTTTTTCTTTACTATTCCGAAATTCACTACTGGGCATGTCCCTCTCCCGTGTAGAAGGCGAATTAATAATCACAGTTCCTGACGCGACGCACCTTTGACATTACTCATTCTCCATATTTTACTCCTGGCGTAAACGAGAAGATTATATCTACCGCCATGTATAGGTAGCCACAACATCTTTCTAGCATTGTGTCGTATATTATGTGTAGTAGAGCCACGATGCAGCTATTATGGTTGGAGCACGAATGGGTTGGCTCGAACGTAGACTGTGTGCTCGTTTGTCACACTAATTCTATAAAAAAAAAACTCTTCCCTGGATTCCGAAGTTTTCCATCACTGTGGTGCAAGGCTGACATTATTGCCTTGGCTAACACTTCCAATCCCACTTTACCCAATCCCTTCCAACCTGTATCTCATCTTCCCTTCAAAATAATCAAGGTTTGTGACATAAGCAGCTATCTAGCTTTTCGGTCCGACTTCAGGTGCGATCATAGCACTGTTTTCGCTGTTCTTATAGTTACTGGTGATGAGCTTTGGTTGACTTTTCGAACACCTTCGATACCATCACCTACAATTTGACTCAAAGGCGAATGGCCATCGCGTGATAAGAAAATTAAACATTACAGCTCTATCCATGATTATTTTCAATTGCTCTCTTCAGAGGCGTAGCGTGGACTATCATAGACACGGGCGAAGTTGCATCAGCAAGGCCCCTTTTCTTTCGTTCCCAAGATCAATAGACCCAATAGATCTTTCCTGTCAAGTCTCGAATTCAGTCCACACTTTCTCACATTGAAACCACACTCTTCTCTTATCATACAATTTCTTCCTTTGTCATTCAGATTCAGCCCTAAGATACTCACAATTACTTCATTTCTACAGCATTTATTCTACGCTCGTCCTTCTTCTGCCACATTCAACTTTCACTACTATACATTAAGGTTAAGCATTATGAATTGCCATACGTGGCTTTTTTTACACATTCTGACTTCACACAATAGAGTATAGAGCCTCGTTTACTCTATTTCCTGTATTCACTTGGCGTTCTACATCCTAATTATATCTACCATCACTGCTAAATACACATCCCAAATACACAAACAACTCCCCTTCTATTTTTATTTCACATATTGTTTTACTTTCTTCTCTTACTGCACCTTAGCAAACAGTTTTCCCACAATGCTAAGCAGGCTAATACTACGGTGGTTTTTACAGTCCCGCTGTGACCCATTTCCTTTATATATTAGTACTATAATGCCCTTGTACCAGTCTTCCGGTACCCCCTTCAGTTCCCAACATAAATTAAATAAAGTGTACAGTAGACTAGATCGAAACCTAATCTTAATAATAAAATTATATTAATTATTAAATGAAAATTAATTAAACCTAACTTACTTCCTCTCCTACGCCGCGCCGGCTGTCTACTCTCCGTCCGTCTTACGAATTTTCGATCAGGACACGTGACCTGACGCGAGTTTAACATTTTTTACCCATTACAAAAAAAGTGCACAACGCCGCTAAAAAAGTTTTCACGTAATTTAAATTTTAAAATTGAAAAACTTGTGGTCACAATACCCACGACAATACCTAAATATATGATTTAAGGTGTTGATTTCCTTCATTTTCATAAACTTATTGGTAGGTTATAACTGAACTAACTAATATGGACGTCGTGTTCGGGATCGCTGTTTATTATCACTATGGCTAGTACTAGGGTTGTTAGGGTGAAGAGGGTGAATTAGAGTTGTGTTAGGAGGTTAGGACGTTAGGACAGATACCCTACCATTTCTGTATAGTCAACTAGCTACTATACTAGTACACCTTCTATATTTGATTCTATATTTGGTTTTTCGAGCAATATTTTTTTTCCTTGTTCCAGCGGTTTGTAGATCCAACAAAAAAAAATAACTTAAAGATTTTTTGTCAGGTCTACTGGGAAAAGGCCTGAGCAGGCAGGCACACCGCGCGTGGACGGTGCGTGCCGCTGTGGGCGCCGCCGCTCGCGCTGATGCTGCACGCCGCCGCCGCGCTGCTCTATGACCTGGACTGTCTATAGCAGCTGCTAAAACTATAAGACCCTCGAAATACTGTTTAGGCTATTGTATATTATATTTAGCGAATTATCGCCATTTTAAGACACATAAAAACAAAATATTTTGATAGAAAACATAATAGGGTAAACAGATGGTTCTTTAAGCTGACTTTTACTTGTAAATGTAATAATTCTCGTAAATAAACAAATTTGTTATATTTTATTGCAATTTTTTGAATATATTTTACACAGTCATAAATAAAATAACGCATTATGTTTAAAAAGATATGTTTAATTAATCTAAAAATCTAATTAACTTTTTTCTAGGGAATGTTACAATCATTGGCACTTTAGCATAGTGAACGGCCCTGTAAATTAAGTAGAATCAATGGCCCTATTGGAAGTCTTAAAAAGTTATATCCAGATCTTTCTAAGCTGCATCTTATTGTTAAAAGACTTATTTTGAACAAATATTCTTCAATATTTTTCTTAGATCTTTATCTGTAAGCGGATTCGTTGGTCTACCATGTTTTTTTCTTTCGTCGGATACATTTTTGATGTGCCTTTCTTAGTAAAACCTTTCGTGTCTACTCGATATTTTGTAGAAATAGACCTTTATTTCGGTTTTTTAGATTAAAAATTTAGAGAGTATTATAATTTCAGAGTTTTTGACTTTGTTTGTCTTCTATTGTTTGTCAGTTTGTTGCTATATTTTTATGATTAATTCAATTCTGCTTTTTCCGATGCTTTTAGCTCCGCTGCTTCCGAATCTTCACTTGTTAGCACTAAATATCGTATATATATCATACCTGCTATTTAATTTTTGATACGTATTTGGCAATGAAAAAAAATTTATTAATATTTTCTTAGGGTTTTTAAAAGATTTTTGTTTGCTTCCACATCCACAAACACCTGCCTAGTTGATAAAAAACATAAGCGTTGTTTTCTGCCGACTTCTAAAAAGGAGACGGTAACTCAATTCGACTGTATGTTTTTTTATGTGTGTTACCTCATAACTTTTTACTGGGTGAACCGATTTCGATGATTCTTTTTTATTTGAAAGCTGGTACTTCTCGTGTGGTCTGTTTTGTTGATTAAGGTCAGACCAATGGTTTTTGAGTTATTCTTAATAGCTTATATTGAAGTCGGCTGTACAAAATTTTTAATTTTAAATCATCTTTCTGATACTCATCAATAATCTTTGCAGCTTGTATACGCTCTAGTACTGATTTGTTTTGTTTATTTGTTTGTTTATTGTTTGTTTAATCATTATTAAGTGAAAGGATATAAGGCATATCTCTCTTACAAAGCAATAAGGACCGTGGCCGAGCTCACTTGACTACTCTAGCGCCATCTATTATCTATCTACGGAAGCGGTTGCGATGTATATCGATATGAAAATTTGACGCGCTGAATACATCGTTCTTTATTTAATACATTTCCATAGATGTCGCTACATGGTACCGCTAAGTAAGATTGACGAAGTCATTGGGCTCTAGTTTGATACAAGTATTTCTGATTCAGTCGTTATTAGTCATTATTCTTAAAATATTTGGTAATTCGTATGCACGAAACGGATCTAAAATAGATTGCTTTGATTTCTAGGACATCAGACACTTGGTGTTAGCCACTCTGTCTGGACTAAATAGACAGAACACACATGTCTCAAAACCATTTCATAACGTGAATTTATTTCAATACGGTAAAAGTGTTGCCAATATAGGCCCGCATCTGTTTTAGTAGTCTTTTTGTCAAATTGTTTTGTCCGCCATTCGAAGACAGGTTTACGCCACATATCTTTGATGGGCCAAAATGCAGTGATGTCAGCTAGTTGCAATAGTCGCGTTGCATTCTGGTTAAGGACTATAAGTATTATGGCAATATTACAGACAATTGGCATGGCTCTTATGACCATCTACAAAAACAATCACTGAAAAATGATATTCTTTATTGTAGGACTAATGAAAAACGTTTTATTCATAATGGATAAAAAGTTCTGCCTTTATATACCTATATAACGTATTTAAAAAGGTTAATACTGGAATGTTCGCACTGGCACACACTGATGTGTTTCACACCGTAGTGCGCAAGCGAATCAATTTTATACGTGGTAGAGCCATGCAGCAGCTATATTAGTAGTATAGATGTAGCACGAATGCTTCGGCTCGACCGGGGAAGGACCACGCTCTCACAGAATACCAGCGTAAAATGGCAGCTTAACACTGCTGTGTTTCATATGGTGAGGGTAGAGAATTTATAGGATATGGTGACAAACGAGCACACAGTCCACCTTATGGTAAGTGGTTGCTATGGCCCGTAGACATCTACATCTATACCCTCGTTTGGGAATCAAAATGCAGATGCGTTGTCACCCGTGAGGACTAAGATAGAATGCCTCTTTTCCAGTAAAAAGGGTCTCCGGCCACCTGCACTCACCAAGCGAAACGCAGAGGTAAACTTCTACTTCACGCTGGTATTCTGTGAGGTCGTGGTACCACCCCGGTTCGAGCCATCCGTGCGACATCAAAAGCTGGCGCGTGGCTCTACCACTGTTGCAGGGGTGTCGCGCAGTGCAGGCAGATATTTAAACGAGAATAAATATTTTCCAAGAAATGTTAATAACCTAGTTTTTAAGATCTCTTTTATACGCTACTAACAATATTATGGAAAAAAGTATGAAATAAATCATTTTTATTATTTAATACCCCTCTCCCTACGCACTAAGTTTTGAACGTCTGCTCGCATTTTCAATATGGGGAAAATAGTCATAAGTTTTACCGACTACTTCAACGAACAGTGGTGCAAGACTTTGATAAGGCATGATCCACCTTATAGACGTTTTATTCTCCCTGTATAAAACGGTTCAGTATGGGGTTTTTACTCAAAAACCCCATATCATTGACATTTTTATAGCATCGAAAACTGTGTCAGGACCAGATCGGCTTTTCAGCTTCTTAGTTTTGTCGATTTCACTTATTTAGCGGGAACTGTATACTGCGTGAAATGTTAAATGTTTGTGCGGCAGTTATTTTTCTATACCATTTTCATAGCTTCCAGAGCACCTGCTCTTAACTTTAGGTATTCTTCATCAATTCAAAATATGAAAAAGGTCAGTCATAATCATTGGCACTACTCAAAGGGTACAGTAATTGGCAGTGTGAGGAATATATTTTGAACAAAAGAAAGAAAGTATAGTGTCATATATGCCAAAGATTATGTTGTCAAACAATAAATAATAGCAATTGGCACAACTGAAAAATCCGATGCTTCTTTTATACAACATTATAATAACTTTTAATATGTTTAAATAACGTAAAGTGATAAAAATAGATAGAAACTTGCATACAAACTTACCTAAAAATCAGTTTTTTGTCTAAAAATCTAGCTAACAAATCTTAATTTTTTCTTAAATTTTAACGGAGTTGTCCAAGCACATTTTTGAAACAGCCCTCATAGGAAAACGCTTGACGTTTTAAATAAAAATGTGTGTTGCTAGTATAAGTAAATATATGTCCTAGCAATATCTGTGTTGCTGTGATATAGAAAAAGGAAAACATTCTTAATATTCAAATAAAAATAGCAAAGTGCCAATCATTGAAGGAGTGCCAATATTAGTACTTTTTACCCTACTAGTTTACCATAAATCTAATTTTGCACTTTTAATTCATCAATTATCATAGTTAGAACTTAACTCCAATATTAATTTAATATTAATATGTTAACTATATGCTAAGACAATAAATGTCGCCATGAATGATATATATATATATATATATATATATATATATATATATATATATATATATATATATATATATATCTTTATATATAAAAAGTACGGGTCACATTTGTCCGCGATGGACTCCTAAACGACTGAACTGATTTTTGGTCAATGTGCTGTTTGGTCCAACTTAAAAGATAGGATAGCTTACATCTCAATTTATAGTCGCAATACAATATTATTTAATTGAAAATTATTTGTCTATTATTTGACAGTCACAATTATCTGTTAGCTCCAAACGATTCTGTCGGATGACGATATCTGTTGACTGGATTGAGTAAATATTTAATAGATGGCACTATGTTAAAAATGCAAACATTTAATATAAACTACAATTTAGTAGTATAACCACCACGTGTTGCTGTAAGTATTCAACAAATAGAACCGATTTCAAAGAAAATTTGCAGACTGTTTGCACTTTGGTACAACTTGAGAGATAGGATAGTTTTTATCCCGATAAGTGACCCTCAATTTTTTTATTGCTAATTTCAGGAGTTTTTTTGGGAAAGCAAATGGTCGTTGGGAAAGGGCAGAACAACGTCTGCCTGGTCTGCTAGTATATATATATATATATATATATATATATATATATATATATATATATATATATAAACATACTTATTATTTTATATGTATTTGTAACCTCGTTCAAAAACCAATTTAGAACGTTGGTTTTTAACAGTTACTTACATTATCTGCAGTGTAATAGTTTCCTAGCATACCAAATAACAAGTGTAATACAGCAGTTTTACAGCCTCTTTTATGCTTGTACAGCTACAAATTCATAAAAAATGCTTAATTTTGTGCCAATTTTTTATTTATAAGAACTGTATAAGCGCTTATAGAACTTTTATACAGTCATAAAATACAGCTTTTGGTATAAAAAGGAACTTCAATACAGATCGTATACAGCTTGCATGCATGCTGCCATGCATGCAAGCTGTATACGATCTGTATTGAAGTTCCTTCTTATACCAACAGCTATGCTAAAAGGGCAATTAAGAAAATCTCTGTTTAGTTTTCTTGATAGTGTAATCCAAAACTGCCTTAATATAAAATAAAAAAACTCTTATAAATACGTAAAACATAAAATTTCCTAAAGTTATAAGTTTAGTAAAAAAAAATTAACTTTAGTGTAAAATAAGCGGTTGATGGATAATAACAGGTTTTTAAAGTACAGTTTTGAGCTAATCATCGCTTGGAACGTATAACAAAAAACTTCAAACATCACCAACAAACGACATCTGGTGTGCGGAAAATTAATTTAGCCTTCATTGCTTATAATTTATTTTATATTATGGTTGTAGAACATTTTATATTACGGTTGTAGAACGTAACTTTCGGCAAATTGTACAGAAGTCCGAGGAGTACAAACAATTTGCCACTATGTCTGGCAGATGTGGACTATGAGAAAGCCTTGGATTCCGGTAAAATTTGGGCAGTGCTACAGTCCCTTTAGCGGTGTCAAGTTGACTGTCGAAATATCGAGATGCTGAAGTGTTTGTACAGTAGGGCTACAATAGCTATCCGAGTACAGAACCAGAGTACGAAACCTATCCATCTGCAGAGAGATGTAACACAGGGCGATGTTATATCCCCGAAACTCTTCACTGCTGCAATGGAAGACAACAATGGCGAGTACATCACTCACCATCGATTTGTCGATTATATAGTCCCTTTGGCAGAATCGCTGGAGGACCTAACACTATGCTCAATGATCTCAATAGTGCCTTCCAGCGGATAGGTCTTAAGATGAACATGGACAAAACAAAGGTCATTGTTGGAAGCACTAAGCTTGAGTTGTTGAGAAGTATGTTTACCTGGGACAAATAGTCCGACTAGGTAAGTCCAACCTTGACCGAGAGGTCAATCGACGGATTCAACTCGACTGGGCAGCGTTCGGCAAATTACAAATAAAAATAGTTACATACTCGTAACTTAGTCATAAAAATTATACATGTCTTTTGCAAGAAGAATTATATTCTTTACATATATATATTTCAGAACCGAGGATCACAATTTAATCATATATCATAAATGAACTATTTAAATCCCTTAAATACTTTCCTAAAAGAATAATTTCAAAATATTAAAAATCTTATAATTTGCTGAGGTCACTCAATTTAACCAAAAATTTAATTATTTCATTTCATATTAAAATGAACGTAACAAAAAAATCTATGTTAAGCAATGTAATCATTCTCATTATCATAACAACAGCCAGATCGAAATACAAGTTGCAATAGCAGCCGCGTAAGCGATTTGAGACACCTTTGTTTTAATTACCAAAGTACGTATATGGAAACGTTTGCAATTACATCGTTTTATGATCACGTAGTTTTAACATAACTTCTACAATGTTATTATTACATACATATATGGATACATGTAAAATGATAGTTTTAAATTTCTTATTTATATAGAATTTAAGATAGTTGCATTAACATTACACCCATCAAAAAGTGCGTTAGTTTATTTTTTAAATTACAATTTCTATATTTACTTTGTCGTTTACAGAAAATAATTGAATAATCACTGTAACACCTATCAACTTTACACAACAAAACATAAAAAATTTAAACATTCAAACAAACACTTTTAATTTTTAAGTAGGTTATTAATTAGTGTCCGACCGAAACAGGATTTTCAACCGAAACCGAAACCGAAAACGAACCTTCGGTCTGCGTGTCAGTTTCAGCCGAAACCGAAACCGAAACTTATATAGACATGTTAATTTTTTTATTGTATACTGAAATATGTTATTTTTTATACATATTTAATGAAAAAAGTTATTGTAATAGTCATGTAGCAAAATATTTATTTATTTTAAAGTAAAAATCAACAATTTTACGTTAAGAAATACTTTTTTGAGTCAACTTTGGAGATACATCAACACTTTCACCCAAAAATAGTTGCTCCCTAATTGAGAACGTATTTTATTGAGTTCACAATCTTGTTAATATTATTCAATGAGAGCATTAACTTAATGTATCACACTCATACACTTACACACAATATACACACAACTAAACAAAATCCCAATAAATATATAAAACCTGCTCAAAGTTCAAAAACTTTATTAAACTAAGTTTGTATAAAAAGAGTTATTATAATATTTAAAAAATTATGGATGAATATAACCCCTGGGAATGAGGTGATCACTATTTATAATTTGTTTGGTGTTGTTAATTGTGTTATATATATGATTATAAGTATATAAAACAATTAACAACAAACAAAATGTGGTGCAGCTAGGCATGGGCGAAGTGGGCCTTCGCCCACGGTCTCGCACTTTAAGAGGCCTCGCGAGGCCTCCTATAGGTTTCGTACTCTGGTTCTGTACTCGGATAGCCATCGTAGCCCTACTGTACAAGCACTTCAACACTTCGATATACCGACAGTCAACTTGGCACCGCTGATGGGACTGCAGCATCGCCCAAATTTCGACGGAATCAAAGGCTTTCTCATAGTCTACATACGCCGGATATAATGGCAAATTGTACTCCTCGGACTTCTGTACAATTTGCCGAAGGTTATGTATGTGGTCTATGGTACTAAAGCCCTTTCGGAAACCGGCTTCTTCGGGAGGCTGGAAGTCGTCAAGTCTGCGTGCGAGACGATTCAAAATGACTCTCGAAAACAGCACGTAGACGCGGCTCTGAAGGGAAATCGGTCTATAGTTCTTAAAGAGAGCATTGTCACCTTTCTTGAAGAACAAGACCACCGTACTTCTGCTCCACGCCACCGGTGTAATGCCACCATGGAGGACGGAATTAAAGAGCTTCTGAAGGACTTCAAGTACCGGTCTTCCACCCGCTTTCAGAAGCTTTGCTGTAATTCCATCCTCGCCTGGGGCCTTGCCGTTTTTAAGATGCTGGAGAGCCATTCTAATCTTGCTCAGACTGAAGCCCGGGATATCTTCGTAATAGTGTCGGATAAGACTCGCGCTTGGATCGTTACTCACACTTGCGTACGGCTCCAACGATGACTTCTGTCCATAGAACCTCTCAATCTCACTCAAAATCTCTGGTGCCCCGGAAACGATGCTGCCACATTCGATCTTCAGCCTTGACAGTTGGCTCTCTCTGGCAGACAGATCTCTGGCAAAGACTTTGGAGCCTTGGTTCCGCTCGATCGCTTCTTCAATACAAGCTGTATTGAAGTTGCGTAAGTCCCACCGCATGCATTTGGAGATCTGTCTGTTCAGTTGCCTGTATGCTGTCAAATCTGTTGAAGAATGTAGTTTCATCTCTAGTCTAACAGCCATGAGATTAAGAGTGTGATCGCAGAGTTTTTGTGTTCTTCTGCGGCGGGTCTTGCAGAATTTAGCTCCGACTGCATGGACAGTTTCCACGAGCTTGTCAATCATATCGTCCACTTCATTGCAGTTTTCTGGGCACTGAAAACGGTTTTGTAATTCGAGCTGAAACTTTTCAGGACTTTGGAACAGAGAACGAGGGGGACGGAGCGTTGACTCCATTAGACGAGACGTCTCCAACTTAACGTTTAGGTGCAGTGTGCCTCTAACCATTCGGTGATCGCTACCAGTTTTCACCCTCGCAATCACGGAGACATCACTGAACAGTTGTCGTCTGGTCGTCATAATGAAGTGATTCTCATTTTTTGTCGAACCGTCGGGGCTCGACCAGGTCCACTTCCTGTGGGGCCGCTTCTGTAAGAAAGAGTTTATCATAAAGAGTTCCTCTTTCTCCATGAATTCAGCCAGCTGCTGGCCCCTTGGGTTCCGTTGCCCTATTCTAAATTTCCCTACTTTCAGCTCACCGTTCTTTCTTGTGCCTAGTTTTGCATTGAAATCTCCCATTAACATTGTATATTGGGTTTTGGAGGAATGGTTTTTTTTATAGGATAAGGTTGACAAACGAACACACAGTCCACCTGATGGTAAGTGGTTGCTGCGGTCCCATGGACATCTACATCCATCCTCTATTACAAATCAAAATGTAGATGCGTTGTCACCCGTGAGGACTAGGATGTAATGCCTCATTTCCAGTAAAAGGGCCTCCGGCCACCTGCACTTACCAAGCGAAACGCAGAGGTAAACCTCTACTTCACTCTGGTTTTCTTTGAGGTCGTGGTACACCCTGGTTTGAGCCGGCCCATCCGTGCGACAGCAAAAGCTGGCTCTAGAGATATCCTCATACATTTCCTGCACCTCCTCTTTGGGGTTTGCTGAGGTTGGTGCGTAAACCTGTATGACCTTCAGCGAATACCGTTTGTTGATTCTGAGTATAAGGTACGCAACCCTCGTCGACACACTCCTAATCTTTACAACGTTGTTAACGAGAGACTTGTGGAAGATAAATTTGACACCTCCTTGGGACAGATGGTCGCCCTCCCGGTGATAGAGCAAGTTGCCGGATTCAAGGATTACCGTGTTCTCCCCCTCTCTTCGGACTTCGGATAATCCTATAATGTGCCAGCGTAACTTGTCTATCTCTTCTTTCAGCTCCACGTTCTTCTCGTCAGTCCTCAGAGTGGTGCGTTGTACGTTGCCGGGTCGAGTCATCAAGGTGGCAACCGAACCTCCACCGGAGATTCTTAGCACCCCTGCCCCGCCGTTACCATGGTCTTCACCGAAGCCAGGAATAGCGGGGCTGACGGGGACTGGGGGCCGTCTCCTTGTTACTCTCTTCATAGGGGGTTATTTGCCATAGTTGCCCCGCTTGGCGATTGAGTTGGCAACCGCAGTTTTTTTATTGTAATTTTGACTATTATCAGGAAGATTCTGCTGCCCATCTCCTGCCTGTTTCCTTTTGTCGCCTTTTACGACACCCACGGGAAGATATGGGGTAGTGGATATTCTTAACCGCCACTACACGGCTAATTAAATTATATTGTAATTTTAATAATTTTGTAGGCCGCGGCGGTGCGCTTGCATTGTATCAGCGCACCGCCTGGCAGGGTCACCATGTGATGTCGGAACTGGGAAGGTGCTGAATGAGGAAGACGTGTTGTTGATACTAAGTCTTTAATTATACTGCTCTCTTATTCTTTACTTAAGGGAGGCTACAGTGCACTACACTTCAAACAAAGAAGTAGCTACAGATGGAGTGTTACCTCTGTCGAGTAAGATGGAATGTCGCTAAGTTTGTTATCATACTGGTTTTCTACATACCCTACAGACCGGATCAGATTGGTGTAAGTACTGCTGCTTGGTGGCAGAAATAGAGAAAAGGAAGATTTAAATCTTGATCCTTCAGAGCCCGCAATATGATGAAGCTAAACGTCGCAGTGAAATGTAGTGAGGGCGCTGCTTGCAAGAGAGGGCTTTGGCTCTGCGTGATATAATTTATAATGAAGAATTCCGCAGTAAAATCGGAGTAACCGACATATTACTTTGGATAATTATATTACAAAAATACTACAAAAACTAAAATAATACCAAGCACGTTTATCTTGTAGAGATTAAATAATTGATAAATTTATTACTATCTTATTCTCACATTTTATATATAATACATAAAATGTGAGAATAAGATAACAATAACAATATATTTTTCTGTTAAAATTAAATATATGATTTTCAAACTTTTTACAAGTCATTATACGAATCTTAATCGTCAGTAACTATATAAGCACTAGATGATTCCTTACCTTACGTCATAACTGGTTAAGAACTTACTTATCTTAGTCGAGCAAAATGCTATTTGTTACATTATTTTTATTGATAATAGTGCTTTTAAGTATAAAATGTTTCAAATATTCTTATAATCGAAAGCTTATTTGTAAAATACCAGGCCCAACAGCGTTACCTTTCATAGGGAACGCACGAAATTTCCAGCTGCCGCTTGGTATGACATTTTATTGTAATTATATTCATATTAGAGCAATAGATCAGAAAAAGCATGATTTTAATAGCTAACCTGTTATGGCGGAAATAAAACAGAAAATTATTTTCAGTGGATTTATTCATTTACTTTAGAAAACTCTACAAGATTCATGGAGGGATTTACCAAATACACGCCCCTAATATGCGAGCTGTTAATATATTTGATCCCGCGGACGTAGAGGTAAAGTCATAATTAATAACTTATTATATAGTTCATAGCTACACAAAAGTAATACGATAACAGTTTAATTAGAATATTTAAAATTATTTTTTTATAATTTAATTAATTTAAATAGTGCTTAAATACAAATAAAAATAATTAGTACCCTAACAATGTTTTATTGTTGTAATTTTGGTCCAGTTTTAAACATTTATGTCTCTGACAGTTACGTTGGATAAAATAATTTAAAATTAAAAATTTTGTACAACCAAATTCAATATAAATTATTAACAATATCCCAAAAACTATTGATTAGAACTTGATCAAATTTATATGGGACCACATGTGAAGCACCAGCTTTCAAATAAAAAAAGAATAATCGAGGTTGCTTTACCCAGTAAAAAGTTATGAGGTAACACACATAAAAAACACAGTCGAATTGAGTACCGGCTCTTTTTGAAGTCGGTAGGAAAAGATATTGCTTGATTTTTATTTTTTTCTTTCTTTTCTTTATTTACCAGTCCGTAAGAGTCAACAACTGGGCGTGGGAGGGCCATTACATAATGGGACTAAAACGAAATGTCTCGTTTCCAGTAAAAAGGGTCTCGGACTCCTTATAATCACCATACAAATCCTCCTCCAGCCTCTTATGACACCGGTTGTACAGTAAGGGGATAAGAATGTTCTTACGCTACAATTACGTGGTAATTTTTGTTACTAATTATATAAAAGCCATAAGCGTAACTTAACTTTTATAACTGCCGAGGTACATCATGAGTTCTAATCAGAAATGAAGCTATTGTATTCAACACAATAAACTATGTTAAATAGCTGTTAAAATCGTTATAGTATTGTCGCGTTAAATTTTTTTAATAACACTTTAATAGACGTATAGCCTCTTGCGTATCTTACCAGGTCGTCACTCCATCTATTGGGGTTTACGCTACACGTTGCCACTTCGCCTATATTCAACAGTGGACTTTTGAAGGGTTGTAATGATGGTGATGATGATGATAGGCTCCTAATCGCTTAGATTATCTAAGCGTTTAGGAGGCTATCATCTGATGCTTTAAAGATATCAATAAATAATATTCATGACCTCTACAGTAACAGAGCCCTTGCCTTTATCGAAGAGTTGGTTCATAAAGTTCCGTAATCTACGTACACTTGTATTTGTGTTTGGAACCTTGGAAATTACATTCTTACTATTGTACTTTTCAACTCTTACCCTTCTACTTTAAATCCCGTTGCTGGTCTTAACTTCTCCAATTGCTGTGGTCTTCACTTATTATAATGCTGCTCCCTTTGCCGTTCTTAATTAACGTCTGACATAAATAAAATGGTCTTACTCTTACGATTTCATTACGGCGCTGTCACATCACTTCTTTTTCCTCCTCAGCCCGTTAAAGTACATAGCTGGAATTGGGCCTCTTACGTTTGTAAGGAGGATTTTTAGACCATTGCAGCACTAGAGATTTTTGACCTTTGGCAATGCCCGACGGGTATTTTGCGCCTGGCGTAAACGAGATAGTTATATCACCATCTATTCTATAGATGGTAGTGTAAGTCTATAGCCATATATAGCCATAAGACTTTTCAAGCAGATCCCATGAAATGTATGAATCAGAGAACTGAATAAGGCTTCTGCTGCGGATTGGTCTATTAATACCTATGACAATTATAAATCATATAAATAAGCAATTAATAAGTATTGAAAAGAATTCCTTGCGTTTTTCTTATTATAATTAATGAAAATTGAAAATGCTTGTCTGTTTTAGGTAATATTATCTTCGCATCGTTTTAACGATAAAGATCTTCCTTATAAATTTATGCAACCTTGGATTGGTGACGGACTTCTAGTCAGTAAAGGTCAGTAACATGACTCTCAGTTCAGGTCAATCTAGTTTCTGTAATTTAAGATTTTTAAAATAATTTAATTAATTTAAAATAAAAAAAAACTTGGTTAGATATTGTTTCAGTGAACTACGAGATATTTTTATATTATTTGATTTGTTTTACAGTTTGTATCTTCTTTTATTGCTACAGTCAAAATCTAATCCCAATTTTTGAACCTAGGCATACTTCATTAATATGAAAAATATTCACTATCATATTTGGCACGCTTGGCAGGCAGGTTAACAACCGCAGTTTTTTTATGTTATTTGGAAGACGCTGCTGCCTATCCTAGTTTGTTTCCCTCTGTAACCTCTTAAGACATTCGCAGACAACATGGGAACTGGATATCCTTACACGATCCGCTACACGGTAGTTATCTACTTTTAAAATAATTCTTATTTCGACCTTTATTAATTAGAGGTTGTTTAACAATACAACGTTAAAAATAATTTGCAAAAACAAGATAAGTTTGTTCACAGAATTATTACAATGAAAAGAATCTTATACAGATATTGAATGCTTACTTAAAATGACTTAATAAAACGTTTAAAGTAGTCTAATTAATTAATTATTCTCTTAGCAGACTCAGCTCCGCACCTTATGCTGTATAAAGTATTAGAGGTCTCACTAGTGTCGAGACAGCTAGATTAGTTTATTTCAGTTATTTTCATAAGATGTCTTATGAGATCTTTTTAATAGTGGTAGAGCCACGCGGCAGCTTTTGCTGTCGCACGGATGGGCCGGCTCGAACCAGGGTGGTACCACGACCTCACAGAAAACCAGCGTGAAGTAGAGGTTTACCTCTGCGTTTCGCTTGGTGAGTGCAGGTGGCCGGAGGCCCTTTTTTGGAAATGAGGCATTCCATCTTAGTCCTCACGGGTAACAACGCATCTACATTTTGATTTGTAATAAAGGATAGATGTAGATGTCTATGGGCCCCAGCAACCACTCCAGCAACCACTTACCATCAGGTGGACTGTGTGCTCGTTTGTCACCCCTATCCTATAAAAAAAAAGATTTCGCTTTGGAGAAATTATTATATACATTAATTTAATTAAAATTTTGGATAACGTTCGCTAACTAAGTATATCTTTTAATTTTTTTTTTGCTTAGGTTAATAATGTATTGTTTAAACTACTAAATTTTCTTCACTGACTGGGGTTAACACTTCACGAGTTGATGTTGAGTAGTTGACAATGAAATTTAAGGCGAGTAGTCCTGAGCTACCATAGCTAATTTTATGTAATCGAGCTGGTTTTACAATCGAGTTTGAAACTCGGAAACGTGGACGTGGATGTGGTACTTGAAGCCCCCAATTGATTGTTTGTTTCACAACTAAAGTAAATCCACTACTATATAAAAACAATGTTATCTTAAGTTTATGTGTTATAATGGTTTGTATATATATATTTTAAAACTTTATTTTCTGCCTAGGCAATAAATGGCATCAACGAAGGAAAATGTTGACACGTGCATTCCATTTCAATATTTTGAAGAAATACTCTCTTACGATGAATGAACAAGCAGAAGAGCTATTGATGAAAATCCAGACTGAAGTTGGCAGCAACCAAACTGATGTAATACCCTTGATTTCAAAAACTGCGCTTAACATAGTGTGTGGTATGTATAACAATTTTAACGAATACAAAACAAGTTTGGGAATTGCAACTATATTAGCAATTTGGTGAAATGGTGGTTTAGTGGCAGCAAGTAGAATAGAATAGAATATTTTTTATTCATTAAAGGTTATTGAGAGTATTTTTTTACTTTTACCAATGATTCGAAAAAAAAACTCTATCCTGGGAAGAAAACCACCAAAAAACCCAGCAGGGCTTTTCTTCACATAAATTATACAATAAGAAAGGTTTGTACAAACTATTTTCAAAATTTATTTTAGAAACAGTTTGGAGGCGACCACCTGATTCCCAAATGTTATCACCATCGATGTATTCATATATATATATACATTGTAATAACCCATTTTATACAGTGTTTGTTTAATAAAATATTTAAACTTAACTTACTAAGAGAGACCTTGGATATTTAAATGTATTGCTAACTCTGTGGGGCCAAGAATGTGGTATCACTAGCTAGTGTTTGTTCCTGGTTTTTACAGAGTGTATGTCACTTGTTTTACTAAAACTCATTTTTTTTTCGTAAGTATATTGAGAAAACAAAGTTAAAATATTTATATATTTAAATTTTGCTCTGAGACTCTTTCGTTTTTAAGTTGTAAATAGTTCTTATAGCTCTCCTCTGTAAAACAAAACTAGCTTCTAAATCAGCCGCATTTCTCCAATGCAAAATCTCATAAGACATCTTATGAAAATAACTGAAATAAAATAATCTAGCTGTCTCGACATTAGTGAGACCTCTAATCCTTTTTACAGCATAAGGTGCGGAGCTGAGTCTGCTTGCTAGTTATATATATATATATATATATATATATATATATATATATATATATATATATATATATATATATATATATATATAATATATATATATATAAATATATGGGGTCCCCACTGGAGCTTTGCGTCGAGAGTGATGCCAAGAAAAACATTGGATTCAATAGAACTCGGTTGATCCCCATTTAAACACATTGGTATTCAGATTTTTAACATACAATGTTGTAAATTTTATAGATTATGTTTTTAAATTAGATTATTAACATTAAACCAATGTACTAATTTTATTATTTAATGCATAATTAACTTCGTTTCGTCACATTTAAATGATTGAATTGAATCATCTCATTTCACCTCATTTCAAGAAATATCCTATTCAAAAGGGGGTTGTTACGGGTTAACCCCTTAGAGTCTGAGTTTTTGAAAATATTTTTAGTGTTTTTTTTATTTATATATGGATCAAATATAAATAACGCCACAACTACATTGTAGAAAAAATATAAAACTCCCTGTTTTAGATCCTGCACTGTTGCCATATGGCTACGCTAGGTCAAAATAGTATTAAATGTCGTGATTTTCTCGTATTTTACAAAAATAAGTAAGTTCAATAAAATAAAATAAAACATTTTACTACTGGGAATAATAATTTATAAAATATAAGATGTGTCTTTCCTAAAGTTGTAGAGTTAGTAGACTTTACCTCGTTACTTTATCTCAAATATTGATAAGTGATTTACTATATCATATATTACTCCTTTTAAAATTCTGGATCCAACCCTGGAAGTAGATGGTTGCCTACCAGATTTAAGTGGAGTTCCATAGTTCTTAGAGTTCTATAGGACTAACTCCCGGAGAAAATTCAGCTGCGAAATATCTTTTCTTAATTAGCTCATTATTATCCAGGAGTTATTTATACCTGCAAGCCATGTAAAATAGTTCATCGCCATTTTTTTCCTTTTAGCAATCAATAATTTACAGGAGTATTTATGAGGTATTTCATGTGCTGATTATATATTGCTATAAGATTGGGTATCAGTATTTTTATTTTCGTTGACTTGCCATTGAATGGCTGTCAATCCTACGGAGCTTAATTTGTTATCAGTTAAAGCAAAATTTAGAACAGAATTATCTTATTAAAAAATATCCATCCAAAACTTGGCTAAGGTAAACTTGGGAAAGGGAAAAAAATTGCTGGACGATGCGGGCAGTATTGAGGAGCACCGCCTTCTGCATTTGAGTCCGGAGTGGTCCGTCACGGAATGCCAGTCGCCTCCGATGACTCGAGAGACAAACCGGGATTAAGAGAAACGACTACAGACCACCCCACATGTCGGTCATCTTGTGAGCCAGATCCTTAGATATTTGTTCGCTTATCTGTTTTGATTTTCACGAAGTTAACGTCATAAGGAATGATAATGGCGACTCAAAAATCCTTGACTATGCCCCATCCACCAGCAAAATATCAGGCTTATTAGCGAAAATAGTCCTGTTCGGATGTTCCGGTTCCATTAGTCCTCGGTCCCGGAGACTGGTACAGTCATTTTCAAGCACGGCATCGAAAATGACTGTACCAGTCTCCGACTGACTGTATTTCAGAATGAGCTCCTCTTGTAGAATCCTGGCCACAAGATTGTGTCTGTGCAAATACTCAGAGTTAGAGATCGCCGAACAACCAGAGATGGCAGGACTAAGTGACTCACCGGGATGGGGATAAGCTCGACAGATGTCGACGGTGCATATCTCCGATAGTTGTTGGTCTTAATAACCTGATCCTGTAACGCACAGACAAAAACCTCGGTTTCCGCAAAGAGGTCACCGAAACGAGTCCAGTGAAGGGAGGCAACTGTGTCTATGGAAGGCTCATAAAGAGCATTGTGGTACCTCCTGTGGAGCTTCTTCTCCTTCTATACGGTCTCCTGGTCGGAAATGCTCTGTGCTGCCGGATCCTGTTATTGATCTTTGCCTAAGAATAGAGGGGTAAGCACTTGATCACAAGAAATTACGTCCATATAAAACGGGTCCTCCGATCTCGTCATGAAATAATTATGGAGGCTGCACACTTAGCGATTATGCATATTGAGTGCGTTAAAACGCCACGCCTACCATGCTTTCGCGGTCATTACAGCTTCATTACCGACGAAATCAGCCCGTCAGTAACAAATTACAAACCTATCTCTATACTTTTTCCTTTTGGAAATTGTTTAAGGCGACCGTGTGTCCATTCCTAACTCATCACATTGCCAATTAAGTGATTTTCAGCATGGTTTGCGAATAGGCCGTTCTACCGAAACGAACCTTTTATTTATTTCGCATATATCGCACGAGGTGGATGCTAAGTGGACGTCGTTTATAGTGATTAGTCTAGCGCCCTTGATAAGGTAAACCATGCCCTGTTTACCTTATCAAAGATGTTGGTCATTAAATTCATTGGTAATTGCTTGCTGGGTTCACTTCATACTTAGAGAAAAGAACACAGTTGGTAGCATAGATATAATAATAGAAGGAGATATGCCCCGTAGTTGAAAATGTATCGAAACCCGGTGTCTCCAGTTGGCCCCTACCACACGCCTACTACTACACTTGCAGATCAGTAAAAGCAATAGATACGCAGTCGCGCACACACCCGCATTTTATAAATCAGAACGTTCTACACAATCAATTATAAACCGTATCTCTACAGAAACAGCGTGCATTTACCATGCACCGTACTACTTACTCACACAAAGATATCAGTTGCTATCGTTGTGCTGTGCATTTTAAAAACAAAAGCCATTTATTTTACATATACATTAGTGATTGACTAAATTGGAAAGTTATCGATTCTCTTCCATTTATACTAAAATTGCACTAAAATTGAAAATAAAATAAAATAAAAACGATATGCACACGAAATAATATAATAAAAATAAACAGTATGTAGTAAATTATTAAGTACCTAACCTACCTAACAAATACAATAAAAAAATCATATAGTAGTCATAGCGTATTGAAAAAGTAGGTATTTTGGCATATGGTACTAGTTTTTGTAGGGAACTAGTTTGGTGGCCTTCCTGTGGCATCAATTCATTTCTTTTTTAAATTAGCATCTTTTGGGAAGCTGAAAATGTACGATAATAATTTATTTATTATTTACATATATCCTACACAATTTCTTAACCTCACCATGTACCTGGCAAGCCTTTGTTAAAAAACCCCTGGTTGGTTAAGATATTGTTAAATATATGAAAACAAACACACACTTATGCATAACAAATAAATAGCCAGGAGAATTATGTTGACTTATTTTTAGCAATAGTCACTATAATAATATTATCTGAATTCTGAATTTCTGAACCATGCCAACTAGGTATAATAACACATTCAAAGCTTTTGAAAACATAAAAGTATGGAATTAATACGAAGATAAGGCATAATATACTATAATACAACCCAAAACACTTCACCGATGATTAACCTAATTATTTAAGCAACTTACTTTATGATCGCTAGTTACGAATTCAGTGTAGTAAACGGTGAAAATAATCAAAATAATTAAATACCATTATGTCACATCAGTCTTCCCCCCGGGCGGAAACGGTTGACAAATTGAAAGAATAAACTATAATAGCAATTCGCCAATCGACATTGTTGTCGATAGCACAACACTAACTTATCGCAAGACACAGTGGCCGTACTACACGATGCATCCCCATAAATAAAGTATCGTTTTGTCATATTTACATTGCTTGTTCAGTCGCTTAGCGATATACATAAGTAGTGGTTAAGAAGCAATGTATTTACTACAAAATAGTACTGTTGCAGTGATATTTGAAAACAAAAATAACGCATTAAGAGCAAAAAATATTTTAAGATTTGTTGTTTTTCATGATTATATAGATAAAGATAGTAAAATACTGGTTCTTACATATGGTAAGTGATTCCATGATCTACAAAGATTTTGATTTGGCTTCGGTCTTTACACGAAACCACTGAATAACACGGCATTCTGATATTGTTTCACGATTACGGTTGAAAGTATACTAATACGCAAAGACGGCCATTTCAATAGAACCTGAGCATTTTGATCATATCGTGCGGACACAGACACGCCCCCTTGCCACTTCTCCTCTATTTAATATTTCTATGGTTGGTAGCGATAGGGGGTTATGAATCGCAAACGTACGACGCAAAATTTGGCTTCCCTCAGGGTTCCCACCTTGGACCAATATTGGTCTCGCTCTTTATAAATGATGTCACGAGTACGCTAAATGCAAGCTACGTTTTTTTTTTACAGGATAAGGGTGCCAAACGAGCACACAGTCCAACTGATGGTAAGTGGTTGCTGCGGCCCATAGACATCTACATCTATTCTCTATTACAAATCAAAATGCAGATGCGTTGTCACCCGTGAGGACTAAGATGGAATGCCTCATTTGCAGTAAAAAGGGCCTCCGGCCACCTGCACTCACCAAGCGAAACGCAGAGGTAAACCTCTACTTCACGCTGGTATTCTGTGAGGTCGTGGTACCACCCCGGTTCGAGCTGGCCCATCCGTGCGACAGCAAAACTACCACTGTTTCCTTGTTTGCAGACAATCTGAAGCTCATATCAACTCATTTTGACTCATTACTTCTGCAAGACGATTTTCACCGACTGGAAGAATGGTGTAAGGCAAACCATATGATGTAAAATCCCATAAAATATTTCTATATCAAGTTTACTAAGAAAAAGTAGCTTTGCACTACTTTCTATAGTCTTAAAAAGGCACTATGCTCACAGAAGCAGGTGAAATGAGAGATCTAGGTGTTATGTTGGACATGAATCTCACTTACGCTCCTCATATTAATAGGATTGTAAAGAAAGCTGCACATATGCTGGGCTTTCTAAAACGCAATACCAGAAGCTTTCAAATAAGCACTAAAATCTTAGTCTTTCACACCCTAGTAAGGAGCCAATTGGAATATGCAAGTAAAATATGGAACCCAACATACGCTGTGCACTCGCAAAGAATAGAAGATATTCAGAGAACATTTACAACACATTTTGCATATATATGTACTGGAATTTTATATAGGTGATTATACACACGGACATAGGACAAAGGACACGAACGGCGATTAGCATTTTTTGAAATACCTTCCCCGAAGAGCAGGAGAAATATTAACGAACTGCTGGTAATATGTAAAATAGTAAACAGACAGACTGCCTGCTTTGAACTAATAAAATATTTTTCCCTAAATTTACCATACAATATCCCTCGTCGTCCAATAACAAATCTGTTACACAGTCCTCAATTCAGGACTAACATGGGGTCATACGCCCAGGTACCGCGAATGTGTGAAACTTCTAACTCACTTTGTGGTGTATGCCTACTGTCGATATTTTTCACGATACTTTCCCTGAATATAGGAAAAATGTAATAGATCACTATTATAAATGATTTGTGAATAATTTAATTATAATCTATAATCCAAGTTCCCAACAGCTGCCAGCCGCTTCGTTATATGCATGTTTTTATTGTTTTAGTTTTATTATCTTATCTTTAGGTATTATTTTTTGTGGCATATTACTTTATAAGTTATTGTTACTTTGCGCCGTCTTAATTTACATAGATTTTGTAATGTTGTGTCACATTTAATGGTATACACATCAGTCCCTAGATTAAGCCTACTTCCAAACAAAAATGTAATAATGTGTCAACTGCTGGTGTCCTATAAATTAATAAATAAATAAATCCCAGACGATGCATTTTATAAAAAATCATAGTAGTGTGGAGTTTTCTATCCTGGGCGTTAAGTTCCGTTTGAATACATCTGAGTATGCTAAAAGTACACATAAGGACAGCCATGACCCAACTGTTATATGCTTGTCTTGTTTATGCCCGACAATAGGCTGTTAAGTACTTTGGTCAGCGTACATAAAATACCCCGCAAACTGACTGTTTCATACCCGCTTCATCGATACACATGTTCTGTGTATACCCAGGTACCGGTATCTTTCAGCATCGGTATGTGCCTTTCTGTTGATGGGCATAGATAAATCTATGAACTCAGAATAAGAGACCCGACCCCTTTCAACATGGACGACCGCACACTAATCCGTTAACAGCTCAATTTTTATGGAATTGCTAAAATCACAAGTGATGTTTACCAATTCCATAAGACGGGAGCGGCTGGAGGCGAAAAACTTAAGATCATCCATATAGAAAAGGTGGGCTACCTTTGTCCCTCCTTTTCGAAATTAAAATCCCCTTCCTGATCACTCCAATAAGGTACTGAGAGAGTAAAGAGAGACAGACCATATTGGACTCAAGCATTTGCCCTGGAAGATACCCTTCTTATTCTTATGCTTCTTCCCGCCCCCGTCATCCGGTCGCCTAAATAATACAGAATTGTACTACACTGCTCAAAGACCCTCTTTATCCATGTATGAGGTACCGAATCGAATGCTTTTCTAAAGTCTATGCAGGCTGCGGAGCGAGAGGCTCTCGCAGTAGTTTGGGCTGTTCATGTATCGTGGCTATATTCAAGGTGCAGAGGCCGATATTATGGACGTGAAGAAATCCACTTTAAAGTTTTTTTTAATCAAATATCGCTGTACAGACTTTTACAGATTATGTTAAAATGTGAGAAGAGTTTTATAGATTATGTACTATGTAATAATAATATTTATTAATATTTGATTTATTTCAGTCTTCATAGTAATCTAAATAGAAAACAGTCTTTTTAATATATTAATATTATTGTTTAATCTATTTTGAATAGATATTTTTGTTGTTATTTGATTTAGCCGTTATTTATTCGTTAGTAAATTTATATTTGACTATTACAGTTCCAAGTTCCGAAATATGTACATAACATTGATTGAGTATTATGGATTTTGTTTTAGAAACATCTATGGGTACCTCAATGAACGAAGACAAACAGTCTATGTCAGATAAATATTTTCAAGCTATTCACACGATCAGTAAATTATTAATGCAACTATTAGTGAGAGTTTATTTATACATCGATGCTTTATTTGCTTGCTCTAAAATTGGGAAAATTCAAAAAAAGGTCGTTAAAGATCTGCATGAATTTACTATGAAAATAATACAGGAGAGAAAAAGATATTGGACAAACAATAATGATATAACAAATGCAGATGGAGATGATGAAGTAAACGGTAAAAATGGTAGATTTTCAATGCTAGATTTACTTCTAGAAAATGAAAAACAAGGAATTATAGATGTTGAAGGCATCAGGAATGAAGTTGATACCTTTTTGTTTGCGGTAAGTACATACGGAATTGGTTATAAATTAATAATAAACATTTAAGTAATACGTATGATTATGTTTTTATGAATCTATATAATATCAATATATATATATATATTTACATAAAATGTGTAACATATTTTCATTAATTTAAAAAATACGCATTAATTTATTTTAAGGGACATGATTCAGTGGCAATGGCGCTATCTTTCATGATAATGCGAATCGCTAACGAGTCTGAAATTCAGGTAAGAGAATAATCCAAAGTTTACATGCGTTACCGATTACGTTGTTTAGATGTTTGGTAAAGCCATTAATTATTTTGTATGTAACACGAATTATTTATTTTGTGATTAAAACTGTATTCAAACCGTGCCCCAGCTTTAGCCATTTGCATAATTTAATTCTCTTCTCACTGGCTTTATTTATTCTTACGGTTATGATCATTTTCCGTCTAGTAATCCATTTAGGTAACTTTACCTCTTACTATTATATGTTTGAACACTATGAAAAGTCAATATCATTTGGCATTTTATCTTAAATTTCAGAGGCCGCAACGCATTTACAGGTTCTTTGTTTAAAGTTGACTGGAAGTCCATGGATATCTGTAGTAGTCACTTACCCTAATTTGGGCAAGCTGGTCTGTCCCTCTAATATAAGTGTAGTTTTACAAAGCAATTAGCGAATACATGCTGCTGATAACACTATATCAAAATGTAAACAAAACGATACCGTAGACTGTATGGTACGATTCACATTTTAATGACTAGAATGGACTAGACTAGACTAGGATAGAATAGGACAGCATAGAATAGAACAGCATAGAATAGAATGGAATGCATTGGAGTGGGGTGAAGTGAAGTGGAGTAGAGTGGAATGGGATGAAATAGACTCTTTTTAATTCAATGTAGATTAGAAGAATACGTATTGACAGCTATACTTTTACCACTGGTTCGGGAAACACCTCTGTCCTAAGAATAACCAGCAAGAAACGAAGAGTGACTTTTCCTTTAAATAAAATTCATTTAGAATATATTAATTTATACAATTGATATGACGACATTAGAAAGAGCATGGTAGAGATTACCTCATTCCCAGAGGTCGTTATCAATCGTATACTCGTTAGTAGTAGGTATACTATATAATAACCCATACTTAACAATTTTTGATTTGTAAAAATTAGGAAAAAATTTCATAGATAAGGCCTGCAAATTTTCTGAGAAGTTTTCGTAAAAGTGTTCACATTTCCACATTAATTAATTAATGGCTCTTTGGATTCGAGTAACTATAACTAACTTGTGCTTGTTCATAGTATTTACAGAATGAACATCAATATTTTTAATAAAACCATTTTTGTTTTGTACATAAATTACTACTAAGTAGTAATAACATATATGAAACCATATATTATATGAAAATATAATGCGTATATTGAACTTACAGAATTTCATATATGAAGAAATGCTGAGTATTTTTGGCGAATCTCAGAGACGTCCAAATTTAGAGGATCTCAGTAAAATGAAATATTTAGAATGCTGCATCAAAGAATCATTAAGAATTTACCCCAGTGCTCCAATCATATCTAGACATATTACAGAGGAAGTTGAACTAAGTATGTATATGTTGTTTTTAAGTTTCTAACTGTAAAATCTGTGGCCTATTTTTATTCTGATCACTTTAGCGCTTTATCGGGCACAGCCTGGTTTCCACACACTAGAAATGTTTCCTGAATCGTGGAATATTACGTAGTAGAGCTATGCTGCAGCTATATTATGGTTATAACACGAATGGGTCAGCTCGACCAGGGAAGAACCAGGCTCTCACTAGTTACAAGTTCGATGCTGCTGAGTTTCGTATGATGAATGTAGAGGACCGGAAACTCTTATTAATAGAAACAAAAGATTATATCTTAGTGCTCCCGGGTGAAAATGCATTGACAGTGGACCATAGATATCTAAATTTATCCTCCTTTGCGAATCAAAATGCAGACAACGCATGTCACCCGTGAGGACTAAGATGGAATGCCTCTTTTCCAGTAAAAAGGGTCTCCGGTTCTCTACACTCACCATACGAAACACAGGAGTGTTAAGCTGCTATTTTACGCTGGTATTCTGTGAGAGCGTGGTCCTTCCCCGTTCGAACCGACCCATTCGTGCTACAACTATACTACTAATATAGCTGCAGCATGGCTCTACCACGTATAAACTGCTTATCATTAGATGGACTGTGTGCTCGTTTGTCACCCTTATGCTATAAAAAAAATTCACCACCCTTATTCTAATAATAGTAGAAGCCTTATTACAACAGAAAAGACATCACCGGCAATAAACTATTTTAGTCTAATAAAGAAGAAAACTATGTTTAATTCATTCACTATAATATGAACATTCCTAAAGTATTTCGCGATCATCATTAGCCTGTAATAGGTAGTTCAAACCACAACCTCACGCCCTGAATCATATTGAAATATCCATTATAAATGAATAGCTTTTTATCCTATATTTAGTGTGTATAGTGCATATACATTTGACGGCTCCGTGGCGTAGTGTCTTCGCAATTAGTTGCAACGCTTGGGGCCGCGGGTTCGAATCCCGCACGGAACAAGTATTTGTATGGCCTACAAATAATTGTTCCGGGTCTGGATGTTTGTCCTTGTGTAATATATGTTTGTAAACTGCCTCCACGATACTGGAGAAAATCCTAGTGTGGGGGTAAAGTTTTTTTTTTAAATAAAAGAAAACGGTAAAGTTTTTAAAAAAAAAAAAGAAAAAAGAAAAAGAGAGGAATACAAAATCTAATGAGTTATTAAAGTAAAATGTTCTACTTCCATGTAATGATGTGTATGACGGCCACTTAAAATAAATGATTGCCTTATTAGACATTGGACTGTTCATCGGATCTTTAGCGAAGAAAAAATGAAAAGTTTAATTTCTAGAGCTAGAAATTGGAAATCTAGTAAAGTTATTGGTAACTGTACATTCCGGCTCTTCCTAATCGTTCTAATTATGATGTGTGTCATTGACAGTCTGCGCCCATTTTAAATGGTTATTCTTTCGTTCGAAAAAGAGAAATAGATTTTGTGTACCCCTAACGTATGAAGCAATAGTATTCTAATGGCAGGGTGCGGACTGCGAACTCAAAACGGTCGTGGGTTCGAATCCGCCATTCGACTAATGTCGTAAACCACTCCTACCACAAGCATTTTGGGCTTACCAAGAGCGATTAAAAGAAATATTAGCAATGTTAATAGCATTGCTAGTATTTTATGTGGGTATAATTTTACTGCACTTAGAGAGAGGCTGAGGCTATGTGAAGTTAAACGGACAAATTTTATTTAATACTAGCTGTCCCCCGCGATTTTGCGCGCACGTAATTTATTACGATTGGATTTCATGGGTTTTAATTTTTTGCGCGGAACCCTAATTCTTTTTCTAAAATAAAAGTAGCCTAAGTTACTTCTTATAATATCAGCTATCTGCCAGTGAAAGTCCGGTCAAAATCAGTCCAGCAGTTTCGGAGATTAGCCGAAACAAACAGACAGACAGACAGACAGATAAACAAAAATTTTAATAATCGTGTTTTTGTTGTAAGTACCGTATAATATACTTTCATATGCATATAGTAAAAGACTGTTATTTCGACATTAAAAACAGACACTTCTATTTTATTTCTTTGTATAGATGTATAGATTATGTTTTTATCTTTATGTTTAACTATTGGTTATTCCCTTTTTCAAGTAAAAAGAAAAAGCAACAATATCAAAAACACTACTATAAACTAAGGAATATTATGTCAAAGTTTATGTCATTAATATTTTATATTTCACATCTTTAACTTTGCTTACATTGATGCTTAATTAAATTAATACTTAATTTTTCATAATTGCTTCAGGTGGATACAGAATCCCTTCAGATACCTTATGTAACATCCATGTATATGACATCCATCACAGTGAACAGCTGTATCCCAATCCTGAAAAGTTTATTCCCGAACGATTTCTTTCTGAAAACAATACATTGCGGCACCCTTATGCATATCTTCCCTTCAGTGCAGGACCAAGAAATTGTATAGGTAAGGACTGTTATGAGGTTAAATTCAGTAAGTGATGCCATGGGGGAGACGGTTGTTGGACAATTTCAGAAAGGTCTTTTGACTTCCGAACTTTAACCATCACTATTTTCTTTATTAAAAATACAATAGAATGTGGTCCCAACATAAAATTAAGAACAGATCAAATAAAATAAATTTTATTACTAGTATATGTATTTTCGTTTAATTTTTGCACAGCCTACACAAATCAGTTATATCAGTATAGCTAGTCTTCTATTTACTGACACAACAAAGTAAAATGTAATATATCATCATAAACATAATTACTTACAATCTATCAAGTTCACTGCTGCACGTAGGCTTCGCCATAGATTGTCTCGTATGGTGAATATTTGCCAGAGTTGGCACGCTTTTTATTTTCTAGTTGTTATTAGGAAAACGCAAAAAGGCTGCAGCCCATCTTCTGGTTTCCTTTTGAAAATGTGACAGGTAAATATAATTAAAGTAAATGTACTGCCCTTTTTACAGAAAATATATTTGGTTTCTATTTTGTTCGTTGGAATACGAATTACCTGGACGACCGAGGTTCGCTGACAACTCAACAATCTAGATAACAAAACATTACATTATACAACAATTTCTCTCTTAGAGTATTAAGATAACATTCTTACTTCCAGGTCATAAGTTTGCTATGATGGAAATGAAGATAATTATGTCAAGTTTACTAAGAAGATTTCGTCTGGAGCCAGTCACAAAGCCCGACGACATCACCTTTACATGCGCGCTCATTCTACGTCCCACTCATCCTTTATTTGTCCGAATTTTGGAAAGAAAATAAAGACCGATAATAATGCAGTATGAAAATACTGAAATGTTAATAATTTCAATAAAGACATATTAAGTAATTTAAAGCAGTATTCTAATTTTTATGTAGTTCTTTATACGCGGATTATCTATATACACGGCAGTGTGTCACCAGGTTCAGAAAATAAAAGATTATACATATAATTTAACTTAAAAGACTCATAGAATCGTGAATTTCATGAATAAACTTATTATAGTTCTTGAGTTGTTAAAGTTTGAAAAATGCCATTTTTCACACTCACTGGTTCATCAATTAACTGATTCACTGACTCCCTGAATTATTCATCTAAAACATAGGCTACTTCTAGGTAACTTATATATATTTGTAATCAAGATACATCATTAGGCGTATACAAAGGATAAATATGCAAACAACGAATTATCGATGTCGCAGCCTACTAGCTTAACACGTTTAGTGCGAAACAGGGCCTGAAACAAAAGGTATGGAATGAAAAAAAGGTATGGAACCTATCGACTACGAAATTAAAGAATTCGCAAACTGTGTAAACGCAAATCAATTTTGTAATTATCTACCTAAAAATCAAAATATTAACCTATTATGTATGCACATTAATATCCGTTCTACCATAAAAAACTTCTCCTATCTAGAACAATGTATATCTAGTTGTTCAAAATGCTTAGACGTAATAATATTAACAGAGGCAAATATCTCAGATAACATCAGTAGTTTGTATCATATTAATGGATATCAAACGATAACGGACCTGCGGGTAGCACGTCGGGGTGGTGGCATTATCATCTACATTAGCAATAAACATAAATATAAAACTAAAAAATATAAAGCAAAATTTTGTGAAAGTCTCATATGCACAGTCACCACTCCGACCTGTTATTCCGCGGATATTTGCGCAGTGTACCGCCCTCCTAGTACGAGTAAAAATCTTTTTATTGACGAGCTATTTAATACACTTAAGAGTCACTGCAGCAACAACGATTTATATTTACTGTGTGATATTAACATTGACTTAAAATCGGACACTCCAATTAAGCATAGGTACAACAACTCGCTGCATAGCTTGGGTCTTGTATGTGGGATCACAGAATATACAAGAATAGAACTATTCGATGGAATACTGACGAAATCATGTATAGATCATATATATGCTAGATCCCTCAGCCAGGACCTTTTCACTGCAGCTATTGGAACAACACTGGCGGATCATCGCGCAGTGATGCTTGCATGCGTCGGGCCGCATATACAGGCTGTGCCTAAATTTAAGACCTGCATCAATAATACTAATCTCATAACATCATTAAATGATATTAATTGGGAAAAAACTAATGACATGACATGTCCCTCAGCGATATATAAATTTATACAGAGTAATTTTACACAATGCTATGAAAAATCTAAATTTCAAATAAAAATACAACCTAATATAAAACGAATAACTAATGATTGGATAAATAAAAAAATTATAAATGCATGTACACATAGGGATAAATTATTTACACGGTGGATAAAGGATACCGGCAATATGACTTTAAGGAAAGAATATAATAAATCAAGAAATTATGCTAATAAATTAATAAATAAGACCAAAAACAATAAATTAAGAGCTGAAATTATAAACAGTAAAAATAACCCTAGGCACTTATGGCAAATACTAAATAAAATAACAGGTAGAATTAAATCATGTATAGATGAGACATTAATAAAGGCATTTAAAGACAAAAACATAACTGACAAAGACATTGCAAATTCATTTGCTACCACATTTGAAAAAAGTGTCCATAAAATAATTCCCAATTGCCCTAAACATTTGCTTGATGAATCAGCCTACAGAAGGTCTGCTGATTTATCTATGAGATTTAAGGCGGCTGATTCCAACTCTGTAGAAAAAATTATTAATGCATTAAATTGTTACAAAGCTCCTGGTTTTGATGGCATTAGAGCCATAGACATAAAAAATATTTGCAAAAAAATTAGTATAGCCATTGTTAATCTCATTAATGCAAGTATTAAGATGAGTAACTATCCCAATGGATTAAAAATCGGTATTGTCAGACCGATATACAAAAAAGGTGGAACATCGGAATACGAAAACTATAGGCCAATAACTATTCTTCCGACAATTGATAAAATTGCTGAAAAATATATTTGTAAACAAATTTATGAGTTTTATGGCAACAACAAAATACTACAAGAAAAACAATATGGATTTCAGCCTCATGAGAACACATCACAGTTGTTAACATCATTTACTAATAGTAGATACAAACATCTAAACGAAAAGAAACACATATTTGTAGTATTCATCGACTACAGTAAAGCTTTTGACACACTCAGGCATAATAAGCTTATAAATAGTTTGCATGATAGTGGGGTTAGAGGACCTTTATTAAATTGGTGCAAGGATTACCTTGCAAACAGGAAGTTTGTTGTAAAAGTAAAAGATGCAATAAGCAAAACTGTAAATGTAACTTTGGGTACGGCTCAAGGATCAGTGTTGGGCCCGTTACACTATCTCACATATGTTAATAACTTAATAAACACATTGAAACATTGTGAAATATATCAATACGCAGATGACACATGTTTATTTATAGCTGGGAAAAATATCAAGCACACCATGAGTCAACTGCAAGATGACTTTAACGTGTTAACCAAATGGTCGCATGATATGGGCCTAGTAATTAATTTTAATAAAACTAAAGTTATGTACATCAGCAGTACCAAAAACAGAAGCGACGATATACCCAAACTAATAGCTCATAGCCACCAATGCTTACATACCACAAGCGTGTCCTGTTGCTGTGTCAATATTGATGTAGTGGAACAACATACCTACCTTGGGCTTATCATTGATAGTCACCTTAACTGGAAAGGGCATATTGACCATGTATGCGACAGACTTCGTGGAATTCTAGCCAAATTTTGTTTAATAAAATACAAAATACCATTCAATATAAGAATACAATTATATATCTCATTAGCAGAATCCATAATATCGTATGGTCTTTCTAGCTATGGTAGGACCTACAAAACACACCTAGACCGTATTTACACCTTACAACTCCGTATTTTAAAAACCTTAGTACCAAAAACTGTCATGAACAAATTTAAAGACCAACAACATAATATCTTTAATTTTTGTAAACATCCATGCATGCAACATCTCGTTTACGCCATTCGTAAAACAAACAGACCGTAGGAGGAAGCAGCCTCAATAATGCCAGGTGTCTGTTACTAAGATTTTCAATCTGTATACCAAGCGTCACTATTAAGATTAATCTTCCCTAAAGCGGGAAGTCAATGTTTGGCAATAGATTTTTACGGATTGGTGGAGTATAAAGATTCAATAAATTAAAAAAAAATACTTTCACGTGTTCATTGGTCTGGTACTTGTTTCATAAAATATTTAATATAATTAAAGAAAAACATCTTTCGGTGGTAGAGTATTGGCCAGAGAATCATGTTTTTTCATAATTGGTTCAACGTCGGCGTCAATCTTATACCGTTCTGTTTGATGTCTACTAAATCTCGGGAATCTCTCAAGGTTACAGTGTGGCTTTGTTATTAGTAAGTAACTTCTTAAAACAGTTTATTTTTTAATATTTTTCATATATAATATTAAAATAAGAATTTTTATCTTTTATAGATGGTTTACTAGTATGTCAGGTTCGAAACTCAGTTGCAGCTAAGTACTAATCACTAAACACGTGACATAACCCACAGCCCACATTTTTGTTTTGAGCGACCATCAGAGTCAAGCTGCTATTTTACTATTTTGCTATTTTGTATTCTGTGAGATTACGATTCTTCTCCAGACAAGCCAACCGGTTCGTGCTACAACCAAAATAAATATGCAACGTGGCTCTGGTACGTATAAATATTTGATTAAATATGAATAATTTAACTATTCTACCATGCTTTTTATTACGAGCATGACTTGTATAAATGTATGTATGTATGGACATAATGAAATTTTTTGAAGTCTTATAAGAAATCGATGTCAATACAATATATATAACAATATAATATAAATAATAACCCGTGTGGTGGTGGAGTTATAGTATCCATCACACAATTTCGACCCGTCGGTGTCGTAAGAGGTGACTACGGGAAAAGAAATAATGGCGGTATTGACAACTCGTTCAACACAGGCGTAAAATATACCCTCGACGGGAAACAGCGCCGATGGTGCAAAATGACTTATAAATTATGCGTCAATCCGCCTGCCTATCGTGACGATTTTTTATTATAAAGTTGAAGTGACAATAGAACTTATAGTTTATTTGAGGGTAAGTGGTTACTGCAGCTCTTGGTTACCTTCAAACAAAGAAGGCTATAGTTGCGTTCTGACTGAGGTATAGTGTACCTAGTAAGAGTTCATCAGACACGTATATGATAAGTGATACTTGTGGCAATTTAATATTTCTTGCGATCTTGGTAGCTTCCAGTAGCAAAAATAAGAAATAATCTAATAGTCATTTAGAAATTGCATTGACGATGAAAATCGATGACATCACATTAACAATATTATCTGAAATCGCCTGCCAAACAAAGGGGCTATGGTATATCCTCCATATAATGGAGGAGGCTCACGTTTAGCAGTGGTTTAAGGGTTTATGAAGAAGAAGGAAAAGAAAGAGAAAGAAGAAGTAGACACCGTGGTATAAACCAAAAATCAGAAAATATTAATGTAAAAAATGGGCCATGTTCGATACAATGGATGACCGTAAATGAACCTTGGACATTCTTGTAGGGATGGTTGAAGAAACTGTTATGGGGCTTGATACCGTTCATTTTTGAAATATTTTATTGACAAAGCCAACAACCTCGGACTTTGAATACTTATATCACTTTTTCATGGGGACGAGGGAGTATGGGTAGGTAAGGAAGGCGGAACAGAATAATCAGGAACATGGGATGTGGAAGGAATGGGACCGGAAGAGTTAGGGACAGGTGGGTGATCATTGGATGTCGGAGGCCAGGAAAAAGAAATAAATGCGTCTACTTCCCCACCTTCACCCTCATCCTCCGATGCCGTGAACATTTGTACCACCCTGGGGACTATGGTGGATTGGAGTCCAATTTCTTCTTCGCCATCTTCTTCGGAGTCCTCGTCGCTGCCTGTAAAATATAAGATAAAATAACCACATTGGCCGACTGTAATAATTTACGTTTTTTTTTTAAATAATCTGTTACATAAGTAGTAACTTAATACAGTCAATTATTCTAAAAATAATTGACTGTATTAAGTTACTACTTATGTAACAGAATCAGTAACATGAGAGCTGATGTTTATAGAACACAGTACGGGTTTTATTTGTATTTTTATTAGCAGCTAAAGCAAAACTATTTTCCCTTACCATAATTAAGGGCGTTGGATATTTCAATATCCCTTAGAGGACGCGACGAAGATGACGAGGAAGTAATTCTAAAAGAAGAAAATAAATTATTAAGAATCAAAATATTAAGTAGACACTTCTGCACATAGAATATATATTTATTAATAGGCACTCACAGACGCCGTTTAGCCCCCATGTCATTGTGGTCCGATCTGAAAAAATAATGTTGTTTTTTGATTTCTATCGTAATAGTTATATTCGAACAGTTAACAGTTCAAAGTCAAATACTATCAATATTTAATAAAGCAATAAAGGAAAAACTTACGCATTTCGCTTTCGGGACGTTGGAGTCCGATTAGGTGTGGAGGTTCCACTCCCTCCAACTTCAACGTGTCTGTAAAACATAAATAGTGTTAAAAATACGTTATTTTATGACCAGTTACGAAAAGTTTAGCTTCAAAATATGAATATAAGTAAAAACTTACAAAGCAGGTGAAGGAACTGAGCAAAGCTCCATATCAACTACTGCTGGTTGGGCCGCTGCAGCTCGGTCCTCCTGAGGGCTCAGCGGCTGGGTCGGGTGGTTGCCGGTGAGGAGGTCCATGGACGACCACAACGACACCGGCACGGGACTAAAAAGAAAGTTAAATTCAATGCCCTGCACGTGAATCGAGTAACAAAACCAACTTCGAAGTGCTTACCCTCGCCTTGCGGCAGGCAGTACTCGAGGTCGCCGCTGAGTCAGCGGCCGCTCTAGAGGCCTCCCCACCGGCAACTCCCCCACCATGCCACAGTAAACTCTAAAATATTAATGCAGAATATTAATGTTGCTAAAAAAAAACGAAGAAACTTGTTAGTTGTTAAATTTGTTATTACGGATCAACAGCAGAAGGCCTTTCGGTGTGGCCAGCACCGCTAGTGGGCCCACCACGCGTCCGCGCACCACCAGTGTGCGCATGCGCCCCTTCACCACCAGTGTGCGCATGCGCCCCTTCACCACCAGTGTGCGCATGCGCCCCTTCACCACCAGCGTACGCACCACGCCCACGCCCACGGCCACGAGCACGACCACGTCCACCTCTTTAAAGAAAAAAGCAAAAACAAAAAGCATGCAAACCAAAGAGAAAATAAACACAAAAATGCAAGAGATACGCGAGACATGAATGCAAAAGGTGCCCTTAGAGCTAATTTAGTAATGTCCATGCGTAACTTTTTTAACTTACTATAAGACGTCTAGAAAATATGTAAATATTATTTTTGGAGAAATTTTTTGAAAAAAAAATTGGTTGTCAAAGTTAAAAATAAAATTATTTATTTTTAAATTTATCATCGTGCAACAAACACTTTTTGTCCCAAACAATTTTGGGCTTGGACGCTCTTCAAATGCCTTTATCTCGGCCCAGGTTCGTCTAAGTCCAAAATTGTTCAGGAAAAAATTGTTTGTTTGGGTGCCCCCCCGACACGACGCAAACGAAGAAAAAAGAAAAAAGAAACAAAAATGCTGTATTTTTATCTTGGTACCTACTTGGTACTTCAAATACCTAAATATCTTTGCTCAGGTTCATCCAAGCCCAAAACTTTTTACGACAAAAAGTGTTAGTATATGCGCCCTCTACATGATGCAAACATAAAAAATAAAAAATTACAAAAATTCTGCTAAGTTTTTTCGCTCCCATATTTTATATTTATTTATTTTATTTATTTAATATTCTTTATTGCACACCATACAAAGCATACAGAAATGACATACTACAAAAAAGTATGCAACTTCCACTATATCTCCACAGTAACTAAATGTTTATGCAATTAAAAGTGATGTAACATTACATGCAAAATATTTAAAAATAACTTCAAACAGAAAATACAAAAGCGTATCTATAATTTCTAGCATGCCCGACATGCCGCCGTTATGACGTCATCAACTGCCAAAACCCTGTCTGTGCCCCTGCCGACTGACGGTAAAGAAATAACCTTCACGTATTTAGACCCAAAATTAAAGTTTTCAAAGCTAAATACACGTTTACCATTGTCATCCATTGCAAATTAATTACATTAGTAGCTTAAATTCTCCAAAACATTACGGTTTTATTCACTTTTTAGACCAAATATTGCAGAAATAAAAGTACGTTCATAGTTCGTTAGACGGCTATGTCGTTGGTTTGGCCTGGTTTTTACAATTAAATTAGCAAAATTATATGTTTCCCAGTAATAAAAATGTGAAAGTACTTACCTTTCCATGGTTTCTCCTTCAAATCACAACAAATTTGATTCAAGAAAACTTATCAAAGGCGTGACAAAACCGGAGTCGGTTGGTTTGACAGCGTCCAATTTGAAGTGCCGATATTTTTTTTTTACGGAGCAAAGAGTAACAGTAAAGCAGTTTGACACTGAGTATATATTATTAGTCTATGATTTCAAGTGTCGCACCTAAAAAACGCATCGTAGTTCCGTCGTAAAGAGCGCGAAAACATAAACAGGAAACGATGCCGACTGCTGGTCGGCTCACAGACGCGCAAATAATTTGACGTGCCGACTGCTGGTCGACGCACAGACAAGGGGATGCAGCCAATTTTGGATCACCTTAACAACAAATTCCAACAATTATATGTTTTGGGTCAAAACGTGTCTGTGGATGAAAGTCTGACCATGTGGAAGGGTTTGTTAGATATTAACCAATTCATCCGCAACAAAGCAGCTACAGTAGGAATTAAAACATACGAGGTGTGTGAGTCCCAGACTGGTTACTTGTGACGCTTTGAAGTCCACGCAGGCCATGATACCTCCTCAGACCCACAAGAGGACAGTCCAGTTTCTGGGAAAGTGCCAGCTCTTGTGCTCAGACTTTTAAATGGTCTTGAGCATAAGGGCCACACGATTTGGATGGATAATTTCTACAATTCTCCCGCGCTTGCGCGAGAATTGAAAGTTCGGGGGTTTGACTGCGTGGGGACCTTACGAACGAATCGTCAGTTTGTTCCCATTGAGATGACGAATCTTACGAAAAAAGACATGGCGATAGGTCAGGTGAACGGTTGCACTTCGGGGGATGTGGACCTCATCGTATACCGGGACAAAAACCGTGTGGCATTTGTCTCGACATACCATGGGCTAGCAACCGCGATGTGCGGCGATACACACAAGCCCACCGTCATACCAGACTATAATGTCTGTATGGGGGGGGTTGATCGCAAAGACCAGATGCTCGCCATGTACCCCATTGAAAGAAGGCGGAACAAAATCTGGTACAAAAAGTTTTTCAGGAAGCTCTTGAATGCTAGTGTTCTAAATGCCTACATACTCCACAAGGCACACCGCTCAATTTCTCACCGAAATTTTCGCCAAACTTTGGTGAGGGAATTGTTGGCAGCACACACACCACCAGCACCTACCCGTGCACTGCCGAACACCTGGCATTTTCCGGGGCAATACGATCTGCTGCCGGGAACAACACGGAACGAGCACCAGAGGCGTAGTTGTTCAGTTTGCAAAAAGCGAACATCAAGCTTTTGCAAAGCCTGCAACGTGCCCCTGTGTGTGTTTGGTTGCTTTGAGTCATATCACACTTCACAGTAAACTACACAAAAACACTGTCTTACACACAAGGTATTTAGGCACTAGTATTGAAGGTCTATCTGAAAAACACTTGTACTTGAGCACACAGTCCACCTGATGGTAAGTGGATACATCGTCACCCCTGAGGACTAAGATGGAATGCCTCCTTTTCAGTAAAAAGGGTATGCCGCTATTTTAATGGGAAGGTTAAAGTAGGTAGGTGTTACCATCCAAATCGTAATGGGAAATTTGGAAAACAAAAAGCTGCACATTTATATACTATAGTTTGTATATGTATGTATGTATGTGCGTATGTATGTATGTAGTGCCTCAGATAGAGGGTTATGTTTTTGTGATAAATTTGTTTCTAACGAGTTATAATATGTATGTTTGTCTTTTGAAATTTTGGCTCATCATAAAATTGTTGGAACCTAGGTCCGTGTCATTCATTCAAATTGCAAACGTCATTATACTGATAAGGGATCGTACGAAAATTAGGGACGCAATGAAGGGGGGGGGGGGGGGGGGGGGGGTTGCTCAACCTAATTTTCAGTACGTTTCCTTGGCATTTTGTAACATATGTATATATATGTCCATGATCGGTAGCCATGTACATATATATACATATATTATGTGTATATTGTACATATTTGTACATATCGAACAATGGTAAATTATGACCAACCATGCTTGGGTATCAACATGCTGCCTAAACCTTCACCTTCAACCTACAAGCCGCCGGTTCATTTTACCTCTTGCTGTGATTCGTGAACAAAGCATGATTTAAAAATTATGTCATATTAAGTAGTATCCCAAGTGATTGTCATTATTAGACCCGTTATGTTTACTATAATGTTTCAAAATAATGAGGGTTACAAAAATCACCTAGTCATTATCTTGTTGAAGACAAGTCGTATCCACACTTTGCTAGCATGTTTAGGCTAAAATGTTTAGATATTTACTACTTTCATGAGCTTGATGTTTGAAATATTTCTTAGAAACAACTTGTTTTTTTTTGTTTAATTGATTACTAAATTTAATGTATATCTTGAAACAATAATTTCTTTTCCATTTGTAAGTAGATATTATCCAAAATAGACATGTTTTTAGAGGTACTAATTTTGGTGTCAAATTACATACCATCTTTGTTCCACTCATACTCAAATTTATATTGAATGTAACATGATTCTTTTATTTATATTTGTAGCTTATAAGCTTAAGTTGCTGCAAACAAAAGGTCTTTGTCCCATTCGCTCAGGGTCATTTTAGATAACAAGAAATGTGAGACCCTTTTTTGTTTACTTTAAGTGGAAGTATTTTTTGTGTCAACTTTGTAAACATGTGTTGTGTGAAAAAAATGTATAGGACCTTGTTAATTTTGGTTTGTATTGTAAACTTAGATATGTAATGTGTTAATTAAAATTAGTTTCAGTTTAATTATTGTTTTATTTTATACAAATTATCAAGAAATACAATAAAATTTTCTGTACCCCATATTAAGTAGTAATGTTTCTATGGCAAATAACTACCAATATGCTAAATATGTAAAGATATATACAAAATAGGTAATTAAAACCAATATTTTAATTGTAAGCGTACAGCATTCCTTTAAAAAAATCGAGGAAATCCAACTTTAAAAAAAACATATGCTTATAATATCCCTGTCTGTGCGCTTGCCGACGGTCGGCATCACAGATACGCAAAATGGCGGAAACATTAGTCACACTGTTTAGAGGTTATACTACCATTGATCGGAAGCCATATAACTGCAGACCCTCGGGACGAAAAAACATTAGTTATCTATGGCAGCCACAGCACACAACGTTGTAGGTACAATCTATATATATATATATATATATATATATATATATATATATATATATATATATATATATATATATATATATATATATATATATATATATATATTGAAGTGTCTGTCTGTAATATTTAAATAGCTGGCATCTGTTAAATCTAGGGGGTATGCTGTCTTATGTAACAATTTTTAAAACTTTGTCCATCTGTTTGTATGTCTGTCCGGGATAATCTTCGTAATGAAAAAAACCGATTGTAATGAAAATTGACGAATAGATGAGAAAAATGTCAGAAGTGATCCAGGCTATATTTTATTCGAAAAATCTATTTTATTTTAAAAAATCACCGAAAATTCGATAAAATAAATGGCCTTTGAATTATTTAAATTATATTTGATCTGAATAACGCCACATTAATAGATCGTACCCAGGCGAAGCCAGGGTATGGTGCTAGTTTCATATATATATATATATATATATATATTAAATTCTTCGGTTTTGCAGGTCTTCATGGGCGGCGGTAGGCACTTACAATAAAGTCTGCCGCATGCTCGTTTGCCCCCTCTTGTATAAAAAAATTCGAACCTTACAGGAGTCGCATGTGATGTGTAACGTCTAACATACATATTTGTTTTTCATCAAAATTAACAAATATGAGCAGCGACAGAAATTAACCTCAAATTCATTATTACTCGCTTGCATTTTAATCAATGATAAGCATTTTTTCAGACACTTATTATCAACGGTAAATAGATTTATTAATATAGTTTAGACATATAAATTAGTTTATATAACAGCACAATTCATTACCACCGCGCGTGTTCATTGGTCAAATCGTATAGCGCGCGCTTTCCCATCTTCCCTGTTACACAGTTCCGTCCCTTTTCACGAAGTTACTGCTAAAGGATTGCGGAAAGAAAAGCTGTACAACATCAAAAAATAAAAATAAACTATACATATAAATAAAATTGAAGTGTCTGTCTGTAGTATTGAAATAAGTAGGCTCAGGATTGAACTGAACAAGCTCACTCTGGTGCAAGGGTGAACTGAATGTGAGGAAACTTTACAAATAGATAGAAATGCGGCGGGTGGAAGGAAAAGGGGAGATCTCCCGCCGGGCAAGGTGTTCTGCCCGGGGAGCGGCCAACGCTCCAGGTTGTTGGTTGCGTGTTCAATCACGTCGGGGTCACCACTGTGGCATGTAGAAGGAAAAGGGGTGATCTCCCGCCGGGCAAGATGTTCTGCCCGGGGAGCGGCCAACGCTCCGATTAGTAGTTCGGAGCTATTCTATATATGCTGCTTTAACTTTGGAACTTTGTAAGCGCGATTTAGGCTTCGATGTGTTTCGATTGTGGCGCGACGACAGCGCCGCCACATCACCCTGCTGAGACCGAAGGTCGATAGTGCAGTCTAGATGTCGATGAATTTGCAAGTGCCAGGGAATTGCCTTGTAAGTCTGCGGTGAGTAGAGAAGAAGGCAAGTAATCTGCGAGAGTGCCGTGAAGCAGAGGCGAGCAGAAAGGCTCAGAGCCGTGCCGAACACTGTAGTGCAGAGAGTAGAGTCCTTCCACCCGCTACAGTGATGACCCCGACGTAATCTGAACATGCAACCAATAACCTTCGGAAACTACAACTTCAAATCTTCATCATCCTCAAGTACCCCATTCATTCGCTCCCGAGCAGATATTGTCTGCTCGGGAGCGAATGAATGGGGGCTGAAGTATTAGCATCATATCCCACCACAAGTACGGCGTTGTGCTTTCGGGCCAACTCCGCCACTCGCTTTAACTTGATGGCAGGATCTGGGTTCTATCCGGGAAGACAGGCTGAGTTGATGATTTCTTTGGCCCCTGGGCATCCCTTGAGATTTATGAAGGCTGTGACCAGGTCGTCATTGCTATACTCTGGAACAGCTAAAGGTTCAATATTTTTATTGTGGATTATAGAAGAACTGGGCACTCTACTATTGACTAGGATTTTACCGGCAGCCGACAATCCCAGAACTTGACCGTTGGCTACCCAAGGCTCTTGTATAAGGGCGAGGTTGATGTTGTCCTCTGAGAAGCAAACCTTCACCACGACAGAAGTAGCTGCTGCATGGTGAAAATTTGCCTTGAGGACCCTCGTCTTACCCTTGGGGTTAGCCATTTATAGGCGTGGCGGGCAGGGGTTTTCGCCTGCTGAGGACGAAGACATCCTTTACTGCCGTTCTTGGCCGCTGCTGTACCTTACGGTCTACCGCTTCCACCTCCCTTCCTTACCTTTGGCCGACACAAGCGGAGGCCGTCGGGCCAAGACAAGAGCAGCGCCTAAGTCCCAATCACTCTCGCTGATGACATTCCAGTCTCACCCCCGTGAGATGTAGGGCTGAGGGATTGGAGTTGGGGAGGTTCAGGTTCTGTTGCCACGTCAGAGCCTCTCCGGACCTTAAAAGTTATAATTTTTAAGCCAACGACGACTCTGCCGCCTACCGCCTGGAGAGACTCCGCCGATATGCCAAAGAAAAGGTTACTAGAAACCCATTATCCTCGCCTCTACGGTGGAGGATTTCAAAGCTCAGTATGGAGCCCTACATTTTGTCCCCTCAACAGCACAGCCACTTCCTCTGGAGAGTCAGCTTCGCTGCAGGGCAGAAAGGTGATGCCCAGCTGAGGCTTAGGCAGTTGGCTCTCGAGTATTATCGAGAGCTTTGCCTCCGGGCAGGGTTTCAGTTTCCTGACCTCACCTACAATCCAGTCCTGGGTTGCCTTATTCCGACACGTTACCAAAATTCTTCAGGATTGTGGGTGAAAATTTCGTTTCCATTCTTGACTGCGTTTCACAGGCAGTCTTAGCGATAGCCTGTGTTAGTGCCCGGTGGATCAGCCGCATCTGCTCCATGCTCATAGGATACGAATTGCGAATTAATACACGCACGAAGCCAGCTACGGCACTGAAGTTGAGCTTCTCCTCTCCCTTGCCAGCTTCACAGATTTTCAGGGCTGGTCTTTGGGGGTACTTCTCCTCAGTCCGACCGCGTGTTTTCGCCTTCGAAACTAGGGGAGGTTTGTGCAGAGGAATTTCATCCCAGATCTTCTGGCAGTGAGACAGGGCCCTCTTCCGCTCTTATCTCAGCTGCTATCAGCCTTCAGTACCTCTTATGTGCTGCCCCACTAAGCTTATAAAGCATAGCCAACTTCTTTTTTTCCTCTCTCTGGTTCATTTCCGACTGTGGTTCGGTTGCAGACGTGCCCTCCACTTCTCGGCTCGTCCCAGGATGGGGCGTAGAGTTGCAGGGTGTTGGTGAGGCTAAAAGAGTCTCTTCCAGTCCTAATACCCACTAGAAGAAGTGGCGACCTGTTTAGAGGTTCACGTAGGTAGCTTAGGCATTGTTTGTGGGAGGTTCTAAGTTCAGCAGTGGACTTGTGATGGGCAGTAATGATGATGATAATTTTGATCATTACATGGCTTTATAACAGTGGCGTGGCTTAGGTTTTTGAAGTTCGGAGCCGCGAAAGGTGGAATTTATATATAACCATGGGTGGAAATGGTACCGCAAATATCACAATAAAATTAGTAACGACTCCAATAGTATATATTATTTAAAAATTGATAAAACGAATGAAATATGGCTAACCATTAAATTGTATATCACTTCTTCAAATATTTTAATTTTAATTTTAAAGCTACCATGCAAATGAATTTACTGCAGATATATATTTACTAATAGGTTTGTTGACATTTTTTCTGTTATCTCGATGATTAAATATTTTACTACTGGAATTTTACTTTTCAGCTAAGTTCACTTTTAAAGCAATCATTATATAAACAAATATCGTTATTGTTAGAGGGATAGCGAATTTTGTCACCGCTAACACGCCAGATTATCCTAGCAATTGGAGTGAGTAGTATAAAACATACTGAAAACTTCCTAGTTTTCACTAAGTCCGCTGTCAGTACGTCTGGCATCGTCTCGATTACAGCTAGTTACTACGCATATGCCCATTATCACTTTCATTACTCGTCGCCACACAGGAATTGATTTAAGTAACATTGGATAACATATGGCTACATATCTTTCTCTAGCTAAGGTATTCATTATCAGTTTACCGTTGCTCCATAGTAGAATAGCAAAGAAAAAATGTATTTTTACGTTATATTACCAAAATCGTAAAGTTCACTCAATTAATAACATACTTCTAACATAATAGCAAATGACACAATTCACTACAGATCAAACAGAGACAGCCAGATCAAATAGATAATAATTTTTTGCAGTATGTGCATTGTTTTGTCATAATAAATAACAATGCAAGTCGTATTTGCAACTAAACTCACTACAAACATAACTTACATTAATTTAAAAGTGTAATGTTCCAAAGCGATTCTTCTTCTTTCACTTTACCAAGAAATTGCGACAGTTACTCTAAATTAAAATCAGTTCTATCGTCGATAAAATTAGATATAACTACAGTTGTCTTTTTAAAGTATTTTATTGTATAAATAAAATTTAGAAAAGGCATTAATTTGTAAGTGCTTTTCTTTGTAAAGCTAATACGATAACTTCGTATTTGTTGAATTTAGTTTCCATTGTGGTAAAGTCGATTTAACTCCACAAAAAGCTTTAAATGCAGATATAAAATTATGATAATGATTCCTATATGCTATCAAATAAAAAAAAAATATCAAGTTTGATTTTGAAGTAAAACCTTCTTCAGCATCGTTGTGATTTGGAACTCATTAAAACGAGAAAGCGACACTAAAAAGAGACTTACATAGTTAGTCAGGTCGTAAGATCTGTCAATAACTTTTTATAAAATTAATGATACACTTTTTGATAATTATATAGAAATTATATACGAAATGAAAGCTAATTTAATTTAGAATACAATTTTATTTACATTATTCAAAATACCCTCCCTTATTTTGAATACATGCCGTTAATCGCCGTGGCCAATCATCAATCGCAGCACGCACCACATTCATATCTTTTTCTATCGCTGCTTTAGCCAAAGATGCTCGGAGAGATTCCAAATTCTGATGAGGTTTAGCGCAGACTTTCTCCTCCAAATATTGCCATATCTTGTAATCCAGTAGGTTAAAATCTGGACTAGAAGAGTGCCAGTCTTCATGTCCGATAAAGTCAATTCCACAGGCGGTCAACCAGTTTTGCGTGCTTCGTGCCCTATGAGCTGGTGCAGAGTCCTGTTGAAATATTCAATGTCTGTTTTTGAACATTGTTTGAGAAAGACGTTCTACTATGTTTGTTGGGACGGTATTTTGGTACACCTTGGCACTGGGTTTTACACCTTTTTTCACATAAAAAACACCTCAGTTAAGCCTGAATATGAGACTCCAAGCCAAACCATGAGTGACAAAGGATAATGCCCTCGTTAAACCATCGAAATATGCGTGCTGACTTCTTCACTGCTATGGGCATACATCTTATCATTATGTTTATTATAACTTTCTTCCATGTTAAAAATTTTTTCATCCGAAAACTTCCGCGGCATTTTTTTCCCGCGTACCGCCGTAACAAAGCGCGAATCTATCCAGCCTAATTATTTCAAACGCTCGTTCAAAATTTCCGTTCTTCTTACGATAAGCTCGCAGTCCTAAGTCTTCATTGATCACTCTTCTGACCGTGGTTCTGCATAGGCTCATCTGAAGTGCTGAGATTTTTTGTTTACGAACAGGATTTCGTTGGATTCACGCCTTCACTGCTTTTGTTATCGCGGGTGTCCTAACTGTACGAGGTCGGCCGGTTCTCTTACGATATTTGAAGCTTGAATCTTCAGTGAATCGTTTGATAGTGCGATAAACAAATAATAGGGTTATTTTAAATTTTTGTAGAATATTGAAAATCTCATTTTTGTGCGTAACCACAGCGGTGCAATGCGATAACCGCTACTCTATCTTCTTTCTTCGACCACTCCATATTTGAAAATTAATGAAAATTAATGTCTTTTTTATTTTCAGCAAGGGCAAACGTTATATTTTTAAAATTGGTGAATTTCATCTAGCCAGTATTCAAATTTTTTAAATAATAAGGTTTTGACAGAACTTATGACCTGACTAAGTATAAATTTATAGGAGATAATGAGATAGAATCTATACTTATAATATAATAAAGCGGCAGAGGTCTTTTGTTTGTTTAAACACTCTAATCTCTATAAATTATTTATGTATATGATAGCCAGATTCACAAAGAATTATATTCTATAGTAAGCTAATCTAGATAGGTAATCTACCATTAAGCTACACTCTTCAGCTAGACTTAAAAATGGATTTTTGTTAAGCAAGTCAAAAGAAAAAGCGCTCCCGAACTGTTTTATCCGCGTGTGCTTGCGTAATGGTTAGTGATACGTAAATACTATGTTCTACAAAAATTTAGAACATTTCTCCATCAAAAACAAAGTCCGCAATACTATAGGCCTGTTTTTTATACATAAGCCACAATAAGGTATTTTGTAACAAACAATATTGAAAATTAAAAAGTTATTTTAGACCGTTATTATTAGGCATGGCATATTAATCCATATTAACGAAAGTTCTCAATCATTAGGAATATTTTATGAACATAAAATTTGCTCTTTATAGCATGTTATTAGGACGTATAGTTTATGAGATAATGAAAAGTTTAAATAACTTAATGGCGCGCGAACGACGCCTTCTACGCTACCAGATGAGAATCGAGAGTACCAAGAGAAGTGCAACGTCTCGCAGCTCAGAGTGTGATAGTCTAGTCAACGAGTTCGAAAACGTGTTAATTATTGTTCCCGATCATAAAAATATGTGCGATAGCTCATTCAATTCGTAATGACGTCTAGAAAAGTTTATTTTGATGATTTATTAGCACATAAAAAATTGCAATTGTTAGTAACAAAATATGAAAAACAAATACATATTTAGTTTTCCTTTAATAACTCAAAAACAATTAACATTTAAGAACTTTTTATAAAAGATAATTAAAGAGGAGCAAATTTTCAATTCAAATTTGCTTGCATTAAATATACACTCGAAAAGTACTCACAGTTTGTTCTTCATCCACTTTACCGTAACTATGACGCACTGTACTGAATGAAATTCATTTACAGGAACTGCTTGGTTGTCCTCCTCTTGCCACCACGTGATGTGTGGCGCTGTAGCTTAACGCCGAACTCTCAGTTGTCCTCGTCTCGCCACCGCGTAGTGGTGGCGCTGCTGCTTAACGCCGAAATCGGTTGTTCTCTTCTCGCCACTAAGTGGTGTGTGGCGCTGCTGCTCCACACTGAACGGAACTTGTGCTTGTGTGTTACGCGTGCACTTGCGCGATGTGTACACACACACACTACTGTATAGCACTCTTAAAGGATATACTACCAAATCTTGCTTGCACTATGCCAGCTGATTTTAGATAGTAATCTTTTTGCCCTAATTAATCAAGCCCGAATTCAAAAATAGCCGTTTCACAATTCGGCTCGACTGGACCAAATGTTTGATCTAGCACTGCACTACTTGCCGAAATGGCTTACGATGGGATGATTTAATAAAACACTCCACAACGTATGTACTTATGGTATATTAACATGTAGATATATATATACAAAATAAATAATATTCTTGTGGCCTATGATCTAATTGCTTTACACGTCAACATCGCGATTTACCTTTTGTACAGCGCCCTCAAGTATCGAAAAGGTGAACTACCATACCTTAACAGACGGAGAATACGGACTTCCATTTGGTGCGATCCTGACAGACCTCCCTCGCCTCCTTTACATCCATATATCTACGCATACACACTCGTCGGTTAAGTGTACTCCTAATCTGGCCCATTTTGAATGTATCGCCCATTTGGTCGATAAACCTCCGTCTATGGCGTTCCTTCCCGACTCTGCCGTTCACTTCTGCAAGATAAATTTGCTTTGTCACTCTTTCATCGTTCATTCTTTCTACATGACCAAACCACCGAAGCATTCTTTTCTTAATCCTTGTCACAACGTCGTATTGCAACCCACCCTTTTCTTTTATTTCTATTTCTCACCCTGTAATTCAGAATTAGCACTAGCATACTCCCGAAGGATCGCAATTCTATAGCATTTATTCTACTCTCATGCTTCTTCTGCCAGACCCAACTTTCACTACCATACATTAAATTAGGGACTAACACAGCATTATGAATTGCCATACGTGCCTTATTTGACACATTCTGACTCCTTATAATAGCGTGTAGAGCCCCATTCACTCTATTTCCTGCGTTCACTCGTCGTTCTATATCCTTATCATATCTACCATCCCTTCTAAATAAACATCCCAAATATACAAACTCATCCACTTGCTCTATCAACTCCCCTTCTATTCTTATTTCACATAACGTTTTACTTTCTTCTCTTTCAAAAACCATCACTTTCGTCTTACTTGCGTTCACTTTCATACCCCTTTCTTTCAATGACCAGTTTATTAAAGTAACCATTATTTGCAACTCGGCTGCCGACGATGGAAATATGACTTGATCAGCGGCGTACAAAAAGCATTTGACGGTTAATTCACCCATTCTCAGCCCACATTCTTCAACTTTGAAGGTTTGCAAACAACTGTCCATAAATAGGTTAAACAGCCACGAGGAAGCCACACATCCCTGTTCGACACCTTTATGAATGCCAAAACAGGGTCCGAGTAGACACCGTTGATCCTGAAACAAGCACTAGAGTCTCTATAAAGAGACTTTAATGCCTGTATCAAGCCAGCGCTCAACCCAAACGAGTTCAGTGTTTGCCATAACATATTCCTGTCTACTCTTTCATAAGCCTTTTCCAAGTCCATGAACGCACAAAAAACTTTCTGTTTTTTGGCCAAAAACTTCTTCGCAATCATGCGCATGAAATGTCACTTCTAATAAATTCTCTCTTTGCCTCTGGTATCTTTTCTACCAAGTGGAAAGAAGCATTCCTAATTCGTGTCCCTAAAAATAGCTCTCCTACAGATTTCAGCCATTACAGACCAAAATTAATCCTCTCCTTATTTCTTTTCCTGAATTTAACATCATCAATTGAACAATGGTTCAGTTCCTTTCTTCGATGACGCTGACAACGCATTCACGTCGACGATAGTTTCTACGATTGCTGTTACGTTGTTGCTGGTGGTCCTCAAGGCAGTATTTTATCTTTTTTTATAGCAGAGGTAGCAAAAGAACATTCAGCTCACCTGATGGTAAGTGACTAACGCCGCTCAAAAATAACTGCAACACAAAGGGAATTGCAGATGCGTTGCCAGCCTTTTAAAAAATAGTAGGCTCTTTTTTCGAAGGTCCCTAAGTCGTCTCCATTGCTTTTTAGGGTTTGGTACTAAAGGGGTAACCAACGGGACCCTATTATTAAGCCTCCGCTATCCGTCCGTCTATCAATCAGCGAGCTGTATCTCATGTTCCGTAATAGGCAGACAGTTGCAATTTGGCCAGAATGTGTATTTATTATGTTGCCGCTATAACAGCAAATAATAAAAATAAAAATAATTTAAAAATTAAAGGGAGCTCCCCAACTAGAAAAGTGTTTTACGATAATACGGAACCCTGCATTCGCGAGTCCGACTCGCACTTAGCCGGTTATTTATGTATTTTTCATAAATTTGCACTTACACTTCGCACTTATCTTCATAATAAATTTCAGCAGTTATCACCTGTACCCAGATTATGTCCAGCTGTATTAGCATCTTAGTTTAAATGAACTAAATTCATTCTGTGGACAGAAATAATTTCGATCATGCTTCAGTTCATCAGTAGGCGAGCTATCATGGACTAATAGTAAACCCTGCTAAAACACAGGTTGCAATCATAGGGAGCAAAAAAATTACATGTCGATTAGACTACTAACATCTGCTTAAGGTTACTCTGTACGGTATAGATTTAGATTATGCTAGGCAGGTTAAAAACCTCGGCTTAATATTGGCTGATGATCTTAGTTGGATGCTGCAAGTTAATAAGGCCCGGAAACGTATTTTTAGCACGATGTATTCATTGAAGCTCACGAAAAAATTTATCCATCAGGTGGCCAAGGTTACGCTAGTAAACAAAGAGTTGCTTTCACTTTTAGATTAGGCTGATATTGCTTATCCAGATATAACTGAGAAACTGTTTGTCAAACTCGCCGTCTACTCAACTTGTGCTATATTTTTTTCCTGTGCAAGTTTGATCATATATAACAGTCTCGCTCAAGGCTTAAGTGGCTCGACATCAGTTTTTACATTCTATACGTTATACACATTTTAACCACTTTGTATGATATTCTTCACAATTTTTGGTCCCCAGCTAATTTGAAAGAGCTTTTTTCATACTTAGGCTTATCCCGTTTGATAGTCAACAAACTCTTAACTATCTCAATATATAAATCTACATCGGATTCTTTTACGATATCATCAATTACAATTTGGAATAATCTTCCACGAGATTTATATATTCTCAATAAATACAATTAAATGTAAGACTGAAGTATATTATTTAAGATTATACCACAGAATAAATGATAGTTAAAAGAACAGAAGGCTCACTCTCTGATAGCAAACTTGCGAGTTTAAACTAAGTTACAACGTCGCTAATTTTCATAATACTTTGCACGCCTCGGAAGTCACATTGGTGAATTAGCCTACGTTTATTTCGTAGAAAAAAATAATTGTGGCACGCGTATTAAATCAAAATACATCTTACGTCCGCGTACGAGTGTCTTTATCACTTAGCCCATTACGCGGCTTTGTTAAGACTGCTTCTACTGTAGGGTTAGGTGTTGTGAGAAAACAAATTGAATTCTATGAAATTAGTTGATAGTAGAAAACACAGATGTGTTGTGCAATGTATTTATTTTTGTTATTTAAGTACCTGTATGCTATTCAGTATCTTTCGGCTTTTTGAGAGGCAACTGAATACTACTTGAATACTGAAGGCTACTTGAATAAAAACTCAAAAATAAAAAATATCAAAAGTGCCTAAACACTTATTAAAAAATTTTATTTTCATGTTAACGTAAGGCGCGCTTCAGCTCGAGCGGGCGCGTGGTCAATATCATCATCATTACAGCCCTTCAAATGTCCACTGCTGAACATAGGCCTCCCCCAACGAATGCCACAAAGCACGGTCCTGAGCCACCTGCATCCAGCGACTTCTTGCATATCTTACCAGGGCGTCACTCCATGTAGTGTATGGACGTCCTACACTTCGCCCGCTGGTACGAGGCTGCCACTCGAGAACCTTTTTTCCCCATCGGTTGTTGGTTCTTCGAGCTATATGGCCGGCCCATTGCCACTTCAGCTTACTAATCTGTTTGGCTATGTCGGTCACTCTGGTTCTACTGCGGATATCCTAATTTCTAAGTTTATCATGCAGAGAAACTCCGACCATAGCCCTCTGCATAGCACGCTGAGCGAACTTGAGCTTCGTCATCTGGCCAGCAGTGAAGGACCACGTCTCAGTTCTATAGATCATCACTGATAACACGCACTGGTTGTACAGTCTCGTTTTTAAGTTTTGAGGTATACCTGACGAGAAGATGTGCCGTAATGTCCCGAACGCTGCCCAACCGAGTTGAATCCGTCGATTGACCTCTCGGTCGAAGTTGGACTTACCTAGTCGGACTATTTGTCTCAGGTAAACATACTCATCAACAACTTCGAGCTTAGTGCTCCCAACAACTACCGGCATAGGTGTGACATGGACATTAAACACGATCTTTGCTTTGTCCATGTTCATCTTAAGACCTATCCGTTGGGAAACACTATTGAGGTCATTGAGCATAGTGCTTAGGTCCTCCAGCGATTCTGCTATAAGTACTATATTGTCGGAAAATTGAAGGTGAGTGATGTACTCGCCATTGATATTGATACCGTATCCTTTCCAGTCCAGAAGCGAGAAACTTCAAAACGCCTTCCAATGCAGCGGTGAAGAGTTTCGGGATTTGTACATATCATAGTTGGAGCCATACGCAAGTGTGACTAACGATCCAAGAGGGAGTCTTATCCGACATTATTCCGATGATATCCCGGACGTCAGTCTGACAGAGATTAGAATGACTCTCCAGCACCATAAAAACGGCAAGGCCCCGGGCAAGGATGGAATTACAGCGGAGCTTCTGAAAGCGGGTGGAAAGTCGGTACTTGAATTCCTTCAGAAGCTCTATAATTCCATCCTCCATGGTGGCATTACACCGGAAGCGTGGAGCAGAAGTGCGGTGGTCTTGTTCTTCAAGAAAGGCGACAACGCTCTCTTGAAGAACTACAGACCGATTTCCTTCTGAACCGCGTATACGTGCTGTTTTCGAGAGTCATTACGAATCGTCTCGCGCGCAGACTTGACAACTTCCAGCCTCCCGCACAAGCCGGTTTTCGAAAAGACTTTAGTAGCATTGTCCACATACATACCCTGCAGCAGATTGTTCAGAAGCCAGAGGAGTATAATTTGCCACTTTGCCTTGCGTATGTGGACTATGAGAAAGCCTTTGATTCCGTCGAAATTTGGGCGGTGCTGAAGTACCTTCAGCGGTGCCAAGTTGACTGTCGGTATATCGAAGTGTTGAAGTGCTTGTACAGTAGGGCTACGATGGTTATCCGAGTACAGAACCAGAGTACGAAACCTATTTAATTGCAGAGAGGTGTAAGACAGGGTGACGTCATATTCCCGAAACTCTTCACCGCTGCATTGAAAGACGTTTTTAAGCTACTAAACTGGGAAGGATGCGGTATCAACATCAATGGCGAGTACACCAATCACCTTCGATTTGTCGAAATTTCGACGGCATCAAACCTTTATTATACCTTTATCTGCGCGGTGAATCGTAAGATCTGGTCTGTTGAGTAAGTTTTTCAATGCAATAAATTCATCAGGTGGTTTGGCACAGGCAGGTATTATTGAACTAACGTCTAGATTCAATTTCTCGGAGTATTTCTTTATTAGATCGTTAGTTGTTTTAAGCGTATTAGTTGTAGGGTCTGTTTTGACCTTTACATATGTACTTTCATCCGATAAAAGATGTTGTATTTTTAAATTGTAATCCGACGTATTCATTATAACCGTAGCATTACCTTTATCTGCGCGGAGAATCGTAGGATCTGGTCTGTTGCGTAAGTTTTTCAATGCAATAAATTCATCTTTGGGAAGATTTAATTTCAGCCCTGAGCTTCGACGTAACAAGGACGAAATGTCTTGACATATGGCCTCAACATCTTTATTAGTAATATTATTTCTATACAGACAGTCCTCAACACTACAGATAATGTTTTCATACGGGACTTTTTGTGGTGTTACTGCGGAATTCATACCTTTAGCCAAAACTTTTATTGTCGCGTTGTCCAGAGATTGTTTTGACAGGTTATAGACCGCACGTTGTTTATTACTCGCGTCTGTTGTCGATGGTTGCCTTCCGTTCTTACGGTGAGATTGGTGTTGGACAAAGAGATTTAAAATATATATATATATATATATATATATATATATATATATATATATATATATATATATACTATAGAGCGGGCATTGGAATAATTTATATACAAAAACTTTAAACTCGTGCTTGCGTGACGCCCTCTAGCTAAAAATAGCAAAACTACGCTATCATTTATTAAGACAACATTTTAGCTATTCCCCAGTAGGTGACGCTTAAAATAATATAAGATCGTTTTAGGAATGTTACCCTTTCGATACCAAAGTATCGATAATGTTGTTGAAGGTTACTAAGCTTGAAATGCTTTAAAATATAATAATAGGGAGTAAAATGATTGTTTCATTGTATAAATCTATTTATCATGACTTCCATTACACGAAAAAAATCACTTTAACTTTTATGCCTCTATTTTATACTGATCCTGCTTTTATATCTTTAAATAATTATAGTGAAAAATTACCTCTTACAATGTAATGACAGTAAAAAATCACCTGTTACAGTGTAGGTAATAGATAATCTCTATTTTACTTATTCTACAATAACTCAGCTTCTAGATTGACAAATCTTTTCAGCTATTAATTGTTTATATATACGCTTTCAAATGGTACTTTCATCTTGTTAACACTTCGGCCCAAGAATGTATGGAGACGTCTTCTTCTCCTTTTGTATTATTTTGTCAATTTCATCAGCTGCACTACTTAAAAGACACTACCCACATCAATAAAAATTGTTATATTAAGTTTTTACCTTATTTCCTAACTCAGGCTTAACCTAAAAATTCTTGAATCTAATATCTTTAACAGTACAATTTTTTTAATGTCACAAGCGTATAGCGCTCTCCTATCACTGTAAGCCAGGATCTATAATGATTTTGTCCTTGAATACCACCAGACAATGAAGCCCGGTATGTAAAAGAGAAGACTTGTTGTATTGCTGAACATCAACACAGCAACTATCCTCAGCATGTTCATAAGCAACACAGAAAATCTCATCATCATGCCTAAAAAAATTTTCCCACCCTTCCACATAAAGTAGGCTACTTAGCATAGTTGGTATATGCTACTCATTTTTGTTAGTATGGGTACTGTATCTTTGACTGTTTTACCTCCTTAAATATTGTAAATGATTAAATCGGCATCCTGTATATAATTTTTATCGATAACCCCAATCGATAAACGTCCATCACAACTTAAAATAAATAGTGACGCTACAGGATAACAGAGGGCGCTTAGTACAATAAAAATAAATTTTCTAGAACAAACTACTAGAAATAATAAAATTTAAAGATTATTCGGTAAATATACGTTATACTTACGATAACAAACCAAAATCACGTTCATTTTTTGCTCCATATCGTAATTTACAATATCTTAATGCACAACCGGGCATATTTTCTATAAAAATATTTTTTAAAGATATGAAAAGAATGCGTCTTAACTTTATGACGATGTCACTAAGACTAACGGAGATATATCCTATAGGACATAAGTTACAGACGACGATTTTGCTGCTGATGTCCGGTCTATTACTACTACTACTTAAATGTCTTTGGCTGGTACATTTTAGTTTTGAAAACAGTAATTCATTTGTTTTTTCCTCATTATTATTTTCTTTGGCGTCGCTTATTACCGCGCAATGGAAAACATGAAATATCGGTATATTTACGAGTACGAGTTCTACCGTGGCACCAGTATTGTAGAAACAGCTCCAATGATTAATGATGTGTACGGCGCTAGTGTCGAAAAAAAAGGACGGTACATTTTTTGGTTCAACGTTTTCGTTCTGGAAATTTCGACCTTCAGAACCAACCCCGTGGACAGCCGCAGACCAAAGTAGAAAATGAAGAATTAAAGGTTATTGTGGAAGCGGATCCATCACAAAGCACTTCAGGGTAAGTAATAAAATTATATTAATCCATTTGAAGCAAATCGGGAAAGTAAAAAAAACTTGACCGATGGGTACCTCATGAATTGAGTGAATCGAACTTGCAAACACGTGTCGACTCATTCCTACGTGTGTCAAGATATCTACTAAAAAAGACATTCGAGGAAGCGCTAAGATCTTAAATCGGGCAAGCAAAAAGTTGTTAATAACGTTGATTCAGCAAAAACGTACCGATCTATGTTTCATTAATAAAACCATAGACAAATCGTCCAGTAATCTAAAGACAGTTTTATCGACATTTGATTATAAGAATTGCATGGAAACTTTAGATAAACATGAAACAACTAAATACAATGAATGCAAAAAAAAACATAAAGATAAATACCAAAAACTAACAACCAAATCAAATGTCCAACACGAAAGACATTTAAGTAGTAGTAGTAATAGACCGGACATCAGCAGTAAAATCGTCGTCTGTAACTTATGTCCTATAGGATATATCTCCGTTAGTCTTGTGACATCGTCATAAAGTCAAGACGCATTTTTTCATATCTTTAAAAAATATTTTTATAGAAAATATGCCCGGTTGTGCATAAAGATATTGTAAATTACGATATGGAGCAAAAAATGAACGTGATTTTGGTTTGTTATCGTAAGTATAACGTATATTTACCGAATAATCTTTAAATTTTATTATTTCTAGTAGTTTGTTCTAGAAAATGTATTTTTATTGTACTAAGCGCCCTCTGTTATCCTTTTTTTTTTCTTTATAGGATAAGGGTGACAAACGAGCACACAGTCCACCTGATGGTAAGTGGTTGCTGCGGCCCATAGACATCTACATCTATCCTCGTTTGCGAATCAAAATGCAGATGCGTTGTCACCCGTGAGGACTAAGAAGGAATGCCTCATTTCCAGTAAAAAGGGCCTCCGGCCACCTACACTCACCAAGCGAAACGCAGAGGTGAACCTCTACTTCACGCTGGTATTCTGTGAGGTCGTGGTACCACCCCGGTTCGAGCCGGCCCATCCGTGCGACAGCAAAAGCTGCCGCGTGGCTCTACCACTGTTAAAAATCCTGTAGCGTCACTATTTATTTTAAGTTGTGATGGACGTTTATCGATTGGGGTTATCGATAAAAATTATATACAGGATGCCGATTTAATCATTTACAATATTTAAGGAGGTAAAACAGTCAAAGATACAGTACCCATACTAACAAAAATGAGTAGAATATACCAACTATGCTAAGTAGCCTACTTTATGTGGAAGGGTGGGAAATTTTTTTTAGGCATGATGATGAGATTTTCTGTGTTGCTTATGAACATGCTGAGGATACTTGCTGTGTTGATGTTCAGCAATACAACAAGTCTTTTCTTTTACATACCGGGCTCCATTGTCTGGTGGTATTTAAGGACAAAATCATTATAGATCCTGGCTTACAGTGATAGGAGAGCGCTATAGGCTTGTGACATTAAAAAAAATTGTACTGTTAAAGATATTAGATTCAAGAATTTTTAGGTTAAGCCTAAAATTAGGAAATAAGGTAAGAACTTAATATAACAATTTTTATTGATGTGGGTAGTGTCTTTTAAGTAGTGCAGCTGATGAAGTTGACAAAATAATACAAAAGGAGAAGAAGACGTCTCCATACATTCTTGGGCCGAAGTGTTAACAAGATGAAAGTACCATTTGAAAGCGTATATATAAACAATTAATAGCTGAAAAGATTTGTCAATCTAGAAGCTGAGTTATTGTAGAATAAGTAAAATAGAGATTATCTATTACCTACACTGTAACAGGTGTCATTACATTGTAAGAGGTTATTTTTCACTATAATTATTTAAAGATATAAAAGCAGGATCGGTATAAAATAGAGGCATAAAAAGGCAAAGTGATTTTTTTCGTGTAATGGAAGTCATGATAAATAGATTTATACAATAAAACAATCATTTTACTCCCTATTATTATATTTTAAAGCATTTCAAGCTTAGTAACCTTCTAAATAAAACTAATTTTACGGATTTTATCGCGTGTATTAACTTATTTTTATCTTCCCGACGTTTCGGGTGCTTTCCAGCACCCGTGGTCACGGGGGACTGAGGTGTGTCAAGCACCCGAAACGTCGGGAAGATAAAAATAAGTTAATACACGCGATAAAATCCGTAAAATTAGTTTTATTTAAATGCTACACATTTAATAAATAACAACAACACAACAAATAAATGTTCGCGTAAATATAAGAAATCATTAGTAACCTTCAACAACATTATCGATACTTTGGTATCGAAAGGGTAACATTCCTAAAACGATCTTATATTATTTTAAGCGTCACCTACTGGGGAATAGCTAAAATGTTGTCTTAATAAATGATAGCGTAGTTTTGCTATTTTTAGTTAGAGGGCGTCACGCAAGCACGAGCTTAAAGTTTTTGTATATAAATTATTCCAATGCCCGCTCTATAGTATATATATATTTTAAATCTCTTTGCTACCAGCTAAAGGAATTTATAAATTTAAATTTCTAATTCTTAACCAAAGAGGAGATATTTCAGATCAAAGTGGTCAGTACGACAAAACGCTTATTTCATATGTAAGGAACTAATACTATAATAACCCTTTTTATACATTTTCATTCTAACAAAACATTTAAACTTGGTAATAGAGAGAGACTGTAAACTTTTCGGGACCTTGTTGTAATAGCGTATACATTGCCCCAAGAATTAATTACTGACTCTGTGGAGTCGAGAAACTGGTATCACTAGCTTGTGTCTGTTCCTAGTATTTACAGAGTTTATATCACTTTTTTTTATTAAAGCTACCTTTGTTTTTGTGAACATACATTAAATTTTCGTAAATATACTGAGAGGCCAAAATTAATATATTTATTTCTTTCAATTTATCTTTTAGAGAGTCTCTCAGTTTTAGATTGTAAATATAGCTCTAATGGCCCTCTTCTGTTAAACAAAAATAATTTCTGAATCATAACAAAATCCCATAAGACATTATGCTATGGAAATAACTGAAATGAACTCCTCTATCTCTATCGACACCAGTGAAACCCCTAACCTTTTTTACAGCATAGACTGCAGAACTTAGTCTGCTTGCTAGTTTGGATATATGGGGGCCCCACTGAAGCTTTGCATTGAGAGTGATGCCAATAAAAATAGTGCATTCTACAGGGCTAAGTTCCTCCCCATTTAAAAGCACATTGGTATTCAGATTTTTAACATTTAATGTTGTAAATTTAATACATTTAGTTTTATTTCCGTTTAAATTTAGATAAGTAACGTTAAACCAACGTACTATATGTAATGTAGCGTTATTTACTTCATCACATTTAAATAATTGACGTTTAAGTTTAAAAGTCAAGGAAGTATCATCAGCTAATAATATTATATCATGATTATCCCCGAAAAAGGAAGGTAAGTCATTTATATACACTAGAAATAGGAGTGGGCCGAGAATCAAGTCCTGATACCTGACACTCATTAGTAAAGGTGACCCGGAAGAACTTTTATCATTGATAATTACTTTCTGCATTTTACTACTTAAATATGAAATAATAAGTTTAAGCATTGTGTTCTTGACACCATAGTACTGTAGCTTCCTGATTAATGTCTCATAGTAAACACAGTTGAAGGCCTTGGAAAGGTCATAAAATATACCCAAAGCATCTTTTGAATTCTCCCATGCACAAAAAATATGTTTAACAAGCTCCACTCCAACGTCAGTTGTCGAGCGACCACTTGTAAAATCAAATTGATTTTTATGAAGCAATTTATTAATAATAAAGAAACTTAACATCTTAATATATAATTATACATTTTTTAAATTTAATTATTTTTTGTAGTACAGAAATTGGTCTAAAATTGGATCAGAAAAAATCAAATCGAGTTAAATTATTGTTAATATTCAATTTAAAATCTGAGTTGCGCGGTTTGACCTTGCCTGTTTCATTATTTATTATTCCTCAGGTAATTTTAATTTTGTTGGATTCAGTTTTAATTGAAGTTTTGAGAAAATAAGGTTTTAAATAAAATCGTGTAAAGAAAACGAATTATTTATCATAATAACTTTGAACTTTACAGTGTGATGAACGAAACCGTCTTATATGTGTTTATTTAAAGTTTCATCACTTCTGGTTAAAAGTATTTCTATTATTTTTAAAAAAATACCTGGTTCCTTTCTGCAAAAATGCACTTATCGCCGCCCCCGGAGAATAAAATGGTTACTGATATTATCATAGTTTTAGTGTTATTCAATATTTGAAGTCTACGGTTTCTAATACATCTACACAATTTTTTTTCGTAACTATCCAGCCATTATTCAAAAAGTTATAAAATAATGCAATAATATTTGTTACTTTATCTAGCACACAAATCTTCGTGAAAAAAAATATAATATGAATTTAGTGAAACAGTTAGTTTCTTCATTAAAGATACGACAAAAACTATTGGAATTATATTCTCGGAAAAAAATCGGCAAAATAATTGTGAACAATATTGTCATTTTGTTTTCTTAAAATCCGCTTAGGCTCGGCAACTAACATGTCCTTAGTAAATAGGTGCAATGTAGTAGGGTTGTTGTTATTTTTGATTTTGAGTGTTAATTCAGTTTTATTGTAGTGAAAAATGTATTTAATCGAAAAAAGAGGAGCGATAGAAATTGACATCTGTTTATGGCAATTTCTCTTAAGTGAAGTTGAAAGAGGCATCAAAACTATTTCTTTTTACTCTGACGGTTGCTGGGGCCAGAATAAAAATAGATTTATATTCGTTTTTTATATGTTTGTCGCTCAGAAACTTCAAATCAATATTAAACACTGATTTTTTGAAACCGGTGATGGTCAAAGCGAAGGTGAATCCATGCACTCTAACATTGAACGTGAATTAAAGCATAGAGTTGTATACACTCCAGAACAGATGTACGCAATTCTTGATAATGCAAAAGTTAATGGTGAGAAGAACGATGTGAAGAAAATGGTGCAGAGTGAGTTCATAGATATAAAAGAATTAATTAAAAACAAGAACTGGACCAAAGATGAGGAAGTAAAGATAATTGCATGATCTAAAGTAATGGAAGATTGAAACTTGCATACAACAAACCTCTACCAGTAAGCAAGGCTTTAACAACGATCTTATGAGTTTTTGTAGGACAGAAGCTATACCGACTTACTACCATGTATTTTACAATTCTCTCACTTTTATAAATAGTACTGATGACCAATTAAAAGAAAATAATGATTAGGAAGGGCAGAGGGTGGTGCTGAATCTCTGGTGGGGTTCGATTTCTACCTAAGACGACTCGACCTGGCAACATATAACGCACGCACCCTGGGAACTGACGAGAAGATCCTGGGGCTGGAAAAAGAAATGGATAAGTTGCGCTGTAATATTATACGATGTAATATTGTAAGATTATACGAGGTCCGAAGAGAGGGGTAGGACACGGTAATCCTCGAATCCAGTAACTTTTTCAAAGGTATATTTGGAATAAGGCAACGGAAATCAAGGGGCTAGCAGCTGGTCAACTTTATGGAGAAATAAGGAATCTTTATGACGAACAAATTCTTTCAGAAGCAGACCCACAGGACGTGGACCTGATCGAACCCAACGTTTCGATGAAAAATGAGATTGATTTCAATATGACGACTAAACGACAACTGTTCTGTGATGTCTCAGTGATCGTGAGGGTGAAAACTGGCAGCGATCACCAAATGGTTAGAGCCTAACCATTACCGAACCTAAACGTATAGTTGTCGAGGGTTCGTCTAATGAAGTCAACGCTCCGTCCACCTCGTGCCCTGATCCAAAGTCCCGAAAACTTTCAGCTAGAGTTACAAAACCGTTTCAAGTGCCTAGAAAGTTGCAATGCAGTCGACGATATGAACGAGAAGCTCGGGGAAACTATCCATGCGGTCACAGCAATGTTCTGCAAGACCCGCCGCAGAAAAACACAAAAACTCTGCGATCTACATTCTTAATCTCATGGCTGTTAGACGGGAAATGAAGCTGCAGTCTTCAGTAGATTTGACAGTATTAACATCAATGGCGAGTACATCACTCACCTTTGATTTTCCGACGATAAATTCCTTATAGCAGAATCGCTGTAGGACCTAAGCACTATGCTCAATGACCTCAAAAGTGCCTATCAACGGATAGGTCTTAAAATGAAAATGGACAAAACAAAGATAATGTGTAGCTTCCATTTCACACCTATGCCGGTAGTATTTGGGAGCACTAAGCTCGAAATTGTTGACGGGTATGTTTACTTGGGACAAATAGTTCGACTGGGCAAGTATAACATCGACCGAGAGGTCAATCGGCAGATTCAACTCGGCTGGGCAGCGTTCGAGAAATCCCGACACATCCTATTGTTATACCTCAAAACTTGAAAATGAGATTGTGCAACCAGTACATGCCAGTGATGACCTATGGGTCTGAGTTGATGTAGATGTAGTCCTTCATTGCTGACCATATGATGAAGCACATGGTTGCTCAGCAAGCTATGGAGAGTGCTATGCTCGGGGTTTCTCTGCGTGAGAAACTTAGAAATGAGGTTATCCGCAGAAGATCCAGAGTGACTCACATAGCCAACTGATTAGTAAGCTGAAGAAGCAACGGGCCGGCCATGTAACTCGAAGAACCGACAAACGATGGGGAAGAAAGTTTTTTAAAGTTTATTATGTCTATTTTTAACCAAGAAAAACTGATTCAGTACTTTAATATTGTTTATTATAATAATTAATAATAAAAAACTTGAGAAGAATTTTTTTACTGTTTAATTATTTTAATTTTCAATAAACCAATAATTGATTACTATATCATTGTTTTATTGTCACCCCGGAATAAAAGTTCAGGATTCTATTACTGTTCAATTTATTTTCAGTATTAACTAGAATACAATGCCAAATGATATTGTTTTCCGTTAATTAAGCCTCTATTATTCGTTGAATAGTATTGTAAAACAGTAATGTGATACTCTCAATCTCTTGAAAGTAACGAGAATAAAATTCTAAGTGTTGTTAGTAAATTAAACCAACAACTGAATTACAGTAACTTTTTAAATTCTAAGTATCTCCAGTTCGGATAATCTTGATGTAACCTATTTTAAACATTATAAAAGTTAAAAAATTTGCTCTCATTGAGCATTTTTTGCCTCTCTACAACTATTGCTTAGCAAGTTAAAGTCAAAAATCGTTTTTTTATTTTTACTGAAAAATCGTGATTTTAAGGATCTTCTTCAATTTCTTCTTCAAGCTCAAAATCTATAGGGCCTGAAAAGCTTTCCATGTCCTCAATTTAGTCATCTCTGATCAGAATAACATAAAATTAGTGGGCGTCTTGAAGTATGTATATATCCACATCAATTTTGTGTTTCAATTGTTAATTGTGTTTAAATTATACTGTGTATTAAGTAAAACGTAAGTTACTTACCTAAATAAATTATATTTAAACGTTCGGATTTTAATAACGTACATATTGTTTGAACATTACATATTGCCATTCTGGTTATCCCTTCTTATTACATAATTTTTCAGTTCGGTTTTACATATTTAAAGCTTTTCTTAAGCGTTTCATTCAAAATCTACAAATATAACCTAACACCATAACTTTTTGTCTTTATTTACACTGCTACTTCTGTATTCAGTAGAAGTTCTAGTTTTAACATTTTTAACTAATAAATATGTAGAAAGGGTAATTGAGAATAGTACAGAGACTAATCTTGTAGTTAGGAATAATAATTAATTCGTTTACACGAATTAATTAATCAACGAGTCGAGGATAAACTAGTAACGGAATACGACAAGCGTACCGTTCCACGTCAGAGCCAAGACTGTCTTAACGGTGGCCGCTCCGTCCGTTTTATACAAGCAGGACGGGCGGCACCGCAGGTGCAATGCCGCAGGTGTGCGGTACACGTGTCTTTTATAAGAATTCTGTCTAGATAGACAGACGCCGCCGCACCTGCAACGGTGCAGGTGCCGTCACGGCCATGCTGACATGCGTGCGTCCTCGCACGCGCTCCATCACAATCTTACTTATCTGTAGAAAGGAAAACATCGTTCGATCATCCTGATAAAACAGTGTCTGGTCCGGTCCACATTGACCCTTCAGATTTGGGCGACAATCAGTTTTGTTCCGGCAGTAATCCCTACAAAACTTTAATCATCTTTATGCTAGATCGGAATGATTAGTCTGTAGCTTTTTCTATTTTCTCTCTTTTTTTTCAAGTACTGTTTTTGCTAGTTCGGAATCACTATTCCCTATAGCTGTATCATTGGACCGGCAGAAAGCCCTGCAATGATTATTTGCTAGTCCGGAATCACTATTCCCTGTAGCTATATCATTGGACCGGCAAACGCCCTGCAATGATAGTAAGAACCACTTTTTTTTTCTTACTCTCTTTTTTCAATTCAGTATAAAATAGTTACAGACCAACCATACCGCAAACGTGTCCCTGTCACAATCACACAAAAGTGTATCGTGAGGGACGTAGTGACATGATAACACCTAAATATGTAAACCAACAGCAACACGACACATCCCAGTGCAGAACAAATTAGCCTCTCAGCGACACCATCTTCTTTTCTTGCACTAGAAGAATTACTCCGCTACAGTGATGCAACCTCTGTATTTTTTAGACACACAGACAAGGCTACCTTCGACTGTCGCGCGTCCTCGTGCGGTTGACAGTGAACAGCATACGGTATATCAGTTATCACCACCTGCTAACAGATATTAACTCTTGTTAAATATTACAACGGTCGACCATCCCAGACTTCATTTAAGTCATGAACGCGCCGATATGGCTACCTCCAGGCAAACTGACTCCAGCTTTTCGTTCTGCTGCGTTCGTGCCACATTCGCGCCAGCGAGCTGTCGCGCCGTAATAGCGGTAGCGAATCGTCGCACTGCTTTGCAAAATTAAAAGGAATCGAGACAAATGTATTGCAAACCATGGAATTCCGAGCTTCCAAAATTCATCACATATTCTCTTAAGAAACGGCAACTGTATGACATTTGAAAACATTGCAAAAAATGGAAACTATGTGTAGAGACAGATACCACAACATATTTCGAAGGGAAGGAGGCAACTGCGCAAAATCTACGAAAGTCGACCTCAGACGTCCATTTACAACGCCAAAGCATCATTTGTTCGGCGGCCGCTTAAATTGCCCTGCCGTAAGATCAGCCGATAAGTTACCGACTGTAGCGGTGTAGGCTCAATCTTACCAGCGCTCGGCCGTACCTGACCATGTTCGATTAGCCGTCACAACATCTTCCTCATTGATCATTGTTGTAGAGACTTCTACGAATCCCTTGACATCAAACCTTAATCTTGTCGACGACACAATATTCGGAGCAAACTGCAACACTGATCAACACATTAGAACACAAAAATGTCACTTATTATTTTCAATTCATTGCGTGTTAAAGTTAATCCTTTATTTTGGTACATCCCTTAAACGTTTTGAACTTCAAAATATAGCAAATGATAATCATGTTTCGCGTGAACTATCAAATTACAACATAACTTGAATAAGTTATTTAGAAAGCCTCCAACTTCTTTCGACATTTGTTAACATATTTAGGTACATCAAGAAATAATGAAAATACTTGCGGGGTACTTTTAATACAAATCGAACAAATTAAAAAAAAAGTTAGCTTAAATAATTTCACTTTATCTTTTCTTTACACTTTAATGATACGAAAATATCGTAAGTAGCATAGCAAATTTCATTACGGTATTTAACATAAAAACAGATTCATCAATGCGGAATGCATTACAGTCTTTCACAAATGTAATAATCCTCATACTATTCGAAGAATATATGTGGGCGAAAATGGGGACTTTATCCCACTTCTGATGTAGAAAGGGTAATTGAGTATAGTACAGAGACTAATCTTGTAGTTAGGAATAATAATTAATTCGTTTACACAAATTAATTAATCAACGAGTCGAGGATAAACTAGTAACGGAATACGACAAGCGTACCGTTCCACGTCAGAGCCAAGACTGTCTTAACGGTGGCCGCTCCGTCCGTTTTATACAAGCAGGACGGGCGGCACCGCAGGTGCAATGCCGCAGGTGTGCGGTACACGTGTCTTTTATAAGAATTCTGTCTAGATAGACTGACGCCGCCGCACCTGCAACGGTGCAGGTGCCGTCAAATACATAGCAAAATGAATACTTGTAATGCCAAGACGCGCCAGCTTGAGACCCACCTCGAGCTCGCGCTTCAGAAACTAAAGGTGGGCAAGGAGCAGTGTGAAACATTACTAAAAGAAAGGGATGACAATAAAAAAGAAATAGTTGAAATAATTAAAAAGAATACACAATTCAAGTGTGACATTGTAATGTTAAACACAGATTATCTTAATGTATTAAAAGAAAGAGACCAGCTTCAGGGAACGGTCAATGAGTTTGATCAGTGCAGCAAGGAATATGAGGAAGCTCTCAAATTCATCGCTGCATTGCAATTACAATTGAATGAAGCCCAAGAGAAAATTTTATAACTAAACAAAAACTTAGATAACTTAAAAGCGTCCAAAACTTAGAGTCTGTTCCATGAACTTGTAGAATGCACAACGTCTCAAGAATCCTCAAAATTGTTACAAACATCATCAACAGTGGATTTGACAGGTGAAGATGCCTTCATATCGGGAACAGCAGGTTGAAACACTTGCAGTAACAATAAATTAAAAAAGCTACATTAAAATTAATAAATACATTAAAACAATTGCAAAAAACATAAAAAATTAAATAAGTATTAAAAATCATGTTAAGTTATGTAAAGAAAAACAAGAATTAATTAAAAAGGTCAAAATATATTCAATTGAGGTGGATAGCATAAGGAAAAGTTATGAGACTGACATGGAGTACCTTAATTCAGAAATTCCTTCACTTCATAATGCATTACAAGTTTTGACAAATAAATATAAATTAGCTCAAAATAAAATAAAGGAACATATACTGGCCATGAACGTACTGGTGACACTGTGTAAATATAATGAGGAACGATTTGAGTCATTAGTAAAACATCAGTGTGAGTGTTAGCGCTCATTACCGGTTACTTCAGGGACAGTATGTGTTAATAATATGGAGAAAAAGAATCCCTCTCCTACTTATAAACTCCATGACAGTTCCAGAACAATAAATAATTTGAATAATTTAAATGTTAGCAAAAATAATATTTTTGTGTACAGTGATGGTATAGGTAAAAACTTAGGTTTAGTATTAAATAACTGTCTAAAGGAACACCAAATTACTAATTATTGTATACCTGGAGCAACATTTAGTCAAATTATGAGTAAAATTCTAATAAGTAGCCATAGTCTTAATAGTATATTGATACTTCTTATTGGGAAAAGAGGCAATGTGAATAAAACACAATTATTGGATTATATTGAAATTCTAAATAATTTAAATGTTTACAAGATTATTTTGTTTACATTGCCTTACTTATGGGGTCTGCCACAAGAAAATAAATTAAGACATGACTTAAATATCCAAATGAATAATTTAATAGGCAATAATTATGTAAAACTGACACATAATTGTAATAATTATAAATTTCATTTAATTGATTTAAATAATTTAACTAAGAAGTTTTTGACAAGAGATAGGTATTACCTATCAAAGTGTAGTTTAAGACTGGTAGCAAATACGCTATCTTATTATTTATATTTTAACTTAGCCAATGATTTGGCTACCTTGACACCTGCTTCTTTTGAGCAATAAAATAATTTTACATTTGATTCGGAACCAGTTCCAAGTAATTTAAAAATAAGATAATAAGACAATAGAGGTAATCTCTAGCAAAGATAATTTAAATAGCTTTGAATGCAACTTACCAATACATAATTATGTAATTTGACAAAATAACAGTAATAAAAACTGTATCAACCTGGTGCATCAAAATATACAAGGTATGTTAGGCAAAGAATTAGAAATTGAATTATTTTTAAATAGTAACAGTATACATATTCTATGTATTACTGAACATTGGTTGAAAGATTACAACTCCATATTTAATTTCAGTAATCACCGGGTGGTCAGTTCGTTTACTAGAGATACTAAGTTACGTGGTGGCTCCTAAATATTAGCTAATAAATCCTTATCATGTAAAGAACGTAAACACATTGTGAGCCTCTCTGTTGAGCGTACTGTAGTAATGGCATACCTTGAGCTTAAGCACCTTATTGTTGTCAGTGTTTACAGACCCCCATGTTCAAATCATGATGCCTTTGAAAAGGTTATGGAAGAAGTTTTAGTTAAACTTAATAAGCAGAATAAATCTCTTGTAGTGTGTGGAGACTTTAATATCAATCTCCTGGAAACGTCTTCCATCAGTATTAAATTTTGCTCTTTGTTTAAATCCTATAATCTTGATAATTTATTCTTTGAAGCTACACGTATTGCAGGGTGTAGAGCAACTTGTATTGATAATATTTTTACAGGTATTGTACCAATCAACAAATCAATAATTCAAAAACTTAGTTCAGATCACTGTGGACCATTTCATTTCATTTCATTACCTTATATGCACACAAAACAGGTAATTGGGAAAAGTGTGTTTGGTCCTATTAATACAAAACACCTGAAGAGATTTAGAAATAATATGGTAAAAAAATCTTCCATCACTTTTTTATATGAACAATGCAGACTATTTATATGGAGAATTATTTACAATATAAAAATTAAATTAAATACAATAAAAGCAATGAATTTAAAAAAAACATTTACTTCTAAAACATTCTCCAGAAACAGTCGCAAGGCATTTAATGAGTGAGCGACAGTAGTAATTCATAAAATCAGACGAAGGTTATATAACCTATACCATGAAAGATCATACAATCTTTCCGATTCTTTTAAAGAATATGTTAAAAATTATTCTAAAATGTTTAAAAGAATTTGCTCCACAGCCAAATCGTTACATATTAGCAACAAAATTAAGACGGCTAAGAATAAAATTAAAATGACGTGGAATATAATTAACAAAGAAACCGGTAAAGACTAACCTCGTAACTCCAACTATCAATTAAAAATTAACAATTTATTTACTAAATCAAATCAAGAAGTCGCAGCGGTGTTTAAGAAATATTTCACTGATATTCCTATCTTGACAATCGAGTCATTGAATTCTTTTCCAACTGTCGCCGAGTCATCACTCAAACAGAATGTTAACACCTGTTTAAAAGAATTTAGATTTGAAAAAGTACTATCGTAAGATGTTGTAAAATACTTCAAAACTATTGATGTAAAGAAAACCGCAGATTTGTGGGGGATTTCCGTTACAGTTATTGCGTCTATAATAGATTTACTTGCACTTCATCTTGCTATTATTTTTAATACTTGTATCGATTCTGGTGCATTTTCTGATTTACTGAAATATAGTAAAGTAATACCTTTATTTATATCTGGTAGTACATTGGACCCCACTAATTTTAGATCATTTTCTGTACTACCAACTCTCAGTAAAATATTTGAAAAATAACTTTGGATCAATTCTTAATTTTTTTAATACAAATAAATTACTTCATAAAAAATCAATTTGGTTTTACAAGGGGTAGCTCGACGTCGGACGCCAGTGTTGAGCTTATGAAATATATTTTTAATGCCTGGGAGAATTCACAAGATGTCTTAGGTATTTTCTGTGATCTTTCCAAGGCTTTCGATTGTGTTCATCATGGGACATTAATCAGGAAACTACAACATTACGGTGTAAAAAATTTAGCGCATAGACTTATTAATTCATATTTAAGTAACAGAATTCAAAAAGTAGTGATTAATGGTAAAGGTTCCTCCGAATCGGTAGTATCAATGGGCGTTCCTCAGGGCTCGATTCTTGGCCCATTCCTGTTTTTAATCTATATTAATGACTTACCTTATCTTGTAGGGGACAATCACGATATAGTATTATTTGCTGACGATACCTCTTTAATTTTCAAACTCAAACGACAGTTAATTAATTACGACGATGTAAATAATGCTCTATCGAAATTGGTACATTGGTTTAACGCCAACAATATGCTCTTAAACGGCAATAAGACAAAGTGTATTAAATTTACAATACCTAATGTAAAACATTCGAATACCAATGTGCTGTTAAATGGGGAGGAGTTAAGTCTTGTGGATACCACTGATTTTCTTGGTATTACTATTGACGCGAAACTTCAATGGGGCCCCCGTATATCTAAATTAGCAAGCAGACTTAGTTCTGCAGCATATGCTGTAAGAAAGATTAGAAGTCTCACAGATGTTGAGACAGCTAGATTAGTGTATTTTAGTTACTTTCATAGCGTAATGTCTTATGGAATTTTGCTATGGGGTAATGCGGCTGATATTGAAGGTATAATGTTTTTCAAAAGAGAGCCGTACGGGCGGTTTATAACCTTAATTGTAAAGAGTCCCTTAGAGAAAAATTTAAAGAAATAAACATATTAACTTTGGCATCGCAATATATTTATGAAAATGTAATGTATGTGCATTATAACATAAATAGCTTCAATAAGAATAAAGATGTGCATACTCTAAATACTAAGAACAAACATAAGCTTGTAATGCCAGTTACTAGACTCCACAGAATCAGTAATTCATTTATGGAGCAATGTATACGCTTTTACAACAAAATCCCAGAACATATTCAAAGTTTGTCAATAAACAAGTTTAAAAGTTTTACTAAAGAAAAACTGTACAAAAAGGGTTATTATAATATCAAGGAATACATGAATGAAAAAAACCCCTGGGAATACGGTGATCGCCACCATGCTGGTTCTGTGAATAATCATTTAAAAATTGTATAAACAAAATTATTGTTAAGTGAAATTATGTTTAAAAAAAAGTCCCGCTGGGTTTTTTGCTGGTTCTTCCCAGGACTGAGGTATTTTCCGAACCAGTGGTAAATAAAAAATGGCTTTCAATATGTATTATGTAATAATCAATATTGAATAAACAATAATGCTATTCTATTCTATTCTGAGATGCAAAATGATTTTAAGGTCCTTTAACTTGGTGTCAGAAATGAGATTCGGCCAAAGAGGTTCTATCACCTCCTTAGATATCTCAAAACTTGTCCTGCCTCGAACACTATGTTTATGTTGATCTTATTAAAATCTTCGGTGAAGCTGCTTGTCATGTATATGTAATTCATTTCATTTTTCCTTAGCATTATTTCTTTAGTTGAAAGTCATGAAATCTTTTTTTCTGTCGACGATCTTTTTTCTATTTGTTGTGTTTTTCTCTAATATTGAGTAGATAAAAATCTTAAATTTTCATTCTGTGTACTTTTAAGAGATTGTTTCTTCGCTTGAACGTGGTAGAGCCATGCTGCAGCTATATTATGGTTGTAGCACGAATGGGTCGGCTTGACCGGGAAAGAACCACGCTCTCGCAGAATACCAGCGTAAAATAGCAGCTTAACGCTGCTGTGTTTCGTATGGTGAGTGTAGAGAACCAGAGACCCTTTTTACCGAAAACGACGCATTCCATCTTGGTCCTCACGGGTGACAACGCATCTGCATTTTGATTCGTAATCGAAGATAGATGTAGATGTATATGGGCCACAGCAACCACTTACCATCAGGTGGACTGTGTGCTCGTTTGTCACCCTTATCCTATAAAAAAATGTTTATTTTTGGTAGTTCAATAGATATTAGATGTCAAAATACTCTATAACAGAAAACGGACTTTATTTGGAACTTGATCTTAAGAAATAGATTTAATCTCTTCTTGCATCTTTATGAGGAGTACAAAGCACGATTTTCTGGCAGTAAGAAATATCTCAAGAATAGGTCGATGAGCGTTTGCGTTGGATCTCACTTGCTTTCAGCAATTTTGTGGTCTCTTTATTTTTACGTTTAATTTAATTGCGCGCTTGTACAGAACGCTACATGATGTAGATGACGATGGAAATACAAAATAATATTTTGACATTTACAGATTAAGTAGTGTTAGTATGTACTATGATCGCATGCCTACATGCTGGCTTGGTCTGACGGCTATTTTCCAGGTATCAGGTAATCAAGGCACGTAAAAACATTATTCAACTGACGCTAATTCTCCCAGCTGATTTTTACGCACATGTTAAATAATATCGTTAAAATCAGAGATCAATACTCTCATACACTTTCTGTCGGCAGTATCTCTTTGCTCATACTTTAAAGCTCTCAAAAAATTACTCAATTTGAATTTCATTCTGAAGCTCCATTTTATATATGTTAGCCAGAAAACTATTTTACAACATTTTACAAGAAGACAGACCGACCCAAGGGGTCAATAATGCGCTAAGCCCAATTTTAATGCCTCTCTGGTTATGAGCTGCTATTATTTTAATGGATGTATTCAAATGAAAATTTTATGCTCTGTATAAAAAACGTAATCTTAACGCCACGAAGGTCATTCCTGACAGGAAACTGATATAAGAGAGCGTTATTAACAGATATCAATCAGTAATTTTTTAGACTTCAGTGTGTGAAAATAGAACCGATGGCTTTAACACTGGCAGTTACAATTGTGCTTATTACAATATTTGCGTTTTATTTTCGATTAAGATATGGTCATGCAGGACGTTTACTGTCTCGCATACCTGGGCCTCGAGGATGTCCCCTTTTGGGAAATGCTTTGACATGTATGGTTTCTTCAGGTAAGGTAATTAACCTATTATAGGGTATTAATTGACTTTACATATTTAATGTGTTTTGATTTTGATTGTGATTTGAAAATTTTCGTGTTTTTAAAATGAGCTCGTTATCGTAAAATAATATTTGAAATACTTCTCTTGTTCAGAAACTTCTTAATATATAATGTCGTTCAAACAAATATTAATAAAAAATAATTCAGTTCATTTCAACTTAACATTAAAAGTTTTAAAACCTTCAATATGTCTATTTAATAGGTATATTTGTAATAGGTATACTAAATCAATTAGTTCACCGTTTTGACTCATATTATTTTCAGAGGAAATGTTTCTGCTTTCAAGATCCTTTTATCGTATGTATGGAAATATAAGTAAATTGGAAGCATTTGGTGTAAGAGTTGTAAACGTAAATAGTGCGGACGATGTTGAGGTATGTATAGTTGTTTGTCAGTTTTAGTATTATTGGAAATGTAATGTACCGTCTAGTGGCGGTGTTTGGATATCCAAGGATACCCCATATCGTCCAGTACGTGTCGTAAAAGGATATAAAGGGAAAGAAATTAGGAGTTGAGCAACAGCGTCTTGTTAATTGCAAAAGAACAGCGTCTTTTTAATTACGTGGTAGAGCCATGCTGCAGCTATATTAGTTGTTTATAGTAGTTGTAGCACGAATGGGTAGGCTCGACCGGGGAAGGGCCACGCTCTCACAGAGTACCAGCATCAAATAGCAGCTTAATACTGCTGTGTTTCGTATGGTGAGTGTAAAGAACCGGAGACCCTTTTTACTGGAAAAGAGCATTCCATCTTAGTCCTCACGGGTGAAAACGCATCTACATTTTGATTCGCAAACGAGGATAAATGTAGATATCTATGGGCCACAGCACCCCCTTACCATCAGGTGGACTGTGTGCTCGTTTGTCACACTATCCTATAAAAAAATTACAATTAGAAAAAAACTGTTGTAGCAATCTACCTGCTAAGCGTAGCAACAATGGCAAAACTAACCCCATGAAGTACGAGCTACAGAAACGGCCGCCAGTATCCGCCGTCCCAGCCATTCCCGGCTACGTTTTAGACCATGGTAACGGCAAGGCAGGCAATATCGGTGGCCATTATAGACGAGTGGATCGAGAAATGTTAGACGCATACACTTATTGGACTACTGAGATGGCCCTGGAGCTAAAAGAAGAGATAGAAAAGTTGAGGTGAAATATAATAGGAGGACATGGTAATATAAAATTCGGCAACTTATTTTGTTACCAGGGGGACATCTGTTTTTCCCAAGGATGTGTTGGATTCAGCGTTCACAAGTCTTTTGTTAAGCATGTTGGGAAGCTTCGAAATATGTGGGTTGCGTACCTTATACTCAGGATCACCAAACTGTAGTCGTTGAGTGTTATGCAGGCACCAATTTTGGCATATTCCGATGGAGAGGTGAAGGATATGTATGAGAATCAATCTAAGCGTTGTACTTACATTTAGACTCAAGGCGTGTTTAAGTTTTCAAATAAGTCTGCCTCCTCTATGTCTTAAAAGCAAATATTAACTTTTAGTGAAAATGAGTGCGTGTTGCCACCTGCGTCCATTTATTTTCCTGAATATTATATATTATAGAATATATTATATAATATAGAATTATAGAATATAAATCAGTGCGATGTCTTGACCGCGCTTTGATTTGACCTTAGACAGCATGTCATCATAATTATCATCATTACAGTCCATCACAAGTTCACTGCTGGACAAAGGCCTCTCCAGGGAATGCCACAAATCACGGGCTTGACTACTACTAACCAGGTCGTCACTCCATCTATTTTGAGACCACCGTATATTTCACTTACCGGTACGGCTGCCACTCGAGGAACTTTCTTCCCCATCGGTTGCCGGTTCTTCGAACTATATAGCCGGCTCATCGCCACATCAGCTTACTAAGCCGTTGCCTTACGTTGGTTACCAGATTTTATCTTAGGAGAACATATTCGTCAACAACTCCGAGCGTTATGCTCCCAACAACTACTGTTAAATGTGTGACATGGAAATTGCGCATAATCTTGTTTTGTCCTTAAACAGCAACTACTACCAAATTAATAATATCTTATTTTTTTATTAGGTTTAAGAAACACATCGTTTTATGTGAGTTGATAATTTGCAATAAATCATTTCAGATTTTATTTTCAACGACACGGTTTAATAGGAAACAGGATCCTTACACATTTCTAAGACCTTGGCTTCGCGAAGGGTTACTAATAAGCAACGGTAAATATTTTGAAATGATTCCTCTATCCGGCACCGACGTTAGACTATTCATTATATCATTCTCCATCGTGGAGTGGGCTTAAATTACTACTAAGGAAATCTCATTAACTTATGTTGTGTCGTGGCAAAGATGAACGGAGAGCTATCTATAAATCAAGACCTAAAATCTCCAGACCTGCCAAGAAGAACAGAAATAACTACAGAGGATTGTGTTAATTTTGCAGTAGATAAAAATGATACACATTCTTTAATATTTTATGTAAAGCCAGTAAGTACTTATAAAAATACAACTCATCCTCAACGGACTACGGCCTATACAAATTGAAATGAAAAAGCCTGTCCAATTTGTGATTTTATATATGGTGTGATGATTGTGTTCATGTTATCCTCTTTAAAAATTAATAAAAATGATAACTTGAAAAAATAAAAATAAAATTTGCTAAATGAAAACTTGCATGCCAATATTTGCGGCGCGGGTAACAATATTATAATGTGATAACAATATCTAGAGTTTAATTTGACCTCTGTTAATCCCTGGTTTCACTCATTAGTTTATCATTCGTTGGTTATAAATATTGATTAAGAAACACAAATGCTACTGCATGTTTGAGGTCACTACGGATACCGTAGCTAACAGCGGGTTTTAAAATACTGCACAAGTGCGTGTCGGTCCACGCACAATGTAGAGGTAGGGTACCGAAGTTGCCGGTCACAATATGTGGGATTTCTAGATAATGAGCATAATAAGTGAGTTTGCGGTTTGACCGTTACAACGACTAAACTGAAGGACTTATTTTCAAATCATACTTATTTTATACAAAAATAATATTTATTGATTCCAAAAATACTTTACATAAACCAAAACCTTATAAAATTTTAAAGGACAAGAACTGATGCAACTATATACTATAATTTGCGTATCTTAAGCCACTGTGCTAGGTTACAGATTTGCATTACAGCTGCTAAGCTCTCCCCGTTTAATACATTCCAAATAGAATAACAAAACCTTAAAAATCACATTTTACCGCAACCTAGAAACGAAATAAAGTGAATAGACGTAAAATAATTAGTTCAGTAAAATCCTACAATTGGCTCAATAAAATTATAGCTAGATTTACTAAAATATTAGTTGTGTGGTACAAGAGCAAGGGAGGAGCGATATGTTATAAATATTTCACACACTTATTGATATTCAAATATTATAGCAAACTTTTACAAGAACTTATTCTAGATTCCACATAAAAATAATTGCTTCAACTAGTGAGTAGTGAGTAGCGGCTAAAATAATATTACATTTCCTTAAAAAAACAAAAAGATATGTTAAGTAAAATGTTTCATAATATACATACATAAACACTCACGCTTGTCACCCAGAGGGTTAGACAGAGACTATGGACTTCCATTTGGCATACACGCTCGTCGGTTAAAGGTAGTCTTGATTTGGCCCATTTTCAATATATCGCCAATTTGGTCGATAAACATTCCCTTCCCGACTCTGCCGTTCACCTCTGCAACATAAATTTGCTTTGTCACTCTTTCTTCATTTATTATTTCTACATAATCAAACCACCGAATCATTCCTTTCTTAATCCTGGTCACAACATCATCTTGCAAACTACACTCTTCTCTTATCAAGCTATTTCTCACTCTGTCATTCAGGTTTATAATATGTAAATGATTTATTAATCCTAACCAATATTACAAGTTTAAACTAAGTTTAAAACTAATAGGTAGATGCGAGTGTGTAGTAAATGAGTGTGTGTGTTTGTGATTGTGTAATAACGTGTGTGGGGGGGGGGAGGTGTTGTGTGTAGGGACTTACAAGTCACGGCAGCTAAGTTTGCATGAACGCCGCTGGACAGCCATATATCTAATAAATATCAGAATATTATCAATAAATAATAATATCTAACTCAAGTCTTCGATGTCTTGGCCTTCTACAACCGCTTTGTCGGCAGTACTTTGTAATGTACCACATTTTTTTTATAGGACATAGGATAGGTGACAAACGAGCACACAGTCCACCTGATGGTAAGTGGTTGCTGCGGCCCATAGACATCTACATCTATCCTCTATTACAATTCAAAATGTAGATGCGTTGTCACCCGTGAGGACTAAGATGGAATGTCTCATTTCCAGTAAAAAGGGCCTCCGTCCACCTGCACTCACCAAGCGAAACGCAGAGGTGAACCTCTACTTCACGCTGGTTTTCTGTGAGGTCGTGGTACCACCCCGGTTCGAGCCAACCCATCCGTCCGACAGCAAAAGCTGCCGCGTGGCTCTACCACTGTTAAAGACCATCAGGTGCATCTTTACCATGCCTGGTTCTGCATAATGTAGTGAAAAAATGTCGTACCTTGAAACAAATAATTTTTAAGACAATTTAGAATATGAAACATGGACTTTTTCTTGTATTTGTTGACAGGACTATCGCTTAGTGTGTGTATTCTGTGAATGTTTGAATTCTGATTTTAAGCCATTTAAAATCTAGTACTAGATGTGCCAACGCCGCTATAGTATTGTGCCTGTTATTATCAGAAAGAGAACAAAAAGTTTGGGGTCTAACAGTATCATTGTCGCGTAAATATAACACTCCTGTATGGAGTGTGATTTGTTGCCTAGCCCCTCCAAAATGAACTACCTGAATCTCTTCGTTGTATTTGCAACAATAGTTTTCACTGAAATCTATATGAATAAGGTCTTCATTGTTAGCCAAACTCTTTTTTAATTTTAAAATGTTTTGATAAACTAAAGGCAATATTTCTTTTAATTGAAGCACAAGTTTTCTGACAGAAACTCTGATCTCTTATTAACGGGTTTTCTTACTGTATTCACCTTTCCATTTCTTTCATACGATGTAGTTTCATATATCCTATGATGATAGGTCACTACTCAGTTTGAGAAGATAATATTCTACCATTTTGTTTGAACAACCCTGCAATTCCGTAGCAAACATTTAGTTGATTGTATTTATTGTTTAGTTGTTGTATGTTATCATGGCTAGAAATCGTGTTAGGTTATTGGAAGTCAATGCTTCACTTTATTGAAATTTCATGATCATCAATTGAACATTGGCATGTATCATACATTTGTATGTCTCTCGGTTTTTATATTCACCCAAGTTACCCAAAAAAAACCGAAACCTGCAGAATGTTGCCAAACTTAATTGATATGCCACTGACGTCAGAAATTTTTTGTTCAAGTTTTTCATAGTTTCACACAGTATACGTTTTTCTTTTGACCTTACATAATCTTTTTTACCTAGGAACATTCAAGATATATATTTTTTTAATTTACACGTACGAGTATAATTCCAAAACGATACGTGTTACTTTTAGTCACATTAGTATAGATGGCAAAGGAATTTCGATTATCGGTAAATGTTTTTGACAAGAATTTCGGATGTTCGTGAGAATAACCCATATATATACATATTCTAAGGTAACTAGATAGTAAAACTCTTAAGCTCGCTTTTCACTATGGGGTATAATATATATTATATCCAAAAATATAAATTATATCCCGCGATTGGCTTTCACACTGTGAGATATATCTTTTAACCAGTGTACATTCGTCATTGGACTACCCCCTGTACAGGGGGTACAGGGGGTAGTCCAATGTCCGGGGTACAGGGGGCGAAATATAATATGAAAATATCGGTCGGTCGATCGAAAAAATATTTATAGTTTGAGATGTAACATATATTATAGCTCAGTGTAAACGGTTCCATTTAAAACTATGGTGAGCGATATTAATTTATATCTCCAGATGTATTATATTATATTACATCCCATAGTGAAAAGCGGGCTTTAACTCAAAGTTTTAATATTTTTTTAATTTGTGCATGTTTCGACAGGTGAAAAGTGGCAACAGCGAAGAAAACTATAATTTAAAAAATAACGCTAAACAAATCATTTTATTTGTCAAAAAATACGCTCCATAATCGCTTTTGCATGCCTTAAGCGCAAATCGCGTTAGTATGTTCTACTAGCGCCTAAAAATTAAGATTCCAACGTTTTGTCGCATGAAATCGTATCTAGCAATCATATCATACATATAAATGATATAAAAAGCACATTGTTAGAAAGATTAATGATTGTTGAACTTATTAATATTTTTTTAAATGTTCAGTTATTTGCAAACTACAATAATAATAAACCTAGCAAGCTAACAGCATAGCAAAGTGGCGAAGCAATCAGCTTTATAGCGGTTTCTAACGGTTGCCGTTGAGCAATCAGTTTCAAAATAGGAGTTTCAGATGCCTGGGTGATCAGTAATCGATTGCTGAAAACAGAATTTGAAAATTCGAAACCGTTCTCGAGATAATCGTGGGACAGACGGACAGACGGACGGACAGACGGACAGACGGACAGACGGACAAACATCGTGAAATCAATAAGTGACTTCGCAAGCTTCGCCACTTAATAAGAAAACTAAAACTAGAGACTTAATTATCTTAATTATAATTAATTATAAATAATTAATTTTTGCACTATCATATGAGCATTATGAGTCGTGCATTTTTGGATTTTTTCAAACTTTGTTTTTAAATTGAAATTTGACATAAAATTATCGGAAAATTTGAAGTATAGTACCTTATAATAATTATAAGGTTTTTAATGAAAACTTGTATGTAATTAAACTACTTTAAAAATATACGTATAACCATGTTATACATAATTGTTTTAATACGCTTAAGGCATGCACAATTGGATTTACCAATATTTTAATTATTTAATAGCAATAATTAAATATATAATATAAAAACAAGTATCAACAGAACTCATGTCCGTTATGTTACATAGATCCACCATTTTTATTTCAAGTTTTAATATAAATTTTCCGGAGTTTGCCCGATTTGTCGTCACGTCCTACCATATCTCACATTGGGAAAATAAATTTGTCACATTATAATTTTTATAAGCAATTTATCCAATTTTCAAAACAAACTGTCGCGCTATAATAAATTATTATTGTATCATCATCCATCAATCCAGACCGCCACAAGTCCACTGCTGAAAATATGCCTTCCCCAGGTATGTCACTAGGCACGGTCCTGAGCCGCCTGGATCTTTAGATTCTCTGCATCTCTTTCCATCTAGTAGGGGCCACCCTACACTTAACTTACTGGTATAAAACTATCACTCGAGTATCAATTTTTCACTATCAGGTGCCTCGCATTCGAGCTATATGACAGACCCATTGCCACTTCAGCTTACTGATTCCTTTTACTAAGTCGGTTACTCTGGTCCTACTGCGGATATCCTCACGATAGACTTAAAAATACACTTGAGTATAGCCCGCTCCATATCTCGCTGAGCGATTTTGAGCTTCTTCATACGGCCAGTAGTGAGGGACTAGGTCTGAGATCCACAAGTCACAATCTGTACAATATTTTTTTCAAGTTTTGAAGTATACATGACGAGAAGATGTGTTGTAATCTCCCGAACACTGCCTAGCTGATTCGAATCCGTTGATTTACCTCTCAGTCGAAGTAGGACTTACCTAGTTTGACTATTTGTCGCAGATAAACATACTTGTCAACAAACTTCGACTTTAGTGCTTCCAACAACTACCGGCATAAGTGTGACATGGACGTTTCACAAGACTTTTGTTTTGTCCATGTTCATCTTAAGACCTAGACCGTTCTCATCTTTAGACCGTTGTGATACACTATTTAGGTCATTGAGCATAGTGCTTAGGTCCTCCAGCGATTCTGTCATATAGACTGTATCGACGGAAAATCGAAGGTAAGTCATATACTCGTCATATATTATGTTAATACCATATCCTTTAAAGGCCAGTAATTTGATGATCTAATGCAGCAATGAAGAGTTTCGGGGATATAACGTTAGCCTCTCTTTCACCTATCTACAGTTGGACAGATTTTGTATTTTGGTCCCGTACCAGGATATCGATTCTAGACCTTTTGTACAAATATTTCAGTTTAATGATATACCGATAATCAACTTGACAACAAACTGAAGGAACTGTAGTGTCGCCCAAATTTCGACGGAAGCAATGGCTTTCCACATACGCAAGGTGGAAAATTGTACACTTCGGTCTTCTGTAAAATTTGTCTAAGATTATGCAAGTAGTTTATGGTACTAAAGCCTTTTCAAAAACCAGCTTGTTTGTAAGGCTAGAAGTCGTCGACTCAACGTGCGAGACGATTTGAAATGGCTCCCGAAAACAGCATGTAGACGTGGCTCAGAAGGGAAATCGTTCTGTTATTCTTCAACAGAGCGTTGTCTCCTTTCTTAAATAACAAGATCACCGCACGTCTACTGCATATCTCCAGAGTAATTTTGCCATGAAGATCGTAATCGAAGAGCTTCTAAATTATGTCTAGTACCGGTTTTTCATCCGTTTTCAGAAACTCCGCTGTAATTACATCCTCGATCTAAGCCATGCCTTTTCTAAGGAGCTGAAGAGCCATTTTAATCTTGCTTAGACTGACGTCCAGGATATCGTCGGAATAGTGTCGAATAAGACTGGCTATTGGATCGTTACCCACACTTGCGTGTGTCAATGACAACGTGTACAGCTTCCTGTAGAACCTCTCAATCTCACTCAAAATTCATGTGTCCCAGACACGATGCTACTAGATTCGGTACAGTTGGCTCTTTTTTGCAGACAGATCTCTGGTAAAGACTTTGGAATCTTAGTTCTATTCAATCGCTTCTGTAATACGATGTCATATTATCTGCTAAAGACCTGTCTTACAGACTAGACCGTATTTCTCGTCTAACAACTATGATATTATATATAATGCTGTCATACCTTATTCAGCTACTGTGAAAAATCTAGGACTTATCATTGACAGCAGTCTAAGTTGGCGGCCGCAAGTCACGGAAGTCAGCAAAAAAGTTATCAACACCTTGCGTTGTCTGTATCGACTCAAGAATTTTCTTCCAGTGAGAACAAAGGTAATGTTGGTTCAAACGCTCGTATTACCAATACTAGATTATGCAGATGTATGCTACGCTGATGCCTCTCAAGAACTTCTTAACAAACTGGATCGTCTTCTCAATAATTGTATTCGCTTTATCTTTGGCTTACGTAAATTCGATCACGTTCCTTCGTTCCGTTCTCAGCTCAAATGGCTGCCTCTTCCACTTCGTAGATCTTTTAGAATCCTTTCTACGCTATTCTCTATTTTACACAATCCGTTTGTCCCTGCATATCTGAAATGCAAATTTCAGTATCAGGGCGATTCTCACAACCGATGTCTCCGTTCCGCGGAAAATCTAACTCTTCATGTTCCTTTCTGTCGCACGGGCTTCTCTCACAATTCTTTCACTTCAAATGCAGTAAGACTCTGGAACATGTTACCCAGAAATATAAAAGAAGCAAAAACTGAACCTATCTTTAAACGTTTACTCTGGGAATATTACTTAACGAAGCAGTGGTAGTTTCGGATAATAATAAAAAATTTAAAAACTTCGGAAACTGTTATATTCTCAAGTATGTATAATATAAAAATATATTTATTTATTGTGTATGTATTTATTGTGGGTATTTGTGTATATGTATGAAATACTATTATATGCATGTAAGTAGTAATGTAAATGTATATGTATGTGTATTGTATTTATTATCATTATATTATAATTTTGTATTTTTTCCTTAAACCTTTAATTTTTTTTTTAATTATGAGTTTTGCACCCATCACTAGATTCTCTGCACAGACCAAAGGTATAAAAGGCAAAGACTAGTAGAGAATGCCTTTAGGCATTAAGTCCGCCGTTTTGTACATTTTTTTTATGTGTGCAAATAAAGCTTAAATAAATAAATAAATAAAATATTAATAGTGTGATCGGAGAGTTTTGGGTGCTTCTACGTCTGGTCTTGCAAAGCTTAGCTCCGATCACATGGACAGTTTTCACGAGCTTGTCATTCATATCACCCATTCTTTTGCAGACTTCTAGACACTGAAAACGATTTTCTAATTCAAGCTATTTTTTTTCGGTAATTAGAGTACATGGGGGACGGAGCGCTGAAAGACGTGACCTCTTCAACTTAAGTTTTAGGTTCAGTATGCCTCTCACCATTTGGTGATCGCTAACAGGTTTCTTTTTGCGATCACTTGCGTTAAATGTAGCCAGATGAGTCGTCTTAAGTGGCAACTGAACCTACACCTGAGATTCATAACACACCCTGCCCCGCCATTACCATTATCACCACCATAGCCATTAACCAGGTATAGTGAGGCTGCCGGGGATTGGGGGCAGTTTCTTTGTGTCTTTGCTCATGAAAGAATGTTTGCCATAGTCACCACCCTTGGCAAGCTGTTTGGCAACCTCCGTTTTTTATTGTGCTTTTGCTGTTATCAGAAAGATGCTGTTGTCCATCGCCTACCTTAGTTTCCTTCTGTCGCTTCTAATGACACTGTCGATTCTAACGACCAAAAATAATGGGTAGTGAATATTCTTACACCGTCACTACAGGGTAAATTTATAATTTGAAATATTATGATATCTTATATTAACGCGAAGACTACACATTATATGAAACTAATTTTTACGGATTTTATCGCGTTTAATTTAACATTTTAATTCCCGAAGTTTCATGTATGTAATAGGTAGTTGTCTTTTTGTATATACATTGTATATGTACATGTGCATTCAATATCATGACAAAAATAACAATGCTGTAATGTGCAGCACAATATTTGTATTTTCGAAAATGTAAAAAGACGGTGCCAACTTTTTCTAAAAACTTGAACCCAAACCATCATACACTATTTTTTAGAACTATATTTTCTGATTGGGATGGACTATATGATCTGGGGGGATGAGTCGCTTGCTCCATAGGCATCAACCACCTAATCCCCCACCTACACGTGTCCCCCGGGTGGTGCTAAACGAGCGACAAAGCCGATAGAATAGACTCGGCTCCTCGCCGTGTGGTAGCGGCGTGAAATCTACCACCCCTTAGATCGCAACATGAGCCAAGAAATGAATGAAATGGCCCCGAGTTCCCGGCGCCCATTTAATGGGGCAGGGGTGCGAAGAATCTCCGGGAGAAAAACCGGCGACGAGGTTCGCCACCCGTCACGTCCTGTCTCCCGGAGGGGCGAAAAGTGGATTGCGGAGGCCCGTCTGGCTACGCTGAATGTATGTGGAGCAATGAATGATAAGATGGATGAAGTATGCAAAATGATGAATGATAGAGGAATAGATGTGTTACGTGTAAACGAGACGAAACGAAGGGGAAGAGTTGTCACTGCACATGGCATGTATACCGCTCACTGGTCTGGTATAGACGAGACCGAGCGGGCATGCCAGGGAGTCGGTGTCATCCTTTCAGAAAGAATGGGTCAATGTGTGAAAGAGTATGAATGTGTAAGCCCAAGGCTGCTGTGGATACGAATGAAAGTGGGCTTAAAGAAGTTGTTTATGATAGGGGTGTACGCCCCAGATATGTCTAAGCCCACTTATATCCAAGAGCAGTTTAGGGACATGGTAAGGTTAATGAAATGCAAGGAAAATGAAAATATTATTATGTAAGGAGATTTTAATGGAAGGGTCGGGGTGAAGAGGTCTGGTTATGAAAGGATATTAGGAAGGTTTGGTGATGAAAGTATAAATGAGAATGGTGAAGACCTCCTCACCGTATGTGTGGAAAAGAATATTTTTGTGACTAACACTTTCTTTCGTCATAAGAGGATTCACATGTATACGGGAAAGAGGGGATGATAGAAGTATGATAGATTTCATAATTGTGGATGAAAGAATGAGGAGCGCAGTGGTAGATACAAGGGTTTACCGGGGGTCCAACGTAGGAGCGGATCATTACTTGGTCGTATGCCGAATTAATGGTCTATTCAGGCGCTGGCAGCATCGGATAACTGTGTCCACCACTGCGTTAGAGCGTATAAGAATAGAGAGGCTACAAGATGAAGGTGTGAAAGAGAAGTATAAATGTAGACTGAGGGAAAATATAAGTGGTTTGAATGAATTATGTATGAGTGATTTAGACTTGAAGACTGTATGGAATAATGTTAAGAAAGTTTTGGTGGATGCAGCCACCGAAGTATGTGGTGTAAGTAAGAGAAAGAATGAAAGGAAAAGTAATACGTTGTGGTGGGATGATGAGGTCGGGATGGAAGTTGAAGCAAAAAAGAGAGCATGGCTAAATTTACTAGCAACCAAAGCTGGTAATTCTAGCGGTAAGAATGATGAGATTGAAAGAGAAAAGGCAGATTTTAGACGTATAATAAGAGAGTAAAAGAAGTTGTTGAAAGGAAAAAGAAAGAAAGGATGGATAAAAAGTGATAAAAGGATATCTGATAATTTCCGGGCAAATATTAAAATGTTCTGGAAACTCGTAAGAACTGCCAAGGGAAATTCAAACCAGCCTAGAATGAATGCTATACGAGACGAGAATGGCTGCATGCTGAATGATGAAGTTTTGAATCTAAAGAGATGGAAGGAATACTTTGAAAGCGTGTTTAAGAGTGAAGAGTCATCTGAAGTGAAATAGAAATTCCGGAAAAAGTGGAGAGAGGTAGGGAGATAATTGTAGATGAAATAATGAAAGCAATGATAAGCATGAAAGCAGGTAAGGCAGCCGGATATAATAGAATATCACTCGAGATGCTAAGAGCTGGAGAGGGTGTGGTTGCAGGCCTTTTGTGCACCTTGTTTAATTTATGTTGGGAACTGAAGCGAGTACCGGAAGACTGGTGTAAAGCCGTTATAATCCCAATATATAAGGGAAAGGGCTCACAGCAGGACTGTAAAAACTACCGTGGTATCAGCTTGCTTTGCATTGTGGGTAAACTGTATGCTAAGGTGTTAATTGAAAGAGTTATGGAAGAAACTGATGAAAAAATTTGGGATGTGCAAGCTGGATTTAGAAAGGGGATGGGGTGTACGGATCAATTCTTTTCCATGCGCATGATAGCGGAGAAGTTTTTGCCAAAAACCAGTTTTTTGTGCGTTCATGGACTTGGAAAAGGCTTATGATAGAGTGGACAGGAATGTGTTATGGCAAACACTGAACTCATTGGGGTTGAGCGCTGGCTTGATACGGGCAATAAGGTCTCTTTACAGGGACTCTAGTGCTTGTGTCAAGATCAATGGGGTCTACTCGGACTAGTTTGGCATTCATAAAGGTGTCAGACAGGGATGTGTGGCTTTCCCGTGGCTGTTTAACCTATTTATGGACAGTTGTTTGCAAACTTTGAAAGTTAAAGAATGTGGGTTGAGAATGGGTGAGTCAATCGTTAAATGCCTTTTGTACGCCGATGATCAAGTCATATTTGCATCGTCGGCGGTCGAGTTGCAAATGATGGTTACTTTAATGAGCTTGTCATTGAAAGAAAGGGGTATGAAAGTGAACGCAAGTAAGACGAAAGTGATGGTTTTTGAAAGAGAAGAGAGTAAAACGTTATGCGAAATAAGAATAGAAGGGGAGTTGATTGAGCAAGTGGATGAGTTCGTATATTTGGGATGTTTATTCAGCAGGGATGGTAGATACGATAAGGATATAGAACGACGAGTGAACGCAGGAAATAGAGTGAATGGGGCTCTACACGCTATTATGAGGAGTCAGAATGTATCAAATAAGGCACGTATGGCAATTCATAGTGCTGTGTTAGTCCCTACGTTAATGTATGGTGAAAGTTGGGTCTGGCAGAAGAAGCATGAGAGTAGAATAAATGCTGTAGAAATGCGGTCCTTAAGGAGTATGCTAGGGCTGGATCTAAATGACAGGGTGAGAAATAGTGTGACAAGAGAAAAGTGTGGTTTGCAAGATGACGTTGTGACCAGGATTAAGAAAGGAATGCCTCGGTGGTTTGGTCATGTAGAAAAAATGAACGAGGAAAGAGTGACAAAGCAAATTTATGTTGCAGAAGTGAACGGCAGGGTCGGGAAGGGACGCCCTAGACGGAGGTTTATCGACCAAATCGGAGATACATTAAAAATGGGCCGATTTGGAGTACCCTTAACCGACGAGCATGTATGCGTAGGTATATGGATTTGGAGGAAGCGAGAGAGTTGTGTCAGGATCGTGCCAAATGGAAGTCCGTAGTCTCTGCCTACCCCTCTGGGTGACAGGCGTGATTGTTTATGTATATGTATATGTATGTATTTTCTGATTCTGTACATGAGAGCACATATTGGATACATTATTGCGTATATGTATTTAAACTAAGAATCCCAAATGGCAGGGATAACATACTGGATATGCAAAATTCCTGAAACGAAATTTACGAAAATCATTAATGAGGTGTAGGTATTCAGGTGTAGGATTGTATTGTTTTTTAAAGGGTACAAATTTCTTAAGTCATATTCTTTTAATTAACATTTAAATTTTTAGAACCATCAATGGGAACTTCAATGGATGAAGCCAAACTTTCTACAGCAAATAAATATTTTGAAGCATTAAATATGCTAGGTAGTATTTTAGCATACAGATACGCAAGAATTTGGTTACATTTAGACCTTATATTTAAATTTACTAAAACCTTTATGATACAAAATAAATGTATTAAAATCTTACATGAATTTACAAAACAAATTATACAAGAAAGAAAAATCTATTTAAAAAATAAAATAACTAATCAATTCAATACTGAAAATGAAGTTTATGGAATAAAAGGTCGCCAAGAATTTCTAGACATATTAATTCAAAATGAAAAGGAAGGAAAAATAGATTCTGAGGGAATAAGAGAAGAAGTGGACACATTTATGTTTGAAGTAAGTGAAGTATTACTTGAAGTGACTAATGAATTGTATCAAATAAAGCAATAGCTATGCTGCACAAAATTTTATTATTTAAAACCAAGTATATGTATTTGGATATATTTGTTGTGATATTTAAATTAAAAAAAAACTTCAATAGTTTTAAAGGAATAATAAACTGACGACCTTAAATCCAGTTCAATTATACAAACTGTAGATATTTATAACAAATTAAGCGCTTGTAATAACTAGCTTAAAGTACCGGCATCATCACTATTATGACTTATGTAGAAAATGTGTTCATTTTTATCAAACATATTTATTTGAGCACGTAAATAATCAATTGATGTTTCATCTATTTCAAGGGTCACACCACAATAGCAATGGCGCTTAGTTTTATGATAATGATGATTGCTAACGAACTGGAAATTCAGGCAAGTGTTAAAAAATCTCAATTTACATTTCATTTTATATTTTAGTTAATTATGTATTATATTTTTTGTTCCATGTTAGTCTGGGAATAATAACAAAAAGTAATGATTCAACCTCTTCACTTTTTTATAGGATAAGAGTAAAAAACGAGCACACAGTCCACCTGATGGTAAGTGGTTGCTGTGGCCCATAGATATTTACATCTATCCTCGATTACGAATTAAAATGCAGGTCACTCGTGAGGACTAATATATGATGCGTCGTTTTCAGTAAAAAGGGTCACTGGTTTCTACACTCACCACGCGAAACACAGCAGCGTTAAAGCTGCTGTTATACGCTGGTATTCTGTGAGAACGTGTTCCTTTCCAGGTCGAGCCGACCCATTCGTGCTACAACTATATCAGTAATATGTCATGTTGTGAAAAGGCGTTCAATGGAATGTTTGGTTTGTGATTGTGAAGGTGATTGGCCTATAACTATTTTCAAAATTTTTAATCAAAATTCTAAACCCATATTTTGAGCTAAATAAATTCTGAGTAGCTTGCTGCTTTTTGGACTCTGCCTACAATCTCGGGGATAACATGCGTGATGTTTGTATATTACGTTAAAAATAATAGATTTGACTCGAATTTTTTTAGAATCAATTGGTCGAAGAAATGATTAATATATTCGGTGAATCTCAACGTGCACCGACAGTGGAAGATCTAAATAATATGAAATACCTTGAATGCTGTATCAAAGAGTCCTTGCGACTTTATCCTAGTGTTCCATTTATGTCAAGGTTTACTACTGAGGATGTTACCTTAAGTAAGTTGCTACCTTAAACTATAAAAGTTATTACTTGATAATTACACGACAACGTTAAATGTAATGTAATCTTACCACACATTAAATATTTGTAATAACGAAACAAATATGCATAATATAGGTTTATTAATATAAAAATTTAAGGCTTCAGGCTGACGCATTGACTGCGTATGGATTAGTAAAATAACATCAACTTTTTAATTTTGACAGGTTGATTATGAGGTTGTAAATTGGATATTATATATCGAATCAGATGGTGTAGGAAGCATAAAAGTTACTGGTGTTGCTATCGAGAAAGAGCCCGCTAAACGTGATGATCACGACTGATTTCGTGAACTATAGTAGGCGCCCGAGTCCGTACAACGAAAAAAAAATATTTATTAATCTACACATCTACAAAAATAAATAAAATTGAAGTGTCTATTTGTATAACAAAATAACAGCTTTTTACTTAATACATGTAAAAGTGAATACGGTACTTGTAACAAAAATACAATTTTTAAAATGTTTGTCTGTCTGTCTGTCTGTTTGTTTCAGCTAATCTCCGAAATAGCTGGACCGATTTACGGGAGTTTCACTGGCATATGTTGTTATAAGCATGTTATAAGCATAAGATGTTATAAGGAGAAAGTTAGGCTACTATTATTTTAGAAAAAGGAAAAATTTTAGAAAAGGAGGAGTTAGGATTACGTAAAAAAAATTAAAACCCTAAATTGAACGCGGGCGAAGTTTTGGGGAACAGCTAGTTCTATAACAAACAAGGATAGATAATTAAAGAAATATAACATTTCATAGTTAACCACGGCTATGTCCAGATTAAAAATTATTAATTTTTGTTCTGATCTACGCAATATGAACTTACAGTATCATGAAGTCTTGTAGTTGTATGCTTGGGTTGGGATTTAATTTTATTAATTATATAAGATCCCAACAGATGGTAGCACCCAGCCATCTTCTCTATTGAAATTAGGATGTTTTTTGATTTCAATAGCCTCGCGAATCATCTTTGGAAGGAATCGGTGTTCTTTAGCGAGGATTTGCGGTATATCAAATCTAATGTAGTGATGGCGGCGATCCTGTACGTGTTCACAGACTTCCCGGAGCGTCGATTTTTTACATCAGCTATGTGTTCTTTAACGCGGGTTTTTATGGATCTTTTAGTTTGTCCTATATAAGAGAGACCACATTCAAAATCAAGCTTGTACACTCCTGCATCTTGCAGAGAGACATTACACTTGTCTGATATTAAAAACTGACTTATCTTCTTCGGCGGCTTGAAGTATGTTTTAATAGAAGCATTCTTCAAGATAAAGACAATCTTGTCAGTGACACCTCTGACATATGACAGTACAGTAGGCACTTGCTCTACTGTGGCCGGCTTCACTCTTTCCCTGTGACGTAGGCGCGGGACCCGAAGCTTATTTTCGTGCAAAACTTGCTTGACGTGTTGGAGCTAGGCGGCTAGGTGTTTACTGTCACAGATCCCTCGTGCTATATGAAACAAAGATTTACTCACGGTAGCTAATTAGGAAGGATGATGATGAGAATCACCGTCTAAATATCTATCTGTATGGGTCTTTTTTCTATAAACAATGGCTCAAGATGTTATCAGGATTTCAGAATTCTACAAAAGCTAAAGAATTGTTTGCCTCTAACTCCATTGTGAACTGAATTAAGAAAATATGGAGTTAAGATTGTCTTAAAATGTAGTTACTTTATCTAAAGGTAGAATTGTGAAAGTGTCGTCTACGAATCGCTTGTAGAATCTTGGATTTACGGGAGAAATAAGCAGGTCTTTCACCTCAAAGTCTTCCATGAATATATCAGCGAGAATGAGAGATACAGGTGAGTCCATCACTACACCATCTACTTGTTTGTAGAACTCTTCCTTCCAAAATAGGTAGCCAGATGTAAGGCAGTTTCTGAATAATACTGCATATTCTACGGACATGTTGATTTCCTCCAGCCTTCTAGTTACAATCGAGTTGCAGCCTTCAACAAGTAACCATGTTAACATAGTATAAACATCAAAACTAACCATAGTTTTATTGTCTGCCAGATGTAGGTCTTTCATGTCGCTGACAAAATGGTAGGATTCCTTTATGTGTGTATGTCCTCTCAATGGTGACAGCATTTTTTTCTAAGTGTTGAGGCAACTTTTAAGTTGGTGAATCGATCTGGCTCACTGTGGATCTGTATCTACAAAAGTAAGATATAGTTATCTCATTCTGTGTTGATCAGATTAGATCCAAAGTCCTTAGATTCCCTGGTTGTATATATAAGACAGTGCACAGTATGTGCAACTTTTAGTTTTTCCTAACATGTTATGCCATCAAACGCATTAGCGTATGGGTGGATTTTATCCTTGTCTTATTTATGTCTCGGACACATACAAAGCACTTCGCTTCATCGTTTTTGTCATTTGTTTGGAATTATTTACCTGCGTCAGTTGTATTGCCAAGATTTGCGACTTTTCATGGCAATAGTAAAAATGAATTTTCTAGGTTAGTGTGTTTACCATCTGACACCTCATCAGTTATCACCTTAAATTATGTAGTATTTGAGCAAACCAAGTTCGATCGTAATTGCAATTTAAATGATGTGTACTTCCTCAGTGGTAGTGCAAAAAAACTGAGAAAATCTGTATATCTTAAAATTTAAAGCATTTCGAAGACATGAGAAATATGCAAACGCGCAGTGTACTCTTCTTTATCATAAATTCCTCTTAGGAAACAAAGAAGGCCTATATCTTACATATTAGAATATCTAAATTATCTTCTAAAAGGGCTTTATGAATGCTCAGTGCTAACTAGTGCTATTTACGTTTTTTTTTTAATGAACTAGGGTGAAAAACGAGCACACAGTCCACCTGATGGTAAGTGGCCCATAGACATCTATCCTCGATTACGAATCAAAATGCAGATGCGTTGTCACCCGTGAGGACTAAATTGGAATGCCTCGTTTCCAGTAAAAAGGGTCTCCGGTTCTCTACACTCACCATACGAAATACAGCAGCGTTATACTGCTATTTTACGCTTTTATTCTGTGAGAGCGTGGTCCTTCCCCGGTCGAGCCGACCCATTCGTGCTACAACTATACTACTAATATAGCTGCAGCATGGCTCTACCACGTACGTAGGTAATGTACTTAGCTTTTTTATATTCAGTTTTGTGTTTATAAGTTGTTAGTTAACTGCTAAATATATTAATCATATTTACGTGGTGTATATTTTAATTAAATACTTATTCTTTTAATATATGTGCCCAAAAAGCTTTGTCAATGTTAACGGGGTTGGCAATTAAAATCTGTGTAAAATGCTGAGCTGGGCATGACGAGTAAACTTATCAAACTAAAGGACATTTTTCTTCAGTGATTCATGATTATATTTCTTATTTCATTGTATATAATTGGAGATTATATGTATAGGTAACTTAATTATTTAAGGTTGTATTTTTGCTAATGTTAAGTTAAGTTAGGTATTTCAGAGTTTTTTTTTAATGTTAAATCTCTTGTATTTACGTCCATTTTTGTGTAATTAATATATTTTCTTTCTTTAAAATAATTAAAACTTAATAAACGTTTAAATTTTACTACTCCAAGGTGGATATACGGTACCAGCTGGTACTTATTGTAACATCCACGTATATGACATTCATCGTCGTAATGATTATTACCCGGAACCCGAGAAATTTATACCAGAAAGATTTTTACCGGAAACCACAAAAACACGCCACCCGTATGCATATATTCCATTCAGCGCTGGACCCAGAAACTGTATTGGTTAGTATATTATTCAATCTCTATTTTGTCGTTTTTCTTTATTGCATGCTTTAAGCGCAAAGCGCTTAGGTATGTTCTACTAGCGCCTAAATATCAAGATTCAAACGTTTTGTCGCATGAAATCGTATATAACAATCGTAGTGAACACATAAATGATATAAAAAACACATTTTTTTACAGGTTAGGATAACAAACGAGCACAGTTCATAAGTGCTTGCTGTGGCCCATAGACATCTACATCTATCCTCGTTTACGAATCAAAATGCAGATGCGTTTTCACCGGTGAGGACTAAAGTGGAATGCCTCTTTTCTAGTAATAAGGGTCTTCGGTTCTCTACACTCACCATACGAAACACAACAGTGTTAAGCTGCTATTTTACGCTGGTATTCTGCGAGAGCGTGGTTCTTTCCTGGTCGAGCCGACCGATTCGTGCTACAACTATACTAATAATATAGCTGCAGCATGGCTCTACTGCATTGTCAGCCAGATAAATGATTGATGAACTTAGTAATGCTTTTTAAATCGATTAATTGCTAATTTTACATGATAAAAGTGGTTTTAGTCGCTTATAGTGTACATTTATCAAGTTCGTATGGAGGGATAAACACGATATCTTTAAAAATATCAATTTTCCAACTAAATCTATTTTTAATCTCTTCATATATCATGTGGGAATCCATGGAATGTGTTGGCAGTTTATATTGTGTTTTGCTTAGTTATAATTAATTATTTTCGGCTGAAAAATCCCGAAATTATCGGTGTATACGTCTTGGACTTTATGCAGTGACCTGAAGGTGTACTTCGGTGAATGCTATTGGATCTCCTCGAAGAGTAGAAATACAATAGATGTGCCATGTTTGGCTTCGATTTGTTAGTTATGATGAGACCTTACCTCCGGACTTGATAGAGTGGCTTGAAGTGTACTTCTCTGAATTCTACTGGAACTCTTCGAAGAGTAAAACTAAATGTGCCGTGTTCGGCCTCGTTTTGTTAGTTATGATGAGACCTTACGCCCAGATTTGATAGAGTGACCTGAAGGTGTACTTTGGTAAATTCTACTGGAATGCCTCGAAGAGTAGAATTAGCTGTGCTGAGTTTGGCCTCGTTTTGTTAGTTATAATGAGACTTTAACTCCGAACTTGATAAAGTGACCTGAAGGTGTACTTCGGTGAATGCTGCTGAAACTCCTCGAAGAGCAGAACTAGGTATGCCGTGTTTGGCTTCGTTTTATTAGTTATGATGAGACCTTATCTCCAAACTTGATAGATTGACTTGAAGTTATACTTTTTTTATAGGAGAGGGGGCAAACAAGAACGCGGATCACCTAATGGTAAGTGACTACCGCCGCCTATGAACAACTGCAACACCAGGAGAACCAGGGGAATTGCAGATGCGTTGCCGGCCTTCTAAAAAAGAGTTGGCTCTTTTCTTGAAAGTCCCTAAGTTGTATCGGTCCTGAAAAATCACTAGTGGTAACCGATTCCACAACGAAGTTGTGCGAGGAAGAAAACCTCTTCTAAATCGCACAGTGGTGGACCACCAATCGTCTAGATGGTGTGGATAGTATAGGGGTCTGCCGCAATGTGCGTTCCTGAAATTTGGCACCTGGGATTAATTCGAACAATTCCTTAGAGCACTCGCCGTGGTAAATGCGAAATAAAATACAAAGGGATGCAACATCTCTTCGCAGCGCCAATGAATCGAGCCGATCGGGAAGGACTCGGTCGTCGACGATTTGAGCCGCTCTGCTACGGATGCGGTCAAATGGAAGGAGTTGGCACTGGGCACCCCAGCCCAGAGATGGGAACGGTATTCCATGTGAGACCGAACCTGCGCCTTGTAAAGTTGCAGGCGTTATGCCGCCATGAAATACTGAACCGCTCTGCTGAGCACGCCAAGCTTTTAAGAAGCCAGTTTGGCCTTCTCTTCTAAGTGACCACGAAACTGCACACTATTAGATATGTCAACGCCGAGGATTCCGATACTGGTTGAGAAAACAAGGGGAGTACCTTGAAACTGAGCAAATACGACAAAGGGGTTCTTTTTAGCGGTAAACGCGCAAACTTGTGTCTTCTGAGGATTAAACTGGACTAGATTTACTCTAGTAAAGACTCGATACCGGCTCAGGCAAGAAGGGGAGTGCCTTGAAACTAAGGAGATACGACAAAGGGGTTCTTTTTAGCGGTAAACATGCAAACATGTGTCTTCTGAGGATTAAACTGAACTATATTTAGTCGCCCCCAATCCAAGACTTTGTTCAGCAAAGACTCGACTTCAGACACAAGTTTGTTCCGGTACTCGGCGAAGTTTTCCCGAGAAATATTGGCACGGGTGGTTTATAGAGCATCACCAGTGCTGTCAATCGCATAGCAATGAATATTATCGGTTTGCAACATATCATTGCAGAAGAAACAGCGTTGGTGATAGCACGCAGCCTTGTTAATAGGCTTGCAGCCGGAGCATGCACCGTCTACAACGGCCTTGATGCTCCGATCTGCAAGTAAGCTGGTTATTCAATTGCACAATCTCTCGGGAAGACCATAGGAAGGGATCTTTGAAATAAGCGCTTTGTGCCACATTTCATCGAAGGCCCTCGCAATGTCCAAACTAACAGCCAATGCCTCCTCTTTGGACTCTACTGCCTCCGCCCATCTATGGCGGTCACTAATCAGCTAGTGATCCTCAAGGTACTGCATGAGCTGACATGTTATAATGGATTCCATTATTTTGGAGAACAAGGAGGTGATGGCGATAGGCCTGTAGTTAGACAGGTCTGAGCGGTCGCCTTTTTAGGGATCGGGTGGACACAAGCTATCTTCCATAATTTCGGGACTACGCCTAGGGAGTAGGAGTACCGCAAAAGACGTGTTAGAACCGGTGCTATCTCCGAAGCACACGTCCTAAGCACAGCTTGTGGATATCCTGGCAGAGGAGTGCTTTGCTAACCGAGCGCTGTGAGAACCGCACATCCGGCATAGAGCATTCACACCGCGGGATGGTCGACGGTGTGTTCCTTCCGTCATCAAAAGTCGAGTTGGATGCAAAAAGGAAGCTTAAAAGGTCGGCTTTCTCTTTAGCGGCGTGGACCAGTGAGTCGTCCTCCCTGTGCAGAGATGGTAGTGATGGCTTACAGAAATTCCCTTGGACAGCCTTGGCGAGAGACCGGAATGCACGGGTTCCCGAAGGAAGGCGAACTAGTTTCTCGCCAAGTCTGCCTATCTGCTCTGACTTTGCCTTGGCAATAACTCTTTTGAAAGACCTGAAGGCGAAGTTATACTTCTTTTTAAGCATGCTGGTGTTTACGTCCCAAGCCTCCGAAGCCTTAGCCCAGGCCTGATAATACTTCTGCTTACTGCGTGATGCAGTTTTACAGAAGGGTCCAAACCAAGGTTGAGAGCTGCCTCCGATGGGTACCACAGATGATGGAATAAATATTTCCATTCCCTGTAGCACCACATCAGTGACAAAGTCAGCAACAACAGCACTGGGATCGTGCGGCGACAAGAAAACCCGCCTCCATGGGTAGCATGCATAGAAGACCGCATTCCGTCCCAATTCGCCGACCTGTAATGCCAAACACGGCAGCAACCTGCAGAACGCAACCACGATGAGAGCGTGAGTGGCACCACACTTTGGATCAGACAATGGTCTGAAGAGCCGAGCGGGGCATCGACGGAAACCTGATATCCGTCCGGATGAGAGTTTAGCAGAAAGTCCAACAGGGAAGGTGAATGATCCTCTACATCTGGAATCCACGTAGTCGAAGTAACCAGTTGTGTCAGATCATATGCAAAGGCAAAGTCATAAACAGATCTTCCCGCACGATCGGTTGAACATGATCTGAGGCATTCAGCGTGGTGGGTGTTAAAGTCGGCAAGGATCACGATCTCTGTGGACGTTATTTGTAGTAGCAAGGAATCTGTAGCCATTTATACGTGGTCGATGAATCGTTCTGTTTCGGCATTACCGCTATGGGACCTAAAGAGGCACCTGTGGACGCGCGGATGGTCGTCGCTGTCCACGTGTAGCCAAAGGATGGACAGGTCCGAACCTTCAAGACTGCCTAGGCTTTGAGAACAGATGTCTTTAGTTTTTTAGTTTATTTTACTAATTTCCATAGCATAATGTCATATATTGCCATGGGTAATACGACTGACATTGGAACTATTTTAGTTTTGTGGAAGAGATCAATTTATAACTTAGGTCCGAAGGAATTTCTTAATGAAAAATTCAAGTTAATAAATATATTAACTTTGGGCTCTCAGTATGTTAATAAAAATTTAATGTACTTATGTGAACAAAAACAAAAATAGTTTTATTTAAAAAAATAGTGATGTATATTCTGTAAATAAAAAAAAATAAGCACAAGTAGTTATAGCAGTAACACAACTTCAAAGAGTGAGTAATTAGGCGTGTCCACACCAGGCGCACGGGCTCGCGTGCCAGGCTCGTTTTCCAAATGCTCGGTTTGTGTGGACGTGCCTCGGGGTCATTTGAGCGCACGTTGCCTCGACTGAACGTGCCCCGGGGTCGAGCCGTCGGTTGTCGGTAAACGGGACGTGCTCAAAGGTGTCTCATGTGCGCTGCTCGTTGGATGTGGACGGTGTTTCGGCTCGCGAGGCTATTCTACAGAAATGTTTTTGGTTGTTATGTAGCTGTTACGGCAAGTTTCATCATAACGAACACTTAAAAGTAGTCAAGTCAAGTAAGTGCAACCGCTAATCATGTGGTTCCCCCAGGTACGAATTCTCGGTCGGGCCAAAATCAGTGATTGGGTTTTTCTGTCTCAGTAGCAGTACAGAGTTAATAATGGGCAGCCAGCTACTGTACCTGTGCTTAAGCACACACCAGTGCGCTATGTGCCTGTCCGGCGCAGAATATTACTCACCGTTAAAACTTTCCGTCGTGGTACCAAATATCGGTCTTGAGTACATCATTATTTTGGGGTAGCGGATTCTTTTAGACCATTACGATACGGCAAATTTACAAGATGGTAGCGTACTTTGTTAAGAAATTACCAAAATTTTTCATTTAATCGCTTCCTTTACAGCTATAAATTAGCAAATCATGTTAGATAACAATGAAAAGTTATTCTATTGTCTCAGTACTAATGCCTTTTACGAGCTAATAAAATGTTAAAGATTATAAATATTTTAAATTTCATTGTGTATATGTAATTGAATATTTTATAACGCAAAATTTGCAATGTTGGAGATGAAAACAGTGATGTCAGGACTAATCAGAAGATTTCGGTTGGAACCTGTAACTAAGCCTGAAGATTTAATCTTTAAGGCTGACATTGTTTTACGTACTTCTAATCCTCTTTATGTACGCTTCCGTACCAGACATTATTAAAATATTGGAAAAAATTAATCTTATGTTTTTTTTTTTATAAAACTGTAGTACTAAAGATGCGTTTTTACATCTATGGGCTAAGATGCAATGCAATGCGTCAGTGCAGCTTGGTGACAGAAATAATTAAGACAGAGGAGTTCTACCACCTTTTTCGCAAGCGTCTTCAAAGTGTGGCAACTATGGCAAATATTTCCCTAATCAGCAGTGGCGTAACTAGGGCTCAAAACTAGGGCAAGCCCAAGATATGGTTTTGTTGTTTTTAGCAGTTTTATAAAAATACACCAATCTTGATCTATCTCAAATCTTAGGTTTCATATTCTGTGCTGTCGAGGACGTGTTTAACAAAGCACACAGAAAGCATACTACTGCTAGATAGATAGTATAACACATCAGCAGTTGCATACCTTTGGTGGCTTTGAAAAAAGCCGTTTGGTTTGCTTGAGCGAAAGAAAAATATATTTACATACAATACAATACATGAACAAAAGAAAAGCATGAACAACATACAAACTATGTACAAAATTTAAAAAATATATATTATTTATATACTAAATGGAATTGTCTCTCTTTCTTAAGACAAGATTTGATTTATTTATTTTGATTTGACATAACTCTATTTTCAAAGAGTCTCTAAAAATGAAAAAAATCGTAGTTTGAAATAACAAGTGCCTTATTCTTTTTTTGACAAAGAAGTCCAAATAAATTATTATTTTCTTACGCTTTGCTTTAATGTAAAAGGGATTTTAAATTGAACAAATATTTTCTTTAAAAATTTTCCTTAATATTGCCATTTAAATAAGAGTAATAAGCTATTGTGTAACCTACCTATTCATATATTAAATAAAAAGGAATTTGTTCAAACGTAACCTAAATTAGTTATAAAACGATAAAGGAAATGAATGTACTAGTTCGCGATAATTTAGACTTATTACGCCTTTAATAAAAAGAAAATTTTAAAGTTTTAACAGACTAATCCACGTGTTCATCTTCTTGTTGCTTATTATTAAGAGAGTGAAAATGTTGTCCTTCTACCTAAATTCTTCACGGCAACATACTACGAATATTACTACGAGATATAAAGTAAAGTCGCAGCCTATTTACGTCCCACTGCTGGGCACAGGCCTCTTTTCATTTCTGAGAGGGTTTTAGGGAAAGGGAATCTCCGCCACACTGCCCTAATGCGTGTTGGCGAACTTCACATGTCTTCAAAATATATTTTTTCTTATTTCTCAGACATGCAGGTTTCCTCACGATCTTTTACTTCACCGCCTAGCACGTGGTAAATCAGCACTTAAAATTGCAATTACCAATTTCATTGGTGCCGGTGGGGATCCAACCCGGGTTCCTCGAGTAATGTGAAGCTTACAAATAGCGCTAACCATCTGAGCTACTACGGACTTCGAAATATAAACTACTCAAAACATATTACAGTGACACAAGGATGTAAACCAACACAATGGCACCCATTTTATACACCAACCTACTGACTCACGCTTTTAGCAATAACACCAGAGTTTGATTTCAGTATTGCGTAATAAGACAATCGTAAAACATTCAGACCCGAAAGCCAGACCCTCTTTCAGATATTTAATAGAATCAGGCGTTAAATTGCGGAAATCAATTATGTTAAGGATGTTAAAATTTAATAAGCTAAGATCCGCGTCGTAAAATCTTACTTAGTTTAAAGAGCACCTCTCGCCCTTCTTTTATTACTTGCACTATCTCCGTCACCACTGATCTCAATGCATAGCGGTCAGCTACTGCAGATTCTATTTCATCCACGGAGGAAATACAAAGAGGAGGCGTTGTAATTGAAATCTTCACTATGTAACAACGCGTGACAATTTGCAGGTAGAGGGGGTGTTAAGCCCCGGCCATTTAACTATTTTCCATCTACTGATAAATAGTAAAACTACTCGCATCGTTCCATATCCATGTTGCAATGTGGTTAACTACCTTGACGATAGATTGCGGCCTGTTCACAAAATGATTATAAAAACTGTAAAAATGATATTTTGGCGATTAAAAATTCTTTAGGACTGAATGCATAACAAATTTCAGCACATTTGTATGATTATTTTACCAATACTGATCTCTACGTACCTCTATATTTTTAGTTCCCATGACTCAAAATGCCGCCATCTAGTGTCGAATATATTTAATTATATTTGAAAGCCGCCGCAGAGATTTTTTTTTAGAACTCTTTTAATAAATTAGGTATAAAATTACCCACAAATGAAATATGATTCCATCCATAGCATCAGAGCGTCTATTTGAGTAGTTATTACACGATAAAACACAACACTTCATCCTTTTCTTCTTAATACTACGAAAATACACCGATTTGCGATTTTCGACACACAAGCGCACAGGACAAATGCTGACAGTATACTTACTAAAGCCACACCCACGGTGATGACGTCAGGACCTAGTTAGAATCACAGTGCACAGTTGCTTAGACCGTCTCCTCTTTGTATTTGCTCCGTGATTTCACCTGACTATGACTCGTTTAGAAAGTTTCATATCGACACGTGTCATATCGACGATGGTGTGACATTGCTAGTGTAGTGTTAATAGAAGTAGTTGGTGTTCTAACTGAACCCCTATTTTTACATCCTTAGGAGTGATTTGCTTTCTTATAATTTATATGGAATTAGTCCAGAAGTATTAATAATTTAACAAAAAAAAAAACATAAAATCGGTTTAAAAACAAAAACGACTGATTAAACATAAAAAAATGTAAATAAATGACTTGCGAATCCTGTTCCTAATTTGAGGCCAAAAAGGCGTCTAAGTTAAAATATATTTATGAACTATTTTGATAATTATATAATATGTATAATTTAAGGTTTTCTTGTGTGTTTGTTTAGGTCAAAACTGGAATGCGATCTGAATTATTTGCTATGATCGGATTATTTTGTATAAAAAATACAAAGATTGAGTATAACTGCCGTAGTAATACATTTTAATTTACATCAATGTCATCCATTCAATATTACTTTTATTAATTAAAAGAAAAATTATTATTTTTTATTAGATCTTGGCATAAGTAGATTTTGTAGTATTTTCTAAATAATTTTCTTTGTCTCTTGAAATTAATTATATAATGAAGCATATAAATAGAAGTTATTTTCTATAACAGCAATACACATTGTAGCCCAGCCCTGTTTCCTTGAGATGTAAAGTCCAAGCTTACAAAGCTTACTCAGAGCAAAGCTCATGTTTGTTGTGACAGACCATAGCCAGCTTAGGCTTTTGACAAATAATGTTACAATACACTAGACATATTGTAAGCAAGGTAAAATATAAATAATTCCCTTTAAAGCAGAGATATATTATATTAATATCAATTATTAGACTGGTGATATTTTATTTTTATTTATTTATCCTTTACTGCAACACACCTTCAACCAGGGGTTACAAAGGGCGAACGGAATGCTCTATGGCATTCTCAACCAGTCAACCCTAAGAAGATGAAATAAATAAAGATGTTGGAAGGTGCAAATTAAGGACTGCGCGATCCAAATTCTACCTAGAGGTCAATCGACGGATCTAACTCGACTAGGCAACATTCAGGAGATTGCAAAAATTCTTCTGCATAAGTAATTCTCAAATTAAGAGTTGTAGTGAGTGTATTTTTAGGTTCAGTATTAAACAGCGTTTTTATTTTAAAGAGTTTTACCAGATATGAATTAAGAAAAAAAAAAACTATACAGCTTTGAATTATCTTCAGATTCAATTTATCGGACTTTTTGGCTATCTTGTAGGTGTTATTGAAATCGAATATGAGAATGCCACGAAGATCTTATGTAAAATACGAAGACCAGCGACGGAAAGTAACGCCAGCAAAATTATCATTATCTTTATATATAAAAATTACGTGTCACGTTGTTTGTCCGCGATGGACTCCCTGAACTACTGAACTGATTTCAATGAAATTTTGCACACTGTGTGCATTTTGGTCCAACTTGAAAGATAGGATAGTTTTTATCCCGCTAAATAAACCTTAAATTTTTTATTGCGAATTTAAGGATTTTTATATTAAGAGTCGTCGAAAAGGGCAGAACAACGTCTGCCTGGTCAACTAGTCTACTATATGACAACTTAATTCTAAATGCAGCAGTAAACTTTTTGAAGATTAATATAGATTATAAGGGCTGATGGAGATAATATATTTGTATTTATTTTTTCCTGTACAAATAATACATAATAAGTATGTCTAGAGAACAAAAATGTATTAGACGTTTTTAGGCTAACGTGTTTAGATTACGTATATGTTGCAGCTATCACTCGCAATGTTAGACTCTTAAGAATAAAATCTCACATCAGTATAATAATTTATTAACGTTATTCTCAAAACAACTAGTTCAATCTCTTCCTTGTCGTAATTATAATTGAACATTTGAACAATAGATTCTTCTTGCTATATTAATGAGGAAGTAAGGGTGAGTTCAAATAAAATAACTTCCGATAAAGTACTTTGTATATTGCCAGAATACAACTGATTAGCTTTGGGTCTAACCAACGAATATCCCTCTGTTTGTATTTTATAATAATGTCCTCCAGACCGAATTTAGGTCACGGTGGCCAGTCTCAACGGAAACTAGTCATCGGCGCAGGACAGGATTACAGTGCCCAAGTGTATGCGCCAGCACAGGTGCACCCTCTATTCCCTCACTCTCATAGTTCGATGGGACAGTAAACCGACACGACCGGAGAGAGATCAGGCGCAAAACCAAAAGGCTTTACGTGCTTTCCGAGACACAGGGGTGAGACACCGCCAATTTCCTGACTCCCGACAGCTACTGAGAACTTCTTCATGGAAAAATTCAATAATTGATTTTTTTGGCCTGACTCGGGATTCGAACCCGGGACCTCATGATCAGCAGTCACAGTTCTACAACCACTAGACAACACGTCAATACAATAGTTCGCGACGGCCATTACTTGTAATTTATCACAGAACAACACAGGCCACCGGATTTAATAATAAGAATTTATGTAATTCCTTGAATAAAAATGATATGACTGGAAATAGAAGCGGAAACTGTGAAATATAATATATATCACAGTGAAACGCTAACAATTCATAGAGAGAAAGAAATGTTATAATAATAAAATAATCAAGTTTCAAATAATAAAGTAATAAAAATTCCTTTGCCTTGAATGTTAAGTTCTAATTCTATAAGGTTTAATCAGAATTAAGGGCACGGTATTAAGACTGACAACAGTCGTATGTCTTAACAAATTATTACTATCACAATGGTATACTTTTAATGTCATAATAATGCTGATTTGTCATACAAAATTAATGTGCTATGAAATAATGTAACTTTATATAAAATACATTGATTCGGTAATAGGCGTCAACCAAAGAGTCTAGATAGAAAATATCACTATACAATGAATGAACAGTCAAAGGTAAATTTATTCAGCGGTTTCTACAATTACAATTTAAAATTAAGACCAACAATTATGATCAACAAACCCGGCTCGAAAGGTACCAAAAATTATAATGGTGTAGCGAGCTGGAGCGGGGAGGAACTATAATAATTAATTAAGTGGACTGTTTCATAGTCATAATAGGAACTAAAAACGAGCGGACTTTGGACAATAAACTTGCGTATTAATTGGTAAAATCCCTCAATCATTTTAAAATTAAAGTACCTAAATATTGTCCTAACTGATGTTTGCATTAATCCGATCCTTTTTTATTTTTTATTTTAAAAACTTTACCGTTACACTAGGATGGAGGCAGTTTACAAACATAGATTGTACAAGGACAAACATCCAAACCCGGAACAATTATTTGTAAGCCATACAAATACTTATTCCGTGCGGAATTCGAACCAGCGCAGAGGCCTGTAGCGCGGCAACTTATTGTTAAGCCACTACGCCACGGAGACATCAAACAAAACAAAAAGATTTCTCTCGCGCGAACACATTAAATAGATGTTTATCATAATGGCTGCTAGATGGCACTTCATAAATTGTCTTTTTATGAAATTGAAGCGATAACGAACGTACAGTTTACCTGATGGTATATGAATCCTGCAGTCTATAGAGAGAACCAACTTTAAACAAAGAAGGCTACAGTTTACAGAAGCGTTGTTACTTCTAAGTATTAAGATCGAATACCTTACAACCTGTAATTATACTGGTTTTCTATACCTTTTGAACTGGAACACAGAAGTGCAGGCACTGCTATTTGGCGGCAGAAATAGGTAAGAGGTAAGAGGGTGGTACCAGGTGGTGGCCCAGACGTACGGTTTGTTTAAATATAAACTATAGGCGATATTGAAGCTACAAACTTGAAACAAAATACTAACAACATTTATAAACGAGGAAAATAAAGGTTATATTTAAGATTATATTTAACATAATAAAAGCAACCGCCAAATCAATCCCGATTTTGAGCATCGCCAGCATGGCGAGATTTAATTGCATTAATAAACGAAATTGTTTTATCTTAATTACGTTCATGGTTCTTTACGATTATAATAAAATAAAAAAAACTTTCTTACTCTTTATATTATTAAAAATAATAAGAGTAGGTAAGTAGTATTATTATATGTATTGTTAAAATACACATTCTTTGATAGCACAGGTGTGTTTTTAATTTTTAATTTGTCATTATATTCGTGGTGATTTCATTGCTAGCCTGTGCTAGTCCGCCGATGAATGGTATGGATCTAAGTGTATGTTATTTCTATGGATTTTTAAAAAGTCTTTAACGCTGTAAACCAATGTCTTGTTAGGTAAACTAGATTTCAACGGAATAAGGATAAGTAAGCTTACTGATGTGGTTTATCTTTACAATGTTAACTGTTAATAAAAAGATAAAATTAATGAGTTTGATTCTAACTATGTTTTCATTAGCTCAGGTTTACTAAACGGCTGCATTCTTGGCCCATTACTTTTTATATTGATCACTACTAATGATATTAGTAATTGAAGGTTTTTTTTTTACAAAAACTACATAATTAACAATTTTGGTGATTTCTTGATTTTGGCAACACTGGATGCCTTAAAAAATGGAATGTTACAAATAAATCAATTTTTACAAAAAAACTATTTTACAATATAAAGCCATCTAAAAAACGACAACTCTGGCAAAAACTACTTGACTTTTTCTCATTTTTGCAAAAACAACATATGTGAATGCAGTTTAGCAGTTTTTGTAAAAAAAAAAAACATTTCATTGTTCATTTTTGTGGTCTGTGCGTGCGTCATAGAATGATAAAAAATAAAACACGATATGTTTTATGATGTGAAAAAGTTTTTGGAACCATTATTTTTAAAGGAAGGCAAAACTGCCATGAAAATAAAAGAAGTGCGAATGCTAAAAATTAAAAAAGAAAATCCGTTTGTAAAGTAATGAACTTTTGTTAAGTACAACTTCACTGGAAGTTGGACAAGAATCCAAATTTGTACAAAATGTGAGCTTCCCAGTGAAGCTACATTCGAATCACTGTACAAAAATAAAATACCGTTAAAGTCACACAAGGCTGCTAAATTAAAAAGTTTTCTTAGTGATCCTTCTAAAATAGCTTTCTATGAAGAAATTATAGCAGCAAGTGAACCTGTTAAAGAAACTGAAAACTCAAGCTATGTTGAAATAGATAATGAAAACAATAGTAGCGGAGAAGAACTTATACATGGGAAAGAGGTGATGATAGAAGTATGATAGATTTCATAATTGTTGATGAAAGAATGAGGAGCGCGGTGGTAGATACAAGGGTTTACCGGGGCTCTAACGTAGGGACGGATCATTACTTGGTCTTATGCCGAATTAATGGTCTTTTCAGACGTTGGAGGCATCGGACATCTGTGTCTACCACTGCTTTACAGCGTATAAGAACAGAGAGGTTACAAGATGAAGGTGTGAGAGAGAAGTTCAAATATAGATTGAGAGAAAATATAAGTGGTATGGCTGAATTGTGTATGAATGATTTAGACTTGGAGACTGTGTGGTATAATGTCAAGAAAGGTTTAGTGGATGCAGCTACCGAAGTATGTGGTGTAAGTAAGAGAACGAATGAAAGGAAAATTAACACGTTATGGTGGGATGATGAGGTACGAATGGAAGTTGAAGCAAAGAAGAAAGCATGGCTAGATTTACTAGCAACCAACGCTAGTAATTCTAGCAGTATGAATGATGATATTGAAAGGAAAATGGCAGTCTTTAGACACCTAAATAAGAGAGTAAAAGAAGTAGTTGAAAGGAAAAAGCAAGAAAGAACGGATATGAATGATAGAAGAATATCGGATAACTTCCAGGCAAACATTAAAATGGTCTGGAAACTCGTAAGAACTACCAGGGGACATTCAAAACAGCCTAGAATGAATGCTATACGAGACCAAAATGGCTGTATTCTGAATGACGAAGTTTTGAGTTTAAGGAGATGGAAGGAATACTTTGAAAGCGTGTTTATGAGTGATGAGACGTTTGAATTAAATGAAATAGAAATTCCGGAAGAAGAGGAAATAGATAGAGATATAAGTATAGATGAAATAATGAAAGCAATGAAAAGTATGAAAGCAGGTAAGGCAACCGGTTATGATAGAGTATCTCTCGAAATGCTAAAGGCTGGAGAAGGAGTGGTGGCAGACCTGCTGTGCACCTTGTTTAATTTATGTTGGGAACTTAAGCGGGTATCGGGAGACTGGTGCAAAGCCGTGATAGTCCCAATATATAAGGGAAAAGGATCAAAGCAGGACTGTAAAAACTACCGTGGTATCAGCCTTCTTAGCATTGTGGGAAAACTGTATGCTAAGGTACTAATTGAAAGAGTTATGAAAGAAACTGATGGAAAAATTTGGGATGTGCAAGCGGGATTTAGAAAGGGAATGGGATGTACGGATCAGGTATTTTCCATGCGCATGATCGCGGAGAAGTTTTTGGCCAAAAACCAAAAAGTTTTTTGTGCGTTCATAGACTTGGAGAAGGCTTATAATAGAGTGGACAGGGATGTGTTATGGCAAACACTGAACTCATTTGGGTTGAGCGCTGGCTTGATACAGGCATTGAAGTCTCTATATAGGGACTCTAGTGCTTGTGTCAGGATCAACGGGGCCTACTCGGACTGGTTTGGCATCCATAAAGGTGTCAGACAGGGCTGTGTGGCTTCCCCGTGGCTGTTCAACCTATTTATGGACAGTTGTTTGGAAAATTTGAAAGCAGAAGAATGCGGGTTAAGAATGGGTGAGTTAACCGTCAAATGCCTTTTGTACGCCGATGATCAAGTCATACTTGCGTCGTCGGCAGCCGAGTTGCAAATGATGGTTACATTAATGAACAGGACATTAAAAGAAAAGGGAATGAAAGTGAACGCAAGTAAGACGAAAGTTATGGTTTTTGAAAGAGAAGAAAGTAAAACGATATGTGAAATAAGAATAGAAGGGGAGTTGGTAGAGCAAGTAGATGAGTTTGTGTATTTGGGATGTGTGTTTAGCAGGGATGGTAGATATGATCAGGATATAGAACGACGAGTGAATGCAGGAAATAGATTGAATGGGGGTCTACACTCTATTGTGAAAAGTCAGAATGTGTCCAAAAAGGCACGTTTGGCAATTCACAATGCTGTGTTAGTGCCTACTTTAATGTATGGTAGTGAAAGTTGGGTATGGCAGAAGAAGCACGAGAGTAGAATAAATGCTGTAGAAATGCGGTCATTACGTAGTATGCTAGGGCTGAATCTGAATGACAGGGTGAGAAATAGTGTGATAAGAGAAATGTGTGGTTTGCAAGATGATGTTGTGACTAGGATTAAGAAAGGAATGCTTCGGTGGTTTGGTCATGTAGAAAGAATGAATGAGGAAAGAGTGACAAAGCAAATTTATGTTGCAGAGGTGAATGGCAGAGTCGGGAAGGGTCGCCCTAGGCGAAAGTTTATCGACCAAATAGGCGATATATTGAAAATGGGCCAAATTAAGAGAACCTTTAACCGACGAGCGTGTATGCGTAGGTATATGGATGTGGAGGAAGCGAGAGAGGTGTGTCAGGATCGTGCCAAATGGAATTCCATAGTCTCTGCCTACCCCTCTAGGTGACAGGCGTGAGTGTTTATGTTATGTTATGTTATATATATATATATATATATATATATATATATATATATATATATATACTAGCTTTTTACCCGCGGCTTCGCTCGCGTGAACTTGAATTTAGGAACGCTATTAAATGCTATTCCGTGGCAAATTTAGAGAAATTTGATCGCTTTTAGAGTCACCTCAGTGTCTGTGTCTCTATGTCTGTCAACGATTTTTTTTAATTCTAAAAGACTATTAGACGTACATTATGCATAGATTATGTATATTTGGATAGATATAATATGCTACAGGAACACGTGAATGTACCTATATGTATAGAAAACACATACTAATTTTATATCGGGCATGTATTCCGATGTATCCATAAGAAAGGTAAAATGTCTTGGAATGAAAATGTATTATTATCTATTATTTACACTTTACTCTGTACATTAATTTATTTACTTAAAGTTAATTTAGTTTAACAAAATAATGATGAGTTTCATGGTCTTCTATCAATTTACGGGATAATGTTTATTTGAGATATTTTATATTGATCGGCACCATAAAATAGATGTAAATATTTTTTTTTACGTCCGAGTAGACTATAAAATTTCATAAATGCAGTTCTATAGTGATGAATACAGTATACATCATTATAGAACTGCATTTATGAAATTATAAAATTTAGTATACAGTATACTATACATGGAATAAAACTAATGTTACGGATTTTATCACGTTTAATTTTAATTTCTTTTCGTGGGTTTTTTTACGCATCTTTGGATGAAAGTTCCATAAAAACCCGCTTAAAAGAACACATCGTTGATGTGAAACACCGACGCTCCGGGAAGTCTAAAGTATGTCAACATGTTTAGTATCGTCCCAACCATTATATTGGATCTGATATACAACAAATCCTTGCAATAGAATACCAATTCCTACCAATGATGATTCGCGAGCCTTTTGAAATTAAAAAACATCCTAATTTTAAAATGGAGGATGGCTGAGTGCCATCACCTGCTAAGCACCGTATCTATACAAATAAATAAAATTGAAGTGTCTGTTTGTAATGTCAAAATAACAGCTTTTTACTAAATGTATATGAAAATATATACGGTAGGTACTTATAACAAAAACACAATTTATATTAATTTATAAAATTTTTGTCTGTCTGTTTGTTCCGGCTAATCTCCGAAACGGCTGGACCTGACAGATAGCTGATGTTATAGGAAGTAACTTAGGCTACTTATATTTTAGGAAAACGATTAAGGTTCCGCGCAACATAATTAAAATCCTAAATTACACGCGGGTGAAGTCGCGGGGAACAGCTAGTAATTAATAAAATTAAATTCAAACCCAAGCATACTATTATTGCATTTATTGTATTCATTTCTATTTTTATTCTATTCTATTCTAAATATGATATCAGGTCGTCAAACACCTTAGTCCTCCCGTGACTATGGGTACTGTAAAGTGCCCAAAACATCGGGAATTAAAAAAGTTTAAATTAAACGCGATAAAATCCTTAAAATTAGTTTCATTGCTTATAAATTTTATTCACAGTGAACGTGGGAATCACTACACTCATGAACGGGAGTAGAAAAATATTCGTCTTGTTGTGGCGGTGAAAGAGAATCCGCCACCTCATATCGTCCTGTCGTAAGAGGCGACATAGGAAAACAAACAGGAGATGGGCAGCATCATTTTCCTGACAACAGATGTACCTAAATAATAACATCTGTGGTTGCCAACCCGCCTACCAAACGTGGCAACTATAGCAAATATCCAGCTACTTGACAATTTATGGGGGAGGCCTATGTTCATTTCAGTGGACTTTTGATAGGCTAACGATAATGAGTTCTACTTATCTTTGCAACCCTTAATATTTACGGTAGAGTGAAAACAAAAAAGTAACATACTCGAAAATATGAATGAAATAAATACTGCATATACTATCACCCCATGAAAAGCAAAAAAGTAGCAGCTTACATACATGTTACTATTGGGCACAGGCCGCCGAGTTTTTGGCCAAAAGTCTTCGCTGCGCAATTCCAACGCGGGATGTCCTCAACTGCGAAACTTCTGTTTTCCTTTATACCTTTTTTAACCTATAAAGTAAAATCACTTTATTAAAAAATCAAAATAGCCCAATAGCTTTATCAACATGAGACACAATTCTACGAGTACTTACAAACTTAAAAATAACGAGTGACAAACGAGCACACAGTGCACCTGATGGTAAGTGGTTGCTAAGGCCTCATTTTGATACGTAATCCTCGATTACGTATCAAAATGTAAATGCGTTGTCACCCCTGAGTACTAAGATATAATGCCTCGTATCCAGTAAAACGGTTCTCCGGTTCTCTACACTCACCATATGAAACATAGCAGGGTTAAACTGCTATTTTACAATGGTATTCTGTGAGAGTGTGGTCCCACCCCGGTCGATCCGACCAATTCGTGCTACAACTATACCTACTACTAATATAGCTGCAGCATGGCTCTACCACGTAAGTAAAAATTGACGTTGAAAATTTAAGTATTTTCAGAAGCACATTTGCAATTATTTTCTATTGAGTGAATTTTTGTGGAATCCTGTTTTGCAAACCGCCACCTGAAATACGTACAATATTTTTCGTCGTCGTCGGGATCGTTTTGGAATTTCACGTCGGTATCGAAAAAAATTGTACTTTTTCGATACCGACGTGAAATTACAAAACGATCCCCATGCATATCAATGTGGCTCTATTCAGCCTCTTAATATGGACATACCTCGGGATTCAGAGATTTTAAAAGTTTTCATGCGTAGATAATGGAAGATATAATATTATATTATTACTGTCCTGTGTGAGGCAACATTTATACTTATATAAATATTCTCATCATATTTTTATGATTGGTTAGAAAAATTATATTTAAATACAATCTTTCACAGGGTAAATTTTATTTTTTACTATTTTGCCCAGCAAGTAGTAAAGCAACCACAATCCCATCGGTAAGTGCTTATGTAGCCTAAGATGGTGAATTGCACTGACTTAACAAAAACCTATTCACTCTTGCCTAATAGTACTAGGTAAGTAATATTTGCAACCTATTTGTGTGTGTGTGTGTGTGTGTGTATATGTGTGAAGAAAAGCGTATGAGAATACGTGAAGAGGAATAAAGGTTGAGTACTACATCGCTTACCTATACGAGGTTGCCACTCGAGAACCTTTCTTCCTATTTTTTATCGGTTTTCCAAGTTATATAGCTAGCCCATTGCCATTTCACTTTAATATTCCGTTGGGCTATGTCAGTTACTCTGGTTCTATTGCGAATATCTTCATTTCTAACTTTATCACGTAGAGAAACCTCTCTCCAATTTAAAATTTTTACATTTTTTAGATGATAGTTTGTCGAACATTAAAAAAAACCATTAACCCAAGAATGTCTTTATATAGTTATTTATACTTAGGGAAGCACCATTTTTTTATTTATTTAAATTGTTTGATTTAATTTGATAACAGTGTACCTAAATGTAAGTATCTGTATCTATATTTCCCTCCCCAATAATATTTTATAACGTCATACTCATAAAAACAACGTTTTATTGTAATACATAATTATAAAATTCAGTATCTATCTTTGGGCACTTTAAAAATTAATTTATTTACAAAATAATATTTACAGTTACCAGTGTACAAATATTAACTAAATTAAGTAAGTCCCTCCAACACCGACGCGCGGTCCACCCTCGACGATGTCCGAAAACGGACTGCGACAGGGCGACGGAGCATGCGCGCTCGCCTAAATATATTCAATTTCAGGGAAAACTGATATATTCTCTTATAAAACAGGGAATAAAAATAAAACTCAATTAAAAATATAAATGTTTTTAAAACCTTTTTTTTGTGTAAGAACTATTTAAAAAGCTTGTGCCGTTTTGGAGAAATTTTGCAAAATATGACAAAGATAGGTACTCTTTGGGGATTTATTTCTAATAAGGGGTTGAGAAAAAAACAATTTTGTTCAATTAAAAAAACTAATCAAATCCTCTTCTGGTACCCTGTATTTTTCCTATGTGGATTAAATGAACAGTTATTGAGATTTTTTTACTTAAATATCCAAGATTTAAGCATTTCAACCACTGTTAAGGCCTTAAGTATTATTTTCATGTTGGAATCCTCAATACAAAGTTTATATTAAAACTATTGAAACAATTAACCATAAGACTCCATTATTGATAACTTAGACAGTATTACCCTCTAGATATGCCGTGATATAAGAGATCAAATGTTGTTGTACAAAGACGGTTGGCCAAATCGTACAAGACGATGAAACGATGGCGTCACTATGCCATATATATAAAAAAAATCTTTATTTTTAAGGTCTTTAAAAACACAATAACTACCTCTCTAATTATCCACAAAACAAGTTATCCTTTTATTTTTGTTTTTGTAACTGTTCCGAAATTAATTTAAAATAATGGTTTCTGAATGCACTGGAACGCACCTAATGACGATTCATTTCACGTATGAAAGGACTTTGTATTCAAAGACTAATTATTTCCGTTTTTCTGAATAGTTGTTAATTGTAATTCAATTCAATTAGTATGTAGGCATCAAATCAACTACTATACTGATTTATTATGTACTGGATTCATGTCATAAAAATGATTATGTAGCTTTATAGTAAGCTAAGCGTTTTGTTCAAGTCAAGTTTGTCAAGTTACATAATCTGTGTGTCATCGATCGACATTGATTGTCACCCGGCAATAATCTCCATGTCTATATATCTTATTTGCTTCAGTCGTGTTTGTGGATTGTGATATCCTCATAAATATATGATATAAAACAATGACCTCGGCATTGTTTTACGGACTAATAACTACTACTTGTAACGATTATTCTGTGCTTTTGATTTCTGGACACCGATTTTGCATCTTGCATATTTGTGAAAAACATCATGCAGACTACAACTTCACAACAAGGACAACTAGTCCTGCGATTGCTATGTGTTAATTGTAACATTTATCCATTTTATCGTTTTTGAGCTTGATACCAGAGTAATTTCTAAGATCCGCGAGTGGAATTCTTCAATAATAGTACATATTTACATAACTACTTATTTTTTTACACTAACATAAACCATCACACACAATCGTACATCATAATGCAAATCTAATTCTTATTTAAGATCACTGAAGAAGATACATATGTAATGTGATGCTTACCTCAAAAGTATTGTTGACGTTATTGTAAAAAACTGTGGCTATTTAGATATGATTTTCAAACGGTATGGTTTTTAAAACATAAAAACAAACCAATCTAGCTATAGTTCGTTTTGGGACATGAAAAATTAAAGTCAAGTCCAGCTCCTGTAGAAATTTGGCCATTGTTCAAATACAAAAAAATGTATCTTAAAATATTGTAAATTAGAAGTATTTTACCTTAAATATAATAGTTACAAAGAAATTATTGTAAAACTTAATACATAATTGGTGGTTTCACTTTAAGTTGTATATATAATATTACTTTTAACTGCTTGGTACTTAATGTTTTATTTATAAATACCATTTTAGTTTTATTCTTTTATATTTTTTAATTTTTATACAACATAATATTGTGGTAAAAAGTGAAGTAAAGTTGCAGCCTATATACGTCCCACTGCTAGGCACAATCCTCCTCTCATTTCTGAAAGGGTTTTAGGGCAAGGAAATGTCCGCCGCGTTGCCCCAATGCGTGTTGGCGAACTTTAGATGTCTTCGAGATATCATTTTCTTTATTTCTTAGACATACAAGTTTCCTCACGATGTTTTCCTTCACCACTGAGCACGTGGAAAATCAGCACTTAAAATTGAAATTAACAATTTCATTGGTGCCGGCGGGGATCGAACCCGGGTTGCTCGCGTACTGTGAAACTTACAGAGAGCGCCTAACTATCTGAGCTACCACAGCTCTTTATATTGTGGTGGCAAGCATGTACTATTATTGAAGAATTCCACTCGCGGATCTTAGAAATTACTCTGGTATCAAGCTCAAAAACGATCAAATGGATCAATGCATAAATGTTACAATTAACACATAACAATCGCAGGGCTAGTTGTCCTTGTTGTGTAGCTGTAGTCTGCATGATGTCTCTCACAAATATGCAAGATGCAAAATCGGTGTCCAGAAATCAAAAGCACAAAATGATCGTTACAAGTAGTAGTTATTAGTCCGTAAAACAATGCCGAGGGCAAAACAACAGAAGGAAATCTAAAATAGTACAGTACGTATCACAATCCACAAACACGACTGAAGCAAATAAGATATATAGACATGTAGATGATTGCCGGGTGACAATCAATGTCGATCGATGACCACAGATTATGTAACTTGACAAACTTGACTTGAACAAAACGCTTAGCTTACAATGAAGCTACATAATCATTTTTAACAAACTATATATATATATATATATATATATATATATATATATATATATATATATATAACTAGTTCTCTTAAAATGAGAACGGCTGTTCGAGTTAATATGTATATAATGACGCTGTATATTGTATTTAATACAGTCAATCAAAAATTTGTGGCTATAAATACTACAAACACGACTGAAGCAAATAAGATATATAGACATGGAGATGATTGCCGGGTGACAATCAATGTCGATCGATGACACACAGATTATGTAACTTGACAAACTTGACTTGAACAAAACGCTTAGCTTACTATAAAGCTACATAATCATTTTTATGACATGAATCCAGTACATAATAAATCAGTATAGTAGTTGATTTGATGCCTACATACTAATTGAATTGAATTACAATTAACAACTATTCAGAAAAACGGAAATAATTAGTCTTTGAATACAAAGTCCTTTCATACGTGAAATGAATCGTCATTAGGTGCGTTCCAGTGCATTCAGAAACCATTATTTTAAATTAATTTCGGAACAGTTACAAAAACAAAAATAAAAGGATAACTTGTTTTGTGGATAATTAGAGAGGTAGTTATTGTGTTTTTAAAGACCTTAAAAATAAAGAATTTTTTTATATATATGGCATAGTGACGCCATCGTTTCATCGTCTTGTACGATTTGGCCAACCGTCTTTGTACAACAACATTTGATCTCTTATATCACGGCATATCTAGAGGGTAATACTGTCTAAGTTATCAATAATGGAGTCTTATGGTTAATTGTTTCAATAGTTTTAATATAAACTTTGTATTGAGGATTCCAACATGAAAATAATACTTAAGGCCTTAACAGTGGTTGAAATGCTTATATCTTGGATATTTAAGTAAAAAAATCTCAATAACTGTTCATTTAATCCACATAGGAAAAATACAGGGTACCAGAAGAGGATTTGATTAGTTTTTGTAATTGAACAAAATTGTTTTTTTCTCAACCCCTTATTAGAAATAAATCCCCAAAGAGTACCTATCTTTGTCATATTTTGCAAAATTTCTCCAAAACGGCACAAGCTTTTTAAATAGTTCTTACACAAAAAAAAAGGTTTTAAAAACATTTATATTTTTAATTGAGTTTTATTTTTATTCCCTGTTTTATAAGAGAATATATCAGTTTTCCCTGAAATTGAATATATTTAGGCGAGCGCGCATGCTCCGTCGCCCTGTCGCAGTCCGTTTTCGGACATCGTCGAGGGTGGACCGCGCGTCGGTGTTGGAGGGACTTAATTTAGTTAATATTTGTACACAGGTAACTGTAAATATTATTTTGTAAATAAATTAATTTTTAAACTGCCCAAAGATAGATACTGAATTTTATAATTATGTATTACAATAAAACGCTGTTTTTATGAGTATGACGTTATAAAATATTATTGGGGAGGGAAATATAGATACAGATACTTACATTTAGGTACACTGTTATCAAATTAAATCAAACAATTTAAATAAATAAAAAAATGGTGCTTCCCTAAGTATAAATAACTATATAAAGACATTCTTGGGTTAATGGTTTTTTTTAATGTTCGACAAACTATCATCTAAAAAATGTAAAAATTTTAAATTGGAGAGGGGTTTCTCTACGTGATAAAGTTAGAAATGAAGATATTCGCAATAGAACCAGAGTAACTGACATAGCCCAACGGAATATTAAAGTGAAATAGCAATGGGCTAGCTATATAACTTGGAAAACCGATAAAAAATAGGAAGAAAGGTTCTCGAGTGGCATCCTCGTATAGGTAAGCGATGTAGTACTCAACCTTTATTCCTCTTCACGTATTCTCATACGCTTTTCTTCACACATAAACACACACACACACACACACACACACAAATAGGTTGCAAATATTACTTACCTAGTACTATTAGGCAAGAGTGAATAGGTTTTTGTTAAGTCAGTGCAATTCACCATCTTCGGCTACATAAGCACTTACCGATGGGATTGTAGTTGCTTTACTACTTGCTGGGTAAAAATAGTAAAAAATAAAATTTACCCTGTGAAAGTTTGTATTTAAATATAATTTTTCTAACCAATCATAAAAATATGATGAGAATATTTATATAAGTATAAATGTTGCCTCACACAGGACAGTAATAATATAATATTATATCTTCCATTATCTACGCATGAAAACTTTTAAAATCTCTGAATCCCGAGGTATGTCCATATTAAGAGGCTGAATAGAGCCACATTGATATGCATGGGGATCGTTTTGTAATTTCACGTCGGTATCGAAAAAGTACAATTTTTTTCGATACCGACGTGAAATTCCAAAACGATCCCGACGACGATGAAAAATATTGTACGTATTTCAGGTGGCGGTTTGCAAAACACGATTCCACAAAAATTCACTCAATAGAAAATAATTGCAAATGTGCTTCTGAAAATACTTAAATTTTCAACGTCAATTTTTACTTACGTGGTAGAGCCATGCTGCAGCTATATTAGTAGTAGGTATAGTTGTAGCACGAATTGGTCGGATCGACCGGGGTGGGACCACACTCTCACAGAATACCATTGTAAAATAGCAGATTAACCCTGCTATGTTTCATATGGTGAGTGTAGAGAACCGGAGAACCTTTTTACTGGATACGAGGCATTATATCTTAGTACTCAGGGGTGACAACATATTTACATTTTGATACGTAATCGAGGATTACGTATCAAAATGAGACCTTAGCAACCACTTACCATCAGGTGCACTGTGTGCTCGTTTGTCACTCGTTATTTTTAAGTTTGTAAGTACTCGTAGAATTGTGTCCCATGTTGATAAAGCTATTGGGCTATTTTGATTTTTTAATAAAGTGATTTTACTTAATAGGTTTATAAGTTAAATAATTTATTTGCCCTTCTATATCAAGAAGAGTCTTTTTCTGTCACACCTATTGAATCTGACAGTGCTTTCTGAAATTTGGCATCTTTAGATGGATCAGAATCGCGCGCTGATCCGGCTGTTAGATATTGCAAAAATAATCGAAAATATTTATTTTTACTTTCATGCCGAAGACTACCTTGTTTTATTTTATTACGGTCAAATAATATTTATTTGGTTATAAAGAAAATATTTACAAATGTTTTCATTATTTTGTTATTCTATTGTTTACAGTTATTATCACGTCTTAGCTTTACACCCAGAATTACATTAGAAATTCTTGATGGGATGCAATGTAATGCGCATACTTTATTTTCATCAAGAACTATAAAATATATAATAACAAAAAACAAATATATATATATATATATATATATATATATATATATATATATATATATATATATATATATATATATTTGTTTTTTTAACAGTAGATTTTCAACACAATCTTAAAAAAGTTCAATGAATTAAAAAAATGCCGATAATTTTATAATTTCAAGTCAATGTTTTACATTTAAAAATCAGTTATAAAGAGCCAAAGTTCTTATTTTCATTTTGATTAATTTAATTCGAGACTAAAATAAATGTGAAAGGGCTTTTATCTGCAATAATAATTTTCATCAAAAATAACATAGTCTTATAAAAGTCATATACTTGGTCAACCATACTGAAGATTATCAATTGTACTACAAAATATTTAAAAGACTATTTCCAGTATAATGACCCGGATATCATCATTAATGTTTGACTGGTACACTTAAAAGTTTTATCACATGGCTAAATGATTGACTAGAATTTAGAATTTTATGCAAATGATAATTAAGGTTTCTACGCAAATAAGTGTAAAATAGGTATAGTATTCAATGGTAGCGGCCATCCATATTTGCAAAGCCAGCATCATTTTCTGTACAGAAACCTGCAAAGTGTTGCTCAATGCACTATAAACAAAGCAGCTGATAAAAATGTTACACACATAACTGTTAACAAAAACTGTTTCTGCAAATGGTGTTATAGATAATAATAACTATTCCACCGTGTTAAGTGCAGGAGCTATTATTAGAAGAAGAGGTAAAATTTTGTTTTAGAGATTCGCAATCAATATTGTTTTGTCTGTAATTGAGCATAAAAAAATAACTACAGCCAAAGAGCATGACTGGCATTATACTCAGGCACATCAATTGGTATGGAAAAAAATCATTTTACCAGGTTCCAAAAAATCAATCAAAATTAAAAAAAAACATACATATTAAATTCAAAAAATATATGTAGGTATGTCTATACATACATATATTGACTTATGGCCGCTTAGTAACTGACGGTGACTCAGTATAACATCCTACAGTCACGCCGAAACTAAGAGGAGAGAATCACTGTAGAAAAGACAATAATTTATTGCGAAAATTTTGTGATAAAATTAAAAAATTACAAACTTATCCAAGTTAATCTAACTTAGTCTAACTTATCCTTATGCGTTACAAAAAAAAATAGTGAGATGGCGTCAGTTTTTAAGAAGATAATATAACAAAAATTAACAAAATAATAAATTTCAAAAAAGTGCCTGAGCCCCACAGCAGCTCTGACTTCAAGGTCGCGGATGCAGGTTCCCTACAATGAGCGCAGGTACAGACTGGTATGCTTTTCGAACAAGCTTCTCCACCTAAAGGGCCCACTGCTACAGGTTTTCGTTGCTGCGTTGCACGCGATCTTTGGGCTGCGCACGTAAAACGTGTTCCAGGTGATCGCCGCCATATCTCGCCTCCAACGCCTCAAGGAGCTGTTCGTAAGTCACTTCCTTGCCGAGAGCTTCAAGAACAGTTAAGGCCTGGTCCCGCAGGCCTAGAGTGAGAGCAGTCATGGCCTCAATTAAATCCAGCCGTTGACTTTCATGACAGCCTAGAAATGGATTTTGTAGGCTGACCAGGAAGAAGTCCCGTCAATCGGTGGAACTTTGAATCCACGTAGCGAATGCGTTGTAGTTACCACGGGAGCTGTAACTCCATCCCCATATTTGAGTTCGTCCAGCGTTTTCTTCACGTCAACCATCACTTTGTCAATCCGATTGTTCACTTGGTCGATTTGGGTTTCAGGTTCCGACAGGCGGTTGTCATGTTGAGGAAACCTATCCTTCACTTCCTTAATCTCTTTCCCGAAGGTAGCGTGAAGGTCCTTCCTGAGGAGCATCTGCACTTCCATACCGCGCTGCAGCTGCTCTTCCAACCGACGGGTCTGTTCCTCCTGTGGGCGGGCCTGTTCCTCCTGTCGGCGCGCCTGTTCCTTCTATCGGTGAGCCTGTTCCTCCTGTCAGCGGGCCTGTTCCTCCTGTTGGTGAGCCTGTTGGTACTGTCGTGAACCACTTCTAACACAAGCATTTTAAGCTTACCAGAAGCTAACCGCTAAGGGAATATAAGTAATGTTTAAAAGCATTACTAGTATTTTTATAAAAAAAAATCTGTGTAGGCTTAGTGAATATTGGAAAGCAAATGATCTTTGCTAGAATATCAGGAAATGAAACTTTGTCTCATTTACCAGGAAAAAGAATGCCCGTCCTCTTTGACGACTTGACGATAATTTACTAACGAGAGTAAATGAACGTGATCTTGGTGTTCAGTTGGATAGTAAGTTGCTACTGAGGTCACATATTAATATTGTTGCGCGCCACTATTAATGTCTTGTACATGGGAACACTAGTTACCACTAGCGCCGTCTGGTGTTGAGTAGCAGAACTAGGAGAGTCAAGATCCTTCTAGAAATTTCGAGACAGATATTGTTCGCGCAAAAGGGCTAATGTCAAGCATCGACGCTAGATGGCACTCGGCTCGGCACGATACGGTATGAAGTTCGTCCGAGCGTGTTGAACGGTGGGTGTCGAGAACGCGCTAGAAAAATTGAGAGTCCAAATTCAGCGCTGCGATCGGCGGGACGCTGTCTTTTTTTGTCGGGAACTCGGAGGCGGAATACGATACGCGCATCTAGGAAATATACGGTTTCGGATACGTAACGCGCATTCCTTTCTTTTTAGCTTCACCCGGGACTTATTGTGTCTAACTCAGAATCAGAAAGTGCATTCAACAATAATAGCTAGTGCGGCATTTGATGTTCTAGAAATAACTGTTGCCACGCAGAACGGTAGTGACCTTTGATCCGGTCGCGCGTGTTAAGCTTTATAACAAACGAGAGTTAGTGGCTTCTGTAAGGTAGTTAATCGTACGACAGAGTTAAAGAACTGTCATCGTAGAAAACGAAGAAAGTGACTGCGGAAGGATACCGTTGTTTGGAGAGGTGCTGAGGGTAAGTAAGCTCCGTTTAATAAAATAGAACGCTCCCCCCTGATTGTTTATTGTAATTAGAAACCTTCACCCTTGGTGTTAGGACGCCCGATCTGTACCTGCTTGTAGGTTCTTCGTCTATGGGCCGCGGAGGACCCTACTCCTGGGATAGGTAGTTACAGGCCGTAACATTTGGAAACAGAGCGTGGTTTCGGAATCGATTCCCGGTCGATCCACCGACCATAGTGTATGATAAAAATTAAACAATTTTGGTGGCAGGGAGCGTTGGGTTGATTGGTTTAAATTTGTGTCTACAATCACGCCCGTCCGTCATACGTAAAAATATATATTTTTTAATTATATACGTAATAATAAAATTCCTTTCTTTGGTGGCTTGCTTTTTTGTTGTTAGCGGGTAAATTTGAAAAGCCGCGCCCGGTTAGTGCGCAAGCGGGAGCTTGCGTCATGTAGGTAGATGGCGATTTTTACGTAATCGGTTAATTATCGTTGTCGGATGGTTGTAGTGGATTACTATCGAAGGGTCCATTTCCGAGCTAGGCATTTTTTGTTGATCGACCGTGATGTGTATCTTCGTTTATGTATCTTACGTATTGTAATTTGTATTTGAACTAAAGAGTAGTAAATTGTATTTAACGCAATTTGAATTTAACTTGATTTGTTCGCACTAGTATTTGTTATTTGTAATTTGGTTTGTGTATTTTCTTTTGTACTAACTTGTATTTGGTTTGAAAAGTAGTAATTCGTATTTGTATAATTTCTATTTAACTCGATTTGATAGGAACTGAATTTGTTAACTGTTAATTTTTTGTTGTATTTGTTATTTTTGTAATTGTGCTCGAGCCGCGTCGTAATTTGTATTTAGTAGTGATGTCCTCGCCCAAGATACTAATCTGTTGCCTGCGGACTGAGTTACGCTGGGCCACTAGCGCCCATGCTTAGATAGGTCGACCGGATAGGGTCCATAACGTGATGAAGCGGTTCGAGCAGGTCGATGCTCGATGGGCGGCAGTGGAGGAGGCTTACGCTGAGCTCGAGGATTCGGATGTGGAAAAGGGAGTCCTGGACTCCTGCTTCGCAGACTACGAGCAGTTCTTTTCGCTCACGGACGAGTTGATCGAGGCTGAAGGCAGGTATGCCGAGGAGGCGCGTGAAGCTCGGACGAGCGGCCTGCCCAAGTCCTTTCGGAAGCAGCCTCAGCCGGAGCTGTTGGGACGACTCCCAACTCTGGACTTGCCAAGGTTCTCCGGTGTCCTTTCCGAATGGCTGACCTTCGTTGGTATTTTCGACAGCCTAGTGGACGCCTGGAGTGACTTGACCCTGAGCCAGAAGATGGCGTACCACCTGGCCTCACTGGAAGGGGAGGCCCGGGGCGTAGTCGGCCATTTGAGATTTTCGGACAACGCCTACCAGACTGCTTAGGACCTCCTAGCAAGAAGATACGCCAACGTCCGGCGAATTGTGGACGAACATGTTAAGCAGCTTCTGAGCCTCCCGCTGCTTAGTGACCGGGCCAGACTACGTCCGGACCTGTTGGATCCAGTCTTGGTGGCCTGTAATACGTTGAGGCGGCTGGATTTACCAGTGGGCGAATGGGCCTTTTGTTGCTCCGCATCGTGCTGTCCCGCCTACCTCTCGACCTTAGAATACTTTTTGAGGACAGGTACCAGGCCTCCTATATTCCGCCCTTCTATGACCTGCTGCGATTTTTAGAGGAGCAGTGCCGGCAGCTTGAGAACGCGGCGGGCACCGTTGACGACTTACGAGCCATGCCCAGTGAGAGGCGGAATCCGCCGGGCATGTCGTCGTCAACCCCCCCTGCTCCTATTGTCGAGCATCTGATCACCGGGTAACGTCTTGCCCGAAATTATTAAGTAAGCCGGTTCCGGCGAGGCGAACTATCGCCAAGGAGCGCCGCTGGTGCTACTCATGTGTGGAAGGGCACCTCTAGCGAGACTGTCCGCACCGGCGGCCCTGTCTGCATTGCCAGGGCAATCACCATGCCGTACTGTGCCTGGGTGCGAACTGAGTCTCCTCTCGGGGCGCTGCCAGGCCCTCGACCCCCACGGGCGGGGGCGCTCCGCCACGCCCTCTGACGGGCGACGCTTGGCGCCCGCCAGAGGGCGTGGCGGAGCGCCCCCGCCCCACCAGGCCCCTAGGTTTGAAAGGGGTCCCTGCCCCGACCAGTCGGGTGGTAATTCCCCCAGGGGCGGGGGTGTCGTCACCCCCCCTCAGCGTGCGGAGAAGAACTTCACGGCCACTCATCAGTCCGCTGGACCCTTCTCACTCCCGTTAGCTGACTGGCCGCGACTGCTGCTCCACTGTACCCCATTTTATGGAGGCGGCTCCAGCTAGCTGCCGCCTTAGCTCCCACCACGGCCACCTCCACTGAGCCTTAAGCCGTCAACAGGCCACTTGTCAAGCTTTTCTGTTGCCGACGGCCTCAGTGAGGGCGTACAACCCGAGTGGCGACTGTTAGCGGTTGCGCTCTGTTAGTCTCGGGTTCACGCGGTGTGGCCTCCACTTGGTGGTGGGAAAATTAGGGCCCGCTGGAGCGTTGAATCACGTTCTCAAGGGGTATTAGATTTGGTTTGGTCGAGCACTTAGTTAAAAATTCTGTAAATTAAAATTAAAAATGCTTTTGGTTTTTACGTGAAATTCATATTGTAGCGGTTGTGATCCAAAGAATTGAATTTAAGATACTCCTTTAAATGCTGCTACATATGTTTTGTAAATATACTTGATCACTGTGTTTGTTGTTGCACGGAAAATTTTAATTGAATTACGTGCCCTTTTGAATGCTTGTGCGTATGCTTTGTAATTGTATTTGATTGTTGCGTCTGTTTGCTGAAAGGAAGGTTTGAATTCATTTGAGATTGAATGATGCGATTTGGAAAATTAGGTATAATATGTTTTGTGATAGTGTTTAATCATTTTGCTTTGTGAAAAGGATAACCCTATTTGTGCCGAAGGGAATAAGAGTCAATTCTCTTTTGGTTTACATTTTGTTGACACTGTCTAAGATATTTATTTGAAATGAGAAATAGGGCTGTCTCTTACGTTTATTGTTTTTTTTTTTTTTTGTCAAGTTGACCTATGTGCATCAGTGATTATTTTGTCTTTTTAATTCTGTAGTTGAACATTGATGCTTTTGAAAAATTTGTTGAAATATGAGCATAGGACTACCTGCTTAAAGGGCTATCTGGTTTGTAGATTATCAGATGGCAATCAGCTGTCGCACCATTTGGTAAATGATTATAGGTGGATGGTTTGGTTATGCCTACTTGTTTGAAAATTCATACTAGGGACTATCTGTGCGTTTCGATCGGCTCTCCACAGACGACGTTCATGGGGAATTTGGGGGTGCGCTCTGCACTGAAGCTTTGAAGGTCCCTCGGGGCCGCTTTGTGTCGCGTCGCTGTTTGCAGACCTGATCCGGTCGGATTGCGGAACTAATCATAGGAGCGCAGAAAGGTGTTTGAAGGAGGTCGTCGGACTTCTGTCTAGGAATAGGACTTATTTATGTGCTGCGATGTCTAGGAAGGGCATCCAGTTCAACCCTCCGGCTAGCCCACGTTGGGGCTGTAATTTTGAGGCGATTGTTAGGGTTGCAAGATCTGATGGGGTGCGTAAAGTGGCCTAATTTGGTTGTAGATTCGGTCTTGCAATTTGCCGTCGCGACCCTGTCCCGCTGACCGGTTTGCTCGCGGACCTAAATCCTTATGTCCGGGACGGGGGTTTATTCGCGCAAAAGCGCTAATGTCAAGCATCGACGCTAGATGGCACTCAGCTCGGCGCGATACGGGATGAAGTTCATTGAACGGTGGGTGTCGAGAACGCGCTAGAATAATTGAGAGTCCAAATTCAGCGTTGCGATCGGCGGCACGCTGTCTTTTTTTGTCGGGAACTCGGAGGCGGAATACGATACGCGCATCTAGGAAATATACGGTTTAGGTTACGTAACGCGCATTACTTTCTTGTTAGCTTCACCCGGGACTTATTGTGTCTAACTCAGAATCTGTATAAGTGCATTCGACAATAATAGCTAGTGCGGCATTTGATGTTCTAGAAATAACCGTTGCCACGCGGAACGGTAGTGACCTTTGATCCGGTTGCGCGTGTTAAGCTTTATAACAAACGAGAGTTAGTGGCTTCTGTAAGGTAGTTAATTGTACGACAGAGTTAAAGAACTGTCATCGTAGAAAACGAAGAAAGTGACTGCGGAAGGATACCATAGTTTGGGGAGGTGCTGAGGGCCGAACTGCTGCAGAGGGTAACGGTCTAATAAGGTCAATAACACTACCAGCCACACCCAGATACACATCACTGACCCTTACTTTCCTAGCACTATATATCCACATGCGACCTGACCGAATCCTGAGGGACCAGTCGCCTTGGTAAGTAAGCTCCGTTTAATAAAATAGAACGCTCCCCCCTGATTGTTTATTGTAATTAGAAACCTTCACCCTTGGCGTTAGGACGCCCGATCTGTACCTGCTTGTAGGTTCTTTGTCTATGGGCCGCGTAGGACCCTACTCCTGGGATAGGTAGTTGCAGGCCGTAACAGATATGTACTCGAACATTCTAGATGTCGCTACAGTAGAAGTTTCTGGAAACTATCTATATATATAAAATATCTATATCTGGTATAGACCACGACCGAGTCAGTATTGAATTGGCGATATAAGCGAATACTTCGAAGTAAAACAATTGCGAACCAAAGTGATCAGTAGTGTAATTGTGTTTTATTATTAGTGTAGTTTAAATTGTAATTAGTGTTCTGTAATTAAAGTGTCAAGTTTAGTAATTCAATCGGCAGTTTTAGTTGTCTTAAACCCCAAGCTCGTAACAATTGGTGTCGGAAGTGGGATCAAATCATGTCGATTTTACCAAACGACGACATGGAGGGTATCCGTACCCGAAGTCAACGCCGAGCAGTTACTAATCTGGCTTTTAAAATTTGCCTTGACAATTAATATTGGTTATTAAGAGATTCAAAATGTGAACGTAATTTTTTTTAAATTTTAATACTTTTAATCAGTATATTATATACTGATTAAAATTATAAAAGAGAGAAAATTAGCTAGTTCATTAATTGTATACGATGAAACGTTTCCATGTAATGTCACATCAGCATTATTATTATTATTCGATCAGAAAGCGTTAGGTATTTTAAAATCTCCTAATATAATGAAGTAGTCATCAGGGTAAGAGAGAACTTCATCAGAGATATGTTCGTAAAAGTTTGACAACACATCTTTGTGAATTCAACACTGTGGGAAATAACATCAGTATTTGTCGCATCTTGTATGTCGTTCAAATGAAATGGAAACACGAATCACGTCAGCAGCTGAATATGTTGACGGGATGCATTCAACGTTAGTAACTTTTAGCTTACAATTCATTGCAATCAGAATATCGCATCTATATACGTACAACCGTGCGTCAAATAGTTCTAAGCCGAATATACCCGAATATAACCTAGTTTCAGTGAAACAGATTATATCATACTCATGACATAAGACGTTTCTGAAAAGCAAGTCAGTCTCAGTTCGTGACCCTGAACGTTTTTATATATATATATATATATATATATATATATATATATATATATATATATATATATATACATATATATAAAAATTACGTGTCACGTTATTTGTATGCGATGGACTCCTAAACTACTGAACTGATTACAATGAAATTTTGCACACTGTGTGCAGTTTGGTCCAACTTGAGAGATACTTTTTATCCCGATAAATGACCCTCAAAATTTTTATTGCGAATTTAAGGATTTTTATAGGAAGGCTCGTTGGAAAAGGCAGAACAACGTCTGCCTGGCGAGCGTGTATATATATTTATAGTTTAGAAAGAAGTGTATTAACATAAATATATTTAAATGTTGTACGTTGTAATGGTATAAATAAAATAATAAAAAATTAAAATTTTCACCGAATGTGTTAAGGTCACGTGCCCCATGAAAATAAGTTTATCATACATAACATTTAAATTAAAATATAGAACTAACAATAATGATACAAATAAAATATTATAACCCATAATGTAATTAAAATAGCAACCAATAACAATAATTCCTATTTTATTTGGAATAAATCCGCCGTATTATTTATGTATAAATTAGGACTAGACTCAGATTTTCTAACCATAATATGACAGTTTTAATCCCTAAAAATCTATAGTTATTTTTTTATCTTTTATTTATTTGTTAAATATTAACATAACATTTAACTAATTCCTTAATTAAACGCATTTTATTTTAATTTTTAAATTATGAAAAGAAATATTGTTAGTTCAATACTTCAAGTAGTAGATAAGAAATGAATGAATTACTCAGATTAAGAAAATTTATATCATTGTAATAACTTAGTTCGTAGCAGCTTACATTTATTTTATTGAGCTCTTATAAATTAGCCTAAAAATGTAGCCCGGTTTTGTTAAAAAAATAATAAAACTGAACAAAGTATAATTATTTAATTAATTTTAACGATATTTTTATAGAATAAGGGTGACAAGCGAGCATACAGTCCAATTTATTATATATATGTAAATAGTACAGCCATGCTGCAAATATATTAGTGGTATAGTTGTAGCACGAACAGGTCGCCTCTACCAGGGAAGGACCACGCTCTCACAAAATACCAGCGTAAAATGACAGCTTGACACTGCTGTGTTTCGTATCGTGAGTGTAGAGAACCGGAGACCCTTTTTACTGGAAAAGCGGCATTCAATCTTAGTCCTCACGGGTAACGACGCATCTGCATTTTAATTATTTATTGAGGATAAATGTGAATGTCTATGGGTCACAGCAACCACTTACCATAAGGTGGACTGTGTGCTCGTTTGTTACCCTTATTCTATAAAAAAAAATTAGAACATATATAGACATTTAACAGTGGTAGAGCCACGCGGCAGCTTTTGCTGTCGCACGGATGGGCCGGCTCGAACCGGGGTGGTAATACGACCTCACAGAATACCAGCGTGAAGTAGAGGTTTACCTCTGCGTTTCGCTTGGTGAGTGCAGGTGGCCGGAGGCCCTTTTTACTGGAAATGAGGCATTCCATCTTAGTCCTCACGGGTGACAACGCATCTGCATTTTGATTCGCAAACGAGGATAGATGTAGATGTCTATGGGCCGCAGCAACCACTTACCATCAGGTGGACTGTGTGCTCGTTTGTCACCCTTATCCTATAAAAATAAAAAGCGTCTATATTTATCCTCCTATAGTATTATCACCTCTGAGGACTAAGATGGAATGCCTCGTGTCCAGTAAAAAGGGCATCAGATTCTCTACCTTACCATACGAATCACAGTATTTTTTTACAGGAGAGGGTGCAAAGGAGCATACGTCTCACCTGATGGTAAGTCACTACCGCCGTTTATGAACAACTGCAACACCAAGGGAATTGCAGGTGCACTGCCAGCCTTATAAAAAGGAGTAAGCTCGTTTTGTGAAGGCCCCTAAGTCGTATCGGTCTGGAAAAATCGCCATTGGTAAACTATTTCACAGAGAGGTTGTACGCGGTAGAAAACTCCTAGTAATATGTACAGTGGTGGACCAGCAAGCATCCAGATGTTGTGAATGGTATCGGGAGTTTTGCCGCGATTTGCGTGAGAGCATAGTACTCTCCCGATCGAGCCGAACCATTCGTGTTACAACCATATTATAGCTGCAACATGGCTCTACCGCATATAAGAGGAGGCAAACGAGCATGCGGCTCACCTGATGGTAAGTGACTACCACCGCCCATGAACAACTGCAACTCCAGGAAATCGCAGATGCGTTGCCGGCCTTTTAAAAAGGAGCAAGTTCTTTTCTTGCAGGTTCCTAAGTAGTAACGGTCCGGAAAAATCGCTGGTGGTAATCGATTCCACAAGGAAGTTTTGAAGGAAGGAAACTGCTTCTAAATCGCACAGTGGTGGACCGTCAATCATCCAGATGATACGGATAGTATCGCGAGTTTTGTCGCGATGTGCGATGGTGAAATTGAGCGGCTGGAATTAGCCCGGACAATTCCTCAGAACACTCCCCGTGATAGATGCAATAAAAGACGCAAAGAGATGCAACATCTCTACGCAGTGCCAGTGAGTCAAACCGATCGGAAAAAACTCGGTCGTCGACGAATCTAACCTCTCTGCGCTGCATGCGGTCAAGTGGAAGGAACTGGCACTGGGGAGCCCCTGCCTAGAGGTGGGAAAAGTATTCCATGTAAGGCCGAAACTGTGCCTTGTAAAGTTGCAAGTGGTGTGCCCGCATGAAATACTGTCACACTCTGCTGAGCACGCCAAGCTTTTTAGAGGCCAATTTGGTCTTCTCTTTCAAGTGACCACGAAACTACACGTCACCGAGGATACCGATACTGGCTGAGGCAACAAGAAGAGTGCCTTTAAACTGAGGAGATACGACAAAGTGGTTCTTTTTAACGGTAAACGTGCAAACTTGTGTCTTCTGGGGATTGAACTGGACTAGGTTTAGTCGCCCCCACTCTGAGACTTTGTTCAACAAAGTCTCGACTTCAGACACAATTTTGTTCCAGTACTCGGCGAAGTTTTCCCGAGAAATATTGGCATAGCCGGTGTATAAAGCATCACCAGTGCTGTCGTCTGCATAGCAATGAATGTTACTGGTTTGCAACATATCATTGATATGCAGAAGAAACAGCGTTGGTAATATGAGGCAGCCTTGTGGAACACCAGCGTTAATGGGCTTGTAATCGTAGCATGCACCGTCTACTACGGCCTTGATGCTCTGATCTGAATGAAAATTGATGATCCAATTGTACAATTTCTCGGGAAGTCAAAAGCGCAAATCGAAAAAAAGAAAGAAGCGCTTTATGCTATTTCTAAACTAACGGCCAAAGCCTCCCTCTTGGACCCAACTGGCTCCGCCCATCTATGAGTTAGGTAACGTAGAAGATCACCAGCTGAGCGACCTCGATTAAAACCGTACTGGCGGTCACTAATCAGCCGGCGATCTTCAAGGTACCGCATGAGCTGGCTGTTAATAATGGTTTCCCTTAGTTTGGAGAACAAGGAGGTGATAGCGATAGGCCTTTAGTTGGACGGATCTGAGCGGTCACCTTTTTTAGGAATCGGGTGCACCTTTCTTCATGAGTTCGGGACTACGCCTTGGGAGTATGAGTACCAAAAAGACGCGTTAAAACCGGTGCGGACTCCAGAGCATACGTCTTCAGCATAATAGGTTGGACTCTATCAGGTCCACTCGACTTGTTGACGTTCAGGGAGAGGAGTGGTTTAAGCAACGAGCGCTGTGTAAACAGCACTTACCGCATGGAACACTCACACCGCGGGATCGTCGGCGGTGTGTTCCCGCCGTTATTTAGAGTCGAGTTATAAGCAAAAAGAAAGCCTAGCAGATCGGCTTTCTCCTTTGCGTCATGGGCCAGTGAGTCGTGCACTCTGTGCAGAGATGGTAGAGATGGCTGACAGAAGATCCCTTGGACAGCCTTGGCGAAAGACCAGAATGCACGTGTTCTCGAAGCGTTTCTCGCCAATGCTGCCGATCTGCTCTGACTTTGCCTTGGCAATGACACTTTTGAAGGACCTGGAAGCGGAATTATACTTCTTTTTAAGAGCGCTGGTGTATACATCCCGGTATGTTGATGCGTCAGCTCAGGCCCGGTAGCACTCCTGCTTCTAGCGTGATGTTATTTTACAGGAGCGGCCAAACCTTGGCTGGGATCTGCCTCCGATGGGCAACACAGAGGAAGGAATAAAAAGTTCCATACCCTGAAGCACCACATCAGCAACAGAATCTGCAACAACGCTGGGATCTTTCGGCGAGAAGCAAATCCACCCCAAGGGTAGGATGCAAAAAAGACCGCATCCCGTCTCAATCGGCCGACCTATAGTGCCAAACACGGCGGCATGTAGCAGATTGCAATTGCGATGGGAGCGTGAGTGGCACCGTTTTCCGGATCAAACATTGGTCCGAAGAGCCCAGAGAGGCACCGACGGAGACCTGATATCCGTCCAGATGATAGTTCAGCAGAAGCTCCAACAGGGACGGTACATGATCCTCCACATCTTTGATCCGCGTAGGCGAAGTAACCAGTTGTTTTAGACCATATGCCAAGGCAAATTCATAGACAGATCTACCCGCATGATTGGTTAAACGAGAACCAAACCATTCAGAGTGGTGGGCGTTAAAATCACCGAGTATCACGATCTCTGCGGATGGGACCTGTTGTAGCACGGAGTCTGCAACCATTTGGACGTGATCGATTAGTCGCTCTGTGTCGGCATTACCGCTATAGAGGCACCCGTAGATTCGGCGATAGTCGTCGCTGTCTACGCGCAGCCATAGGATAGACAGGTACCTTCAAGACTGCCGAGGCGTCGAAAACAGATATCCTCTTTGACGTATACACAAACTCCAACCCGGGGCACAAAGAAGTATTCTAATTTGTACCCCGAGTAGGAGAGATATGAAGTATCAGCCGGAGAGTACACCTGAGTCTCGGTTAAATAGGGCAAGGCCGGCTTCGCAGTCTCTAGATGGTAATGGACAGCGTTAAGGTTTGAACGAAGTCCCCTGATGTTGCAAAAATTCACGGATTACGTGAAAGGGGTCGACTTGGTCGCTAACCCGGCGATTTAGCCCCCCCAATACGCGGGGCATCCTGAGCACTCTCATAAAATTATTTCACGAACATGGCGACTTGGCCTAATGAGGAAATATTTAGGTTCATTGATTCTTATCACAATGAATCAGTTATGTGGAACCCCAAATATGAGCAATATAAAAATAAGGACGCGATCATTAACGTCCATCATCATCTAGCTACCAACGCAGAATGAAGCACGCCAACGTGTGAACGGTACCACAAAAATTTGCCGAGCGCGTTTGCTATTTTGTTAAGCCGTAAAGCGTAACTATGAACTAAACACCCGGCCAACGTTTGATTGCTATTTGCGGTGTTTGTGCACGGAAAACCGACACTATACGGCTTGTTGACGAATGTTGGCTGCAAACGCCAAATACACACAAAACCACACAAAACAGCCCAGTACACGTTGGCCGAACGCACTCGGCGAGCGCGTTCGGCTACTGTACAGCTACCTTAACATAATAAATAAATGGATTACGATTTTGAACGTTTCGTTCCGTCTATCGGTCGTTAATATTTCAATGTCCTTGGTTCAGGTTGAACTTTACCACTTCAGGCTGGACACTTCGATGATTAAAATTTTAAATGTAAATAAAGTGCGAAAGACACGTGTGATTAAAACTTTAATTCTTCGAATGAAAATATTAAAATTTACTTAATTTTTAGTTATATTTATTTATATGAAGTCTAGGTGGGATTAAAGGTATTATTTATTATTTAAAATCTGCGTGATAAAGTGCGCACGTGAATAATATTATATTTATTACAAGATTCGATGTAAAGATTTTTTAATATACTAGTAGTATAATAAAGTAGAAATACAAGCAACATAATATTTAATTAATTAAACTTAATATTTTTTTATATATATATATATATATAGTTTAACTCAAAATAAATAAGATTGAAGTCGTTCGTTACAAATTGTAAAGGAAAGAAAAAATAACCATCATCATCGTCATTGTTACAGCCCTTCACAAGTCCACTGCAGAACATAGGCCTCCCCAAACAAATGCCACAAATCACGGTCCTGAGCCACCTACATTCATCGAATTCCTGCATGTCTTACCAGGTAGGTATTTAGTTAATATATAATATTATCGGTAAAATAAATAGTATACTACGCATACAATAAGCAATATTATAAATTAAACAGAAATGTTTGGTTATATTTTGTATTCATTTTGGTTATCTATAAAGTTTTCTCATCTGGTTGGGCTGTTTAGATATATAATTGTAAACAAAATATATAAACATACATAAATATCAATAAAATAGAATAAAGACATAAAAAATACATAAATATATATAAAACCCAACCAGATGTAAGCCCTCGGCAGGGGAGACCAAACGGCCCAGTGTTAGGGGGAAAGGGAAAGAAACCGGCGGACGATGCGGGCGGTATCGATGAGCACCGCCTTCGGCATTTGAGCTTGGAGCGGTCCGTCACGGAGAACCAGTCCCCTCAGATGACCCGAAAGGCTAACTGGGATTAACCCGTTCGCAGAAACGACCACAGGAATAATTTCGGCACACCACATGTCGGTTATCTCGTGAGCCAGGTCCAGATATTTTGTCAGCTTATCTGTTTCGGCTTTCACGAGGTTCTCGTCATAAGGAATGGTAATGTCGACCAAAAATATCCTTGACTGTGCCCGGTACATCAGCACAATATCAGGCTTATTCGCAAGAATAGTCCTGTCTGTGATGATGGCCCGGTCCCAGTAGAGCCTGACGCGGTCATTTTCGAGCACGGCAAGTACTTATAATATGGCAGTTTCCGATCCACGAGACCGTATTTCAGAGCGAGCTCCTGGTGTAGAATCCTGGCTACTAGGTTGTGTCTGTGAAAATACTCAGAGTTAGAAAGCGCCGAACAACCGGAGATGACATGCCTAAGTGACTCACCGGGATGGCGACAAGCTCGACAGATGTCGACGGTGGCATCCTTTAGGATGTATTCCCGTTAATTGTTGGTCTTAATAACCTGATTCTGTATTGCACAGAAAAAACCCTCAGTTTCCCCAAAGAGGTCACCGAAACGTAGACAGTGAAGGGAGGCGACTGTGTCTACGAAAGGCTCATGAAGGACATTGTAGAACCTCCCGTGGAGCTCCTTCTCCTTCCACACGGTCTCCCGATCGGATATGCTCTGTACTGCCGGGTTTTGCCATTGCTCGTTGGCTAAGGATAGAGGGGTTAGTCCTTTATCACAAGAAATAACGTTCCTATAGTATGGATCATCCGCTCTCGTAAGAAAGTAATTACGTAGGCTGCACACTTCGCGATTATGCATGGTAAATGCGCTTAAAAAGCCGTGCCCACCATGCTTCCGCGGCAAGTACAGCCTCATTTCTGACGATCTCGGATGATGCATCCTGTGAAACGTCATTATAGTGCGGACTTTTCTGTCCAGAGCGTTCAGTTCGGTCTGAGTCCACCTGAGTATGCCAAAGGTATACTCAGGTGGACTATAAGAACAGGCATGATCCAACTGTTATATGCGTGCGTCTTATTTACACCGAACAAAAGCCTATTAAGCACTTTGGTCAAGCGTGCATAAAACATATCTCAAACTGACTGTTTCATACCCGCCTCATCTACACCGATGTTCAGTGACATACCCAAGTATCGGTATATTTCAGCCTCGGAAAGGGCTCTTATGCTGATGGGCATAGATAAGTCTATGCCCTCAGAGTAAACAACCCTTCCACTTTCGACATGGGGGATCGCACACTTATCCGTCCCCAGCTCCATTCCAATAGAATTGCTAAAATCACAAGTTATGTTTAGCAATTCCACAAGATGGGAGCGACTGGAGGCGAATAACTTGAGATCATCCATATAGAAAAGGTATGTCACTTTTGTACCTCCTTTCCGAAGCTGAAATCCCCTCCCGGAACCCCCCAGTAAGGTACTGAGTGGGTTCAGAGAGAGGCAAAACCAGATTGGATTCGGATTCTTATCCTTATGTGGTTCTCCGCAGCCGTCATCCGCTGACCTAGATAACAAAGGATCGTACTCCACTGCCCCATACACTGCCCGAGGAAGTCTCGAACTGTACAGTCAACCTTGTACAGCTCGAGGATCCTCTTAAGCCATGTATGAGGCACCGAGTCGAATGCCTTTTTGTAGTCTGTCCAGGCGGCGGAGAGGTTCCGACGGTTGCGTTTAACCACCTTGCCAATGACCGCGTCAATGAGGAGTGGTTTCTTGGTTCCATGACCACCGCCCCAACATCCACTTTGAGCGCGCGACATCACCTGATTTGAGTTCAGGTGACGAATGATTCTCGCACTCAAAATGGATGTTAGTGTCTTGTATATGGTAGGTAGACACGTTATGGGGCGGTATTTGCTCGGGTCTGTGGAATTCCGGTCTTTAGGAACCAAATGAATGATCCCAGTAGTGAAGAGGCTCGGGAGCGACTTTTGGTCGAGAGCCTCTTGAAACTGTTGGGCGAGCACAGCGTGACACACCACGAACCCCTTCAGCCAGTAGTGATGCAGTCCGTCGAGTCCCGGACTTTTCCAGTTCGGGGCCCTACGGACCTCCCCAGCTACGTCATCTAGCGTTATGATGACGGGGTCCATGGGCGTAACATTCGCACATTGACTCGCCACAACTTCCGTCCAAGGGCCCTCGCTGTGGTTTACGGGCTCTGACCACAGGCCGCGCCAGAATGCGATAGTGTCGGCCTGATTCGGTGCTGGGTCCATTCCACGTACCATAGGCCGCTCCAATGATTCATAGATCCTCTTCTGATCACTCTGAAAGAGACGATTCTAGTTGAACCGTGTCAAACTCTCGGTATATCGCCGAATCCGCTTCCCCTAAGCAGCAATTCTCTGCTTCAGGTCGTCTATGCGCTCCGTCAGTTTTTGCGTTATATCCGGCTGGGACAAACTGATATTTGTCCCAGCAAATGCCATCTTGACGTTGCGCACAATTCTCGGCCTATTATTGCCCGACGTGAAGCTTACCAGTCTGCCGATGAGGGCCCTTGGCTTTGCGATACGGTCCTCAATCCTTCTTCTCCAGGCTGGGATGGCGCTACTTTGTCTAGTAGCGCGTCCATCCGTGGGAACTTGGGCGCCAATAATGCGGCAAACTACCAGTGCAGCGCCAAAAAGAATTGAGTCCGTCTCGCAAAAGTCCCGGCTGGCTTCCAAATTTTTAACAGTGGTAGAGCCAGGCAGCAGCTTTTGCTGTCGCACGGATGGGCCGGCTCGAACCGGGGTGGTACCACGACCTCACAGAAAACCAGCGTGAAGTAGAGGTTTACCTCTGCGTTTCGCTTGGTGAGTGCAGGTGGCCGGAGGCCCATTTACTGGAAATGAGGCATTCCATCTTAGTCCTCACGGGTGACAACGCATCTACATTTTGATTTCTAATAGAGGATAGATCTACATCTATCCTCTATTAGAAATCAAAATAGATGTCTATGGGCCGCAGCAAGCACTTACCATCAGGTGGACTGTGTGCTCGTTTGTCACCCTTAACCTATAAAAAAAAATAGGTCACCAGCATTGGGTTGAGAGCCCTCTTGACAGCCCGATTCCGCATGCTTAGGGGCATGCGCGGGAGTCGCGGTCGATTTTCGAGAGGCATACTGCGCGTTTCCAAAATAGCCTCTTCGCGACTGTTCCATCATCGTCTGAACCAACCATAACTGAAAGATTCACGGCGGCACGGTGCTAGTTGCTCTGCAACTTGTGGCGCCGCATCCTCAGCCATAGCATTGTCATCCGATGAGGGCACAGCCTCACGTCGTAGCCGTTCGAGTTAGGTGCTATCAAATATGTTTGAGCTCAAGATATACCGAACTCGGTCTGCTAAGTTTTGCTCGGTGACGGTTGTAGATGGCTCCATCTCAGCAAAAAGTCGATGCATCCTAGCCCGATACGCAAAACCTCCAATTTCTCCCCATTCGCCCTAAAATACGCCCGCAATGCGTTGCTGTTCATCTGCATTGACCAACGCATGCGGCGTACTCCACCAGTGGCGGGTGCTGATTGCTGAGCCCGCGAAGACCCTGCCAACACCAAGCCAGCTGGTGGAGATGAAGGATGCGAGGGGCTGCCAGGTGATCGTGCAGCACCTAGCGCTCGACCGGCGGCCCGAATGCTGTCGAGTCCAGCGCCAGCCCCAGACGCGCTCCGGCGACCCCCAGGCAGCGGCCCTATAAGCAGTCTATTTCTTTCCATCATCCATAAAATGGGCGTCAATTAACGGGAGACGCCCAGGCCCGGCACCGTTTCATGATTTGGCCGAAAGCACAAGCGGACCCAAATTAGCACCCTCAATTCTGCCGAGGCACGGCGCTCACACCTCTTAGCAAGGTGCTGACTGACTGCGCTGACGTAGCAGTTTTGTCACATAACCGTTACGTCAACGGGCGATGGGGTCGTCACTTCCCTACGCCATATTCATTTTATTACTAGTAGCATAAAAAAATGGAAATTAGTATAAAATGAAACTTCGTATAGTTATGCTTACACTATACACTGATTAACGTGACAATTGTCGTTGCCATTGAGGGACATGATTACGCCTGCCGTAACACAGTGCAAACTATTACGGAGTGTAGAACATACATTTTTCTGTAACAATATTATCTCGCAACACGCAATGTATTTTTGTTTACCTCATTTAAATTTGGATTTGTATTAGTTCTTCACTTAAATATGTTACGTTATAGTTAGGTGGTAAGAGCTAAGTATTTGCGTTATTATATAAGATGTTATTTGTAACTTTTTAATAAATAAATAAATAAAAATAAAGAATGAAATAATAATGGAATATAATATGTAATAAATATAACCACATAATATGTGTAATCATAAAATTATTATGATTCTAATTGTATAATATGTACATACTACATCATTTATAATTGCGGCTCGTAAAATTTTCTGTTTTACGAGCCGCAATTAAATGTTTTTACTGCCCATAATAAATTATTTACAGTTCGGAATTAAATCCAACCAAAGAACTGATAATTACTGATGATAAAGGATGGAAATGCCGCTTAAGATTTGACTTTGTGATTTCTTAAGTAATGCAAGTATAGGGATATATTAAGCTAAGATGGGACAAAATAGAATAGAATTATTTTCATTCAATATAAATTACAAGATTACTTAGTCATTTATGCTGTTACCACTGCTAGTTCGGAAAATACCTCCGTTCCGTGAAGAACCAGCATAAGACCCCGAGGGAGTTTTTTAAACAATTATTTACAATAAAAACAAAAAATAAAAGAAATGTTTTACAATTAGTATGTTTATTAAATTATACAATAAATATATTCAATTAGTGGGTTCATAAAAAGCGTGAAAACTAACAAAATTTGCATCCTAAGATATACAAATTGCACGAGTGTAACTGAAGTCGACAAAGGGTCGAACAGAAGGAAGTTATAAATGTAACCAACTTTATTGTCAAATTTTCATAAGTCTGTCAGTTATTATCATCACAGCCCTTCACAAGTCCCCTATTGAACATAGTCCTCCCCCAAGGAATGCCACAAAGCACGATCCCGAGCCACCTGCATCCATTGACTTCCTGCATGTATTACCAGTTCGTTACTCTATCTAGTGGGAGGATGCCCTACAGTTTGCCTGCCGGTATGAGGCTGCCACTCGAGAACCTTTCTTCCTTATCGGTTGTCGGTTTTTCGAGCTATATGGCCGGCCCATTACCACTTCAGCATACGAATTCTTTGGGCTATGTCGGTTACTCTGGTTCTACTGCGGACATCCTCGTTTTTAAGTCTATCACGCAGAGAAACGCCAAGCATAGCCGTCTCCATAGCTCGCTGAGCAACGTTGAGCTTCCTCATACGGCCAGCAGTGAAGGACCACGTCTCAAATCCTTAGGTCATCACTGGCAACACACACTGGTTGTATAATTTAGTTTTGAGGTTTTGAGATATGTCTGACGAGAAGATGTGTCGTAATCTCCCGAACGCTGCCCATCCGAGTTGAATCCGTCGATTAACCTCTTAGTCAAAGTTGGACTTATGTACCTAGTCGGACTTTTTATACCAGGTAAACATTCAGTCAGTTAGGGGCTCACAAATTATGCTTTACGCTTTCGGTATTGTTTTTAAAACAATGTAATGTTTTTATTACAGTGCATCATAACAAATTCTCTGCTGACAATTGCGAACATAATATGTTTGCAATTATCACAATTTGTATAACTTAATATATACATATTATATATCTAGAAAATTGTTCATTTATTAGGAAAAACTAAAAATGAGGTCTTGACCTATGAAACTGCCGTTTTTTATGAAACAGATTCACGTAGTAGTTTTCTATATATTTTATTTCTATTAATCAAAGTAATCACTCATGCAATCGACGCATATTTCCCAACGCAGTGGCAGTTCATTGAGGCCCTTCTTGAAGAAATCAAGTGGACTGGAGGCAACAAATTCTTCAAAGGCGTTTTGTACTGCCTTTCGGCTATTGCATTTTTTGCTCCTCAAAAAGTTATCCAAATTCTGAAAAAATAGAAGTCTGTAAGCAAAAGATCTGGTGAGTACGGCGGATGACGAGCACTTGCGATTATGAAACAGAATCCATTTTTCGTCGCAGGTAACAACGTGGTTTGAACTTCCTTCGCTTGTGTGGTTGTTTAGCAGTGCAAGGCACGTCTCAACGAGTACTTCGCACTGGCGATCATTGAGTTCGTGGAACACCCATTTGTCAAGCTTTTTGCCATGCGAATTCGACGACTATGGACCAATATTATTTTGATACTAACGTCGAAAGCTGCTGTTCATTCAGCCGTAGATTATCTGCTTCCACAATCACCTTTAATTCGTTATTGTCGACCTAAGTTTTCGGACGACCACGGGGTTCATTTTTTGGGTTAAAATTTCCAGAACGGAGGCGGACAAACCAATAACACGTGGTGCGTTCGTTTATAGTGTTCGCACCGTAAACGTCGTTGATGTTGCGTGCCGCTTTTGCCGCCTTATTGCCACGATGGTACTTATATTCCATAATTACTCGAATTGTTAACATATCCATGATGACGAAAAAAAATTTAAATGCGATAAAAACATAATGTTAATCAGTAAACAACGAAAAAAGAATTCCATATTTTTAAAATTAAATATAATTTGAAATTAGAATCCTTAGCCAAACAAAAATTATTTTGATTTGAAATGGCCAGTACTGTAGAACGGCAATTTTATAGGTAAAGTCCTATTATATAGTTGTTATGGATAGATGTTTCATGAAATCGATAGGCATATATGGTATTCTGTGAGAGCGTGGTCCTTCCTCGGTCGAGCCGACCCACACGTGCTACAACTATGTATACTACTAATATAGCTGCAGCATGACTCTACGATGTAAAATAATAAATGAAGTATCAAAATTGATCGCTATTATTATACCAATTTTATCCTGATTAACAAATCTGCAAACTTTTTTTTTATAGGATAGGGTGACAAACGAGCACAAAGTCCACCTGGTGGTAAATGGTTGCTGTGGCCCATCTACATCTACATTTATCCTCAATAAAGAATCAAAATGCGGATGCGTTGACACATGTGAGGACTAAGATGGAATGCCTCTTTTCCAGTAAAAAGGGTCTCCGGTTCTCTACACTCACCATACGAAATACAGCAGTGTTAAGCTGCTATTTGACGCTGGTATTCTGTGAGAGCATGGTTCTTCCCTGGTCGAGCCGACCCATTCGTGTTACAACTATACTACTAATATAGCTGCTGCATGGCTCTACCACGTACAAAACTCGCGCAGTGGCTTAGCATTAAGTTGCAGCAACAAGGACCGCGAGTTCGAATCCCGCACGGAACAAGTATTTGTATGGCCTACAAATAATTGTTCCGGGTCTGGAAGTTTGTCCTTGTGAAATTTATGTATGTAAACTGTCCCCACGATACAGGAGAAAATAATAGTGTGGGGGTAACGTTTTTTAAAATAAAATAAATAAAATCTTGTGCTAATAACCGCTGAATATGAGCTTCTCTTAAGAGGCACCACTTAGTCCCATCTTCGACTTTCTGTATCGGGCATATTTTTTAAAACAATGAAAAATAGAATTACAGATAGAAGACCAAACGATTTGCTTCGTCACGTCGTTTGTAATGCGTACAGAAAAGGAGTGGAATCATTTGCAGGCGTCTATATTTGCATACAAATACAATTTGCGCGTCTTCAAGTCAAGCGTGAATAGGCTTTTGTTACGCTAAGAAAGTGCCACTTACTACCAAGTGGGGTTGTGGTCAAGCACTGGCTTATAATAAATTAATAAAATAGATTGTAATGTTTATTGGAGTTACTTAATGTCGTAATGTAACGAAGTTTATTTGGACCAAATATTGGTAGAAAATTTAACATAAGCAGAAATATACCACTACTATACTACTAGCATACTACATTGGTTATGGGTTCAATTCATCAGCATTTGTTTAAAATTAAAAAATAGTATCGTATTTCTAACCAATTCCTTAATTTAATTTTTTTAATATTAAACAGTGCACTTAGCACTGTTTTGTATGAAGTTTTAACACTGTAAAATATACACAATTTACTACCGCATGGAAATATTTTTAAAACTCTAAATTCTAAAAAAGGAGCTTTGAATTTATGTCCAGTAGAAATCATACCTTTACATCTTTTATTTCTGATGTTTCTCTGCAAGTCATTTGAATTTATTATGTAAAACGAAAACGCGATTACACCCACATAACCTGCATCTACGGATGATTGTGTGTGAGATTGAATCTACATATTAAAAATTATTTTGTGTTTATGTTTAGTACCTATGTGTTAATGATGAGTATAATATTGTTATAAGAGACTTTTCTACAATGAAGATGTGTAAAATTAATTTGATTAGTCTCAACCACACACGAAAGGTGACCAATCTACACGAATATAATATGTATTTTAGAGCGTGCTTATTATGAGATTTAATCATTTCCGCCACTGGCCAACTAGACGTACGGGTTTCCATTTTCCGTTTAGAAATTTATTTATTTATATTTATTACTTCAGACGTAAATGTCCTTACAAGTTAAAACGTAAAAACATTCAAAAATATAAAGCAAATATACAAAAACCAAGCATCAATTAAATAGTGCTCTTTACAACAAAAATAACAAAAATCCTATTCTAGTATTTGAACCACATATTATGCAATATAGCGACTGCCACTGTTTTTCGTGTTTATACGTGCCTTCGATTGTTCATTCATTTTAAAGTGACGACTGATGACTGTCAGTCGCTGAAATTCCATCATGAGCTCGTTGGTCTTCTTGAGGTCGTTGACGACTGTTACAGATGTGTTTTACATTAATTTAACAGACAACAAGTCTGTTGTTATTTATTAATATTAACATAATGTGCTATAAATTTAATACAATTAACATTATTTCATAGCACAGTGATTTCGTATGATAAACAAGATTATTATGATATTAAGGCTTATTTTTATTATTACCTTTATGCTGGATATTATTTGTCAAGACCTATGATCAAGACACTAAAACGACCGTTGTCAGTCTTAACACCGTGGCCATAAATCTCTCATTCAAGACAAAGGAATTTTTATTCCAATATTGTTTGAAACTGGATTATTTTATTATTATGACATTTCTTTCTATTTATAAATTGTGAGCGTTTAATAATATATTTCATTGTTTACGGTTTTCTTTCCTGTTATATCATTTTCATCCGAGCGACGACTCTCCGTATTATTAAATAAAAGTGATGCCGTCGCGAATTATTGTATTGAGTATTGACTAGTTGTCTTTATAAGATTATGAAATGCAAACAGCAAGGCACTCGTTGGCTAGACGCTAAGCTAATCATTTGTGATCTGGCAATATACAAAGTACTTTATGAGGAATTATTTTATTTCGTCTCACCCTTACTTTCACATTAATAAGGCAAGAATAATCTAGTATTCAATTATAATTTACAACAAGGAAGAGGCAAAATTGTTGTGAGAAGAACTTTAATTGACTATTATACGGATATGAGATTTTATTATTAAGATTTTGACATCGCGAGTGATATCTGCAACAAATATGAAATCTCAATTAATTTCGTAAGTGCAAGATAATGAAATTGAATTTTGAAGATATGATGAACTTAAATGGTAAACACGTTAGTCTAAAAAGTCTTATCAATTTTAGTTCTTTTGACGTACTTGCTCGATGCTATTATTTATGAAGCTAATATATTGTTTATACAGACAAATGTAGATATATTCATTTCCATTAGCTGTTATGACCTATATTAATTGTAACAAACTTTTACTACCCGATTTGGGACTTAGTTATCTTATAGTAGAATTTGCCGTAATCACTACACAGGCGTTGCTCTCCATCGTTAGTCTTCCTATTAACACAAGCTTTTCATGGCGTCCTGCATATTTGACTTGATCAACACCTACCGACACTATTCCGAAGATATCCCGGACGTCAGTATGAACGAGATTAGAATGGCTCTCCAACACCTTAAGAACGGCAAGACCCCAGGCGAGAATGGAATTACAGCGGAGCTTCTGAAAGCGGGTGGAAAACCGGTACTTGAAGTCCTTCAGAAGCTTTTTAATTCCGTCCTCCATGGCGGTATTACACCGGAGGCGCGGAGCAAAAGTGCGGAGGTCTTGTTCTTCAAGAAAGGTGAAGAACTACAGACCGACTTCCCTTCTGAGCCGCGTCTACGTGCTGTCTTCGAGAGTCATTACGAATCGTCTAGCGCGCAGACTTGACGACTTCCAGCCTCCCGAACAAGCCGGTTTTCGAAAGAGCTTTAGCACCATAGACCACATACATACCCTTCGGAAAGTTGTACAAGAGTCCGAGGTGTACAATTTGCCACTATGTGTATACTTTTGTATCGCTCAATGACCTCAATAGCGTCTCCTAACGGATAGGTCTTAAGATGAACATGGACAAAACAAAGATCATGTTTAATGTCCATATCACACCTATTCCGGTAGTTGTTGGGAGCACTAGGCTCGAAGTTAATGACGAGTATGTTTACCTGGGACAAATAGTCCGACTAGGTAAGTCCAACTTCGACCGAGAGGTCAACCGACGGATCGAACTCGGCTGGGCAGCGTTCGGGAAACTACGACACATCTCGTCAGACATACCTCAAAACCTTAAAACAAAATTGTACAACCAGTGCGTGTTGCCAGTGATGACTTACGGATATGAGACGTGGTCCTTCACTGCTGGCCGTATGAGGAAGCTCAAGGTCGCTCAGCGAGGGAGAGGGCTATGCTCGGAGTTTCTCTGCGTGATAAACTTAGAAATGAGGATATCCGCAATAGAACCAGAGTAACCGACATAGCCCAACGGATTAGTAAGCTGAAGTGGCAGTGGGCCGGCCATATAGCTCGAAGAACCGACAATCGATGGGGAAGAAAGGTTCTCGAGTGGCAGCCTCGTACCGGTATGCGAAGTGTAGGGCGACTTCCCACGAGATGGAGTGATGTCCTGGTAGGATATGCAGGAAGTCGATGGATGCAGGTGGCTCAGGACCGTGCTTTGTGGCATTCCTGGGGGAAGCCTATGTTCAGCAGTGGACTTATGAAAGGCTGTAATGATGATGATAATTATGAACACCTACGAGATAGCCAGAAACTCCAATAAATTGAATCTGGAAGTAATTCAAATATACATGTTTTTCGTTCCTTATTTCATACTTGGTTAGTTTCTCAACAAAAAATACGCTACGTCCAATACCGAGAGGAAAGAACACTCATTCACAAATTCGCCTAACACTTAGGACATATACTATCACTATTTAAAGGACATTTAATACTATTACGCAGATAAACTCCGAGCACAACCTTTAAGCTTCATCTTACGGCCAAAAATGTAGAACAACGTCCCAGATTCATACTATTATGTCACCACTAGCAACGCGCACGGGTTGACAACTCTTGTTTTTAAGTTTTGAGAATAACGTCAGGAGAAGAATTGTCGTAGTTTCCTAAATGCTGCCCAGTTGAGTTAGATTCGTCGCATTCACCTCTTGGTAGAAGTTGGATTTTTCTCATTGGACAAATCGCCCCAGTTAAAAATAGTTGTCGACCACCTCGAATGAAGTGTATCTAACAACTACCGGCATAACTTTTCGATTTTCCAACGACTTTTCTCTTATCCCATTATGGCCGTATGGTCATTTTATGACCTATCCGCTGGGGCAGACTACTGACGTCATTGTAAATAGTACTAAGGTATTCCAGCGATTCTGCCATAAAAACATTACCGTCGAAAAACTAAAAAACTGACAGCCGAATAACCCAAATATGGTTTAGATATAATCCTTTTAATTAAGACTTTTAAGCTTGTAATAGATACCGTACCAGCCTATTAGAGTCCACTGATAAACATAGGTCTCCCCATAGATTTCCTCATAGGAGGATATTTGCCATAGCTGCCACGCTTGGCAAGCGAGATTACAACAGCAATTTATTTTTTTATTTTATTCGTTATTAAGAAGACGTTACTGCCCATCTCCTGATTTGTTTCCCTCTGTCGCTTCTTACGAAAGCCACGGGATGATAGTGGGTAATGCATATTCTTACACCGCAAATACACGGTGCAATATTACACTGTAATACATATACACGTTCTTTTAATTAAAAATTATGTAGTCGTTTATGTAGATCCTCTAGCCCTGGAATATTAAAATGTTCCGTATAAATATAAGATATTAATTAAGTAAGTTCAGCGACTAGTGGACTCTCGAAGAATTTTGTTTTTAGTTATTTGAGCGATACGTTACACATATGTACTACATAACCACAAAACAAGCACCTAGATCCGAAAAATTATTTGGAAGTCGCACAAATTATCAAGCATACCGCAGTGATGCATATTAACACTTATACAAACGTCTAAAGATTTATAATTGTAATTAATATGATATATCGGTGCTATAATAGTAATTATTTATGTTAAATCTTGCCTACAACATGTTTAATATATCGCGCCGGTTATTTGTCAAAAACATAAGCCGGCTATGGTCAGTCACGACAAACGTGAGCTTTGCTATGCGTAAGCTACAATGTATATTTCTGTTGGAGAAAATTACTTATCGAGCGGTCTTGGTATATATTTAATTAGTCTTGGTATATATTCGGATATCGGAAAGCTGGCTTAAGCCAGAACTCTCGTCCACGTCTTATAGTCTTCCAAGTTATATTTTACTCCGTAACGACCGCACTGGTAAAAGGGGCGGAGGTGTCGCTATATATCTGCGTAATGATATACCTTATAAAATATTAAACACGTCTTCTTCTCTATATTCCGGTTCTATGGAATACATCTTTGTCGAAGTTAATGTCAAGAGTGTTAAAGTGTTTCTTGGAGTTGCCTACTGTCCACCTCAAGTGGACTACTTCTCCGATTTGGAAGAAAATTTGTTGCCTTTCAGTTCTGCCTACACACATCACATTATCATGGGAGATTTTAACACTGACCTATTTCGAGTTTCTCTCAAATCTTGCAAACTGAGGTCTACCATGATGTCGCATAATTTCACTATTTTGCCTCTGAATGCAACACATCACAATTTCCATTCTGCTGACACGTGGATCGACCTTATAGCCGTCTCTTCCGTTGAACACGTTGTCAATTATAGACAATTCCCTTCTTCTGGATTTTCACGGCATAACTTGCTTCTCCTGTCATATAATTTTAAGTCTCCCAAGCCTTTATCTGTGTCTATCGCTATTCGAAGTCTTGCTAGAATAGATATAGACAAGCTCAAGCGTGATGCGGATGCTATTAACTGGTCATCTGTGTATACTGCTTCCACAGTTGATGAAAAAGTCGACTTCTTTAACAGTAACATATTAGGATTGTATAATCAACATGCTCCTAAACGTGTCATTTGACTTAAGCGTCCTCCTGTTCCATGGATCACGACTGGGGTAAGAATGGCTATGGCAAAACGCGACAGAATGTTTCGCGCTTTTAAGAAGAATCGCACTGATCTAAAGTGGCAGGCATATAAAGCTGCGAGAAATCGATGCAATCAGATGGTGAGAGCTGCTAAACGCCGATATATCCACGAACAAGTACTTAATTCATCTTCGGCTGATATATGGAAGTTTCTCAAAACGCTTGGATATGGAAAATCGCAATTTGACTATAATAGCATAACCTTTTCTCCTGACGATTTCAATCGTCATTTTCTGTCTTCTCAAGCAGTTTCTGATATTTCTAGAGCTAATGCTATCTCATTTATATCTTCCATGCCTCCTTATTCTCACGGAACTTTCACTTTTTCTCCTGTAGACGAAGGCGAGATACGCAAAGCACTTTCTTCTATTAAATCGAAAGCCATTGGTTGTGATGATGTGAGTAGGGTAATGATTATGCACGTGTTGGATGCTGTTTTACCCGTGATAACTCATATCATTAATTTTTCGCTGATGAATGGTGTTTTCCCAACTCTCTGGCGTAAAACCTTTATTATTCCCATTCCTAAATCCAGCGATTGCAACGCTATGTCCAATTACAGACCAATTTCTATTCTGCCTTTTCTCTCTAAGGTTCTGGAAGCTGTTGCTCATAAACAGATTTCTTCTTTTGTTTTTTCAAATAATATTCTTTCTCCTTATCAGTCGGGTTTCCGCCCTGGTCATTCTACTACTACTGCTCTTCTCAAGGTGATGGAAGATGTTCGAGAGGGGATGGAAAAATCAAAACTGACCGTCCTCATCTTAATTGATTTTTCTAACGCATTTAATTCTGTTGATCATTATATCTTGTTGGCCCTTCTTTCTCATTTGAATATCTCGTCTTCAGCATTATGTCATTAAGCATTGTCATTGGCATTAAGTCCGCCATATGTACAACTTTGTGCATGAAAGCTTAAATAAATAAAAAATAAAATTTAAATATCAATTTTAAGAGACAAAAAATATTTATTTCAGGCATAAATTGCACACACACACACACACTTGCAAACATGCACACATATACTTTTGTACTTTTTAATTTTAAATCTTTAAATTTTTGATTTTTAAAATTAAATTAGTTTTTGTTATTTTTGGTTTGTTAAAATAGAGTAATTTGGTTTGTCATTTTTGGTTTTGAGAAATAAAAATGTATGTTTAGATAAGGAAGAGCGGGGTTTCCAAACACAAGCATTACTTGCTTAAATGGAGACCCCAATTAACTATCTAATTAATTTAATTTTTGTGAAGAAAAATAAATTATTTTTTTTTTTTTTTTTTTTTTTTTTATAAATAAATATTTGTAATTATTGGCAACATTTATCATCTGTTGATTTGCTAGTATATTTGGAACCAGTATAATTTATTCAGTTCTGTATAATAGATTTCAATTCCTGACAGTGCCATTAGTGGTTAATAATAATCTTTTTTTTATCATTTACGTCGAGCTAGGTAGGTACAAAATATTCGTGAATCCATTTCGTGACCGTACCAGAGTTCAGGGTTCATTGTTACCAGAGTGTAATATTATGCTCAACGTTTGAAATGTTTTTTTTATAGGATAATGGTGACAAACGAGCACACTGTCCACCTGATGGTAAGTGGTTGCTGCGGCCCATAGACATCTACATCTATCCTCTATTACAATTCAAAATGTAGATGCGTTGTCACCCGTGAGGACTAAGATGGAATGCCTCATTTCCAGTAAAAAGGACCTCCGGCCACCTGCACTCACCAAGCGAAACGCAGAGGTAACCTCTACTTCACGCTGGTATTCTGTGAGGTCGTGGTACCACCCCGGTTCGAGCCGGCACATCCGTGCGACAGCAAAAGCTGCCGCGTGGCTCTACCACTGTTAAAATATATATTGTGTAAAACAAATATATATTGTGAGGTCCACACATAGTGAATTATTATACGGAACTATATTTGCAGTTAATTATATAAGGCCTGGTTCCATCTCGCCTAAAAGCTAAGCGCAGCCTGTAAGAAGTCTGAGATAATAATTAGTCGGCGTTCTAAGACACCAAAAATCTAGAGTACATCTATTTTATAAAACTATTAGCTGAATCCGGCAGACGTTGTCCTGCCAATTAATATCATAGGTTGTGCTCAGCAAGGTTTTTTTTATTTATTTTAGCACATTGAATTTAAATATTTAATGATCGCGCTTGATTGGAAAAAAAGCAAATAAAATATAAAATATAAAATTTTATTTCTTTCAAATTTTTTTGCCCGCAAAATTTTTAAATTCTTGAAGTGCATTTGGACTAACGGCGTACAATATATCACTGAAGATTGCATTTCCAATCATGCCATTGCACCTGTCTTCATCAAAGATATGCATTGAGACTCGACAGAAATACATTAATCATCAGTGAAACATAATTAAAGCGCAGATTCAGTCAGGGTATATAAGTGGGAAAAATGTCAACATATTACTTTTATACTCAAAAATTTCCCGCTCCAATTTAAAGGGACCCAATTTTCGGTAAGCTCGTATTGATTTAAGAACGGCTTGTTTTCCGCATAGTGATGTATATGTTCCATGTTCGCGAGTAAGATATAAGCAGTATAATAATATTTACACATTTAATACGAAGGAAGAAATAATTACTGGAACAACATGCACAACCCCTTTTTTAAGTTGCCATTAAATTCGTTATCATTCATCTGGAACAGAACATTGCTGAAGATGTTGTTGTTATTTTTTCACCAGCACCAGCAATTATAGAAAAAAAAATATCTCATAGAAATACATTGAAGGAATAAAAACTTATCACCTTATGTTTTTATTCTCAGTCACAGCTAATAATAAATAAAGCCAAGTCAAGGATTCACAACAAAATCATTCATTCTTTAGAAATATGAGAAGCACAAAAATGAAGCCAAATATTATAGAACAATTACCCGAGCTTTAATATTAAGCCCCTGCATATTCCTTGTCTGGCGATCGTATACCGAATTCACAAAAGAGGCAGAAGGCGTTTCTCCACCTTACGTTAGGCCTTTGTAATTTTTTTTTTTAAAATTAGTCAATAATAAAGATCCATTATGCCGTTTATTTATTAAAAATAATTATTCCATCTATTTATCCATCCATCCATTATTCCTATCCTCCCAGCTGTCCATTGCTGATATGAGGCCTCTCCTATAGTTTGCCTCATAGGGAGGAATATTACCATAGTTACCATGCTCGGCAGGTGGGTTGGCAACTACAGTTTTTTTTAATATTTTGAGTTGTTATCAAGAAGATGCTACAGCCCATCTCCTGTTTTAGTTTCCCTCTGTCACCTCTTACGATACCCAAGATAAGATATGGTATTGGATATTCTTACAACGCAAATACACGGTACAAATTATGCATGCCTTAAAAAATAAAGCATTAAAATGTGTTTTAATGATTTAGTTTTTCTTTACCTATTTTAAGTCAGTACATGAATACAATCCCACCCGACAGTAAGTGATGATGAAGCCATAGACAATAAATCGCACTGTCCATGCTTAATAAAAGCCTATTTACTTTTGCCTTACAGACATCCAGATTTTGATCAGACGGAAAAACAAGTCACTGGCAAATTATTCTTATTCTTATCTGGAGTCGTATAATTATCTAGAAACATTATGTCTGGAAGATGTTTACATTTTGGTTTTTATTTTACGAAAGACGAAAAGAATTTACTACTAACGAATAATTATCCAGAAACATTATGTCTGGAAGATGTTTACATTTTGGTTTTTAGTTTACAAACGACGAAAAGAATTTACTATTAATACCAATCCGATTTCAGCATAATAGTTAATATATGATAGCTAAATTCAGCATTATTTATAAATTTGTTATAACAATCGTTCACCATTAATTTTTGTCTCCCTCTTAGTATGGCTAAAGAATTGTTATCACTATCCTGTTTTTACACCTTCCACTTGCAAAGAAATTTTAATTTTTCATGTAGAGTTTTAATCAATGCCCTATTATACCATATCAGATACTTAGCGTTAAATTTCTTAGTTTTAGTTGGTACGTGTTTTTCTATTATAGTATTTAAAATTTTATAAAAATTCGACACAGAGACATCAATATTACCGTCACTGAAATTAGATTCCAAGTCTATTTGCGAAAGATTTATATTTATTGCGTTATAATCAGCATCTCTATATAACTTGACTGTGTGAGCCCGAGCCTTTGAGTAGTTTCTCATGTGATTTTAAAATCGTAATCTCAAAATCTGAATTGTGCAAATCCTCTGAAGCTATTGGAGCAGTTACTAATCTGGCTTTTAAAATCTGACTTTGCAATTAATACTGGCTATTAAGAGATGCAAAATGTGATCATACTTTTTTTTTAAATTTTGATACTTTTAATCAGTATAATATATACTGATTAAAATATTAAACGAAAGAAAATTAGCTAGTTTGTTAACTGTATACGATGAAAAGTTTCCATGTAATGTCACATCAGCAATATTATTATTATTATTCGATCAGAAAGCGTTAGGTATGTTAAAATCTCCTAATATAAGGAAGTAGTCATCAGGGTAAGAGTGAACTTTATCAGAGATATGTTCGTAAAAGTTTGACAACACATCTTTGTGAATTCAACATTGTGGGAAATAACAGCAGTTTATGTTGCATCTTGTATGTCATTCAAATTAAATAGAAACACGAATCACGTCAGCAGCTGAATTTGTTGACGGGATGCATTCAACGTTAGTAACTTTAAGCTTACAACTCATTGCAATCAGAACTCCTCCACCCATTGTATCACCTCTGATTATATAGTTACGATCGCTTCAATACATATATGTACATAATACCGTGCGTCAAATAGTTCTAAGTCAAATATAACCGAATGTAACCAAGATTCAGTGAATCAGTTTATATCATACTCATGACATAAGACGTTTCTGAAAAGCAAGTCAGTCTCAGTTCGTGAGCCAGAACGTTTTGATAGTATATTATTAAATTAGAACCAATTTGTAAACCGAAGTAAATATATATGTCATACATAGATTAGAAAAAGTGTATGAATAAAAATATATTAAAATATTGTAGTAATTGTACAAATTAAATAATATAAAATTAAAACTATCACCGAACGTGTCAAGGTCACGTGCTCCATGAAAATAAGTTTATCACACAACATTTAAAACAAAATATAGAACTACTAACATTTATACAAATAATACATCATAAGCAACAATGTAATTAAAATAGCAACCAATAACAATAATTGCTATTTTATTTTGAATAAATTCGCCGTATTATTTATGTGTAAAATAGGACTAGACACAGGTTTTCTAACCATAATACGACGGTTTTTAATCCAAAAAATCTATATATTTTTTTATTTTTTTTTATTTATTGATTAAATATTGGCTTAATAATAAACTAATCAACTTAATAAAACGCATTTTATTTAAATCTTTAAATCATAAACATAAATATTGTTAGCTTGATACTTCACGTAGTAGAAAAGAAATGACATTGGATGAATTACCCAGATAAAGAAAATTTATATCATTGTAATAACTTAGTTCGTAGCAGTTTACATTTTTTCTATTGAGCCCTAATAAATTAGCCTGAAAATGTAGCCCGGTATTGTTGAAAACAGAATAAAACTGAACAAAGAATATTTATTTAATTAATTTAAACGATTTTATTATAAAATAAGGGTGACAAGCGAGTGTACAGTCCAATTGATTATATATAGATGATAAAGGTACTCTTAAGATAATAAGAGTACCTTTAATTGACGAGCGTGTATGCGTGGGTATATGGATGTAGAGAAAGCGAGAGAGGTGTGTCAGGTTCGTGCCAAAGGGAAGTCCATAGTCTCTGCCTACCCTTCTGGGTGACAGGCGTGAGTGTTTATACTATAATAGATGATAAATATAGACATCTATATTTATCCTCCCATAGTGTTATTACCTCTGAGGACTAAGATGCAATGCCTCCTTACCTTACCTTACCGAACCATACGAAACAGTATTTTTTTTTATAGGAGAGGGTGCAAACGAGCATACGGCTCACCTGATGGTGACTACCGCCACTCATGAACCTCTGCAACACCAAAGGAATTGCAGGTGCGTTGCCGGCCTTTTAAAAAGGTGTCAGCTCTTTTCTTGAAGGTCCCTAAGTCGTATCCGTCCGGAAAAATCGCCGGTAGTAAATTATTCCACAGAGAGGTCGTACGCGGAAGAAAACTCCTAGTGAAATGTACAGTGGTGGACCCCCAAGCATCCAGATGGTGTGGATGGTACTGGGAGTTTTTCCGCGATGTACGTTCGTAGCATTAAGGTGATACTTTACGCTGGTATTCTGTAAGAGCGTGGTACTCTCCCGATCGAGCCGACCCATTCGTGTTCATATAATGGCTGCAAAATGACTCTACCGCGTAAATCTACTAATCGAATAAAATATAAATAAAATAAAATAAAATAGAATAAAATATAAAATCTCTAATCGAATAAATTACGGAATCTTATATAATTATTTGTAAACATAATTTACATAGACGTCAGACAACTTTAAAAAAGTTGGTTTGAATCAATAAAAAAGGTTTGCTTATATTTCATCCCCAATCTTCAAAAATTTCTGTGAAAATATATTTAAAAAGTTCAAATGTTATGTTAATAACATAATAAACTACACCTATAGGTAATACTTACCTATAAGCGTAGTTTCGCCATCTGCAAAAAAAGTTACATAGTTATTAAAATATATATATTTATAGTATATAGGTTAGTCAATACTTACCTCTGTCTAGTATTAATTATAGTAATTATTTACAGAACTCCGACTCGAGGTCAATCGCATCAAGATTATATTCAACAAATAACTTCGAGTGCAGGCATCTACTTTGATTATTTAGGTAGATACATTAAAAATTAATAACGCCAACCTAAAAACGTTAACTCGGATAGATATTTCACACTTTGGCCTCCACATAAGAAATATAGGAAACACGTTAGATACAATTAAAATTTTATGTGAACAAACTAGGACTCTATAGATTATTGCCGAATGTCACAATATGCTTCAACCACTAGCGGTACGTAACCAGGACTTGAACAAGGACTTTGAATCCATCTCACACTTATTAGATAACAGAGCCAAGCGTAGCGCTTGGTTTGGAGGTATTGGTACAATGTTAAAACATATTTTTGGTACTCTAGATGAACATGACGCTCTAAAATATGAAGAAGCAATAGAATCTGTACAAAACGATGAAAAACAACTGGCTTCTTTAATGAAAGAAAACATTTTGGTTACTACCTCTGTAATAACGTATTATAACGATACATTAAATAAAATAAAACACAATGAAGCAAAATTAACGGTAGCTATCGACAATCTCTCTATTAGAATTAAAAATATTTCTGAAATAACTAATGGTCTACAAATACCTGCTAATATTAATGAAATTTTTGACAGTTTAGAAACTTCAATTCTTACATTATCTTTCCAATTGGAAGATATAATAAATGCTATTTTGTTTAGCAGTAAGGATATTTTACATCCAGCCGGTATAACGCCATAACAGTTATACCGAGAACTTGCCGATAACTATAGGTACCTACCTAGTAATGTAGTATTGCCTGTTTCTTCAGATATTAAGAATATACATTTAATTTTAAGATTTTGTAAGATTGCTTGCTATTATGTAAATAATAAAGTCATATTTTTGTTGCAAGTACCATTGGTAAATGTAGAAAGTTATATGTTGTTTCATAACATATCTCTACCTACACCATTTAATGCAAAGTAACCAAATTCATGTAGTTTAATTGTACCTAATAATAAATACATTGCAATGACCAAAGACAAAACACATTACTGCAATATTGACGACTTAGAGAAGTGTAAAATTGTGCAACCAGGAACATTCATCTATGACGTAAATAACGTATATTCGGTGGACGCTCAACCATCCTGTGAAAGTGAGCTTATATCTAAAGTGATCAGTGAAATTCCGTTACAGTGCGAAACCAAATTTATCTTTGGAAAATTAGATATCTGGAAACCATTAATGAATAATAAATGGATTTATATTCAATCCGATCCAAATAAAATTTCTATAGATTGTACTAAGTCTAAGGTATTTGAAACAAATATTCTAGGCATAGGCATATTTACAATTCCTGATGGTTGTACTGGATTTTGTAAAAGCTGTTGTTGTTGCATTGTTACCTATATATAATGTTCTAAATATTACATCACCTACTAATTATATGCCCGATTATAACCTCATCAATGACTTTTGTTGTAATATTAATAAGGTCAACCATGTTTTAGAAAATGTGTCTCCTATTAAGTTACAAAATGTAGATTTAGATGAATTTAATTGAAAAAATAAAACAATTATTGATTCTTTATTAAGTAACCTAAATACAATAGAAAATAAACCTCACATCACTAAATATGGGACATATTATTCTATCATTATTATTATTATATCTATCTTAATCGTGTTGTATTTTGTATATTTGAGTTTTAAGCTTTCCCGCCGATTCCGTAACATCCGCCTTACAATGAATAATGCTAGTAACACTCCTAAAGTGAAATTCATAAAAACTTCAACCCAACCGCATTTAAAATTGATACCACCTGAGATTGAACAAAATAGTGATTCTGAATCTGATAATGTTGCACCGCTTAGAACCCAAGTTTAAAGATATTATTAGTTGAAATTGGTACATTGGTTTAACGCTAACAATATGCTCTTAAACGGCAATAAGACAAAGTGTATTAAATTTACAACACCTAATGTAAAACATTCGAATACCAATGTGCTGTTAAATGGGGAGGAGTTGAGTCTTGTGGATACCACTGTTTTTCTTGGTATTACTATTGACGCGAAACTTCAATGGGGCTCTCATATATCTAAAAGAGCAAGCAGACTTAGTTCTGCAGCATATGCTGTAAGAAAGATTAGAAGTCTCACAGATGTTGAGACAGCTAGATTAGTGTATTTTAGTTACTTTCATAGCGTAATGTCTTATGGAATTTTGCTATGGGGTAATGCAACTGATATTGAAGCTATATTTGTTTTGCAAAAGAGAGCCGTACGAGCGATTTATAACCTAAATTGTAAAGAGTCCCTCAGAGAAAAATTTAAAGAAATAAACAAATTAACTTATGCATCGCAATATATTTATGAGAATGTAATGTATGTGCATAAAAACATAAATAGCTTTAATAAGAATAAGGATGTGCATACTTTAAATACTAGGAACAAACATAAGCTTGTAATGCCAGTTACTAGACTCCACAGAATCAGTAATTCATTTATGGGGCAATGTATACGCTTTTACAACAAAATCCCAGAGCATATTCAAAGTTTGTCAATAAACAAGTTTAAAAGTTTTATTAAAGAAAAACTGTACAAAAAGGGTTATTACAATATCAAGGAATACATGAATGAAAATAACCCCTGGGAATACGGTGATCGCCACCATGCTGGTTCTATGAAAATATCGTTTAAAAATTGTATAAACAAAATTATTGTTAAGTGAAATTATGTTTAAAAAAAGTCCCGCTGGGTTTCTTGCTGGTTCTTCCCAGGACTGAGGTATTTTCCGAACCAGTGGTAAATAAAATATGACTTTCAATAAGTATTATGTAAAATCAATATTGAATAAAAAATTATTCTATTCTATTCTAGTTAACTAGTATCGAGTGATTTTACGATATCACTCCAAAAATCTCTTCTTAAGGGGGGAAATGTTATACCCTGTACTTGTTAGCCTTAATGCTGCAATGCCTCTTAAAAATGTTGACGTAGCCTTAAGGTTCAGTGAGTATCGCAGTGGAGCAGTTCGGCCAAGTCAGTCTGCTTCCATCTTTGAACCTGCTCGGTTGTCTACGGACCTAAGTTAAATTCTAACCAGTTTGTAATATATAATCCATTTATACTTTAATTAAATTTCAGTGTTTTAAATAATTGTTTTTTAAAAACCAATCAGCCCGTCTCCGTATAACAGTGCGTTATAAGTTGCCAGGTCGATTCGTCGTAGGTGGCAACTGAACTTTCACCGGAGATTCTTAGCACACCCTGCCCTACCGTTGCCATGTTCGCCATCGTAGCCAGGAATAGCGGGGCCGCCGGGGACTGGGGGCCATCCATTAATGTTATTGCTTATGAGGAGTATAGTGCCATAGTTGCTACGCTTGGTGAGCGGGTTGGCAACCGCAGTATTTTTATTGTTATTTTGCTGTTATTAGAAAGATGCTGCTGCCCATCCTCTGCCTCAGTTTCCCTCTGGCGCTTTTTACGACACCCACGGGAAGATATGGGGTAGTGAGTATTCTTGCCCACCACTATATATATATATATATATATATATATATATATATATATATATATATATATATATATATGTAGAAAGGGTAATTGAGTATAGTACAGAGACTAATTTTGTAGTAAGGAATAATAATTAATTCGTTTACATGAATGAACTATCCAATGAGTCGAGGATAATCTAGTATCGGACTACGACAAACACATCGTTCCACGTCAGAGCCATGACTGCTTTAACGGCAGACGCTCCGTCTGTTTTATACAAGCAAAACTGGCGCCACCGCAGGTGCGATGGCGCAGGTGTGCTGTGCACGTGTTGTTTATAAGAATTCTGTCTAGCTAGACCGACGCCGCCGCACCTGCAACGGTGCAGGTGCCGTCACGGCCATGCTGACATGCGTGCGTCCTCGCACACGCTCCATCACAATCTTACTTATCTGTAGAAAGAAAAACATCGTTTGATCATCCTGATAAAACAGCGTCTAGTCGGGTCCATATTGACCCTTCAGATTTGGGCGACAATCAGTTTTGTTCCGGCAGTAAGCGCTATAAAACTTTAATCATCTTTATGCTAGATCGGAATGATTAGTCTGTAGCTTTTCTATTTTCTCTTTTTTTTTAAGTACTGTTTTAGCTAGTCCGGAATCACTATTCCCTATAGCCATATCATTGGACCGGCACAAAGCCCTGCATTGATAGTAAGAACTATTTATTTTCTTACGCTTTTTTTTTCAAGTACTATTTGCTAGTCCGGAATCACTATTCCCTGTAGCTATATCATTGGACCGGCAAACGCCCTACAATGATAGTAAGAACCACTTTTTTTCTTACTCTATTTTTTTCAATTCAGTATAGAACAGGTACAGACCAACCATACCGCAAACATGTCCCTGTCACAATCACACAAAAGTGTATCGTGAGGGATGTAGTGACATGATAACACCTAAGTATGTAACCCAACATACTTACTTACCATGTTGCAACGTCTCTAGTATTTTCTAGATGCACAGACACGGCTACCTCTGACTGTCGCACGTCCTCGTGCGGTTGACAGTGAACAGCATACGGTCTATCAGTTATCACCACCTACTAACAGATATTAACTCTTGTTAAATATTACAACGGTCGACCATCCCAGACTTCATTTACGTCATGGACGCGCCAATATGGCTACATCCAGGCTAACGCACTCCAGCTTTCCGTTCTACTGCATTCGTGCCACATTCGCGCCAGTAAGCCGTCGCGCCGTACTGGCGCTAGCGAATCGTCGTACTGCTTTGCAAAATTAAAAGAAATCGAGATAAATGTATTGTGAACCATGGAATTCCGAGCTTCCAAAGTTCATCACATTCTCTTAAGGCCTTAACAGTGGTTGAAATGCCTAAATCTTGGATATTTAAGTAAAAAAATCTCAAAAACTGTTCATTTAATCCACAAAGAAAAAATACAGGGTAACAGAAGAGGATTTGGTAAATGTTTTTAATTGAACAAAATTGTATTTTTGTCAACCCCTTATTTAAAAAAAAATCCCCAAAGAGTACCTATCTTTGTCATATTTTGCAAAATTTCTCCAAAACGGCACAAGCTTTTAAAATAGTTCTTACACTAAAAAAAAGCTCTTAAAAATATCAATATTTTTAATTGAGAGTTTTATTTTTATTCCCCGTTTTATAAGAGAATATATCATTTTTCCCTGAAATTGAATATATTTACGCGAGCGCGCATGCTCCGTCGCCCTGTCAGCCTGTCACAGTCCGTTTTCGGACTTCATTGAGGGTGGACCGCGCATCGGTGTTGGAGCAACTTCGTTCAAATATATATTAGTTTTTTAAAAGTTTATACTCAATTATAAATATTTTTATGACGAGAAATACTTAATTTAGTTAATATCTGTACACTAGTAACTGTAAATATTATTTGCTAAATAAATTAATTTTTAAAGTGCCCAAAGAAGAAGAAATTTTTGCGGCGACGTTGATTAGTGAAATTGAAAAATGCATTTTTATATAATTTAGATGTGGAACGACCAACATGCTCTAGTTACTTAGATTTCGATAGTTTTTAATACCTATGTAATTTTATTGTTGCATATTTTTATTAATTAGTTGATACTGAATTTTATAATTATGTATTACAATAAAACGCTGTTTTTACGAGTATGACTTTGTAAAATATTATTTGGAAGGGAAATATAGATACAGATACTTTCATTTAGGTACACTGTTATCAAATTAAATCAAACAATTTAAATAAATAAAAAAAATGGTGCTTCCCTAAGTATAAATAACTATATAAAGACATTCTTGGGTTTTGGTTTTTTTTTATGTTAGACAAACTATCATCTAAAAAATGTAAAAATTTTAAATTGGAGAGGGGTTTCTCTACGTGATAAAGTTAGAAATGAAGATATTCGCAGTAAAACCAGAGTAACTGACATAGCCCAACGGAATATTACAGTGAAATGGCAATGGGCTTGCTATATAACTTGGAAAACAGATAAAAAATAGGAAGGTTCTCGAGTGGCAACCTCGTATAGGTAAGCGAAGTAGTACTCAACTTTTATTCCTCTTCACGTATTCTCATACGCTTTTCTTCACACCCACACACACACACACACACACACACACACACACACACACACACACGCACGCACATACTCACACACACCTGCACACACACACACACTCAAATAGGTCGCAAATAATATTTACCTACAAGGCAAGAGTGAATAGGTTTTTGTTAAGTCAGTGCAATCCACCATTACCACTACATATACGTAATGTATATACAGGCTACATAACCACTTACCGATGGGATTGTAGTTGCTTTACTACTTACTGGGTAAAGATAGTAAAAAAAAATTTACCCTGTGAAAGTTTGCATTTAGATATAATTTTTCTAACCAATGTATATAAGTATAAAGGTTGCCTCACACGGGACAGTAATATAATATTATATATTCCATTATCTACGCATGAAAACTTTTAAAATCTCTGAATGCCGAAGTATGTTCATATTAAGAGGCTGAATAGAGCCACATTGATATGCATGGGGATCGTTTTGTAATTTCACATCTTTATCGAAAAAACATTGTACGTATTTCAGGTGGCGGTTTGCAAAACATGATTCCACAAAAATTCACTCAATAGAAAATAATTGCAAAGTTGCTTCTGAAAATACTCAACTTCAATTTTTTCTTACGTGGTAGAGCCATGCTGCAGCTATATTAGTAGTAGGTATAGTTGTAGCACGAATGGGTCGGCTCGACAGGGGAAGGGCCACGCTCTCACGGAATACCATGTAAAATAGCAGTTTAACCCTGCTGTGTTTCGTATGGTATATGTAGAGAACCGGAGAAACTTTTTACTTGAAACGAGGCATTACATCTTAGTCCTCACGGGTGACAACGCATCTACATTTTGATACGTAATCGAGAATGGATGTAGATGTCTATGGAACGTAGCAACCACTTACCATCAGGTGAACAGTGTGCTCGTTTGTCACCCTTATTCTATTAAAAAAAAACTTTCTGAGAATTTAGTAAAATAATGTTAAGTATTGTAAGCACTCGTACAATTATATATCTCATGTTAATAAAGCTATTGGGCTATTTTGATTTTTAATAAAGTGATTTTACTTTATAGGTTAAATAATTTATTTACCCTTCTATATCAAGAACCGTTTTTCAGTCACTCCTTTTGAGTTTGACAGTGCTTGCTGAAATTTAGCATCTTTAGATGGATCAGAATCACCCGCTGATCCGGCTGTTAGGTATTGCAAAACTAATCGAAAATATTAATTTTTACTTTCCTGCCGAAGATTAACTTGTTTTATTTTATTACGGTCAAATAATATTTATTAGGTTATAAAGCAAGTATTTACAAATATTATCATTGTTTTGTTATTCTATTGTTTACAGTTTTTATCACGTCTTAGCTTTACACCAAGAATTACATTAGAAATTCTTGATGGGATGCGATGTAACGCGCATACTTTATTTTCATCAAGAACTATAATATATATATATATATATATATATATATATATATATATATATATATATATATATATATTTGCTCTTTTTACCAGTAGAGTTTCAACACATTCCAAAAAATTTCAATGAATTAAAAAAATGCCGATAATTATATAATTTCAAGTCAGTGTTTTACATTTAAAGATCAGTTATAAAGAGCCAAAATTCTTATTTTCATTTCGATTAATTTAATTCGAGAATACAATAAATGTGAAAGGGCTTTTATCTGCAATAATAATTTACATCAAAAATAACATAGACTTATAAAAGTCATATACACGGTCAATCATACTGTAGATTATCAATTGTACTACAAAATATTTAAAAGACTATTTCCAGTATAATGACCCGAATATCATCATTAATGTTTGACTGGCACACTTAAAAGTTTTATCACATGGCTAAATGATTGACTATTATATTATGATAAGGTCATGCTTTTCTATAAAAAGTTGCAAGAAATTTTAAATCACGGCACCTATTGGTTTGTTTTACTTTTCACTTAATTAGTGAAAAACAAGATGAACTGATCTAAAAGTTTACTTTCTTGTGTAAAAAGTGCTATTTAGAATTTTATGCAAATGATAATTAAAGTTTCTATGTAAATAAGTATAACATGGCGGGTATTATATTCAATAGTAGCGGCCATCCATATTTGCAAAGCCAGCATCATTTTCTGTACAGAAACCGGCAAAGTGTTGCTCAAGGCACTATAAACAAAGCAGTTTTAACAGTGGTAGAGCCACGCGGCAGCTTTTGCTGTCGTACGGATGGGCCGGCTCGAACCGGGGTGGTACCACAACCTCACAGAATACCAGCGTGAGGTAGAGGTTTACCTCTGCGTTTCGCTTGGTGAGTGCAGGTGGCCGGAGGCCCTTTTTACTGGTAATGAGGCATTCCATCTTAGTCCTCACGGGTGAAAACGCATCTACATTTTGATTTATAATAGAGGATAGATGCAGATGTCTATGGGCCGCAGCAACCACTTACCATCAGGTGGACTGTGTGCTCGTTTGTCACGCTTATCTTATAAAAAAAAAGCTGATAAAATGTTATACTCATAACTGTTAACAAAAACTGTTTCTGCAAATGGTCTTATAGATAATAATAACTATTCCGCCATGTTAGGTGCTAATAATAGCTCCATTAGAAGGAAAAGAGGTAAAATTTTGTTTTAGAAATGCGCAATCAATATTGTTTTGTTTGCAATTGAGCATAAAATAAAAAATAACTTCAGCCAAAGACCATAACTAGCATTATACTCAGGCCCATCAATTGGTATGGAAAAAAATAATTTTACCAGGTTTCAAAAAATCAATCAAAATTCAAAAAAAAATAAATATTAAAATAAAAAAATGTATATATTATCTATGTCTATACATACATATAATGATTTATGGCCGCTTAGTAACTGACGGTGACTCAGTATAACATCCTACAGTCACGCCGAATCTAAGAGTAGAGAATCACTGTAGAAAAGGTAATAATTTATTGCGGTAAAATTTGTGATAAAATTAAAAAGAAACTTACACACTTATCCAAGTTAATCTAACTTAGTCTAACTTATCCTTATGCGTTACAAAAAAAAAACAAATAATAAAATAGTGAGATGCCGTCAGTTTTTAAGAAGATATAACAAAAATAAACAAAGAAAAATTTCGAAAAAAGTTCAGTATTTAATTGATTATATACCGCTGACACTTAATCACGCTTTTCGAAACCACGCCAGTTGTAAACAATACTTGTGTGAAAAGACAAAATCTTCTTTTCAAATTTCCGCCGAGTTGTAAGTAGAAAGCCAAATAGGTCATGTGTCAATTTTAATTAAATATATTTTATATGAAGTGATCTTGACTACGTTTCATCAATTAACCATTGGTAAAAATTAAAACAGGAATTTTACAATTGTGTTTACAAGAAACATTATTAGTTGAACCTTGCAGCGTGTTCATTATTTTTATTATAAATACCCATAAATGTATATATTATTAATAAATAGTTCCCATAATATTTTGGATAATTTTTTATTTTGCCCTATCTGCAATGTTCTACGCTCTATAGAAAATGTGGCGTATGATATGATTGACAATCTTTCGAACGTTTTATCTATGTACAAAGATGTTTTACGTTTTTGTCGCCTCCACATGATATTTTTGTCCGCATAAGGTACCCACCCTTCTGTATCTGAAACGAATATAAATATTCCTACAAAGTAAATTAAAAGGCTATACAAGTCCCTCTACTGGGCACAGAACTCTTTTTTATTTCTGAGAGGGTTTTAGGGCAAGGAAATGCCCGCCGAACTGCCCCAATGCATGTTGACGAAAATTGCAATTACAAATCGCATTCGTGCTGTCGGGGATCAAACCCGGGAAAAATTTACAGCGAACGCTTTGACCCAAATCTACTAATACGATACAAATAAATACGATTTAACATATATAATAAAAAACTCTTACGTACTTGAAACTTGAACACTTGATAGCTCGTGACGCCTACCGGAGAAAGCTACAGCACAATGTAATTGAAGATGCGTAACTACGACATAATTCTCAGTGATGCGCAAGCATAACAGGCAGTATGTCACTTTTATAATTGTCATCTCTGCAGTCTACTAATCTTTGCACTTTTATAAGTAATACAGAACATAGTCGCTAGACGGTGTTGACGTTGGCTAAAATCTCTGCGATAGCCGTTTCGTCAAGGTCATTCAGGCTTGTTAAAGCCTTAAGAAACGGCAACTGTATGACATTTGAAAACATTGCAAAAAACGGAAACTATGTGTAGAGACAGATACCACAACATATTTCAAAGGGAAGGAGGCAATTGCGCAAAATCTACGAAAGCCGACCAAGCCTCTGACGTCCATTTACAGCGCCAGAGTACCATTTTTTCGGCGGCCGCTTGAATTGCCTTGCCGTAAGATGAGCCGATAAGTTACCGGCTGTAGGGGTGTAGGCTCAATCTTACCAGCGCTCGGCCGTACCTGACCATGTTTGATTAGCCGTCACAACATCTTCCTCATTGATCATTGTTGTAGATACTTCTACGAATCTCTCGACATGAAACCCCAATTTTGTCGACCACACAATATTCGGAGCAAACTGCAACACTGATTAACACAAAATTGTCACTTATTATTTTCAAATCCTAGCATGTTAAAGTTAATCCTTTATTTTGGTATATCGCTTAAACGTTTTGAACTTCAAAATATAACAGATGATACTCATGTTTCGCATGAACTATCAAATTACAACAAAACTTGAACAAGTTAATTTTTCATTGAATGAAACTATGACTTGTCTAGAAAGCCTCCAACATTTCTTCCAACATTTGTTAACATATTTAGGTACGTCAGAAATAATGAAAATACTTGAGGGTACTTTTAATACAAATCGAACAAAAGGATTTATCTTTTGGCTTAAATAATTTTACTTTATCTTTTCTCTACACTTTAATGATACGACAATATCGTAAATAGGATAGCAAATTTCATTACGGTGTTTAACATAAAAAGAGATCCATCAATGCGAAATGCATTATACGTAGACTTTACAAATGTAATAATTCTCATACTATTCGAAGATTATATGTGGGTAATAAGGGGGACTTTATCCCACTTCTGATGTAGAAAGGGTAATTGAGTATAGTACAGAGTCTAATTGTGTAGTAAGGAATAATAATTAATTCGTTTACACGAATGAATTATCCAATGAGTCGAGGATAATCTAGTAATCTGGAAGACTATTCCATGCGTCGAATACAAATGCCTCAACTCGCGGCATTTCTTTTAAATCTGTTCATTTTTGTTGCATTACGTACATATATTTCTGGACCTCCAACACTTTCAACTTGCTTTCAAACTCTGTAAATTTTCAACTCCACAAAGCTTTATTTTTGAAATCGATCAATTGCATTTCTAGAGATCCAGTATCAACTCCAAATGGCCCAAAGTGGATCGATTTTGAAATGTTTTTTTTTTTATAAAATAAACAATATTTGCGTATGAAACTAAAGAGCCGCAGCTTCACATCTAAAGAGCCGCATGCGGCTGGCGAGCCGCAGGTTGCTGACGCCTGTCCTAGACTAACCGAATTGATACCTATATGTACATAGCGTTCGTATACAAAGCGATCTAAACATAGGTATATTACATAATAAGTAATGGATTACGATTTCGTAGGCTTTGTTCCGTCCATCGCTCGTTAATATTTCAATAGCTTTGATTCAGGTTAAACTTAACCACTTCACACTGGACACTTAGATGATTAAAATTTTAAATTTAAATAAAGTGCGAAAGACAGGCGTGAGATTAAAGCTTCGAATCTTCGACTGAAAATATTAAATATTTACTGAATTTTTTTTTATAAAAGCAAGAAATGGCACACTATTTCTTTATTTTGAAGACCAGTTGGGATTAAAGTTATTACTTATTATTTAAAATCTGCGTGAAAGAGTTCGTAAGTGAATAATATTATATTTATTACAAGATTCAATGTAAAGATTTTTTTATTAGACTAAAGTAAAAATACAAGCCATATAGTATATGCAATAAATATAACCACATAATATGTGTAATGATAAAAGATGGAAATGTCGCTTAAGTTTTGACTTTGTGTTTCTTAAGTAATGCAAGAACATTACATTAACTTAACATGGGGCAAAATAGAATAAAATCATTTTTATTCAATATAGATAACAAGAATACTACTAAATACTAGTCATTTATGCTGTTACCACTGCTGGTTCGAAAAATATCTGCACCCCGTGAAGAAACAGCTAAAGACCCAGAGAGGGTTTTTTAAACAATTATTTACAATATAATATGTTTGACAATTTGTATGTATATTAAATCTAGTAGGTTCATACAATGTGTGAAAAATAACAAAAGGATATGAACTTTGTTCCATACAAGCTTGGGCCCGGCGTGAACAAAGTTTAAATATATTTTATTTTAAAGATTTAAATATTTGCTACTTACGACAAAAAACATTTTTGTAAGACTTGGGGTTTTGTTTTTATTTTGGTTTATTAGTTGTAGGTTATGGTTTATTATTAGTTTCAATAAATTGATAGGACACAAAAGGATGCAGTTTTTTTAGTTATTATTAAACAAAATAAAATAAAATGCAACTCAAACTTTTTTTAATTGTTTAATTATTTTCTGCAATTATTAATAAAATGTCATCTCAAAAAGCAGCCTGAGGCTGTACATTGTCTGTTCTATTCCTCTCAAAACCCAAGTAACACATTATTGTCATTATGTGGGCGCATCAACCTACTGTCCTGAAATTCAAGAGAAAAGCTAAGGGCCAAGTTAAATTAATTTACGAAAATAAAATCACGAAACATATACACAAACACAACCACAATGCCAAATGCTTATGACAAGTTTAAACTCGAAGCACAGAGCAAAGATAATATAATCACTACGTTTAAGAGGCGGGACTTCCATAATAAAAATAAATGCATGAAATTAGGCCAAGCTACTCTACCAACATCAAGATATGACATTTAGTTTTGAGAAACAGTGCTGACAACATTTACGAAAATAGTGCTGTAAATGTCTATCCTCGAATAATTTTATCGATATAACCTTTATCGATATATTGTTTATCGATATTTTACATAAGAAAAGATAGATCTCTATACTGAATTATTTATGAGAAATAAATTTTTTAACGTGTGGGTTGAGTAAAAATGCCGATGAGGATAAGAAATCAATGTATTTTACACACAGCAATTTGTAATTATATCTCTACAATTAGGTACAAAATATGTATGTATAAAGAAAATATAAAATAAAAAATGCACGTTTATAGTAGTAATTAATTAAGTAAAAAATAAATGACGGCTCCGTAGCGCAGTGGCTAAGCGTTTGGCTGTGGCATGGCAGGACCGAGGCTTCGTTCCCGCTATGGAGTGTAGAGTAGAAGGAGAACCATCTTATAAGGGGCGAAAGTTGAAAAAGTGTCCTACTATTTACTGAAAATAGAGGTTCCAAAACTTACCACAATAGCGCTGGCGTCTCAAAAACTACGATATGAAGATAGCTGTTGTGAACGGAGTGAAGTCAGCTGAATTCAAATATTTAACAAATTTCATGATTATAGTAGTTAGTAAAATGCCAGTATACAAAATCTCAACTATTTACGTAGTACAAAACCAAGCGGATTGGTCGGTCCTTGTTTATTTCTCCATCTTATTCTAATTAATTTTGGCGCTTTTTTTTTTAATTTATCCTATGCTACTGCAGCGCCACCCTTATTGGACACGTTTTTAGGGACACTTTTCATATATAGAGATGGTCCTCCTTCTACTCTACACTCCATAGTTCCCGCACTGAACAATTGTTGCTATACTGTAAAATAAATAGTCTGCGTCTGATGGTTGTTTTCAACGCTAGTTTTTTTAAGGTTAAAAATATTGGATTTTTAATACTGATTGGATTAAATTGCTTTTATGTGTAACAAATACTATGTACAAATCCCTACGCTTCTTCACAGAGGTACCTATTACGTACATAGGTACGCAGAGATCGTTTACTAATTGTCGCTTTCAAAATGAGTGTTCATTATAGCTAATGTTTGTAGATGGATCTATAAAAAAAATTATAGCCAATAACTTTGAGTTTTTTTATGTAATCGAATTCTTACCAAAATGTGACTTTAGAGGGATATTGTCTTTTGCTACATGTAAATGAAACCCAATTAATATACACATAATTGTGGAAGTTTAAATTAAGTCCACTGAAGAAATAACAGTTCGTTTTAGTTGGGTTTAAGTGCAATATTTGTCACAAATATGTCTTAATATGTGAATCTTTTCAATTGGTGCATGTGCCAGCTATTTCATCCATTGCTTACATCTGAAAAAATAATTTTAAATTTAGTACTAAAATTACTTACAGTAAGTACACACTGTGACTTTTGTAAGTATGGCAGCTCTTGTAGTTTGGAGACAGTCTGTTGTGCAGTATGAGGTCGCGCGTTGCCATGCATAAGCAGCGGGGAAGAGCGATTGACTAAAGTTGGTTGCAGACCTGTAAGATTCTCCATCATTGTGTTAAGTTTTTCTCAGTATACATCTGCAGTAATCATCTCGTTTGGTAAGAATTGTGATGAATCACACTGGCGCTAGACCACCAAACAGTAACTATCACTTTTCTAGGGGTAAGTTTTCGTTTAGGGCTAAACTAGGATCCAACCAACTTGCTGAGCGCTTGGGAATTGGGATTATCAAACAGTATTCATTTTTCGTTGCAAGTAACAACGCGGTTCGAACTTCCTTCGTTTGTGTGCCTGTTGAGCAGTGCAAGGCTCGTCTCAATGAGTACTTTGTGAAGGCGATCATTGAGTTCCTGGAGAACCCATTTATCAAGCTCTTTTACCTCGCAAATTTGACGACAATGGACCAATATTATTTTGATGCTAACGTCGAAAGCTGCTGCTAATTCAGCCGTAGATTATCGGCTTCTACAGTCACCTTGAATTTCTCATTGTCGACCAAAGTTTTCGGACGATCATGGAGTTCATTTTTCAGGTCGAATTTTCCAGAACAGAGTCGGGCAAACTTATATTCAATAATTACTCGAATTTTTAACGTATCCTTGATGACGACAAAAATTCAAATGCAATAAAAACATAACGCTAATCAGTAAATAACTAAAAACGAATTCAATATTTTTAAAATAAAATTAATTTGAAATTAGAATTCTTAGCCAAACAAAATTATTTTGATTTGAAATGGCCAGTACTATAGAGCGACAATTTTATTAGTAAAGACCAATCACCTCTATATATAGAGGTCAGTGGTAAAAACCTATTATATCGTTGTTATGGATAGATGTTTCATGAAATTGATAGGCTGTTTTGATATATTATATTTTTATCCTGACTAGCTAATCTGCAAACTTATCATGTATCTTGTGCTAATAACCGCGGAATATAGGCTTAAGACGCACCACGTAGACCGATCTTCGACTTTCTGTATCTGACATATTTTTCAAAACAATTTAAAAATAGAATTAAATATAAAAGACCAAACGGCTTTCTTCGTCTTTTGTAATGCGTACAGCAAAGGAGTGTTTGTATAATAGTCAACACTGTAGAATATACTCAATTTACTACTCCATGGAAATATTTTTAAAACTCTAAATTCTAAAAAAAGAGCTTTGGCCTTTTACTTTTTTATTTTTTATTTATGATGTTTCTCTGCAAGTCTTTTGAATTTATTCTGTAAAACGAAATTGAGATTGAATCTACATATTAAAAATTATTTTTTTGTTTATGTGTAGTGTCTATGTGCTTATGATGAGTATTATATTAATATAAGAGACGTTTATACAATGAAGATGTGTACAATTAATTAGATTAGTCTCGACCACATGCGAAAGAAGACCAATATACCGGTGATCTACACGAATATAATATGTATTTTCGAGCGTGCTCATTATGGGATTTAATCATTTCCTTCACTGGCCAACTATACGTACTGGTTTCCATTTTCCGTTTAGAACTTTATATATTACTTCAGACGTAGATGTCCTTATAAGTTAAAACGTAAAAACGTTCATAAATATAAAGCAAATATACAAAAACCAAGCATCAATTAAAAAAATGCTCCTTACAACAAAAATAACAACAATCCTATTCTAGTATTTGAACCACATATTATGCAATATAGCGACTGCCACTGTTTTTCGTGTTTATACGAACATTCGATTGTTCATTTATTATACAGTGACGTAGGGATGTGTTAACTGTCAGTCGCTGAAATTCCATCATAAGCTCGTTGGTCTTCTTGAGGTCGTTGACGACTGTTACAGAGCTAATGTGTTTTACATTAATTTAACAGACAACAAATCTGTTGTTTCTTTATTAATATTAACATTATGTGCTTTAAATTTAATACAATTTACATTATTTCATTGCACAGTAATTTCGTATGATAAACGAGAATGCTTATGACATTAAGGCTTATTTTTATTATTACTTTAGTGCGTTGTCAGTCTTAACACCGTGGCCTTGGATCTCTCATTCAAGACAAAGGAATTTTATTCCAATATTGTTTGAAACTGGATTATTTTATGATTATAACATTTCTTTCTATTTATAAATTGTGAGCGTTTAATAATATATTTCATTGTTTACGGTTTTCTTTCCCGTTATATCATTTTTATCCGAGCGACGACTTTCCGTATTATTAAATATAAGTGATTCCGTCGCGAATTATTGTATTGAGTATTGACTAGTTGTCTTTATAAGATTATGAAATGCAAACAGCCGGGCATTCGTTGCCTAGACGCTAAACTAATCAGTTGTGATCTGGCAATATACAAAGTACTTTATCAGAAATTATTTTATTTCGTCTCACCCTTACTTTCACATCAATAAGGCAAGAATAGTCAAGTATTCAATTATAATTTACAACAAGTAAGAGACGAAACTTTTATGAGAAGAACGTTAATAGAATATAATATGGATGTGAGATTTCATTATTAAGAGTTTTGATATCGCCAGTGATATTTGCAACAAATATGCAATCTAAATTAATTTCGTAAGGGCAGAATAATGAAATAGCATGTGAAAGACGTGATGAACTTAGATGGTAAACACGTTAGTATAAAAAACCTTATCAATTTTATTCCTTTTGACATACTTGCTCGATGCTGTTATTTATGAAGCAAATATAAATTATATTGTTTATAGTATAAACAATATAATTTATAAACTTTATACATACAAAAGTAAAAATAATCATATCTACTTGTATTAGCCGTTAGGACCTATAATAATTATAAAAAACTTTTACTACCGGATTTGGAACTTAGTTATCTTATGGTAGAGTTTGCCGTAATCACTACACAGGCGTTGCTCTCCATCGTTGGTCTTCCTATTTACATAAGCTTTTCATGGCGTCCTGCATATTTGACTTCATCAACACCTACGAGATAGCCAGAAAGTCCAATAAATTGAATCTGGAAGTAATACAAATATACATTGTTCTTTTTTCGATATCTCATACTTGGTTAACTTCTCAAAATAAAAACGCTACGTCCAATACTGAACCCGAAAGAAACACTCATTTACGAATTCACCTAACACTTAGGACATATACTCGTACTATGACCAATTAAAGAACACTCAATACTATTACGCAGAGAAACTCCGAGCACAAACTTTAAGCTTCATCTTACGGCCAAAAATGTAGAACATCGTCCCAGATTCATAATATTCTGTCACCACTAGCAACTCGCACGGGTTGACAACTCTTGTTTTTATGTTTTGAGAATTACGTCAGGAGAAGAATTGTCGTAGTTTATTAAATGCTGCCCAGTCGAGTTAAATCTGTCGCATTCGCCTCTTGGTATAAGTTTGATTTTTCTAATTGGAAAATTCGCCGCAGTTAAAAATAGTTGTCAACCATCTCGAGCGAAGTGTATCTACCAACTAGCGGCGTAACTTTTCGATTTTCCAACGAGTTTTCCCTTATTCATGGCCATTTTATGACCTATCCGCTGGGGCAGACTATTGCCATCATTGTAAATAGTACTAAGGTCTTCCAGCGAATCTGCCATAATAATATTACCGTCGAAAAACTAAAAAACTGACTGCCGAATAACCGAAATATGTTCTATTTATAATCCTTTTAATTAAGACTTGAAAGCTTGTAATAGATACAGTTACAGCCTATTAAAGTCCACTGATGAACATAGGTCTCCCCACAGATTTACTAGATTTACTCATAGGAGGATATTTGCCATAGCTGCCACGCTTGGCAAGCGAGTTTGCAACCGCAGTTTATTTTTTTAGTTTAGTCGTTATTAAGAAGACGCTGTTGCCCGTCTCCTGATTTGTTTCCCTCTGTCGCTTCTTACGAAAGCCACGAGATGATAGTGGGTAGTGCATATTCTTACACCGCAAATACACGGTGTAATATAACACTGTAATACATATACACGTTCTTTTAATTAAAAATTATGTAGTCGTTTATGTAGATCCTCTAGCTCTGGAATATTAAAATGTTCCGTATAAATATAAGATATTAATTAAGTAAGTTCAGCGGCTAGTGGACTCTCGAAGAAGTTTGCTTATCGTTATTTGAGCGATACGTTACACATATGTACTACATAACCACAAAACAAGCACCTAGATCCGAAAAATTATTTGGAAGTCGCACAAATTATTAAGCATACCGCAGTGATACATATTAACACTTATACAAACGTCTAAAGATTTATAATTGAAATTAATATGATATATCGGTGCTATAATAGTAATTATTTATGTTAAATCTTGCCTACAGCATGTCTAATGTATCGCGCCGGTTATTTGTCAAAAACATAAGCCTGCTATGGTCAGTCACGACAAACGTGAGCTTTGCTATGCGTAAGCTTTGTAAGCTTGGACTTTACATCTTAAGGAAACAGGACTGGACTACAATGTGTATTGCTGTTGGAGATAATGACTTTTGTCGAACTGTCTCGTTATATAGTTAATTTTAAGAGACAAAGAATATTATTTATTTCAGTTATAAATAAATATTTGTAATTATTGGCGACATTTATCGTGTGTAGTTTTGCTGGTATATTTTGAGGTAACGCAATAAAATAAAATAAAAAAATAATATTATCATATTATTCAGTTCTGTATAATAGATTGAAATTCCTGACAGTGCCAGTAATGGTTAATAATAATCTTGTTTCTTATCATTTACGTCGAGCTAGGTAGGTAGAAAATTTTCGTGAATCCATTTCGTGACCGTACTAGTTTATCGTTATCGGAGTGTAATATTATGCTCAACGTTTGAAGTGTAATACTAATATATATTGTGAGAATTTTAAAATTCTTTAAGAGCATTTGTACTTCTGGCGTACAATATATCGCTGAAGATTGCATTTCCAATCATGCCATTGCACCTGTTTTCATCAAAGTTATGCATTGAGACTCGACAGAAATACATTAATCATCAGTGAAACATAATTAATGCGCAGATTCAGTCAGGATGTATAAGTGGGAAAGGCGTCAACGTATTACTTTTATACTCAAAAATTTCCCGCTCCAATTTAAGGGAACCCAATTTTCTTTCGGTAAGCTCGTATTGATTTACAAACGGTTTGTTTTCCGCATAGTGATCTATATGTTCCATGTTCGCGAGTAAGATCCAAGCAATATAATAATAATTACACATTTAAAACGAAGGAAGAAATAATTACTGTAACAACATGCACAACCCCTTTTTTAAGTTGCCATTAAATTCGTTATCATTCATCTGAAACAGAACATTGCTGAAGATGTTGTAGTTATTTTTTCACCAGCACCAGCAATTATAGAAAAAAAAGTCGTCATCTTATAGAAATACATTGAAGGAATAAAAACTTATCACCTCATGTTTTTATTCTCGGGCACAGCTAATAATAAATGAAGCCAAGTCAAGGATACATAACAAAAACATTCATTCTTTAGAAATATGAGAAGCACAAAAATGTATCCAAATATTATAGAACAATTACCCGAGCGTTAATATTAAGCCCTTGCATATTTCCTTGTCCGGCGACCGTATACCGAATTCACAAAAGAGGCAGCAGGCGTTTTTCCACCTTACGTTAGGCTTTTGTCTCAAATAAACAAACATTATGCCTTTTATTTATTAAAAATAATTATTCCATCTATTTATCCATCCATCTATTATGCCTATCCTCCCACCTTTCCACTGCTGATACGAGGCCTCTCCCATAGATTGTCTCATAGGGAGGAATATTGCCATAGCTACCACGGTCGGTGGGCGCAAACTTTTTTATAAATTTTATATAAAATAATTTTTTTTTAAATATTTTGAGTATTTTTTTATTCTTAAAACGCAAATACACGATACAATTATTCATGCCTTATTAAATAAAGTATTAAAATGTGACAACAATACCACCTGATAGTAAGTGATGATAAAGCCCTAGACAGTAAATCGCACTGTCCAAGCGAAATAAAAGCCTATTCACTCTTGCCTTCAAGACATCCAGATTTTAATCAGACGGAAAAACAAGTCACTGGCAAATTATTCTTATTCTTATCTGGAGTCGTATAATTATCTAGAAACATTATGTCTGGAAAATGTTTACATTTTCGTTTTTATTTTACGAAAGACCAAACAAATTAACTATTAATACTAATCCTATATCCAGCATTTTTGATAAATTTGTTACAAAAATCGTTCTCCATTAATTTTTGTCTCCCTCTTAGTACGGTTAAAGAATTGTAATCCTTATCCTCTTTATACACCTTCCACTTGCGATGAAATTTTAATTTTTCATTTATAGTTTTAATCAATGCCCTATTATACCATATCGGATACTGAGCCCGTGTAGTGGCGGGTAAGAATACCCACCACCCCATATCTTCCCATGGATGTCGTAAAAGGCGACAAAGGGAATCTGAGGCAGAGGATGGGCAGCAATATCTTTTTAATAACAGCAAAATAACAATAAAAAAACTGCGGTTGCAAACCCACTCGCCAAGCGTAGCAACTATGGCACTATACCCCCCATGAGTAATGACATTAATAGATAGCCCGCAGTCCCCGGCGGCCCCGCTATTCCTGGCTACGGTGGCGACCATGGTAACGGTAGGGCAAAGGGTGCTAAGAATCTCCGGTAAAGGTTCGGTTGCCACCTACGACGAATCGACCTGGCAACTTATAACGCACGCACCCTGAGGACTGACGAGAAAATCCTGGAGCTGGAAGAAGAGATAAACAAGTTGCGCTGGAATATTATAAGATTATCCGAGGTCTAAAGAGAGGGGAAGGACACGGTAATCCTCAAATCCGGCAACTTACTATATCATCGGGAGGGCGACCATCTGTCCCAAGGAGGTGTCGGATTTATCGTCCACAAGTATCTCGTTAACAACGTTGTAAAGATTGGGAATGTGTCGACGAGGGTTGCGTACCTTATACTGAGAATCACCAAACTGTATTCGTTGAAGGTCATACAGTTTTACGCACCAACCTCGGCACACCCCGATGAGGAGGTGGAGGAAATGTATGAGGATATCTCTAGAGCCATGCATTGCTCCAAAACCCACTATACGGTGTTAATGGGAGACTTCAATGCAAAAATAGGCACAAGAAAGAACGGTGAGCTGAAAGAAGGAGAAATTTGGAATAGTGCAACGGAACCAAAGGGGCCAGCAGCTGGCCGACTTCATGGAGAAAGAGAGTCTCTTTATGATGAACTCTTTTTTTCAGAAGCGGCCCCACAGTAAGTGGACCTGGTCGAGCCCCGACGGTTCGTCAAAAAATGAGATTAACTTCATTATCACGACCAGACGATAACTGTTCAGTGGTGTCTCAGTGATCGCGAGGGTAAAAACCGGCAGAGATCACCGAATGGTGAGAGGCACACTGACCCCAAACGTTAAGTTGGAAAAGTCACGTCTAATGATGTCAACGCTCCGTCCCCCTCGTGCTCTAATCCAAAGTCCCGAAACCTTTCAGCTCAAAATTCGAAACCGTTTTCAGTGCCTAGAAGATTGCAATGAAGTGGATGATATGAATGACAAGCTCGTGGAAACTGTCCATACGTCGGAGCTAAGTTTTGCAAGACCCACCGCAGAAGAACACAAAAACTCTCCGATCACGATCTTAATATCATGGCTGTTAGACAGGATATGAAGCTGCAGTCTTAAGTAGATTTGACAGCAAGTGAACAGACAGATCTCCAAATGCATGCGGCGGGACTTACGCAACTTTAATACTGCTCGTATTGAAGAAGCAAAAAGAAGAATTTGAAAGGGACGAAGAGAGAACGAAGTGTGAAATATGGGTAAATCAGGAATGTCTAGAACAGGTAAATGAAATTGTATACTTGGGGAGTGCTTTTAGCCGGGATGGAAGATGTGATTTAGATGTGGACAGGCGTGTCGCTGCCGGGAACAAAGTCAATGGTGCCCTGACTGCGTTAGTCAAAAGGCAAGGCGTAGTGAAGAGTGCACGCCTTGCAATACATAACGCAGTGTTGGTACCGACTTTGTTATATGGCAGCGAAACCTGGGTATGCCAGAAGAAGCATAAAAGCAAGTTGAATGCAGTGGAGATACGATCTCTTCGTAAAATGTGCGGCATCACCATGGCCGACCGAAAGCGAAACGAAGAGATTCGCAATATGGCAGGTTTGAAAGATGACCTTATCACAAAAATTGATAAGGGCGTGCTTCGATGGTTTGGGCACGTTGAGCGAATGAGTGAAGACCGAATGGTGAAGAAAATATATAGCGCGAAAGTTAATATTAAAAGGTGTCGAGGTAGACCGAGACTAACTTTCGAAGACCATGTGAGCAAACTGCTCGAAGAGGGGAGGGTCAAGAGTACTCGGATACCTAGACGTGCATGTATGAAGAAGATAATGAATCTGAAAGAAGCGAAAGAGGTATGTAAAGATCGTGACACTTGGCGATCTGTTCTCTCTGGCTACCCCGTCAGGGATTGTGCGTGAAGATAAGTTAATTGAAGAAGCGATCGAGCGGAACCAGGGCTCTAAAGTCTTTGCTAGAGATCAGTCTGCCAGAAAGAGCAAACTGTCAAAGCTAAAGAACGAGTGTGGTAGCGTCGTTTCCGGGACACCTGAGATTTTGATTGAGAGGTTCTATGGGCAGCTATACACATCAACGTTGGAACCATACGAAAGTTTGAGTAATGCAGTCCAATCCAAGGGCGAGTCTTATCCGACATTATTCCGATTATATCCCGGACGTCAGTCTGAACGAGATTAGAATAGCTCTCCAGCACCTTAAAAACGGCAAGGCCTCAGGCGTGGATAGAATTACAGCGGAGCTCCTGAAAGCAGGTGGAAAGTCGGTACTTGAAGTCCTTCAGAAGCTCTTTAATTCCGTCCTCCATGGTGTCATTACACCGGAGGCGTGGAGCAGAAGTGTGGTGGTCTTGTTCTTCAAGAAAGGTGACAACGCTCTCTTGAAGAACTACAGACCGTTTTTCTTTCTGAGCCGCGTCTATGCGCTGTTTTCGAGAGTCATTACGAATCGCCTCGCGCGCAGACTTGACGACTTCTAGCCTCCCAAACAAACCAGTTTCCGAAAGGGCTTTAGCACCATAGACCACATACATACCATTCGGCAAATTGTACAAATGTCCGAGGAGTACAATTTGCCACTATGTCTGGCGTATGTGGACTATGAGAAAGCCTTTTATTCCGTCGAAATTTGGGCGGTGCTGCAGTCCCTTCAGCGGTGCCAAGTTGACTGTCGGTTTATCGAAGTGCTAAAGTGCTTGTACAGTAGGGCTACGATGGCTATCCGAGTACAGAACCAGAGTACGAAACCTATCCAATTGCAGAGAGGTGTAAGACAAGGTGACGTTATATCCCCAAAACTTTTCACCGCTGCGTTGGAAGACGTTTTCAAGCTTCTGGAATGGAAAGGATACGGTATTAACATCAATGGCGAGTACATCACTCACCTTCGATTTGCCGATGATATAGTCCTTATGGAAGAACCACTGGAGGACCTAAGCACTATGCTCAATGACCTCAATAGTGTTTTCCAACGAATAGGTCTTAAGATGAACATGGACAAAACGAAAATCCTGTTTAATGTCCATGTCACACCTATGCCGGTAGTTGTTGGGGATTCTAAGCTCGAATTTGTTGACGAGTATGTTTACCTGGGACAAAAAGTCCGACTAGGTAAGTCCAACTTCGACCGAGAGGTCAATCGACGGATTAAAGTCGGTTGGGTAGCGTTAATTACTAGGTAGATGTGGTCAACAATCATGCAAAAGCTTAGTTTTAGTTTTAATGAATTGTATTTAAACAAATATGAGGGCCGTGTAGCTCTCGCCGTGAGATTTTATCATGGCACGGGAGCAAAGCGTGTACGATTCCCTCGAGGATGTTCTGTTATAGAAAACTTTACGTGCTGACTTAACACGTGTCCGTTAAAGTGGTGAAGAATAACTTCGTGGGGAAACCTAGATGTCTGAATAGTTAAAATAGTCGTGGAGATGTGAAAACCGTTAACATGCATTAAAGCATTGCAGCGTACTCTATTTTTCTGGCAACAAAACACTATAGGTAATGAGGCGTCCTGTGCACAGTAGTGAGACGTATATTAGCTGCTACTTTACTTGTTTACCTTTAATGAGATTTATAATCAGTTTGTAATTTAAGGTAGCTTTCATATTTTGTCTTTGTTTCATAGCTCATATGAGTATTTGTAAATTAACAGGCTCTTTTTTTAAAGCAAATTTTACTTAAACTGCTTTAAACAAAGGTTATTTTTATTTTACTTGTCAAAGGCGGTAATCCAACTGATAAAAACTTAAATTTCATGGTACGTAAGCATTATTAAATATTTCAACATATTATATATTAATTGCAATTTGAAGTGTCGATTTACTACGTTCTCGGTGGTTAAGGAAAACCTGCATATCTGAGAAGTTTCCCAGTTGAGGTCATCCCGCATTGGAATCAGCGCAGCGAACACTTTTTTGGCAAAAAACTTCATTATGATTAAATAAATACACGTTACTATTGGGCCATTGCCCAGTAGTATCGTGTATTTAAGCTCCAACTTTTTACTTTTCATGGGGCAATATATGCAGCTTTTATTTCATTAATATTTTCGGGTATATTACTTTTTTGTTTTCACTCTAAAAAAAAGTCCACTGAAATAAACATAGGCCTCCCGCATAAATTGTCAAGTAGCTGGATATTTGCAATAGTTGTCACGATTTTTAGGCGTGTTGGCAACCGCAGCTATTATTATTTTGATCTTTTGTCAGGAAGATGATGCTGCCCTATGTCATGTCATGCCCTAGGTCCTATGTCCCCTCTTACGACAGTACGATATGAGGTGGCGGATTCTCTTTCACCGCCACAAAAACAAGAACATTTTTCTACTCCCGTTCATGAGTGTAGTGCTTCCCACGTTCACTGTGAATAATATTTATAAGGAATAAAACTAATTTTAAGGATCTTTCGCGTTTAATTTTAATTCTTTTAATTCCCGATGTTTTGGGCACTTTACAGCACCCATGGTCACGGTAGGACTGAGGTTTTTGACGACCTGATATCACAGTTAGAATGGAATAGAATAAGAATAGAACAGAATATAATAGAATAAATGCAGAAGTATGCTTGGGTTTGAATTTTATTTTATTAACTATGGGGCTCTTAGCAAATCTCACCACTCAGCCATCTTCCCTATTAAAATTAGGATGTGTTTTTTAATTTCAATAGCCCCGCGAATCATCATTGGTAGGAATTGGTGTTCTATTACAAGGATTTGTATATCAAACCCGGTATAATGTTTGGGACGATACTAAACACGTTGACATACTTAAGACTTCCTGGAGCGACAGTGTTTCACATCAACTATATGTTGTTTTACACGGGTTTTTATGGAACTTTCATCCAAAAATACGTAAAAAAGTTAAAATTAGACGTGATAAAATCCGTAGTTTACATTAGTTTTATTCCATGTGTAGTATACTGTATAGATACTAAATTTTAAAGTCTACTAGAACGTAAAAAAACATTTACATCTATTTTATGGTGCCAATCAATATTAAAAAGGACCAATGATAGATATGAATAAAATATCTCAAATAAACAATATGCCGTAAATTGATAGAAGACCGCGAAACTCATCATTATTTTGTTAAAACTAAATTAACTTTAATTATAAATGAAGGTAAAGAGTAAAATGTAAATAATAGATAATAATAAATTTTGATTACGAGACAATTTACCTTTCTTATAGATACATCGGAAGACACGCCCGATATTAAAAATAATAGGTGCTTCTAGACATATATATTCACGTGTTCCTGTAACATATTATACCTATCTATGCCAAATACCTAATCTACGTCTAATAGTCTTTTAGAATTCAAAAAAAAATCTTTGACTGACATAGAGACACAGACACCGAGGTGACTCTAAAAGTGATCGAATTTCGCTAAATTTGCGACGCGAGCGAAGCCGCGGGTAAAAAGCTAGTATATATATATATATATATATATATATATATATATATATACATACTCATTTCGACATTACAACTGTGTAGGTATGATTACGTTACATTTAACGATGTTGTATAATTAACAAGTCATAACTTTTATAATTTTAAATACCAACTTACTGAGGGTTACATCCTCAGTTGTAAACCGTGACGTAAATGGAACACTAAGATAAAGTCGCAGGGACTCTTTGATACAGCGTTCAAGGTATTTCATATTATTAAGATCTTCCACTGTCGGTGCACGTTGAGAATCGCTTAATATATTTATCATTTCTTCAACTAGTTGATTCTGAAAAAAAAGTCGAGTGAAATCTACTATTTTGAATATAATATACAAACATCACGCCTGTAATCCCCGATGCTAGGCAGAGTACAAAGAGCAGCAAGCTACTTAAACTATTTTAAGTTAAAAATATGGGTTAGAATTTCGATAGAAAATTTTGAAAAGAGTAACAGGTGACAAGCCTACGCAATCAAAAACTAATTATCTCATTCAGCGCCTTTTACAACATGCCAGGCAAGTAACACGGTAGACTCATTCTTTTTTGTTATAAGTCCCAGATTAACGTGGAATAACAAAATATAATACATAATATAAGTAAAATAAAATAGAAATGAGAATCGAGATTTCTTTAACACTTGCCTGTATTTCCGGTTCGTTAGCAAATCCTCATTATTTATCGTTGTTGTGTCGTGACCCTTGAAATACATAAAACATCAATGATAATATAATAATATAAGTATACGTGCTCAAATAAATATTTTTGATAAACATGAACAAATTTTCTATTTATATCAGTTGTTTCATTTAAATTCCTTCATATTGGTGTGCGGTACTTTAATCTGGTTATTATAATTGAGAACCGGATTAAAGATCGCCAGTTTATTTTTCCTTTTAAGTTGTTGAAGTTTTGTTTTTAACTTAAATATTACAACAACTATTAAAGCGGAGAAAAAGTATCTTCGTATTTTGTTTGTATAAAATAGAAGAAACATCTCTTTGATTGCACCGTTTGTATCTGGCTGGTTTTAATTTCAATACATATAGGATATTAAGAAAAAGAAAAACAAAAAGTGAAAAGAACTTTCCCGTCATTTTTCAATTATTTTTCTGTTCGCCAAAATGAGTGAATCTAACGACGAAATTAGATACATTCTGAAGTTTTATTACAAAGAGGGAAAAATGGAACTCAAGCCGCGAAAAAAATTTGTGACATTTATGGACCTAATAGTGATGGTTCAAACGTTTTCTTTCCGGGGAATTTGATGTCAAAAATACAGCTCGCTCTGGTTGCATTCATATGGATAAAGTCGATGCCATTTTTGGAAAAGTGGAGCAAGATCAGGATATTAGTAGTTACCATGGAATTGAGGATTGACCACAAAATAGTTTTGACCCATTTGAAAAAGTCTGGCTATACAAAAAGCTTGATATTTGGGTATCACACGAGCGCACTGAAAGAAACCTAATGAATATTGTACTCATTTGCGATTCTCTATTGAAACGTAATGAGACCGAACCAGTTTTAAAAAGATTGATAACTGGTAATGAAAAATGGATTACGTACGACTAGAAAGTGTGAAAAAGATCATGGTTTTCCGTCTTGTTTAATCTGTTTAGTAAATTCTTATAAGATTTTATTAGTTTTATTTTGTACCGCAAAGGTTTTAGTAAATCTTAAAATAATGTCTAAATGTAGCCGAATTCTTGCGTATCTGTAGGTTAAAGCAATACCTAGTATATTTAATGCTTCAAAATATTTATTAGCCATAGATAGTTTCGCTTCATCTATTGAAGTGCGCATTGATGTTCTAAAATTTCCAATTAACTTATGTTATTCAAATGAATATGACTTAAAAACTTGTAAGTTTTGAAATTTAATAAGTTTTTAAAATATTCAATATATTTTGTAATTTTGTCTTTAAAACACTACGATATACGAGTACATAATTAATTATATAAGTCACAATACCGATTAAATTATTTATTCACCATGTAGGGGCGGTGTTAGAATATTCATTACCCCATTTATTCTCGTGGGTGGTGTAAGAAGCGACAGAGGAAAACTGAGACAGGAGATGCGCAGCAGTATATTTCTGATAACAGCAAAATCACATTAAAAAACTGCGATTTAGAAGCCGCTTGCCAAGCGTGTCAATGCCAACTGGACACATTTAACACACACATCCTCAGGACTGACGAGAAGATCTTGGAGCTGGAAGGAAATATAGACAAGTTGCGTTGGGATGTAAGAGAGTTATTGTAGGTCCGAAGAGAGTAATCTTTGAATCCGGAAACTTGTTACATCACAAAAAAGGTGACCATGTATCCCAAAGAGGTGTCGGATTTATTATCCACAAGTCTCTCGTTAGTAACGTTGTGAAGATTGGGAGTGTGTTGAAGAGGGTTGCGTAAGGTACGCAATACTCAGAATCATGTTGAAGTTTATACAGACTTATACACAAACCTAGGCACATCCCGATTAGGAGGTGAAGGAAATGTATGAGGTACTTTACTATGTATATGGCGTTAATAAGACTTCTTTGCAAATCTAGTCACGAGAGAGAACGGTGGGCTAAAAGTAGGGAAATTTGGGATAGGAAAGTGAACCCAAGGGACCAACCGCTGTCCGACTTCAAGGATAAATAGAAACTCTTTATGGTGGACTCTTTCTTCCAGAAGCAATTTTATGGAACTGGTCAAGCTCCGATGGTCCGTTAAACAATTAGATTGACTTCATTATAATTACTAGACGGCAACTACTCGATGATGTCTCGCTGATCGCGAGGGTGAAAACTGACAGTGATCACTGAATAATGAATGGCACACAAAACCTAAAATTTAAATTAGAGAGGTCACTTCTAATAAATTTAGTGCTCCGTCCCCCATGTGCTTTAACCTAAAGCCCCGAAAGCTTTAGCTTGAGTAACAAAATCGTTCTCAGTACCTAAAAAACTGCAATAAAGTGGACTATATGAATGAAAAGCTCGTGGAAACTGTCCATGCGGTCGGAGATATGTTCTGCAAGACCCAACACCTTTCCGATTACATTATTAGTCTCATGGATTTTAGACAAGAAATGAAGCTGATGTCTTTAGCAGATATGACATCGTATTGAAAACGCGATCACGTAGAACCAAGGTTCTTCAATGTCCTTGCCAGAGATCTGTTTGCGAGAAAAGACCAACTGGACCGAATGTAGTAGCATCGTTTTCGGGACACTTGAGATTTTGAGATTGAGAGGTTATACGGGCAGATGTGCACGTCATCATTGGAGCCACACGTAAGTATGAGTAATTCCAAGAAAAATTCTTATTCCACACAACTCCAATGATATCCTGGACGCCACCAGTCTAAGCGAGATTAGAATGGCTCTCCAGCACTTTAAAAAAAGCCAAGGCCTTAAGTTACAGCGGAGCTTCTGAAAGCGGGTGGAAAACCAGTACTTTTAGTACTTCAGAAGCTCTGTCATTCCATTCTTCATGGTTGGACTACTATGGAGGCGTGGAAAAGAAATAGAGTGGTCTTGTTCTTCACGAAAGGCGACATCGCCATTTTAAAAAACTACAGACCGATTTTCCTTCTGAGCCGCGTCTACATGCTGTTTTCGGGAGTCATTACGAATCGTCGCACACGCAGATTTGACGACTTCCAGCGTCCCGAACAAGCAATTTTCTGAAAGGTATAATGGCGCCAAGTCGTTGACCTTTAAAATTATCTGTTTAGCGTATACATCACGTTCAAAGTACTAACGACACATAATTTTCAGTGTAGTTTTTGATATCAATGAATAACTTTCTGTTTGAGAATTTACATTGTAGTTTGGATAGCAAATGTTCAGTTTGTTTATTAAATATTGGAATATTTTTAAGTAAATCAAAATGAAAGGCCGGAGTCAATAGTTTTATTTGCTGTTGTCACTTTTCACCTGCCGAAACGTTAACAAATTAAACAATAATAAAACTGCGAATTAAAGCTTTACTATCTACTTATCTCAGATTTTCGTGTGTATGTATGTATTTATGTATGCAAGTATATATGTATGTATGAATGAATGAATATGTATATGTGTATTTATTGAGGGTATATAGTTTAGATTCTTCTTGATTAAGGTAATGTCGTTGGTCATAGTATATTTGGGCAATAATAGCAAGTCTATGTTCGTAAAAAAATGGCGCTTGGTTGAATTTGGAACAGGCAAAAATCATAGCTATTGACAAGAGCTTTATTAAGTTTCAGCTGCTAGAGTATGCGTCTTGCAACACGTATTGTAAACAAAACAATAGGGAACCCAAAACGTTATTTACATTAATATGTAAAAAACACGCTGTTAAATCCAAATAGCGCACATAGGTAGCATAATATTTTCAAAAAAAAAAACAAGAATACGATATTATAAATCAATATAACAATGTAAATACTATTAAACTATATGTTTTACCGGCAATTTGGTTTAGATTCAGTAATTTTTTTTAAATTCGGATACGGTCGCTGACAACGAATGTCAGCGACCGTATCCGAATTGACCTCAAATATACAGTTACATTTGCGTTTTTAATCAATGTTTATAACGAACGAATGATAGACTGATAAGGTAAACCTGAAATGAACAGAGGTCAAATTAAACTCTAGATATTGTTACCCGCGACGCACATATTGGCATGTAAGTTTCCCATTTAATAAAATTTTATTTTGTTTTTTCAAGTTATCATTATTATTAATATTCTGAAAAGGGTAACGTGAACACAATCATCTCACCATACATAAAATCAGAGATTGTACAGGCTTTTTCATTACGATTTGTACACGTCGTAGTCCGTTGAAGATGAGTTGTTTTATTAAAGGTGCTTACTTGCTTTATATAAAATATTAAAGAATGTGTATGTTTTTTATCTACTGTAACATTAACACACTCCTCTGTTGTTATTGTTGTTCTTCTTGGCAGGTCAGGAGATTTTAGGTCTTAATTTTTATATAGCTGTTCATTCATCTTTGTCACGACACAATATAATTTTATGGGATTTTATTTGTACTAATTTAAGCCCACGCCACGGTGGAGAATAATGATAGTCTAACGTTGGTGTCAGATAGAGGAATCATTTCAAAATATTTACCGTTGCTTATTAGTAAACCTTCGCGGAGCCTTGTGGCGTGTTTTGGAAATGTGTAAGGATCCTGTTTCCTATTAACCCATGTCTTTGAAAATAAAATGTGGAATGATTTATTGCAAATTATCTACTTACATAAAATGATGTGTTTCTTAAACCTAAATAAAAAAGTAAGATATTAATAATTTAGTGGCAGTTGCTGTTAAGGGACAAAACAAGATTATGCATAACTTCCATGTCATACCCTTGACGGTAGTTGTTGGGAGCATTACGCTCGAACTTGACGGGTGACGGGCGTTCACCTATGACAAAATCTCGTAACCGACATAAGGCAATGGGTTAGTAAGCTGAAGTGGCTATAGCCCGACTTTTTTGTTTATACAAAAAAAATTTTTTTTATGGAATAAGGGGCAAACGAGCATACGGCTCACCTGATGGCAAGTGACTACCGCCGCCCATGAACAACCGCAACACCAGGGGAATTGCAGATGCGTTGCCGACCTTTTAGAAAGGTGTAAGCTCTTTTCTTGAATTTCCTAAGTCATATCGGTCCAGAAAATTCGCTGGTGGTAATTGATTCCGCAAGGAAGTCGTGCGAGGGAGAAAACTTCTTCTAAATCGCACAGTGGTGGACCGCAAATCATCCAGATGGTATGGATGGTAACGCGAGTTTTGTCGCGATGTGCGATGGTGAAATTGAGCGGCTGGAATTAGTCCGAACAATTCCTCAGAGCACTCCCCGTGATATATGCGATAAAATACGCAAAGAGATGCAACATCTCTACGCAGTGCCAGTGTATCGAGCCGATCAGAAAGAACTCGGTTGTCGACGATTCGAACCGCTCTGCACTGGATGCGGTCAAGTGGAAGGAGCTGGCACTGGGGTGCCCCGGCCCAGAGATGAGAACAGTATTCCATGTGTGGCCGAACTTGCGCTTTGTAAAGTTGCAAGCGAAGTGCCGGCATGAAATACTGTCTCACTCTGCTGAGCACGCCAAGCTTTTTAGACGCCAATTTGGCCTTCCCTTCCAAGTGACCACGAAACTGCACACTATTCGATATGTCGACGCCAAGGATTCCGATACTGGCTGAGGCAGCAAGGGGAGTGCCTTGAAACTGAGTAGATACGACAAAGGGGTTCTTTTTAGCGGTAAACGCGCAAACTTATGTCTTCTGGAGATTGAACTGGACTAGATTTAGTCGGCCCCACTCCGAGACTTTGTTAAGCAAAGACTCGACTTCAGACACAAGTTTGTCCCGGTACTCGGCGACGTTTTCCCGAGAAATATTGGCACGGCCGGTATATAAGGCATCACCAGTGCTGTCATCTGCATAGCAATGAATGCTACCAGTTAGCAACATATCATTGATATGCAGGAGAAACAGCGTTGGTGATAGCACGCAGCCTTGTGGAACACCAGCGTTGATAGGCTTGAGATCAGAGCATTCACCGTCTATTACGACCTTGATGCTCCGATCAGCAAGGAAACTGGTGATCCATTTGCACAATTTATCGGGAAGCCCATAGGCAGGAAGCTTCGAAAGAAGTGCCAGTTGTGCCAGACCCGATCAAAGGCCTTCGCTACGTCCAAACTAACGGCTAATGCCTCCCCCTTGGACTCTACTGCCTCCGCCCATCTATGAGTTAAGTAAACTAGAAGATCACCAGCTGATCGACCCCGAAGAAAGTCGTACTGGCGGTCACTCATCAACTGGTGATCCTCAAGGTACTTCATGAGCTGGCAGTTTATAACGGCTTCCATTACTTTGGAGAACAAGGAGGTGATGGCGATAGGCCTGTAGTTGGACGGGTCTGAGCGGTCACCTTTTTTAGGGATCGGGTGCACCAAAGCTGTCTTCCATGAGTTTGGGACTACGCCTTGGGAGTAGGAGTACCGGAAAGGACGCGATAAAACCGGTGCCAACTCCGGAGCACACGTCTTCAGCACAATGGGAGGAACTCCATCGGGCCCACTCGACTTGCTGACATCCAGGGAGAAGGGTGCTTTGCGGACCAAGCGCTCTGTAAATCGCACATCCGGCATGGAGCACTCACATCGTGGGATGGTCGGCGGTGTGTTCCCCCCGTCATCTAGAGTCGAGTTGGACGCAAAAAGAGAGGTCAACAGATCGGCTTTCTCCTTTGCGGCATGGGCCAGTGAGTCATCTCTCTCTTTCTCTCTCTCTCTCTCTCTCTCTCTCTGTGTGCAGAGATGGAAGAGATGGCTGACAGAAGTTCCCTTGGACAGCCTTGGCGAGAGACCAAAATGCACGGGTTCCCGAAGGAAGGCGAACTAGCTTCTCGTCAATTCTGCCGATGTGCTCAGACCTTGCCTTGGCAATGACGCTTTTGAAGGACCTGGAGGCGGCATTATACTTCTTTTTAAGTGCGCTGGTGTTTACATCCCGAGACTTTGATGCGTCAGCCCAGGCCTGGTAGCACTCCTGCTTATAGCGTGATGCTATTTTACAGGAGCGACCAAACCATGGCATTTATTATTGTTGATTTCATATTGTTTAGCAGTTGTTGATTTATTCATAAACATTTAGCACTTGTTTTCTTCGATTATGTTAAATGTAATTTTACACCAATAAAGGGATATATTTTTTTATAGCAGTTATTTCAAAAATCCTTGCAGTGGGGTATGTTGTAACATTTTCATTTCTTCTTTTGATTTATTATTTCTATGAAATTACGTGGTACATACATAAATTAATTCTTTTCGTGTTTTAATCCTTTTTTATTGAACTTAATTGATTTTATCTACTTATTTCAGAATGAGACATTATAAAAGTGATAAAAATTGAAAATTAGAACTGAACGAGCTTCCCAAAGTCAAGATGTATACATGCAGATGTCTATACTAGCGACACTAGTAGCAAGGTGTGAAACGCAAACTCAAAAAGGTCGTGGGTTCGAATCCGCCATTCGACTACTGTCGTAAACCACTCCTAACACAAGCATTTTAAAGTTACTTGGATTGGTTAAAGGGAATATGAGTAATGTTTAATTGCTAGTATTTTTTTTAAAAAAATATCCACGTAACCTTTTTAAAAAGTGTATCACTAAGAGGCTTCACCATAATTTAAGAGAAAGTCTCTTGATATACTTTGTCCAAAATTCACTTTCTTTACAAAAAAAGAAGCTTCATGACTACTTGATAGGATGCCCCTCTAAATAAACCCTTTTCACAAGTTTCGCTTTTTAAAGCTGTGAGCTTTGTCACTTTGTTTGCTGTAGTGCTCTTTTATCGTATTATATTCACTTGTGTTAAGCGCACATTTTTGAATCTCCGTCAGCGTATCGGAACAGAAAGTGTTTGATCGATCGGTGCTGTATTAATCAATCGTGCATATTCTGTGTACTGACGGTAAGCACCCAACTTGAATCTTCATTTTAAGCGATTATATTTTTCTTTTACCCATAGAGTTTCCCCAGATCAAAAAATCTTTTGTTTCAGCGTTCACAGTCCATCTGTTCTTAACAGTGCGAAATTGCTTCAATCTTTTATTGTCTTCTACAGAACAAATGGTGGTACCTATACTTGTTGATAGTCCGATACGGTTGTTTATTGAAGAGTTTTCGTATATCGACTCCATATCCACTTAATGCAAAATGTAATCACTGTAATTCTGTTTACTTTCCATTTAAAACTAACACATCTTTTATCACACATCGTTATGTGATTTATAAGTCACAGTGTAAAATTATATGAGAATTGGTGCTTATTCCAAACCGGAAGATGAAGAAAAAGAGGACTTTATAAATGTAACAATATTTATGTCCAGACTTGTTATATAGAAACGTTTTTTTCCGTGGTAGAACCATGCTGCAGCTATATTTACGTGGTAGAGCCATGCTGCAGCTATATAACTGGTGCAGTTGTAGCATGAATGGGTCGGCTCGACCGGCAGCTACCAGCGTAAACGCTGCTTTCGTGTTTCGTATGGTGAGTGTAGAGTACTGGAGACGCTTTTTACTTGAAAAGAAGCATTCCATATTAGTCCTCACGGGTGACAACGCATTTTGATGGGCCACAGTAACCACTTACTATCAGGTGAACTGTGTGCTTAACTTAAAAGGGTAACAACCCTTATACTATATAAAAAAGGTTAAGACATTTAAATTATGACATTGCATGACCATTTCAATACAAATACTCGTAGTATATACAGCTTTTTAAAAATTCTATTTCCAGTGCGTCAAAAATTCCATTTGGTTCTTACAAGATTTTTGAACCATAGATGATCATTTATTAATAAAAAAGAGCACTCACCAAAAATTAAAGCAATCTGCCGTCGGAACTTGTTATATTATTTTAATATATAATGTCTACCATAATATAGTATAATATTATTTTTGTAGGAAATACAACATGACAAGGCCAATTTTGATATATGAAATACAACAGCAGAGCGTTAATTGCTAAAAATTGGAAAAGTGTGATAGCGGATATACAACTTAATCTCTTGCTTACGCAATTAATCATTATTAGTTATAAGACAGCGTAACGTAAGATACATACAGTATAAAGCAATTAGGTACAGTTCGACCACACCGTAACACGTCCTCGACACAATTACACATTAGTGTAACTTGAGGGACGTAATTAAATGATAACACCAATGTATGCAAACCAACAGCAACACTACACATCGCAGTGTAACACAGGGCAGCCTCTCAGCAACACCATCCTCCTTGCCTGCAGCAGATGAACCGCTACATCGGACAGCGCCACGATATTTCTTTTTGCACTCGTGGAATGACTTAAGCGGAATATCCGCGCTCGGTACCTACACTGAACTTTATACTGCACAAACAAGTGGGAGGTTCCCAATTTACCCTCATTTCTACCCCGCCACCATCGATATGACGCTCCGCTAGAGTGACACAACCTCTTTCACACTCTAGATCCAACCGGTATTTTATATACACTGACATATTTGACCTTTATAAATTACAGAAAAACAAAAGATCCCCGTGAAGTTTCTTTCGTCGTTTCTTGTCCGGTTAGGGGAACCCTGGGGGAACCACATTCTTAAATGGTAGTATACTAGCAATGACGTTGGAGAAACGAAATGTTTATTTCCTACGTCATCGTCATTTAATTTCATATTAGAACCAATCTCTCCAAAGGAACTTTATATTTGGTTTAAAATTATTTTTGTAATTTTATTATTAATTGCAATCGTCGTGGAGGTTCTTACGTATGTATAATATAAAATCTATAACTTTGCATACAAAAAATAAATAAAATGAACAAATATTAACGACTATGATAAGGGTCGTGTTTTAAATGCATATTTTGTGTAACATCTGTGCAGCTTACTTTAATAATGGCAACCGCCAGAGCAGTTCCGGCTTGGAGCATCGCCAACTTAGTAAGATTTAATTGCATTAAAATATTTATGCTCTTACTACGTTTTCGTTAAACGAAATTATTTTATCTTAATTACTTTCAAGCTTTTCTACTGTTTATTTAAAAAAAGAAACAATGTTGCGCTTTATGTTTTCAAGTGGTCTAAGAGCAAGTAGATTTGTTTAATTGATAAACACATGATACTTGCGTGCGTACGAACAAGCAAGAGCGCGCACTGCACTGGCACTAAACACTAGCGAAGTGTAAATATTTTCAACGCGTTATGAGTAATACATTATTTGAAGCTATCACCATGGACGAAATTGCGATAAAAACATCGTCGTTATCAACAATAATATAAATTATTTGTATAAAAAATATTATTAACAATATGTAATATAAATATTTTAACTTTATTTTATTGTTAAAAATATTTTTTATAAACGGGTAACAAAACAAATTTATGTTGCAGGAGTGAAGGGCAAAGACGGGAAGGACACCCTAGGCGTAAGTTTATCGACCAAATTAGCGATATATTTTTTTTTCATTCGTGCTACAACATAGCTGCAGCATGGCTCTAACACGTACAAAACGTATTCGTAGGTATATGGTTGTGGAGGAGGCGAAATAAGTGTGTCAGGATCGTGCAAAATGGAAGTCCATAGTTTCTGCCTACCCATCTGGGTGACAGGCGTGAGTGTTTATGATATGTTATAGTAACTTTGCCCTCTCAATATTTTTACGAAAATTTAATGTAAGAACACAAAAACAAAAATAATTTTCTTTAATTTTTTATACGATAGGGTGACAAACAAGCAGACAGTCCACCTGATGGTAAGTGGTTGCTGCGGCCCATAGATATCTACATTTGTCCTCAATAAAGAATCAAAATGCAAATACGTCTTCACCCGTGAGGACTAAGATGGAATGCCTCTTTTCCAGTAAAGTGGATCTCCGGTTCTCTACACTCACCATACGAAACACAGCAGTGTCAAGCTGCTATTTTACGCTGGTATTTTGTGAGAGTGTGGTCCTTCTTCGGTCGACCGGACCCATTTGTGTTACAACGATACTTTTTTTTTATAGGATATGGGTGAAAAACGAGCCACAGTCCACCTGATGGTAAGTGGTTGCTGCGGCCCATAGACATCTACATCTATCCTCTGTTACAGATCAAAATGCAGATGCGTTTTCACCCGTGAGGATTAGGATGGAATGCCTCATTTCCAGTAAAAAGGACCTCCGGCCACCTGCACTCACCAAGCGAAACGCAGAGATAAACCTCTACTTCACGCTGGTATTCTGTGAGGTCGTGGTACCACCCCGGTTCGAGCCGGCCCATCCGTGCGACAGCAAAAGCTGCCGCCTGGCTCTATCACTGTTAAAAACTATTCTACTAATATAGCTGTAGAATGGCTTTACTATGTAAAATATATGTATAAAAATATTTTTGTACATTCTGTAAATATTAAGAATGATCACAAGTTAGTTATACCAGTCACTCGGCTCCAAACAGTCACTAATTCCTTCATGGGGCAATGTATACGCTTTTACAACAAAGTCCCAGAAAATTTCCAGACCTTATCTATCAAACCTTATCTATTAAGCAAAAATAGTTTAATAAGGATACTGCTGAAGAGTAAATGATTGATAATACCCTTGGGGAATGAGGTGATTACTACCATGCTGTTTCTAAATGTTTTCATAATAATTGTGTAAATATTATATTGGAAATTATGCTTTTTTTTTAAAAGTCCCTATGAGATTATTGTAGGTTTATCCCACGATAGAGGTTTTTTCCGAACCAGTGGTAAAAGTAAAAGTTGATTTTCAATAAGTATTATATGTAATCTATACTGAATAAAATGATTCTAATCTATTATATACAAAAAAATTAAATTCTTTAAAACTTTTGAAAATATAATAATATCTATTATTTAATTATATTTTAATAATAATTTACAACTTACGTAACTGCAAAAGCGTAACATTTATGAGCGTTTATATTGAACCGGTTTGTCTGCGTATTTTCCATCTCGCTGGTTTTTAGTAAGTGATCCTTGTTATGAGTTGGCTGTCCAATTATATTGCATGAAAAGTTCGGACAACTAACTTATTTCCTTTTAGAAGTTTGCAATTATAAAATAAATTATACGATATTACTAACTTACTAAAATCCTCATAGCGTATCAAATAATTAAAGCATTGAATTCAAAAGCTGTTCATATGTAGATTTTTTTTACGTATTTGTTTTTAAAATAGTTTTACTTTTATAAATTAATTATTTTCCCCTTTTAAGTGAACTGAAGTATATCATATCACAAATTCAACAAAATAACAACCAGACTGCCATCTAAATTGTTACATTAAAAACTTCATTACCTATTTTCCACCCTTTAGAGTGAATTCTTTTAATTTATTTGGTTTGGTTTGGTTTGGTTGGAACGACGATAATTTTAAATTCAAATCAGTTTTTTCAGAAGTACACAATTACAGCTAAAGACAATTTATTGTCATATTTTGTAAACGTTATCTGAAGAGACGGTACCTAATTGAAACATATGAACCCAACCGACAAATTTTGTTGAGCAACTGAACGATTCTCAAATCAATTATCTCGTTTCACTGATACTGAAAATTGGAAAACGCGCGTTATAATAATAGGAATTAGCTCAATTTGTTCGCATTTACTTATTTCAAGGGTATAATATTCACATTAAAGAAATATTGTGATAAAAGTATACCACCTCTATAAAATGTGAGTGTGTGGGTGCATATTATGTTGCTCTAAATGCCAAACTCTCTTATGCACCTGCTGATTATCAAACGAAGCTTTGATAACGACAGCAAATCCATCCGGAAACACTGAACCCAAACTCCCAGAATTGATGATAAGGCTACCTAATGTTGTACTTAATAAGGTACCTAATAAGGTAGTGAACTACGTAATACTGGTTTACCATCAATCTGCGATATTACTGCCTAAATTCAAATAAATATTCGCACAAACGCAGAAGCACACCCTTGTCACGTACATACGCCCGATGTAACAGATATGAAATAAGATGTATAAGTTTAAAATGCACAGTCACGGTCAATCACAAAAGCAGAAGAGAAAACAATTTTAGTTTATGTACCAAAAGAGAGTCAGATACAATAGTTAGCCTGGCCATTGGGTTGTAATATTAAGTAATTGTAATATAATAAAATGAAAAATATGATACTTATTGTCGGGACGAGATCACATCCGTGACAAAACAGACTTAGTTTAGTGCTGGTGGGTGGACTGTTGGTAGCGGTAAATCCAACTAACCAATAAGTTATATTTTAACGCGACGTAGTTCGAGGTGACGAGATAAGGGCGGAGAAAGGTGCCACTCAGTGCTGGTACGAGGTCGGCAGTATGGCTATGCTGCACTACACTTTCGTGTATAACTTGGAAGTTGACTTTACGTTAGCATATCGTAGATATCTGCAACGAAATCTCAAAGAAAGTAAGATTATATTCTGAGTAATTACAGAGCTTTTCATAGTTTTACTCTTTATAATACTTAAGTGACAAACGAATTTACAGTCCACCTGATCGAAAGTAGATACTAGAATCCAAGGACACCTGCAGCCAACTCCAAACAAAAAAAGCTACAGAAGCATTGTCACCTATGACTATACTGGCTCTCTATACCTTGCAGGCAGGGTGGTGCCAGACTACTACGTAGAAAAGAAGTCCTAAGTATAAAATTGGGATGAATTAAGTGTTATACAATGCATTTGTTTAGAACCAACCAGAAACGAGTACAATTATTTGGAATCCTCATGAAGATAAAATATATCAACGTGCTGATCATAAAATACAACAACAAAATATTCAAAATAAATTCAAGCTGTTTTTTTATTTATCCAACCCCTGACATTATTCGGTGTGGTACAGACAGATGATTATGAGAGATGACAACGCGCTCTGCAAATACTTATGGTCCTTGCTGCGCGGCCAGCTGCACCACCACAAGTTACTGGAGTCACTGCTGCAGTGCGTACACCAGGACTTTTAGGTAGCCGTACACTAGGATAAACCTACTTAAGATTAGACCTATGTCATGCGATTTAAAATGATTGAATATTGTTGCCGAAGAAACGTCTTTGATGTCTTTGACAATCCTCTTACTCCCCAGACAACGCAGAGGTAATAAAACCACATACAATTTGCATACAATTATTTTTTGGTAAATAAAATAAAAAAAATATTAAAAGTAAAAGTTATTTCTATACGTTTGAATAATGATCCTGATAATGTACTTAACGGGAATCACAGGGTTTTTGTTACATGTTGTATAGTTTAGAGGGGTTAGAGACTGAGGACTTTTGTCACATTAATTTATCACCCAAAACGTCGAAAGAATAATCTATTCTTCTTTTTCATCATCAGACTCTGCTGCAAGACATCGGCCTCTCCCAAAGTAGCGGTGATTTGCCATTATTGTCACGGTTTGCGGGCAGATTGACGATCGCAATGCAAGACTTTTTCTCGCATCTTTGACCGTGCTGCCTATACCCAGTCTGGGTATTTTATGTCTGCTCTGACGTAACCGATATATTAATATCGCGCTATTTTGAAAGCAATTAGATTTTTCAAACATTTCCTATGGTCACGTCTTACTTCATCCACAGGACAACCTTTGTGATGGATTCAATTACTTCACAAAGGTTTCGTCACTACACGGCAAACGAATTATTGTTCCCTATGTATTTACAAATTACAGTAATTGTTATTATTCCCTATTCCTTAGTTTCTTTTCCATATCTAAAACTAAGTGCATATCTAAGTTGCATAGTTTTATTTTAAATATATAATTGAATTGATCCCTTGACCCTCCGTGTTTAAGTAATCCGTAGTGTTTAAAATATTACAAATATTCAAAACAAATACGAAAGAACATCGATTCCTGCCAAGGATAACACGTGATGCTATTGAAATTAAGACACATCCTAATTTGAATAGAGATAGAGGTTGGGTACTATCACCTGCTTGGGATCCTGTAATTAATAAAATTAAAACTAAACCCAAGCATATCACTGTAAGACTTCAAGATACAGTAAGTTCATTCTGCGTCGATCGGAGCAAAATTAATAATTAAAAAAGCTGAAGGTACTCCGGGTTAACTCTGACATCGGGACGTCAATCACTTCAGTCCCCCATGACCATAGGTGCTGTAAAGTACCCGACGTCGGAAATCAATAAAAAATAAGTTAATTAAACGCAATAGAATCCATAAAAGTAGTTTTATTCAACAAATATATTACTAGCTAAGATTGTATGTGCACGAATTCGCGGGCGCAACTAACATGGTAATAACTATATTTATAACTTTTTCGGTTTAGCATTATCTCGCGCGTACCGTAATAATACTGTAACTGCATATGGCCGCTCCCCAGGCAGAACACGTTGTCCGACGGGTGATTCCCTCTTTTCCTACCACGACCACATACATATCAGAAATATGTTAATTCAAATAATTGCCCTTTAAACTTTAGTGACTCAATCCACAAAAATAACATTTCTCAAAGAACAATATAAATATACATTAAATAATAATAATAATAATAAATTAAATATACAAATATACACAAGAACAATTTAAAAATATGCTGCAAAAACCTAACATCGTATTAAAATGTTTGGTCACAATCCTTATCTCACAGGAATAAAAATTTATAATTCGCTACTTAACGAAATAAGAGCTGCACTATATAGAAAATAAAAAGGTGTTATTAAATTAAAATGTCCTTTATTATGAACATAAATATCATAATAATTTAAATGAATATTTAAAGGATAAAAAATATATAATATAAACGACTGTGACGCCCTCAAATCTTATTAAATTTTATTGCTTTTATTTGCATATTAAATTTGCTACATACTCGTACAATAATGGTGTATAATTTTCATTATAACGATATATTTTCAATTAAATTCATGTTGCTCTTTTTATTTTGCTATGCTCAAATGAGAATCATAATATTGTACTGTAAATAATTCTTATACCAACACTACTATGCTTATGAAATACTTAATATAGACTACTGTTATAATTATATAATTTGTTCAAGTTTGTCCACGATGCGAAGTAAATCTCATGGTCATTAGAACAAGAAAGCGAGCGTTTGTCAAGCAAGTCATCTTTTAAAAAGATAAGCACGCTTCGTGTTTAAATGTTATGCAACGGTACTGCACTTGTACAGTAAAATATCCTTAAAGATTAGGTAATGTAGACATACAAGCGGCTAAAATATTATTAATTTATCGGTATATATAAGGGGTTCCAGAAATAATTCTAAGTATTTAACATATTTTAAAAGAAATATTTATAAAACTATAAGTATGCATTATTGTGGTATTCTGGTGTCGAAATTCGATCGTAATTCAAATTTTTTTTGAGTTTTTTTCATAAGCAAGCAGTATTTCACATTATACATGTATTATCTATGCTTTCAACTTAACATTAATTTATAAAACACAGATATGAAATGTACCAAATATAAAATAAACCCCTTTTTTACCTTGACATACAGACTATTGAAAAAATAACAATAGTAATCACACAAAATTTAAAGCTCGTGTAGTCAATCTGTCCGTAATTATTTTGTTAAAATACTTTGGTGAGAATATCTACTTCGTTAACTGTTTGACCATAGAATATTATTGTGTATGACGATTGACCTACTGAGTATGAATGTTAACAGTAAATTTTCAATTTAATTTAATTTAATGTATTTGTTACACATATTATACATAAATTTTAGCTTTCTGCACTCATTCTCCATATATAAACTTTGAGTATGCCAAATCCCACATTCATCTTTGTGCTCAAAATGCTTAAGAAGGGATAGAAAGTTAAAAAGTTGTGCGAGGAAGGAAACGAGAAGTTTTTCCGAGAAATATTGGCACGGCCGGTGTATAAAGCATCACCAGTGCTGTCGTCTGCATAGCAATGAACGTTACCAGTTTGCAACATATCATTGATATGCATAAGAAGCAGCGTTGGTGATAGCAAACAGCCTTGTGGAACGCCAGAGTTAATGGGATTGTAATCGGAGCATGCACCGTCTACTACAGCCTTGATGCTCCGACCTGCAAGAAAACTGGTGATCCAATTGCACGATTTCTCGGGAAGCCCATAGGAAGGAAGCTTCGAAAGAAGCGCTTTGTGCCAAACCCGATCGAAGGCCTACGCTATGTCCAAACTAACGGCCAATGCCTCCTCCATGGATTCCACTGCCTCCGCCCATGTATGAGTTAGGCAACCTAGAAGATTCCCAGCCGAGTGATATCGACGGAAACCGTACTGGCGGTCACTAATCTAATAAAAAATCTAATAATAGCTGGTGATCCTCAAGGTGATCCTGATTTTATAGTGGTAGAGCCATGCTGCAACTATATTAATAGTATAGTTATAGCACGAATGGGTCGGCTCGACCGGGGAAGAGCCACGCTCTCACAGAATACCAGGGTAAATAGCAGCTTAATGTTGTTGTGTTTTGTATGGTGAGTGTAGAGAACCGGAGACCTACTTTACTGGAAAAGAGGCATTCTATCTTAGTCCTCACGGCTGACAACGCATCTGCATTTTAATTCACAAAACACGCTTATTCTAAAGTTGCTGCATGAGCTGGCAGTTAATGATAAAGTAAAAGAATTACAAACAAAATAAAAAAATAAAACAGACTATGCAAATCAGTCATTAGTTAATATGTTTTATCTATATAAATAAAATGATAGAGGTTTGCAGTTGTGCGCGCATCACGGAAATTCTAGTGGATAGATTTCAATTAGGTTTTCTAAGTTATATTTCTTAGACACTTGGCCCTTATCTTAAAAAAAATTATTGCGATATCTTCATATAATATAAAGTTATTAAAGTTTTAAAAACCGAAGCGATTAAGTAAGCAAGGTATATTTTTTCTTGCGATCTATTTGATGTTTTTTTCCTTTGCACATACGAAAACTTTGTTAATAAATCAAGCAACGCGGACGAAGTCGCGGGTATCAGCCAGTTAACTAATATAGATAGTAACATAATAATATTATCTTAAAGAGACTGTTTAGTTGGTGGTAAACTAACATTTGCTCATATTTCTTTGAATCATATAATATATCATATACAATATAATAGCGTAATAGCAGCAGTCTTATTTTGGACTCGGCGGATATTTCTTTGTTTAAATTTGGCTACATTGCCTTACTCAATGACTAAACTGAAATCATAGCCACTATTAAATCATATAAATTATATTTAGACTATGCATCGGTTGAATTAAATAAATTTACAACGAACATTAAAACAGTTAACATAATATTAAAATAAACAACAAAAATAATATAGCAGAAACAATAAGAATAATGTTGTTTATTTAATATTAAAAAAAACAAGAGTGGAAATACATTCGAATTAATAAATAATTAGACATTTGCATTCTTAATTGATACATATTCAGATTCTCGTTTCATTTCAGTTCAAATATACCAGCTTCAAACTGTCAATAGCATAACTAACTTTAAGAAGATAATATCTTGGCGGCGTTTAGTCTATAGAAAAGTATCCCTGTTTCATTCTGTTTTCTTTCTTGATTTTGATACTACATTAAATAATATGACAAAAAACCAATATATCCAACACTGCAATGTTTCTATGTTTTATATTTTATTGTAAACTAAAATAAAATAAAAACATAAAGACCTAGCTGCAATCCTACTTCTCTTGTGAAGAGTTCCTAAAAACAATAAAATGGTATAGATTTGGAGGAGCAAAAGGGTTAATAAGGTGTGATGATTTCGTAAATTTTTATACTTTTAAAATTTCTAGCAGTCTGGATATTCTCTTAACAGGTTCCAAATTTAGGTGGAAAACTTTTGGAATGAAAAAAAATTTGGAATGCAACTTTATTTTATAGTACTTATTTAATTTGATTTTCACATAAGGCCGTGATGCATATTAGTACATGCTGTTTCTTCTCTTGTCGTTTCTGGCCCAATAAAATATTTGGTGTGTTGAAATGTCGATAAAAAGTTCCCTTATAGCTCTTATTTATTTTTGCGGTTTCAGTTCCAAGAGCAAGCATCAAAAGATTTTCATTAATTTTATGGTAGCCAATATTATGTTTTTTGTATAATATTTTATATTATATTTTATTTTATCACTTGTCTCTTCTACTTCATGCATTCTTTAGCGGAAGCTAAATTTCAAACTTGTTGCCGTATATTAATACCACGACCACTTTCCTCCCGCCACAACATCCATGTGTTAAACGTCCAGTTTGCATAGAACACAAGTTACTCGTAAAAGATTTGAATGCGTTACCTTTTACATTTGAATGAATAATATTATGTCATAAGAAGTAAGTATCAAGGATATGCAGAAAACAAACATTTTCGAAATTAGTTTGTGCGTAGTGGCGATAGCTGCGTCCTTTTTAGCTATAATACATTTGAGATTGAATATATTTAAAAAAAAAAACATGGGATATAAGTAAGTATTTTTTTTATATCTATCTATTAAAACTAATCCGACGTTTTAATATTTAATTGATATTTTTTAATCTACATATAAGGAAGTGATTGATTGTGTACTATGCCACTTAGTGATATGTGGTGATATGGCCGAAATGGTAAAACATATGGACTTAGTTTAATAAAAGAATGTATTCCAATCCAAAATCCCCCGCAGCAATATCTTGAAAATTATTATTCCATGATTTAATGAGTAATTTTAATTTAATCCAATTCAATTCTTTCTATTTCAAGTTTCAGTAAATAATTAGTATCAGTTATGTACTGACCTGAAAACATATAGCGCCATAGGAATCTGAGTTTTTCATCTGCCTGAAGGATGGTTCTATTAAATGGAACAGAACACTTACGTCTTTCGCTATGGATTAGTTGTTAAACAAATGAATGAGTCCACTTGAGTCTAAGCGGATGCTGTCGCTCATAGATTCTCGATTAAGAATCAAACTGTGGATGCGTTGTCACCCCTGATTAGCTCAGTCCAAGTTAGAATGCTTTGTATTTTTTTTTGAAAGCGTCAGTAGCTGGCAACACCAACCGCGAACTCGAAAGGTCGTGGTTTCAATTCCGCCATTTGACTATTGTCGTGAACCAATTTAACACAAGCATTTTAAGCTTACCAGAAGTAGTTTAGAGGAATATTAGTAATGTTTATTAGCATTCGTCTGAATATAGATTCAATAGGTATTGCGTTCCACAAGGAAGTGTGCTCGGTCCTATTTTATTTCTATTATATATAAATGACATTGTTAATGTGATAAATCATAAATGCATATTATTCGCGGATGACATTTCAATAATTGTGACCTCTAATAAAAAATGTAATACTATTAATGACCACGAGACTGACATAAATAATACTATAGATAATTTAATTGATTGGCTTGACATAAACAATTTGAAAATAAATCTTGACAAATCTGTATATATACAATTCAATAAATGTAATAATAAGAAATATAATTTTAATCTTAACATACCAAAAATAAAAGCAGTAACAAATAAAACATTTTTAGGAATAACTATAGACGAAAATTTAAACTGGAAATTGCAAGTAAACGATGTATCTACGAGATTAAATAAGTTTGCATACACCCTTAAACATTTAAAAAACGTTACAAACATAAAAACGGCTGTTCTGTCCTACCATGCATACGTGGAGTCAATACTGCGCTATGGACTTATAATCTGGGGTAAAAGCACGGATCAAAATAGAGCATTTAGTGCACAAAAAAAATGCATCAGAGCAATATGTGGGCTTAAACTAACTGAATCATGTCAACAGATGTTTAAAAAACTTGACTTATTACCCTTCCCGTGTCTTTATATTTATGAAATATGCATGTTCGTATGGAAGCATAAATATTTATTTAACACGGCAAATGATGCAAATCCTCGAAACCGGCGAAATCCATACAAGCTCATTTTAAGTAACATACCTAGAATAAGTAAATATAATAAAAGTTGTCTATCTATGTGTGTACGTATTTATAACAAGTTACCAAATGATCTAAAAAGGTTAAGTACTAAATTATTTAAATCTAAATTACAAGAATACCTAACTAAGAATAATTTCTACAGCATTATAGACTTTTTTATTCATAACCCTTAATGTACAAAACAAAACCTTTGCATGCTATATGTAACTGTAGCAAAACATGTTGTTCAATTGTATATTATTTGTAAAACCTTTTCATACCATGTTTTAGGCAAATAAATATATTATTATTATTATTATTATTATTAGTATTTTTTAAATTTGAAAAATTTCCAGTCTTCTACTCTCACAATATAAAACCCAAAAATATTAAACTGTTTTTTTTTTCCTAATTAAAATTATCTGATGATTTTAAAAATTTGCTGATTTCCTTGATTTTCCGATTTTAATGGCAACTATTAAAATATGACGATGTGAATAATACTATATCAAAAGTATAATAGTCGTTTAACGTTAACAATTTGTTTTTAAACCTTAATAAAACTATATGTATTAAAATTTAAAACTTCAAATGTTAAACCGGTGAATACCAATGAGCTTTTAAATGGGGAGGAGCTGAGTTTTGTTGATTCCACTGTTTTTCTCGGAATTACTTTTGGCGCAAAGCTTCAAAGGGGACGACATATATCTAAACTACCTAGCAGGCTTAGTTCTGCAGCATATGTTGTAAAAAAGATTAGATGTCTTTTATGCTTTGAAACAGATAAATTAGTTTACTTTAGTTATTTCCATGGCATAATGTCATATGGAATCTTGCTATGGGGTAATGCGACTACTGATATTGAAATTATATTTGTTTTGCAGAAGAGAGTCCTAAGAGCAAATTATAACCTAGGTCCGAAGAAATCCCTTACAGAAAAAATTAAAGAATTAAATATAGTAACTTTTACCTCTGAGTATATTTACGAAAAGTACACAAAAACAAAAATAGTTTAAATAAAAATAGAACTGGGTTTCTTACTGGTTCTTCCCAGGATAGAGGTTTCTTAAGAATACCTGAGAGGGTAAGGATTGAGGAATTGTTGTGCTAAGCTAAGAGGTTATCAGCGCTACGACTGACAGTTTTTTTTAATTATTATAAGTCGTGAATTATTCGACTCGTCTTATTCGCTGATCGTTAATTCTCAATATGAAAACACAGATCCCGAGATAATTTTACGACGTTTTTGGTTTTTGAAATTCTTCTAATAACCCCATCACGCAATCAGTTTTTATGAATGTGAAATTATTTTGTTGATTTCTTTCCAGGTTGATAATTTTGTTAGGATTATTACTGGGAGTTCTGTACTGCATCCATATTCTTGTCCAGGATTATCAGGCAGTCACAGCACCAAGACTTCTACGCCTTCTTTTCAAAAGAGATGTTTCTTCCCACCACCATAATGTAAGTAATTTTGATTCTTTACTTTTTCTATGAGACCATTAACTCTTGTTATAGCAAAATAATACTTTAATGAAACGTGCTAGCTTAGAGAATAACCGCAAAAACTTTTACCTGGAAACCTGTATTTTTTATATATTTATGAAATGATAAACGAACCTGCGCCTGATGGTAAGTGGCAACTGCAAACCATGAACACTTGCAGCTCACTTTAATCAAAGAAGTTTACAGATGCGTTGTCACTTTTGAAGACGAAAATGGAATGCCCCACAGCCTGTGATTATACATTTCAGACAGCAGAGCAAGCTTCTATTTAGCTGCAGAAATAGGTGAGACAGTAGTACCTATCCAGACGGACTCGTAGATAGAATAGAAGTCCTACCACCTATATTTAAGAATTTTAAAACTATTTTGAGGATATGTTAAAAGTTGAAGTTCTTAAAGGAACTGTATCCGCGACGTTCCGTCGACGCCGGTGATAAGAGAGCTGGTTTTTTAGGTATTTTGTAAGGATTTTGGTAAATCGTAGTTCTTTTAACAGCTTTAGATATAAATAAAACTTAGTATATATATAAAACTGTTATACTAGTAACTCCATATCGACGCTGGAAAGGAAAAATTATCCAAGCGACATTTTTGGCCATATTGAGTTATATACATTGTAGGAATCGCCTGATTTTTCTGTGTCGTTTGGTCTTACTCACGTCCTTCTACGATGACTTTTGATGTCGCTTCGACATTTTGGAGTTCGCGAGATTTCCCTTTTTCTTCCTTACTAACCGACAAAATTTTCGAGAATTTTTAAAAATTTGGTAGTAGCTGTAATTGTGAAATGCTAAATTTGTCTTTGGTCAAGTTTGACATTTGTGTTTCAATGGTAGTGAAGATACCAACAGACTACTTAAGCGATTCGCGTCGAAAACTTCATGTTTAGGGTTTTTTCAAGGGGGATATCGTAACGATGTGAGCAGACTAATTGCAGAAAATTAACATTTTAGAAAGATGAAGTCTTTATTTTGTGTACTACAGAGCAATATCATTATTTTTTATTACTGTTTATTAGAGCAAAGACAATCCTTCCATAGCGTTTTACGAAAATATGCATCAGAGTTATTTTTCAGGTCGAATATAACCATTATTATAAGCTGTAATACTTTATTTTAAGCGTAATAATAACGGAATATATAGTCTTGTAGTGTAACACAAAACCTAAATTAAGAAATTATTTCGATTTAATATTAAAAAAGAATACTATAAAATCACCAAAATTGTCCAATTTAATGTCTTTTTTCCATTTATTTGAGTATAAACTTCCCTTGGGAGACAGGTAAAGTCCCAGTGTGGGATGCTACTTGCGTAGACACTCTGGCCGCCTCTCATCTCAAGGGTACCTCGTCTAGAGCTGGGGCGGCATCAGAGGCATCTGAACTGAGTAAGTGGCGCAAATATGAATCTCTGAGAGATGACTACATATTTTTGTGCCGTTTGCTGTGGAGATTATCGGTACGTTATTTTAACGGTGGTAGAGCCACGCAGCAGTTTTTGCTGTTGCACGTATGGGCCGGCTCGAGCCGGGTTGGTACCACGACCTCACAGAATACCGGCGTGAAAATGAAGCTCTGCTTCTGCGTTTCGTCTGGTGAGTGCAGGTGGCCGGAGGCCCAATCCCCCCCCCCCTCCGCCCCCCCCATCAACATGGTAGCAGAATTACACATTAGACTACCCCAGGAGGGTACCAGTACCCCTGGACAATCCCTCGCTGAGCATCCACGACCATGTTATTCCAATCCTGAGCGTGGGTGCTCAGGCTGCCCCGCGTATTCTGGGGGGGGGGGGCAAAATTCCGCTCAAAAACATAACTGCTCGGAGCAAACTGAGGAACAATACCAAGGCGACCCCTGCCACGCTATCCGTGAATTGCTGCAACATCAGGGGACTTCACTCTAACCTAAACGCCGTCCACTACCATCTCGAGACGGCGAAGCCGGCCTTGCTCTTCCTGACCGAGACGCAGGTTTCCTCTCCGGCTGACATTTCGTATCTCTCCTACCCGGGGTACAAATTGGAGCACTCCTTTGTGCCTCGGGCTGGAGTTTGCGTGTATGTCAAAGAGGACATCCGTTCTCGACGCCTCGGCAGTCTTGAAGGTTCGGACCTGTCCATCCTTTGGCTACGCGTGACAGCGACGACCATCCGCGCGTCTACGGATGCCTCTATAGGTCCCATAGCGGTAATGCCGAAACAGACCGACTCATCGACCACGTCCAAATGGCTACAGATTCTTTGCTACAACAGGTTCCATCCACAGAGATCGTGATCCTTGGCGATTTTAACGCCCACCATGCCGAATGGCTCGGTTCACGTTTAACCGATCATGCGGGGAGATTTGTCTGTCTGTATGACTTTACCTTGGCAAATGGTCTGACACAACTGGTTACTTCGCCTACGCGGATTCCAGATGTGGAAGATCATACACCTTCCCTGTTGGACCTTCTGCTGACCTTTCATCTAAAACTAGAAACTAGAAACTAGTTCGCCTTCCTTCGGGAACCCGTGCATTCTGGTCTCTCGCCAAGGCTGTCCAAGGGAATTTCTGTAAGCCATCACTACCATCTCTGCACAGGGAGGACGACTCACTGGCCCATGACGCAAAAGACAAAGCCGACCTTTTGGGCTCCCTTTTTGCGTCCAACTCGACTCTTGATGACGGGGGGAAAACACCGCCGACCATCCCGCGGTGTGAGTGCTCCATGCCGGATGTGCTGTTCTTACAACGCTCGGTTCGCAAAGCACTTCTCTCCCTGGACATCCAGAAGTCGAGTGGGCCTGACGGGATCCCCCCAATTGTGCTGAGGACGTGTGCTCCGGAGTTGGCACCGGTCCTTACGCGTCTTTTCCGGTACTCCTACTCCCAAGGCGTAGTCCTGAATTCATGGAAGACAGCTTTTGTCCACCCGATCCCTAAAAAAGGCGACCGCTCAGACCCGTCCAACTATAGGCCTATCGCGATCACCTCTTTGTTCTCCAAAATAATGGAATCCATTATCAACTGCCAGCTCATCCGGTACCTTGAGGATCACCAGCTGATTAGTGACCACCAATACGTTTTCGTCGGGGTCGATCAGCTGGTGATCTTCTGGTCTACCTGACGCATAGATGGGCGGAGGCAGTAGAGTCCAAGGGGGAGGCGTTGGCCGTTAGTCTGGACATTGCGAAGGCCTTCGATCGGGTTTGGCACAAAGCGCTTCTTTCGAAGCTCCCTTCCTATGGGCTTCCCGAGAAATTGTGCAATTGGATCACCAGCTTCCCTGCAGATCGGAGCATCAAGGTCGTTGTAGACGGTGCATGTTCTGACTACAAGCCTTTAATTAACGCTGGTGTTCCACAAGGCTGTGTGCTATCACCAACGCTGTTTCTTCTGCATATCAATGATATGTTGCTAACTGGTAACATTCATTGCTATGCGGATGACAGCACTGGTGATGCTCTTTACACCGGCCGTGATAATATTTCTCGGGAAAACGTCTCCGAGTACCGGATTAAACTTGTGTCTGAAGTCGAGTCTTTGCTGGACAAAGTCTCGAACTGGGGGCGACTAAATCTAGTTCAGTTTAATCCTCAGAAGACACAAGTTTGCGCGTTTACCGCTAAAAAGAACCCCTGTGTCGTATCTCCTCAGTTTCAAGGCACTCCTCTGGTTGCCTCAGCCAGTATCGGAATCCTCGGCGTCGACATATCGAGTGACGTGCAGTTTCGTGGTCACTTGGAAGAGAAGGCCAAATTGGCCTCTAAAAAGCTTGGCGTGCTCAGCAGAGCGGGACAGTATTTCATGCCGGCACACCGCCTGCAACTTTACAAGGCGCAGGTTTGGCCTCACATGGAATACTGTTCCTATCTCTGGGCAGGGGCTCCCCAGTGCCAGCTCCTTCCACTTGACCGCATCCAGCGCAGAGCGGCTCGAATCGTCGACGACCGAGTCCTTTCCGATCGGCTCGACTCATTGGCGCTGCGAAGAGATGTTCCATCTCTTTGCATTTTCTTTCGCATTTACCACGGGGAGTGCTCTGAGGAATTGTTCGGATTAATCCCAGCCGCCAAATTTCACGAACGCACATCGCGGCAGAACTCCCGATACCATCCACACCATCTGGATGATTGGCGGTCCACCATTGTGCGATTTTGAAGATGTTTTCTTCCTCGCACGACTTCCTTGTGGAATCGATTACCATCAGCGATTTTTCCGGACCGATACGACTTAGGGACCTTCAAGAAAAGAGCGTACTCCTTTTTAAAAGGCCGGCAACGCATCTGCAATTCCCTCCCTGGTGTTGCAGTTGTTCATGGGCGGCGGTAGTCATTTACCATCAGGTGAGCCGCATGCTCGTTTGCCCCGTCTCCTATATAAAAAAAAAACGTGGCGGTGAGTTTCCTAAAGGAACTCCATCCGCGGCTGGTCTTTGCTGCTGGTGATAAAAGGGCTGGTTATTTTCTCGCTCAAAGGCTAAGTATAGCCATTCAGCGGAGAAACGCAGCCAGCGTTCTTGGAACGATATCGCGGGGAGTAGGACTGTATGATAATTAAGATAGTTTACTAGTTTTACTTTTTTTGATTATGACAGTGATTGCCTTTAAAAAAATTTTAAACTCATTTATTTTAATTATTAACATCCAGATATCTAATAAAATATATTAGCTATTTTAAGTCAATTATTTTATATGATTATTTTAAAATACTATGAAACAGCGCGCGCAGTCGCCGGCCGATTTTGTATTCTCTGGGTCCTCCCAATGATAGGATCAGAATATTTTTGCTTTGAAAATTTCATTTTTTTATCCAAACCGACCGACTAATATCTTGTACTAGTCTGACTCTATAGTCAACATCAAAGTTTTAAATTTTGCGCGTAACGTATTGGCGTGATACAGATATCAATCATGAGAACTAATTAATTTTCTCTTTCTGCCTGATGCCACCCGCCCCGTCGCTCTATGTATCGATATCATTAATTTGATGATAATTTATTACTTTATTCTATTACTAGTAATCAGTACAGTACCTTCTCTTACATGGGGAAATGCCTACGCATACCTGCCTCGCGGGGGCAAGGACAGGTCCACCTTCGCCGCATATTAGCAGGGCCACGGGAACGCTTTCGCACACATCCGCGGCCCTACCAGTACCGGCCGCCCCATGGCAGCCTCTTCTCGGGGAGGACCTCTCCTCCCTATTCTCTTTCTCAGGCCAGGAAGACAAGGCACGCCCCCCTCCACGGCCTCCAACTCCACTGGCGTATCGGACCTCTCCGAGTCCAATACGCGGAGGGGCCCACTTTCCCGACCCCAGCGGTGGATCTGGTCTCTGGCTCCGCCACTAACCAAGTTTCGGCCGCGGAGGGTAGGGAGAACGGCACCTCGCAATACCGACACTCCTCTCCCCCCGCGGCCCCACCACCACCGCATCAATGGTGCGGCCCCGTCAGAGTCGCGGAGGATAGGGCGAGTGGCGCATCACCAAACCAATACTTCTCTTCCTCCGCGACTCCACCTTGGCTGCAGCGGTAGGGGGAGAGACACATCCGAAGTGGGCTCGCCAAGCCCACTCGGTAGTGGCCACCTCGGGCCAGCCCTACACCACGAGCCAGCCAAGGGGTTAATCTTTGTTCACCGTGGGTGGTACCAAGCCATGGCTACTAATTGCTGATTTTAATATTTAAAAAAAAATTGACTTAGTAAAACGAACTGAAATTTTTTTTTGGATATTCAACATTACCTCTATTTTGATGAAATAATTAAAACAGAAAGTTTGTATTCAAATACACGGAAAAAAATGACATTGAAGTGGACAATTTTGTAGATTTTATAGTTTTGTTTTTCAATATTAAATCAAAATAGTGTCGTAATTTCGGCATTTTAAGACTTTCGGTACTTTAAGACTATAATATATTCCGGTATAATAACGCTAACAATAAAGTTTTTTAACTTTTTATAATGGTTGTATTCAATCTGAAAGATAACTCTATATATTTTCGTCAAACACTGTGAAAGAATTGTCTTCGATCTAAAAAACAATGCTTAAAACATATGATATTGCTCTACAGTGCACTAAATAAAGACTTCGTCTTTCTAAAACGGTAATTTTCTGCAAATAATCTGCTGACATCGTTGCGATATCGCCCTTGTAAAAACCCTAATACCTAATATTTCTATAGCATTTTTGTAGACTTGCACTGCGAGGCAAATACTCAAGTTCCTAGTAAAACCTTAGGCGAGGCTTCCTAGTGAGCTCCTTTACGATGCTCTCTTGGCTTTCCTAACTTCTTTGTATATTCAGTTAGAGCTGCACTGTAAAGATTCAATCACTTGCAGAGATTTTTTTAGATCTTGAGATAGTTTTTGGCCATATTTAAGTGAAAATGAAAAATATTAGGGATAAGACCTTCCTGGTCTTATCCCTAATATTTTTCAGCTTACAGTAGAGGTTTTGACAAAGCAAATGCCATAGAAAACTTGATGAGTTCCTACGGTCACAGCTTTTTTTATATAGAATGAGGTAACAAACGAGCACACAGTCCACCTGATGGTAAGTGGATGCAGTGGCCCATAGACAGCTATATTTATGTTCGATCAAGAATCAAACTGCAAATGCAGCGTGGCTCTACCACAGCTACTCTAGAACTTTAATTTTCTTAATGTTTTAAGATAAATTTCCAAATTTCTCCAAAGCATATATTTATAGACACCCCTGGATGTGTATGTATGCATGCGGATGTGTAGCATTTGGATCTTTTAGAGAAATAGTTCCAATAGGTGATGCTCTTATCTCAAACTTAATATGTCGAGTTACAGAAGTTATTTATACCCTAAGTTTTAACTTACCAGGCGATTAGAGATGAGAAAATCATAAAGTAACTCATTTCCTTTGTTGACGTCAGTCCAACTCCAGGCTATTTTGTGATTAGAAGTATAGACAATTAAATATATAAGTGCTATGAAATGAGATCATTTAAATTTGATTCTTGCCATAATTTATTGTTTTTTTTTTCATAATGAAAGATAGGGTACTAAAATATAAAGAGAGAAAATGTTTCTCTATTGTAAAGAAAATTAAAATAAATGTTTACAGAGACCTAACGTCAGATGGAGAAAAATTTTAATGTATGATAGAATACAATGCGCCCGCTTTCTCTATTGTGAACTCGGAACGCGGCCCCTAGACGAAGAAATACGCAGAGGTTTACTATTAATGCTGAGGTGAATATTTTATAACAAGGCTATATTTTTGTATTTTAAATGTGCCTAAATTATGAATGTTTTTGTTATATACTTTGTTAATGACAAGAATAAAATTAAAATTTAACGTCAGTTAATACAACAAATACAAAAGATAAAACTTATTTTATATTAAACGTAACTGCTCTAGACTGCATATGATCAGTGTTTATTGCCGTACAACTGGGCAAACAACTTTTGCAAGATATGCGTTGGTATAGTCTCGTACGCGACGTATCAGGGAAGCAACTCTTCCGCACTATTGCATCAAAGCTTTCCGTGCTAGCCACAGCAAACAAGCATTGCAATAGCAAGGCAGCCTCATCACCATTGTAAAGCCGTTATTATACTGAACACGTAGAAGATTTACACATATCCGTTAGTATAGGTGAACCACAACACAGGCTGCAGGTGTAAAACGTCTAACAGGCGTACGCTATAAAAATACTTTAATACACCTTGCAAGCCTACGAGCCAGCATTTTGCACCTCACTGCCGACGCTCTAAGTTCTAGTTCAATATCTTATTCAACAGAGAGAGCCTCGGTGACCCAGGTATTTATAACTGGTGACTCTGCTTAACGGTACTCTATCAAGCCAACCAATCTGTACTTTGTTTTATAAAACTGAGGTGATAAACGAACTTATAGACCAAGTGATGGTAAGTGGTTACTGCAGCCCATGGATGCTTTTTTTATAGGATAAGGGTGACAAACGAGCGCACAGTCCACCTGATGGTAAGTGGTTGCTGCGGCCCATAGACATCTACATATATCCTCTATTACAAATCAAAATGCAGATGCGTTGTCACCCGTGAGGACTAAGATGGAATGCCTCATTTCCAGTAAAAAGGGCCTCCGGCCACCTGCACTCACCAAGCGAAACGCAAAGGTAAACCTCTACTTCACGCTGGTATTCTGTGAGGTCGTGGTACCACCCCGGTTCGAGCCGGCCCATCCGTGTGACAGCAAAAGTTGCCGCGTGGCTCTACCACTGTCAACTCTGAGGACTTAGTGAGAATGTCTCACAGCTAGTAATTAAACTGGCTACCTATACCCATCAGACTGGTACACAGGAGTGCTGGCACTACTATTTGGTAAAAGTGTGCTACCTAACTAGACGCACTCCCAGGCACAAAAGGAGTCCTACATTATTCACTTCTTTAAACATTGTACTTACCCATCTAAGTTGCCTTTAGAGTAAAGCCCATTCTACGAATATTTATGTAAGCATGATTACATAACTTGAGAAAAAAGCACCTTTAGTCCAAAGTTGTCCTTGCAAGATTAAATTCAAGTTAGCCCATTTTACGTAAGCTTTACCCATTTATTTACAGTTTCGGTCGAAACTAGATACTTGTATCTTATTTCTGACAAGAAACATACCTTCATTCACCGTCACTCTAAACGTTCACGTGAAAATTCAAAGAAAAAATTATTTTGTGAAAACATTTTTTTCAATGTTTTGTGTTCCAATTAAAAATCCTTAGGTCATATATTAATGCATTAAATTAAGTAAAAAAGTGTCTCGTTATCATTTAAGGACAATTAGGTATTGATTTATTATGAAAACACATATTTTTTTAATGTTATATTGACAAAATAAGGTAAGAAATATAATCAAAAAGAATCAATCATAAAATCAAAGAAAAGACAAAAAGTATTCACTGAAGAGAATCGTCAAAAATTTTCTTAAACGTCGAGTAATTGATTAAAACCTATGAAACATATGTAGTTATTTTAAAGTGATATATTTTTAAAAATAAATAAAATATTAAAAATTTACACATGTACAAAGTTACACACACCGAAACGTCGTGTCTGTACACGACGTTTCGGTTTGCTCACAATAATATTATTACTCTTATAATGTTATTACAATAAATTGACTATTTTTAATTAGAAATATTTCTTTTATTTCAGCTTAGAGCCACGGGAAGAAGATCGATCGTCCTTTGACATTTTCAAACAAGCATACGAATGCGGTCAACATTCTCATGGTGGTGATAATCACTGCGGTAAAAATTATCCAATGTGTCCATTCCAGAGTTCTTTACTTATTGATCTCATCAAGTATTTGCTACGTCATCATTATACCGTTGAATAATCCACCTTTTTCTTCTTGACAAACCCCCATAAAAGGAGTCCCTTTCATAAATATGCCAAATGAATTTAAATCACAATAAAAGATATTATTTAAATAACTTTCTTTAAATTAATTACATTAAGAGGATAATGAAACAGGTGAAATATTTTCATTCTACAGTACGGATGTTATGGACGTCGCATGTTGTCGAACTTGCAATTTGTAACGTTATAATTCTTTTTTACTAAGGACCCTTAACTTAAGGTTTTAGATCCTTGAATAATATTAAGAAACGATGATAGAAGACGTGACGTTATAAAGGAGACTGATAAGCTTTCATACATTCTTGGGCCAAGATTGTAAAAAGATGAAAGTAGTGTTAATTAATAGCTTATATATAATTTTTTTTTATAGCATAGGGGGCAAACGAGCTTGCGGCTCACCTGATGGTAAGTGACTACCGCCGCCCATGAACAACCGCAACACCAGGGGAATTGCAGATGCGTTGCCGACCTTCTAGAAAGGTGTAAGCTCTTTTCATGAAGGTTCCTAAGTCGTATCGGTCCGGAAAATTCGCTGGGGGTAATTGATTCCACAAGGAAGTCGTGCGAGGGAGAAAACTTCTTCTTAATCGCACAGTCGTGGACCGCCAATCATCCAGATGGTATGGATGGTAATGCGAGTTTTGTCGCGATGTGCGATGGTGAAATTGAGCGGCTGGAATTAGTCCGAACAATTCCTCAGAGCACTCCCCGTGATAAATGCGATAAAATACGCAAAGAGATGCAACATCTCTACGCAGTGCCAGTGTATCGAGCCGATCAGAAAGAACTCGGTCGTCGACGATTCGAACCGCTCTGCGCTGGATGCGGTCAAGTGGAAGGAGCTGGCACTGGGGTGCCCCGGCCCAGAGATGAGAACAGTATTCCATGTGGGGCCGAACTTGTGCTTTGTAAAGTTGCAAGCGATGTGCCGGCATGAAATACTGTCTCGCTCTGCTGAGCACGCCAAGCTTTTTAGAGGCCAATTTGGCCTTCCCTTCCAAGTGACCACGAAACTGCACACTATTCGATATGTCGACGCCAAGGATTCCGATACTGGCTGAGGCAGTAAGGGGAGTGCCTTGAAACTGAGGAGATACGACAAAGGGGTTCCTTTTAGCGGTAAACGCGCAAACTTGTGTCTTCTGGGGATTGAACTGGACTAGATTTAGTCGCCCCCAATCCGAGAATTATTTATTATCAAAACAATTAATTATCAAAACATCACTGATAATTATGCGGACTTTGGCAATCTGAGAGCAGAATTATAAGAGATTCAGTAAAAGTGACGGTATGCAACAAGTTGGCAAAAAGCTATACTAAACAGCTGATTTTTGAAGTGCAGTGGCTATGTTGGAAGGATCATGGGCTTAGTGTATTACAGCGACTAGTCGCTATGCTACAATTCACACAGCGATCCATTGAGTCACTATCTAATATATAAAATCCAGGCCGTAAAATCCACAATAACGAGCCAAAATCAAAAGAGTAAATAAGATAATCGGAATTCGGTATATTAGCAAGGGTCGTAAAAATTAATTAAGAACAGAAATCCGTATAAATAAGCAGTGGTAGAGCAATATAAATTAATAAAATAACGGGAATCACTTAAAACACACACGTACTAAACGATACGAGACGAGTGATCATAGACAGATTGAGTTGAGTCAGGCAGGAGCTGTCACTATCAGCACAGATTAAAAATGCAGTTGACAAATAAGTAATAAATCGAACTGTAAACCTGAATCAACTTTAAGATTTACTTTTATTATGTTGATATTTTATTTTTTAAACTGTTGACACTATGTTAATATACTGTAATGTATCTGTTTACTATGTTTGAATCAATCATATGATGCAAGTTCTTTTTAAATTAATTGTTAAAACTCATTCCCATTAATCGATTAAAGTAATCGATTACCTATTTTATTCGTGACATAAACTTATTTTCAAGATTTCTCGTCTTCCAGATTGTGCATTGGGCAAATATTTTCATATTTTGAAATAGAAAAATATAACGCTTTTTTTAAACCATATTTCAACTTATTACAACTGGGCCCAGAAATCCCCGTCTCCTTTTTTTGGTAGACTGTAACTAAGGGCTTCACCTCTCGCCCAACCTTTATCTCTCTCCCAATTCCTTGACAGAGATGGAAAGTCCGTAGTGCGTAGAATTTTTTACGTAGCGTAGAGTCTAGAATATTTCGTTATGGACCGATATGGTATTAGAGGCGGCTGAACTGTGTGTGGCTGAGTGGAGCAAATATGATATAGGTTTAGATATAATAAGAGATGATTATTATATTATTATACAGATAAAAGGGCTGCTACATTTCTCCCCTATATGCTACTCATAACAAAACATAAACACTCACGGCTGTCACCCATAGGGGTAGGCAGAGACTACGGACTTCCACTTGGCACAATTCTGGGATAAACACTATGTTTTAATCACTCTATGTTGTCTACCTTACAGTTAAAGCCTGTCAAAAGTCCACTGTTGAATATAGGCCTTCAACATATTATCTGCTATCGTTACCAGGGTTTGCAGGTGGGTTGGTAACCTCAGTTTTATTTTATTTTTTTGTTGTTATTATGAATACAATGCTACCCAGTTCTTGGATGGTTTCCCTTTGTCGCCTCTTACGGCACCTATAAAATAATATGGGCTAGTATATATTCTTACACCGCCATTTTAACCTTAATAAACAGCAATTGTTGTACCCACCCTTGTAGGCGATACGTATATATTGATAGTATGTTTCTTAGGAAATAAATATAGGGTTATTTTGCAATGTACGAGTATGGTCAAAGGAGGATGGGATTTTTCACTTACGTGAAATACAAAAAAGTAGCTCATTTTACAATCTAGATTACGAAAACACATTAACATAAGAAATTATTTACAATATCAGTTATACCATCGACTTTATTTTTAATTCAGAGGTTTCGGATTCAATTCCTAGTTACCTCACTTACGTATTACAAGTTGATAATCACTCGCTTTAAAGATTAAGGCGACCTTTGTGAGAATAAACCCTGCTTGCCTGAATTTCCTTGAAGGTAAGTTATGTTAGCTTGGTTGACTATTCATTCACTACTGAGGTTACAAAGAAACTTTTGTCCAGTAAAATGACTGTTTATAAAATAAGAGATAATGTTGTTATTTGAGCAACCCACTACAAGCGAAAGAAGTATGCGTTAACCTCCATTTTGGGTTCATACGTGTTGTGTTCATACGTTTTATTTATAGTAGGTATGCGAGTTTATAAAATATTAATGTTTCTTTAAATCTTCTACCACCTTTAACATGTAAATAGTATAGAGAAAGTAAATATTTACATTACCTAATAATTAAAAACGAACTGTTATAGTGAAGATAAAATATAACCTAACTTTTATTTAATCTTCCATAACTTAACACCTAGATGGACAAATCTTGATGAATTCCTATTTTGAAACTTTCGTAGGTAGTGCCGTTTCGTTACCAATGACGGAACGAAAATATTCAATCCGCGAATACTATGAAACTATGAAATGGTGCGGTGTTATATTTTAAGCAATGGAAGTTTACGTGGTGCGCCAATATTATACGAAAGTGAATCTTTACCGCGGCTAGAAATTAACGTACATATAGCTACCAATCTAAGAACAATTGATAGTTAATCAAACTACTCAAGTGCAGTGAGCGGTAATTTAAATAGTGAATATGAATAGAGGTGGATCGCATATATAGGCCCTATAATATAGCCTGCAAATTTGCCGGACCTTTCACCGTTAGACTTTTATCTCTAGGGTGTAATAAATAGTCGTATTTACATTAAAGAGGCCAAAAGCTAGCCAAAAGAATAAGTGAAAAACTAATTAAAGAAATCGTGCTCGCCGATTCCATTTTGAGGTACCAATATTTGTTACTGTAACTACTTGCGTAATTTAGTTATTAATAGTTTGATCCAAATTTTTAAATACACCATAATAATGACAGTCATCGGTTACGTCATTGATAAGCATATATTTTTGCTTATCAACGACGTTTTCGACGTTTCTTTCATTTTCTTTATTGTGACGATTCTAAGCCCTCTAATAAGTATGAAGGCAAAATTGAAATCATAATTCACATCGTGTAGTTATCACTTAAGAATAAGTCGTTAAAAGCGTATCATTAAGAAAGCAAATAGTAGGCAAGTCATTGTGAATTTAATCGCACACACAGGAGGGTGCATATGCCGTAGTTGTCACCCATAAATCACATTCTATTTGGGATAATTTCAAATAAAATTAGAAGCAATATTTATGTGTATTTCCAAAAACTGCCAAAACGGTACATTTGTATAAATATATTTTAACATAAATATTAAATTTGGATACACTTTGTAGAATAACCCCGTATAAAATTTAACTAAAGCAAATACGCTCCTAAGTTTTATGGAGTTTAAATGAACTTGTTTGTTTTGAAAGCGTTAACTTTTGATTATAATTTTAATGAAACTTTCTACTTTGAGAGCTTTAACTAAACTGTATAAGGTTTTTTAATCAACTTCTGCTGTCAGTTTCGACCACCGAGGGCCACTGTGGCCAGTTTCGTCTCCTTCGAGTAGTTCGAGCAGTGGTTCATATTAATACATTATAAATAAATCCCAACGGCAAATACAACAAATAAAACAAACAAACAGAAAAAAACACACGAGACTACTAGACTATATATAAATTGTGTTTTAAGTTCTATTGTGTGTAAAGTTACTAAGCTGAAAATCTAAACAACAATGGGAGGACAGCGAGGAAACCAAAATACAATGTGTTAAAAAATACAAAAGCTATGGATAGTTAAAATATAATAATAATAATAAAAAACACAAAGAAAGGATAAAGAAAAGAAACAAAAATAAAAATGAAAAGTGAAACTACAAATTTGGTGTGTATTTTATATGTAAGTCCTAACATGTTATGTTTTTGAAATTATATCATAGAAATAAATATTATTTCTTATATTATTAGTATGGGAGCACGCGCGTAAGTATATGCGTGTGTGTGCGTGTGTGCGTATATGCGTATGTGCGTGTGTGGTGCGTGTGTGCGCACGTGTGTGTGTGGTGTGTGTGTGTGTGTGTGTGTGTGTGTGTGTGTGTGTGTGTGTGTGCATGTATTTTAATAAATATGGTAATTATTAAAAATTATTAATTAACAATAGGTGTAATTTGTATTTAATGTTAAAGAGTTTTACTGTTTTTAGATTGGGTATATTGGTGGTGTTAAGTTATTGCAGCATTTCGTAGCGGTGTACTCGTACTTGAAACTACCTCGAAAAGCTGCACTGCGATATGTGAGATACGTTAGTCTATAGTATTAATGGTTTTGGCGCATTGCAATTTGTCGTATAAATAAATTGGGGACTTAAGTATCATCATCATCATCATCATTACAGCCCTTCACAAGTCCACTGCTGAACATAGGCCTCCCCCAAGGAATGCCCCAAAGCACGGTCCTGAGCCACCTGCATCCATCGACTTCCTGCATGTCTTACCAGGTCGTCACTCCATCTCGTGGGGGTTCGCCCTACACTTCGCCTACCGGTACGAGGCTGCCACTCAAAAACCTTGCTTCCCCATCGGTTGTCGGTTCTTCGAGCTATATGGCCGGCCCACTGCCACTTCAGCTTACTAATTCGTTGGGCTATGTCGGTTACACTGGTTCTACTGCGGATATACTCATTCCTAAGTTTATTACGCAGAGAAACTCCGAGCATAGCCCTCCCCATAGCTCGCTGAGCGACCTTGAGCTTCCTCATATGGCCAGTAGTGAAGGACCACGTCTCATTTCCGTACGTCATCACTGGTAACACGCACTGGTTGTACAATCTCGTTTTAAGGTTTTGAGGTATGTCTGACGAGAAGATGTGTCGTAGCTTCCCGAACGCTGCCCAGCCGAGTTGAATCCGTCGATTGACCTCTCGGTCGAAGTTGGACTTACCTAGTCGGACTATTTGTCCCAGGTAAACATACTCGTCAACAAGTTCGAGCTTAGTGCTCTCAACAACTACCGGCATAGGTGTGACATGGACATTAAACATAATCTTTGTTTTGTCCATGTTCATCTTAAGACCTATCCGTTGGGAGACACTATTGAGGTCATTGAGCATAGTGCTTAGGTCCTCCAGCGATTCTGCCATCGTAGCTCTACTGTACAAACACTTCAACACTTCGATATACCGACTGTCAACTTGGCACCGCTGAAAGGACTGAAGCACCGCCCAAATTTCGACGAAATCAAAGGCTTTCTCATAGTCCACATACGCCAGACATAGTGGCAAATAGTACTCTTCGGACTTCTGTAGACTTTGCCGAAGGGTATGTATGTGGTCTATGGTGCTAAAGCCCTTTCGGAAACCGGCTTGTTCGGGAGGCTGGAAGTCGTCAAGTCTGCGCGCGAGACGATTCGTAATGACTCTCGAAAACAGCACGTAGACGCGGCTCAGAAAGGAAATCGGTCTGTAGTTCTTCAAAGGAGCGTTGTCACCTTTCTTGAAAAACAAGACCACCGCACTTCTGCTCCACGCCTCCGGTGTAATGCGACCATGGAGGACGGAATTAAAGAGCTTCTGAAGGACTTCAAGTACCGGTTTTCCACCCGCTTTCAGAAGCTCCGCTGTAATTCCATCCTCGCCTGGCGCCTTGCCGTTTTTAAGGTGCTGGAGAGCCATTCTAATCTCGCTCAGACTGACGTCCGGGATACCATCGGAATAATGTCCGATAAGACTCGCTCTTGGATCGTTACTCACACTTGCGTACGGCTCCAACGATGACGTGCACAGCTGCCCATAGAACCTCTCAATCTCACTCAAAATCTCCGGTGCCCCGGAAACGATGCTGCCACATTCGGTCTTAAGCTTTGACAGTTGGCTCTTTCTGGCACACAGATCTCTGGCAAAGACTTTGTACCTTGGTTCCGCTCGATCGCTTCTGCAATACAAGCTGTATTGAAGTTGCGTAAGTCCCGCCACATGCATTTGGAGATATGTCTGTTCAGTTGCCTGTATGCTGTCAAATCTGAAGAAGAATGTAGCTTCATCTCCCGTCTAAAAGGCATGAGAGTAGGAGTGTGATCGGAGAGTTTTTGTGTTCTTCTGCGGCGGGTCTTACAGAACTTAGCTCCAACCGCATAGACAGTTTCCACGAGCTTGTCATTCATATCGTCCACTTCATTGCAGTCTTCTAGGCACTGAAAACGGTTTTGTAACTCGAGCTGAAAGGTTTCGGGACTTTGGAACAGAGCACAAGGGGGACGGAGCGTTGACTTCATTGGACGAGACCTCTCCAACTTAACGTTTAGGTTCAGTGTGCCTCTTACCATTCGGTGATCGCTACCAGTTTTCACCCTCGCGATCACGGAGACATCACTGAACAGTTGTCGTCATAATGAAGTCAATCTCATTTTTTGTCGAACCGTCGGGGCTCGACCAGGTCCACTTCCTGTGGGGCCGCTTCTGGAAGAAAGAGTTCATCATAAAGAGTCCCTCTTTCTCCATGAAGTCGGCCAGCTGCTGGCCCCTTGGGTTCCGTTGCCCTATTCCAAATTTCCCTACTTTCAGCTCACCGTTCTCTCTTGTGCCTAGTTTTGCATTGAAGTCTCCCATTAACACCGTATATTGGGTTTTGGAGGAATGCATGGCTCTAGAGATATCCTCATACATTTCCTCCACCTCCTCATCGGGGTGTGCCGAGGTTGGTGCGTAAACCTGTATGACCTTCAGCGAATACCGTTTGGTGATTCTGAGTATAAGGTACGGAACCTTCGTCGACACACTCCCGATATTTACAACGTTGTTAACGAGAGACTTGTGGACGATAAATCCGACACCTCCTTGGGACAGATGGTCGCCCTCCCGGTGATAGAGCAAGTTGCCGGATTCGAGGATTACCGTGTTCTCCCCCTCTCTTCGGACTTCGGATAATCCTATAATATGCCAGCGCAACTTGTCTATCTCTTCTTCCAGCTCCACGATCTTCTCGTCAGTCCTCAGTCAGTGACAACCGAACCTCCACCGGAGATTCTTAGCACCCCCTGCCCCGCCGTTACCATGGTCGCCACCGTAGCCAGGAATAGCGGGGCCACCGGGGACTTGGGGTCGCCTGTTTGTTGCTCTATTCATTGGGGGGGGGGGGGGGGGTATTTGCCATAGTTGCCACGCTTTGCGAGCGGGTTGGCAACCGCAGTTTTTTATTGTAATTTTGGCTATTATCAGGAAGATGCTGCTGCCCATATCCTGCCTGTTTCCCTTTGTCGCCTTTTACGACACCCACGGGAGGATATGGGGTAGTGAATATTCTTTACCGCCACTACACGGCACTTTACATGACTTTATTGACGCCACTACACACTTAAGTATGATAATACCAAACAGCAGTGACGCATAGTGAAGTTGCCTACGATATTTCATTTTTAAAGTATTAGCATCGTTTATATAGGGTTTGACATATGTGCGTGACGGTACGTGATAACAGTATCTAACACATATATTCTGGACGCGCTGTATGAGATTCAGTGAGCATACCAAGAATCTAGGGCCTATCACAGAGTCTGCATAGCTTAATTTTGATAGAACTAATGTTTTGCAAAGTTTAGTACGGAGATCAGATCCTATATAATCTCTTATGTATAGAACATGACTTTGAGCCTTTTTTTTTTGCGGATGGAAAATCATCTAATGACGCCTTTCGCTGTGGGTGGAGCGAAAGGGAGTGTCAGACTTTTACTGACTAAAAACCATCCGTGTTCCTTCAGTGCCCTTACGTTCCGGAGCCGCGGTATCTCTTTCGAACAACCCGCAGCCCCGGCAGGCGTCGGCCCTTGCGGGCCCCTTCACGCTGCTGACAGCTCTTTGAGGCGCGCGTGGAACAAAACGCGCCGTCGACACGGCCTGTCGTCGTTAGACGGACGGACGGCGAGCTACCCATTGCTCGCCGTCCACAGGCCCGCGCCTACGGTGGCCGGGGGCCACGACGTAGCCCCCGACGCCCGGGGCGTCTCCCGCGGCGGCCGGGAAGGAAAGCTGCTGCTCTTTTCTTCTCCCGCTCCGCCACCTCCTTCGCTAGCATCACTGCTTCGCAGAAGGTGGTGACGGCATCCCATTCCGTCTCGCTCCGGACCATGGCTTCGACCAGGGCCGGACGCGAGAGGTCGCCGCCGCCTATCGCCGCTACGAGGACACGGCGGTGCTCAGCCCAAGCAGGGCACACCTCCACGGTGTGCTCCACCATGTCCTCCGGTCGTGCCGTGGTCGTCCACCATGTCGCCGGTTCCACTCACCGTTGCGACCGGGGTAGATGACGGCCCTGTCCGTCAGATAGTCCCCGACTATACGACGGAGATAGGTCGGCACCCGGTGATACGCAAGATCCGGCCCCGTCCCCGCAAGGTGCTCGGCGAGGCGGTTTGCAATTACTCTTTCAAAGAGCTTGCCCACCTCGTCGAGCAGCACCACGGGCCGGTATGCGGACGGAGAGTCCGCAGGGCGCCTCGGCTTCCGAATGAGGACCAGCTTCCCCGTCTTCCAACGAAGCGGGAATTGGCCTCTCTCCAAGCATGCGCTTAGGAGCCCCTCCAGTCGGGGCCCGAGAGCCTCCGAGGCCAGGACCCAGGCTTTGCCAGGCAAGCCATCGGGTCCTGGGGCGGTATTCCTGGCCTTGAGCCTACGTACCGCCACTCTCAGGTCTACCCCGGTCCCTTCCGGGATGACCTCGTCGTCGTCCTGATGGTCCGCTTCCGGCACCGCAGGTGGCGGAGCCATAGGCAGGGGCGGATGTTCCCCTCGCGCAGGGAACAGAGCGCTCACCACGTCCTCCACGGAGACTCTGCATCAGCGGGGGGGCCCAGGTGCGGAGTTTATCCCGCACCATCTTGTAAGGGCGCCCCCACGGATCTCTATCGAGAGTCTCCAGCATCTCCTCACGGGCCCGATCCCGGGCCCGCAGGACAGCCTCCCGGAGGGCGGTCTTCGCCGCTCTGTATCCGTCGTACAGCTCCGCCTCAATGGCTGCCGCATTCTTTGAGCCTGAAAAAGCAGTTTCGTACTTCGCTTAAAACATGATTTTCACTTAAGCTCTCATCCATTAGTACACGCGCCTCTGATACTCTTTCAAATCGTTCTCCATTTATTACATTAGTATCATTTGCCACAATTTTTGTAATTTCTTTATCGGACCCCATTATCAAGTATTTTGTTTTCTGTAGATTTATGATAAGGGTGTTATTACATGACCAATTATAAATGTGCTGTAAATGTTCATTGTTATTACATGACCAATTATTAATGCACTGTAAATCTTCACTTAGCTTATCTATGGCTGCTTTTGTGTCTGATGATTTGAAAGAGAAGTATAATTGCAAGTCCTCAGCGTACATATGATATTTACAAATTTTATTATGCTTTACCATATCCGCAGTGTATTATATAAAAAGTAATGGCCCTATTATAGACCACTGAGCTAGTCCTCTTCGTATTGTTCTGCTTATTGAAACCTTTTTTACACCGTTGTTATCTTGTTCTAAAACTGCACACTAGGACCAGCTTTGTAAATAACTGCTAAACCATTTTACTGCATTTACGCTAAGCCCATAGTAGAATAACTTTAAGAGTAATAAAGGGATGTTTATGCAGTCAAATGCACAGGTATAGTAGAGAAGAACAAGGATAGTTTCTTTCCCCAAATCTTGTGCCGTAAGAATATGCATAAGGGCAGTGGTAGTACGTCTTTGTTTTTGATAATCCGACTGAATTATAGGCAATATATTATTAGATTCTTTATAATGTTTTAGCTTACAGGCAATTTCTTTGAAAATTTTAGAAATGTTCGATCATGTACTTATTAGTATTAGGTCCTTAAATTCAACGGGGTTTTCCTTTTTCGGTATGGGCTTTACTAATGCTTGCTGCTACAAAACGAGTATTATGTTAGAATTAAAAGAAGTATCGAGTTCAAGCGTGTGTGGAAGCGTTAACAGAAACATTTCAAGTGATATCTAGTCGATTGCTATTGGGTTTAATTACAATATTTTTATTACTTTAGACAGTTTAAATTCAGTTACCTCCAGAAATTCAAACGATGGTGATATTGAGTGAAATCGATGAAATTCATAGCAAGTAATGCTGCAGCAATGAAACGCTGCTTTTACCAGGAACCTTTAAAAAGAAGTCATTGATTTTTTCAGGATCACAGAGGTTTAGCTGAAACGACATGTCCATTTTGAAATAAACACTAGGTTTTTAGACATGTGCGTTTATATAATATTGAAAATAAGCCCGTTTTTCTGTGAGTAACACTGTATTATTAACTTTTTTAAGATCCTTATCTTAGTTTATGTGTGACCAAGCCGGTTGTACGGGCTTGGAGTTGTGCCACATTACGATTTTTCATAATCTGTCTAACGTTATAAGTCACCCAAGGATGCTGCTTTATTTGACACTTACAGGTTTTAGAGAAGCATATTGATTAATGACACATAATAATTATGCTTTGAACTATCAGATCATATCAATCACGTTAGGTAATTTTTGGATTCTTTCCCAATCCACAGCTACTTATGTCAATATGTCATTCCGGAAGCGATCTCGATCAATATCCTTTAGAGATCTGTGTGTAAATTTTCTGGAGAACAAGCGATTTTTCGGAGTATTGAGTTGATATGAGATGAAGGAATGGCTACTTAATTATTTTATATAACTTACTCGGATTTGGGTAATAGCAGCATCTCTGCAAACCAAATCTAAGAGAGTCTCACTATGATCAGTGGAATGTGTAGACTCATTCATATATTATGTTAAGTTCTTAATTTGTTTCTAAATCAGAAATTTCAGAAATTTGAAATCTTCGAGTAGCATCGTCAAGTTGTTCCGAGATAGAGATTCAGTAAGAGAATCTATAAAGATTTGCAAAGTAAGCCATATGCAGTTCTGATAAGTACTGACAAACCATTTACACTTATAATGGAACAGAATAGACTCATTTTTATTCAATATAGATTACAGTACATAATACTTATTGAAAGTCATTTTGATTCTTACATAATGAAATATATAGACTTAACCACATTTGCTCGACTAATTGAGAAAACTGGTGAGAGAAAATACGTTCTCTTAGACCCTTACGTATGTAAAATCCAACACATCCCCCAAGAACGCACATCGAGGCCGGTCGAAGTTTGTACATCAACTTGTATCCAGATACCACTGGGTCACGCCCTTCCTCTCCTTATCTTAACCAAGTTTCATTAATAGCCATAATATCTACTGTATGGTCCGACATTGCTGCAATAAATGCTTCATGTCTTATTCCTAATGAACCTGTAATGAGAAGTCCCAGAACGGACAAAAGAAATAGGCGAAACAATCAAAGTGAATTTAGTCACATTTCCTTGGTAAGGTGCAACATATTGGTGGTTACGCGTGTGCCTAGTATGCCTAAATGACGTCCAAGCCGAAAATTCAAATATTTGGGGAGATTAAGATTCAAAGGATGTGGATCTACCTCTGAACGTTATGTCAGGAAGATTATCGGCTGAAGGTTTGATTATGCTGTTATAGGTTACTAAAAGTAAGTCTGTTAGTTACCAAGATTGTTGAGTTAAGAGATTTTTATTCTTAAGGCCATTGATTTATAAGATTTTAGATTCCTAAAAGCTATTTTTTTAAGATTTGAGGCTTAAGGCTGGTGATTTCCTAAGGTTGTTGGTAGAAACATATATTCTAATAATATATATTCTATGTAAGTTATTGACAAATAGTTGTTGTTTTTCTTAGTAGTCGATCTTTAGAAAAGTGTTTGTGCCATATTATTTAGAATATCTTTGTTAGTTTTTTGACATAAAGGAATCATTTTTGTATTAATAGTACACTTAGTCACTTTAATTAATAATTTAAAATAAACAAATACCAAAAACATTGTTATTTGAAATAAAAATCATCTAATTATGACTTGGTTTTATTAAGATTTTTTTCGCTAAACGGTCCCAGTTTAAAAAAAAACAACAAATTTTTTCCCTAAATAGTCTTGGTTTCATATGGAACCACCTCCTACAGCCAATCCAGAAAAAACTAGCTTGTGAATATTACACTAATTCCAGGCCCTATACACCTCTAAGCCTATCCCGATTCCAAAAGTTCAAATTCTACAAAAAAAATCTACCCTATAAAGGGTTAAGTCACTATATCATTAACACAACACTAATTATTTTAGTATACGCTGCACACAAATACCAAAACGCAACTGTTCTGTGTTTTTGAATAGGTGAAGATACAACAGCTGTTAATGGTAAATGTGGAGAAATCAATACTTTAAACAAGTAATTATAACTTCGTTAAATACAAACAACTGTACTGTTCGCAGTATAATAACAATCACACTTTATAATAAACTTAAACAATTTAAAACCCAAATTTTAGGCTAGTACTTGGAACCTAGTAAAATGTTTATGTGTTCTTTACAAAACAACATAACTTTTTCGGGATTATGTTTCAGGAAACATAAAAAACTCGTGCTAATGCAAAATAATACTTTCACAAATACTACAATTTAATATCCCTTGATCATTCTTCCAAAAACACGAAAATTAAGAACTGCACTTCTGTTGATTTTGCAAAAAATACCAGTTTAGTTGTTTTTGCAATAAAATAATATAGATAAGCTGTTATTGCAAAAAAGTAGTTAATTAATATTATGTTAAAACTATTGTAAACCTGATATATGCTTGGTAATAAGTTAGTGACTAAGAAAATAATAATATTAGAAAACTCTCATTGTAACCTATGCTGTTAGTATTCCGAAATAAAATTATTATGACGTAAAAATAAAATACAACATAAAGCAATATTCATGTTTATTTTTTAAATGTAATGTTATACAAAATAAATTATTCTTCTCCGCTACTATTGTTTTCATTATCTATTTCAACATAGCTTGAGTTTTCAGTTTCTTTAACAGGTTCACTTGCTGCTATAATTTCTTCATGGAAAGCTATTTTAGAAGGATCACTAAGAAAACTTTTTAATTTAGCAGCCTTGTGTGACTTTAACGGTATTTTATTTTTGTACAGTGATTCGAATGTAGCTTCACTGGGAAGCTCACATTTTGTACAAATTTGGATTCTTGTCCAACTTCCAATGAAGTTGTACTTAACAAAAGTTCATTACTTTACAAACGGATTTTCTTTTTTAATTTTTAGCATTCGCACTTCTTTTATTTTCATGGCAGTTTTGCCTTCCTTTAAAAATAATGGTTCCAAAAAGTTTTTCACATCATAAAACATATCGTGTTTTATTTTTTATCATTCTATGACGCACGCACAGACCACAACAACGAACAATGAAATGTTTTTTTTTTACAAAAACTGCTAAACTACATTCACATACGTTGTTTTTGCAAAAATGAGAAAAGTCAAGTAGTTTTTGCCAAACTTGTCGTTTTTTAGATGGCTTTATCTTGTAAAATAGTTTTTTTGTAAAAATGGAATTAATTGTAACATTCCATTTTTTTAAGGAATCCAGTGTTGCCAAAATTAAGAAATCACCAAAATTGTTAGTTATGTAGTTTTTGTAAAAAAAAACCCTTCAATTACTAATATCATTAGTAGTGATCAATATAAAAAGTAATGGGCCAAGAATGCAGCCGTTTAGTAAAGCTGAGCTAATGAAAACATAGTCAGAATTAAATTCATTAATTTTAACTTTTTATTAACAATTAACATTGTAAAGCTAAACCACATCAGTAAGCTTACTTATCCTTATTCCGTTGAAATCTAGTTTACCTAACAAGACATTGGTTTACAGCGTTAAAGACTTTTTAAAAATCCATAGAAATAACATACACTTAGATCCATACCATTCATCGGCGGACTAGCACAGGCTAGCAATGAAATCACCACAAATATAATGACAAATTAAAAATTAAAAACACACCTGTGCTATCAAAGAATGTGTATTTTAACAATACATATAATAATTTTACTTACCTACTCTTATTATTTTTAATAATATAAAGAGTAAGAAAGTTTTTTTATTTTATTATAATCGTAAAGAACCTTGAACGTAATTAAGATAAAACAATTTCGATTATTAATGCAATTAAATCTCGCCATGCTGGCGATGCTCAAAATCGGGATTGATTTGGCGTTTGCCTTTAATATGTTAAATATAATCTTAAATATACCTTTATTTTCCTCGTTTACAAATGTTGTTAGTATTTTGTTTCAAGTTTGTAGCTTCAATATCGCCTGCAGTTTATATTTAAACAAACCGTCCGTCTGGGCCAGTACCACCCTCTTACCTCTTACCTATTTCTGCCGCCAAATCTGATCTGTGTTCCAGTTCAAAAGGTATAGAGAACCTGTATAATTACAGGTTGTAAGGTATTCAATCTTAATCCTTAGAAGTAACAACGCATCTGTAAACTGTAGCCTTCTTTGTTTAAAGTTGGTTCTCTCTATAGACTGCAGGATTCATATACCATCAGGTAAACTGTACGTTCGTTATCGCTTCAATTTCATAAAAAGCAAATTTATAAAGTGCCATCCAGCGGCCGTTATGATAAACATCTATTTAATGTGTTCGCGCGAGATAAATCTTTTTGTTTGGTTTGACGTCTCCTGGCGCAGTGGCTTAACAATAAGTTGCCGCGCTATAGGCTGCTGCGCTGGTTCGAATTCCGCACGGAATAAGTATTTGTATGACTTACAAATAATTGTTCCGGGTTTGGATGTTTGTCCTTGTACAATCTATGTTTGTAAACTGCTTCTGCTTCCCAGGATTTTACCAATTGTTACGCAAGTTTATTGTCCAAAGTTCACCACACGCCACGTCCACAATTTAGTTTTTGGTTCCTATGATCATTATAATACAGTCCACTTAATTAATTATTATAGTTCCTCCCCGCTCCGGCTCACTACACCATTATAAATTTTAGTACCTTTCGAGCCGGGGGATCATAACTGTTGGTCATAATTTTAAATCGTAATTGTAGAAACCGCTGAACAAATATATCTTTTACTGTTTATTCATTGTAAAGTGATATTTTCTATCTAGAGCTCTTTGGTTGACGCCTATTACCGAATCAATGTATTTTATATAAATTTACATTATTTCATAGCACAACAAATCAGCATTATTATGACATTAAAAGTATACCATTGTGATAGTAATAATTTGTTAAGACAGACGACTGTTGTCAGTCTTAATACCGTGGCCTTAATTCTGATTAAACCTTGTAGAATTAGAACTTAACATTCAAGGCAAAGGAATTTTTATTACTTGAAACTTGATTATTTTATTATTATAACATTTCTTTCTCTCTATGAATTGTTAGCGTTTCACTGTGATATATATTATATTTCACAGTTTCCGCTTCTATTTCCAGTCATATCAATTTTTTTCAAGGAATTACATAACTTCTTATTTTTAAATCCGGTGGCCTGTGTTGTTCTGTGATAAATTACAAGTAATGGCCGTAATGACGACACGTCAATACGGCCGTAATGGCCGTATTGACGTGTTGTCTTTATAAAGTTATAAAATGCAATTGACTGTTTCGTTGGTCGAATGCTTGTAGTACTGTGACTGCTGATCATGAGGTCTTGGGTTCGAATCCCAAGTCGGGCCAAAAAACATCAATTATTGAATTTTTCCATGAAGAAATTCTAACAAGTTTTACTGCCGCATTTGGAAATAAGTTGTCATATAGTAGATAATGATAATCGCTTTGCTGGCGTTACTCTCCGTCGCTGGTCTTCGTATTTTACATAAGATCTTCGTTGCATTCTCATATTGGATTTCAATAACACCTACAGTGTTATCCAATAGATAGCCAAAAAGTCGGATAAATTGAATCTGGAAGTAATTCAAAGCTCTATAGTTTTTTTTTTTGTTAATTCATATCTGGTAAAACTCTTAAAAATAAAAACGCTATGTTTAATACTGAACCCAAAAATACATTCACTACTACTCTTAATTTTAAGTTTTGAGAATAACTTGTGCAGAAGTATTGTTGCAATCTCCTTAATGCTGCCTAGTCGACTTAGATCCGTCGACTGACCTCTAGGTAGAATTTGGATCGCGCAGCTTCCAACATCTTTATTTATTCCATCTTCTTAGGGTTGACTGGTTGAGAATGCCATAGAGCATTCCGTTCGCCCTTTGTAACCCCTAGTTGAAGGTGTGTTGCAGTAAAGGATAAATAAATAAAAATAAAATATCACCAGTCTAATAATTGATATTAATATAATATATCTCTGCTTTAAATGGAATTATTTATATTTTACCTTGCCTACAATATGTCTAGTGTATTTTAACATTATTTGTCAAAAGCCTAAGCCGGCTATGGTCTGTCACAACAAACATGAGCTTTGCTCTGAGTAAGCTTTGTAAGCTTGGACTTTACATCTCAAGGAAACAGGGCTGGACTACAATGTGTATTGCTGTTAGAGAAAATAACTTCTAACTATATGCTTCATTAGGTATATAATTAATTTCAAGAGACAAAGAAAATCATTTAGAAAATACTACAAAATCTACTTATGCCAAGATCTAATAAAAAATAATAATTTTTCTTTTAATTAATAAAAGTAATATTGAATGGATGACATTGATGTAAATTAAAATGTATTGCTACGGCAGTTATACTCAATCTTTGTATTTTTTATACAAAATAATCCGATCATAGCAGATAATTCAGATCGCATTCCAGTTTTGACCTAAACAAACACACAAGACAACCTTAAATTATACATATTATATAATTATCAAAATAGTTCATAAAATATATTTTAATTTAGACGCCTTTTTGACGTCAAATTAGGAACAGGATTCGCAATTCATTTATTTACATTTTTTATGTTTAATCGGTCGTTTTTGTTTATGAACCGAATTTATGTTTTTTTTTATTAAATTATTAATACTTCTGGACTAATCCCATATAAATAATAAGAAAGAAAATCACTCCTAAGGATGTTAAAATAGGGGTTCAGTTAGAACACCAACTACTTCTATTAACACTACACTAGCAATGTCACACCATCGTCGATACGACACGTGTCGATATGACACGTTCTAAACGAGTCATAGTCAGGTGAAATCACGGAGCAAATACAAAGAGGAGACGGTCTAAGCAACTGCGCACTGTGATTCTAACTAGGTCCTGACGTCCAGAATTTTTAATCGCCAAAATATCATTTTTATAGTTTTTATAATCATTTTGTGAACAGGCCGCAAACTATCGTCAAGGTAGTTAAACCACATTGCAACATGGATATGGAAAGATGCGAGTAGTTTTACTATTTATCGGTAGATGGAAAATAGTTAAATGGCCGGGGCTTAACACCCCCTCCACCTGCAAATTGTCACGCATTGTTACATAGTGAAGATTTCAATTACAACGCCTCCTCTTTGTATTTCCTCCGTGGATGAAATAGAATCTGCAGTGGCTGACCGCTATGCAGTGGGATTAGTGGTGACGGAGATAGTGCGATAAGAAGGGCGAGAGGTGCTCTTTGAACTAAGTAAGATTTTACGACGCGGATCTTTGCTTATTAAATTTTAACATCCTTAACATAATTGATTTCCGCAATTTAACGCCTGATTCTATTAAATATCTGAAAGAGGGTCTGGCTTTCGGGTCTGAATGTCTTACGATTGTCTGATTACGCAATACTGAAATCAAGCTCTGGCGTTATCGCTAAAAGCGTGAGTCAGTAGGTTGGTGTATAAAATGGGTGCCATTGTGTTGGTTTACATCCTTGTGTCACTGTAATATGATTTGAGTAGTTTATATTTCGAAGTCCGTAGTAGCTCAGATGGTTAGCGCTATCTGTAAGCTTCACATTACTCGAGGAACCCGGGTTCGATCCCCGCCGGCACCAATGAAATTGGTAATTGCAATTTTAAGTGCTGATTTACCACGTGCTAGGCGGTGAAGGAATAGATCGTGAGGAAACCTGCATGTCTGAGAAATAAGAAAAAATATATTTTGAAGACATGTGAAGTTCGCCAACACGCATTAGGGCAGCGTGGCGGATATTCCCTTTCCCTAAAACCCTCTCAGAAATGAAAGGAGGCCTGTGCCCAGCAGTGGGACGTAAATAGGCTTCGACTTTACTTTATATCTCGAAGTAATATTCGTAGTATGTTGCCGTGAAAAATTTAGGTAGAAGGACAACATTTTCACTCTGTTAATAATAAGCAACAAGAAGATGGAACACGTGGATTAGTCTGTTAAAACTTTAAAATTTTCTTTTTATTAAAGGCGTAATAAGTCTAAATTATCGCGAACTAGTACATTCATTTCTTTTGTCGTTTTATAACTAATTTAGGTTGCGTTTGAACGAATTCCTTTTTATTTAATATATGAATAGGTAGGTTACACAATAGCTTATTACTCTTATTTAAATGGCAATATTAAGGAAAATTTTTAAAGAAAATATTCGTTCAATTTTAAAATCCCTTTTACATTAAAGCAAAGCGTAAGAAAATAATAATTTATTTGGACTTCTTTGTCAAAAAAAGAATAAGGTATTTCAAACTACGATTTTTTTCATGGTTTAGAGACTCTTTGAAAATAGAGTTATGTCAAATCAAAATAAATAAATCAAATCTTGTCTTAAGAAAGAGAGACGATTCCATTTAGTATATAAATAATATATATTTTTTAAATTTTGTACATAGTTTGTATGTTGTTCATGCTTTTCTTTTGTTCATGTATTGTATTGTATGTAAATATCTTTTTCTTTCGCTAAAGCAAACCAAACGGCTTTTTTCAAAGCCACCAAAGGTATGCAACTGCTGATGTGTTATACAATCTATCTAGCAGTAATATGCTTTCTGTGTGCTTTGTTAAACACGTCCTCGACAGCACAGAATATGAAACCGAAGATTTGAGATAGATCAATATTGGTGTATTTTTATAAAACTGCTAAAAACAACAAAACCATATCTTGGGCTTGCCCTAGTTTGGAGCCCTTGTTACGCCACTGCTGATTAGGGAAATATTTGCCATAGTTGCCACACTTTGAAGACGCTTGCGAAAAAGGTGGTAGAACTCCTCTGTCTTAATTATTTCTGTCACCAAGCCGCACTGACGCATTGCATTGCATCTTAGCCCATAGATGTAAAAACGCATCTTTAGTACTACAGTTTTATAAAAAAAAAAACATAAGATTAATTTTTTCCAATATTTTAATAATGTCTGGTACGGAAGCGTACATAAAGAGGATTAGAAGTACGTAAAACAATATCAGCCTTAAAGATTAAATCTTCAGGCTTAGTTACAGGTTCCAACCGAAATCTTCTGATTAGTCCTGACATCACTGTTTTCATCTCCAACATTGCAAATTTTTGACCTGCGTTATAAAATATTCGATTACATATACACATTGAAATTTAAAATATTTATAATCTTTAACATTTTATTAGCTCGTAAAAGGCATTAGTACTTAGACAATAGAATAACTTTTCATTGTTATCTAACATGATTTGCTAATTTGTAGCTGTAAAGGACAGTACAAGACAGGTACAGTAGCTGGCTGCTCATTATTAACTCTGTGCTGCTACTGAGACAGAAAAACCCAATCACTGATTTTGGCCCGACCGAGGATTCGTACCTGGGGGAACCACATGATTAGTGGTTGCACTTACTTGACTTGACTACTTTTAAGTGTTCGTGATGATGAAACTTGCCGTAACAGCTACATAACAACCAACAGCATTTCTGTAGAATAGCCTCGCGAGCCGAAACACCGTCCACATCCAACGAACAGCGCACATGAGACACCTCCCGTTTACCGACAACCGACGGCTCGACCCCGGGGCACGTTCAGTCGAGGCAACGTGCGCTCAAATGACCCCGAGGCACGTCCACACAAACCGAGCATTTGGATCACGAGCCTGGCACGCGGGCCCGTGCGCCTGGTGTGGACACGCCTAATTACTCACTCTTTGGAGTTGTGTAACTGCTATAACTACTTGTGCTTATTTTTTTTTATTTACAGAATATACATCACTATTTTTTTAAATAAAACTATTTTTGTTTTTGTTCACATAAGTACATTAAATTTTTATTAACATACTGAGAGCCTAAAGTTAATATATTTATTTACTTGAATTTTTCTTTAAGAAATTCCTTCGGACCTAAGTTATAAATTGATCTCTTCCACAAAACTAAAATAGTTCCAATGTCAGTCGTATTACCCATAGCAATATATGACATTATGCTATGGAAATTATTAAAATAAACTAAAAAACTAAAGACATTTGTTCTCAACGCCTAGGCAGTCTTGAAGGTTCGGACCTGTCCATCCTTTAGCTACACGTGGACAACGACGACCATCTGCGCGTCCACATGTGCCGCTTTAGGTCCCACAGCGGTAATGCCGAAACAGAACGATTCATCGACCACGTATAAATGGCTACAGATTCCTTGCTACTACAAATAACGTCCACAGAGATCGTGATCCTTGCCGACTTTAACACCCACCACGCTGAATGGCTCAGACCATGTTTAACCGATCGTGCGGGAAGATCTGTTTATGACTTTGCCTTTGCATATGATCTGACACAACTGGTTACTTCGCCTACGTGGATTCCAGATGTAGAGGATCATTCACCTTCCCTGTTGGACTTTCTGCTAACCTCTCATCCGGACGGATATCAGGTTTCTGTCGATGCCCCGCTCGGCTCTTCAGGCCATTGTCTGATCAAAAGTGTGGTGCCACTCACGCTCTCATCGTGGTTGCGTTCTGCAAGTTGCTGCCGTGTTTGGCATTACAGGTCGGCGAATTGGGACGGAATGCGGTCTTCTATGCATGCTATCCATGGAGGCGGGTTTTCTTGTCGCCGCACGATCCCAGTGCTGTTGCTGACTTTTTCACTGATGTGGTGCTACAGGGAATGGAAATATTTATTCCATCATCTGTGGTACCCATCGGAGGCAGCTCTCAACCTTGGTTTGGACCCTTCTGTAAAACTGCATCACGCAGTAAGCAGAAGTATTATCAGGCCTGCGCTAAGGCTTCGGAGTTTTGGGATGTAAACACCAGCATGCTTAAAAAGAAGTATAACTTCGCCTCCAGGTCTTTCAAAAGAGTTATTGCCAAGGCAAAGTCAGAGCACATAGGCAGAATTGGCGAGAAACTAGTTCGCTTTCCTTCGGGAACCCGTGCATTCCGGTCTCTCGCCAAGGCTGTCTAAGAGAATTTCTGTAAGCCATCACTACCATCTCTGCACAGAGAGGACGACTCACTGGCCCACGCCGCTAAAGAGAAAGCCGACCTTTTAAGCTTCCTTTTTGCATCCAACTCGACTTTTGATGACGGAAGGAACACACCGTCGACCATCCCGCGGTGTGAATGCTCCATGCCGGATGTGCGGTTCTCACAGCGCTCGGTTAGCAAAGCACTCCTCTGCCAGGATATCCACAATCTGTGCTTAGGACGTGTGCTTTGGAGTTAGCACCGGTTCTAACACGTCTTTTGCGGTACTCCTACTCCCGAGGCGTAGTCCCGAAATTATGGAAGATAGCTTGTATCCACCCGATCCCAAAAAAGGCGACCGCTCAGACCTGTCTAACTACAGGCCTATCGCCATCACCTCCTTGTTCTCCAAAATAATGGAAGCTATTATAAAATGCCAGCTCATGCAGTACCTTGAGGATCACTAGCTGATTAGTGACCGCCATAGATGGGCGGAGGCAGTATAGTCCAAAGAGGAGGCATTGGCTGTTAGTTTGGACACTACAAAGGCCTTCGATCAAATGTGGCACAAAGCGCTTCTTTCAAAAATCCCTTCCTTTGGTCTTCCCGAGACATTGTGCAATTGAATCACCAGCTTACTTGCAGATCGGAGCATCAAGGCCGCTGTAGACGGTGCATGATCCGGCTGCAAGCCTATTAACAAGGCTGCGTGCTATCACCAACGCTGTTTCTTCTGCAATGATATGTTGCAAACAGGTAATATTCATTGCTATGCGATTGACAGCACTGGTGATGCTCTATAAACCACCCGTGCCAAAATTTCTCGGGAAAACTTCGCCGAGTACCGGAACAAACTTGTGTCTGAAGTCGAGTCTTTGCTGAACAAAGTCTCGAATTGGGGGTGACTAAATATAGTTCTCGTCTCGCGCGCAGACTTGACGACTTCCAGCCTCCCGAACAAGCCGGTTTCCGAAAGGGCTTTAGCACCATAGACCACATACATACCCTACGGCAAATTGTACAGAAGTCCGAGGAGTACAATTTGCCACTATGTCTGGCGTATGTGGACTATGAGAAAGCCTTTGATTCCGTCGAAATTTGGGCGGTGCTGCAGTCCCTTCAGCGGTGCCAAGTTGACTCTCGGTATATCGAAGTGTTGAAGTGCTTGTACAGTAGGGCTACGATGGCTATCCGAGTACAGAACCAGAGTACGAAACCTATCCAATTGCAGAGAGGTGTAAGACAGGGTGACGTCATATCCCCGAAACTCTTCACCGCTGCATTGGAAGACGTTTTCAAGCTTCTGGGCTGGAAAGGATACGGTATCAACATCAATGGCGAGTACATCACTCACCTTCGATTTGCCGACGATATAGTCCTTATGGCAGAATCGCTGGAGGACCTAAGCACTATGCTCAATGACCTCAATAGTGTTTCCCAACGGATAGGTCTTAAGATGAACATGGACAAAACAAAAATCATGTTTAATGTCCATGTCACACCTATGCCGGTAGTTGTTGGGAACACTAAGCTCGAAGTTGTTGACGAGTATGTTTACCTGGGACAAATAGTCCGACTAGGTAAGTCCAACTTCGACCGAGAGGTCAATCGACGGATTCAACTCGGCTGGGCAGCGTTCGGGAAGCTACGACACATCTTCTCGTCAGACATACCTCAAAACCTTAAAACGAAATTGTACAACCAGTGCGTGTTGCCAGTGATGACTTACGGAACTGAGACGTGGTCCTTCACTGCTGGCCGTATGAGGAAGCTCAAGGTCGCTCAGCGAGCTATGGAGAGGGCTATGTTCGGAGTTTCTCTGCGTGATAAACTCAGAAATGAGGATATCCGCAGTAGAACCAGAGTGACCGACATAGCCCAACGGATTAGTAAGCTGAAGTGGCAATGGGCCGGCCATATAGCTCGAAGAACCGACAACCGATGGGGAAGAAAGGTTCTCGAGTGGCAGCCTCGTTCCGGCAAGCGAAGTGTAGGGCGTCCCCCCACTAGATGGAGTGACGACCTGGTAAGATATGCAGGAAGTCGATGGATGCAGGTGGCTCAGGACCGTGCTTTGTGGCATTCTTTGGGGGAGGCCTATGTTCAGCAGTGGACTTGTGAAGGGCTGTAATGATGATGATGATGATGAAATATAGTTCAGTTTAATCCTCAGAAGACACAAGTTTGCGGGTTTACCGCTAAAAAGAACCCCTTTGTCGTATCTCCTTAGTTTCAAGGCACTCCCTTTCTTGCCTGAGCCGGTATCGAGTCTTTACTAGAGTAAATCTAGTTCAGTTTAATCCTCAGAAGACACAAGTTTGCGCGTTTACCGCTAAAAAGAACCCCTTTGTCGTATTTGCTCAGTTTCAAGGTACTCCCCTTGTTTTCTCAACCAGTATCGGAATCCTCGGCGTTGACATATCTAATAGTGTGCAGTTTCGTGGTCACTTAGAAGAGAAGGCCAAATTGGCTTCTTAAAAGCTTGGCGTGCTCAGCAGAGCGGTTCAGTATTTCATGGCGGCACAACGCCTGCAACTTTACAAGGCGCAGGTTCGGTCTCACATGGAATACCGTTCCCATCTCTGGGCTGGGGCTCCCCAGTGCCAAATACTTCCACTTGACCGCATCCATAGCAGAGCGGCTTAAATCGTCGACGACCGAGTCCTTCCCGATCGGCTCGATTCATTGGCGCTGCGAAGAGATGTTGCATCCCTTTGTATTTTATTTTGCATTTACTACGGGGAGTGCTCTAAGGAATTGTTCGGATTAATCCCAGGTGCCAAATTTCAGGAACGCACATTGCGGCAGACCCCCATACTATCCACACCATCTAGACGATTGGTGGTCCACCACTGTGAATTTAGAAGAGGTTTTCTTCCTCGCACAACTTCGTTGTGGAATAGGTTACCACCAGTGATTTTTCAGGACCGATACAACTTAGGGACCTTCAAGAAAAGAGCCAACTCCTTTTAAGAAGGCCGGCAACGCATCTGCAATTCCCCTGGTTCCCCTGGTGTTGCAGTTGTTCATGGGCGGCGGTAGTCACTTACCATCAGGTGATCCGCGTTCTCGTTTGCCCCCTCTCCTATAAAAAAGTATAACTTCAGGTCAATCTATCAAGTTTGGAGATAAGGTCTCGTCATAACTAATAAAACGAAGCCAAACACGGCATACCTAGTTCTGCTCTTCGAGGAGTTCCAGCAGCATTCACCGAAGTACACCTTCAGGTCCCTTTATCAAGTTCGGAGGTAAAGTCTCATTAAAACTAACAAAACGAGGCCAAACTCAGTACAGCGAGTTCTACTCTTCGAGGCGTTCCAGTAGAATTTACCAAAGTACACCTTCAGGACACTCTAACAAATCTGAGCGTAAGGTCTCATCATAACTAACAAAATTAGGTCGAACACGGCACATTTAGTTCTACTCTTCGAAGAGTTCCAGTAGAATTCAGAGAAGTACACTTCAAGCCACTCTATCAAGTCCGGAGGCTAGGTCTCATCATAAATAACAAAACGAAGCCAAACATGGCACAACTATTGTAGTTCTACTCTTCAAGGAGATCCAATAGCATTCACCGAAGTACACCTTCAGGTCACTACATAAAGTCTAAGACGTATACACCGATAATTTCGGGATTTCTCAGCCGAAAATAATTAATTATAACTAAGCAAAACACAATATAAACTGCCAATACATTCCATGGATTCCCACATGATATATGAAGAGATTAAAAATAGATTTAGTTGGAAAATTGATATTTTTAAAGATATCGTGTTTATCCCTCCATAAGAACTTGATAAATGTACACTATAAGCGACTAAAACCACTTTTATTATGTAAAATTAGCAATTAATCGATTTAAAAAAAATTACTAAGTTCATCAATCATTTATCTGTCTGACAATGCGGTAGAGTCATGCTGCAGCTATATTATTAGTATAGTTGTAGCACGAATCGGTCAGCTCGACCAGGAAAGAACCACGCTCTCGCAGAATACCAGCGTAAAATAGCAGCTTAACACTGTTGTGTTTCGTATGGTGAGTATAGAGAACCGGAGACCCTTATTACTAGAAAAGAGGCATTCCACCTTAGTCCTCACCGGTGAAAACGCATCTGCATTTTGATTCGTAAACGAGGATAGATGTAGATGTCTATGGGCCACAGCAAGCACTTATGGACTGTGCTCGTTTGTTATCCTAACCTGTAAAAAAATGTGTTTTTATATCATTTATGTGTTCACTACGATTGTTATATACGATTTCATGCGACAAAACGTTTGAATCTTGATATTTAGGCACTAGAAGACGGCATGCAATAAAGAAAAACGACAAAATAGAGATTGAATAATATACTAACCAATACAGTTTCTGGGTCCAGCGCTGAATGGAATATATGCATACGGATGGCGTGTTTTTGTGGTTTCCGGTAAAAATCTTTCTGGTATAAATTTCTCGGGTTCCGGGTAATAATCATTACGACGATGAATGTCATATACGTGGATGTTACAATAAGTACCAGCTGGTACCGTATATCCACCTTGGAGTAGTAAAATTTAAACGTTTATTAAGTTTTAATTATTTTAAAGAAAGAAAATATATTAATTACACAAAAATGGAAAGAGATTTAACATTAAATAAAAACTCTGAAATACCTAACTTAACATTAGCAAAAATACAACCTTAAATAATTAAGTTACCTATACATATCTCCAATTATATACAATGAAATAAGAAATATAATCATGAATCACTGAAGAAAAATGTCCTTTAGTTTGATAAGTTTACTCGTCATGCCCAGCTCAGCATTTTACACAGATTTTAATTGCCAGCCCCGTTAACATTGACAAAGCTTTTTTTAAACATTTATTAAAAAAATAAGTATTTAATTAAAATATACACCACGTAAATATGATTAATATATTTACCAGTTAACTAACAACTTTTAAACACAAAACTGAATATAAAAAAGCTAAGTACATTACCTACGTACGTGGTAGAGCCATGCTGCAGCTATATTAGTAGTATAGTTGTAGCACGAATGGGTCGGCTCGACCGGGGAAGGACCACGCTCTCACAGAATAAAAGCGTAAAATAGCAGCATAACGCTGCTGTATTTCGTATGGTGAGTGTAGAGAACCGAAGACCCTTTTTACTGGAAACGAGGCATTCCAATTTAGTCCTCACGGGTGACAACGCATCTGCATTTTGATTCGTAATCGAGGATAGATGTCTATGGGCCACTTACCATCAGGTGGACTGTGTGCTCGTTTATCACCCTAGTTCATTAAAAAAAAACGTAAATAGCACTAGTTAGCACTGAGCATTCATAAAGCCCTTTTAGAAGATAATTTAGATATTCTAGTATGTAAGATATAGGCCTTCTTTGTTTCCTAAGAGGAATTTATGATAAAGAAGAGTACACTGCGCGTTTGCAAATTTCTCATGTGTTCGCAATGCTTTAAATTTTAAGATATACAGATTTTCTCAGTTTTTTTGCACTACCACTGAGGAAGTACACATCATTTAAATTGCAATTACGATCGAACTTGGTTTGCTCAAATACTACATAATTTAAGGTGATAACTGATGAGGTGTCAGACGGTAAACACACTAACCTAGAAAATTCATTTTCACTATTGCCATGAAAAGTCGCAAATCTTGGCAATACAACTGACGCAGGTAAATAATTCCAAACAAATGACAAAAACGATGAAGCGAAGTGCTTTGTGTCCGAGACATAAATAAGACAAGGATAAAATCCACCCATACGCTAATGCGTTTGATGGCATAACATGTTAGGAAAAACTAAAAGTTGCACATACTGTGCACTGTCTTATATATACAACCAGGGAATCTAAGCACTTTGGATCTAATCTGATCAACACAGAATGAGATAACTATATCTTACTTTTGTAGATACAGATCCACAGTGAGCCAGATCGATTCACCAACTTAAAAGTTGCCTCAACACTTAGAAAAAAATGCTGTCACCATTGAGAGGACATACACACATAAAGGAATCCTACCATTTTGTCAGCGACATTAAAGACCTACATCTGGCAGACAATAAAAGTATGGTTAGTTTTGATGTTTAGTCTATGTTCACATGGTTACTTGTTGAAGACTGCAACTCGATTGTAACTAGAAGGCTGGAGGAAAACAACATGTCCGTAGAATATGCAGTATTATTCAGAAACTGCCTTAAATCTGGCTACCTATTTTGGAAGGAAGAGTTCTACAAACAAGTAGATGGTGTAGTGATGGACTCACCTGTATCTCTCATTCTCGCTGATATATTCATGGAAGACTTTGAGGTGAAAGACCTGCTTATTTCTCCCGTAAATCCAAGATTCTACAAGCGACTCGTAGACGACACTTTCACAATTCTAACTTTAGATAAAGTAACTACATTTTAAGACAATCTTAACTCCATATTTTCTAAAATTCAGTTCACAATGGAGTTAGAGGCAAACAATTCTTTAGCTTTTGTAGAATTCTGAAATCCTGATAACATCTTGAGCCATTGTGTATAGAAAAAAGACCCATACAGATAGATATTTAGACGGTGATTCTCATCACCATCCTTCTTAATTAGCTACCGTGAGTAAATCTTTGTTACATATAGCACGAGGGATCTGTGACAGTAAACACCTGGCCGCCTAGCTCCAACACGTCAAGCAAGTTTTGCACGAAAATAAGCTTCGGGTCCCGCGCTAACGTTACAGGGAAAGAGTGAAGCCGGCCACAGTAGAGCAAGTGCCTACTGTACTGTCATATATCAGAGGTGTCACTGACAAGATTGTCTTTATCTTGAAGAATGCTTCTATTAAAACATACTTCAAGCCGCCGAAGAAGATAACTCAGTTTTTACCATCAGACAAGTGTAATGTCTCTCTGCAAGATGCAGGAGTGTACAAGCTTGATTTTGAATGTGGTCTCTCTTATATAGGACAAACTAAAAGATCCATAAAACCCGCGTTAAAGAACACATAGCTGATGTAAAAAATCGACGCTCCGGGAAGTCTGTAAACACGTACAGGATCGCCGCCGTCACTACATTAGATTTTATATACCGCAAATCCTCGCTAAAGAACACTGATTCCTTCCAAGGATGATTCGCGAGGCTATTGAAATCAAAAAACATCCTAATTTCAATAGAGAAGATGGCTGGGTGCTACCATCTGTTGGGATCTCATAATTAATAAAATTAAATCCCAACCCAAGCATACAACTACAAGACTTCAAGATACTGTAAGTTCATACTGCGTAGATCAGAACAAAAATTAATAATTTTTAATCTGGACGTAGCCGTGTTTAACTATGAAATGTTATATTTCTTTAATTATCTATCCTTGTTTGTTATAGAACTAGCTGTTCCCCAAAACTTCGCCCGCGTTCAATTTAGGGTTTTAATTTTTTTTACGTAATCCTAACTCCTCCTTTTCTAAAATTTTTCCTTTTTCTAAAATAATAGTAGCCTAACTTTCTCCTTATAACATCTTATGCTTATAACATGCTTATAACAACATATGCCAGTGAAACTCCCGTAAATCGGTCCAGCTATTTCGGAGATTAGCTGAAACAAACAGACAGACAGACAGACAAACATTTTAAAAATTGTATTTTTGTTATAAGTACCGTATACACTTTTACATGTATTAAGTATAAAGCTGTTATTTTGTTATACAAATAGACACTTCAATTTTATTTATTTGTGTAGATGTATAGATAAATAAATATTTTTCTTTCGTTGCACGGACTCGGGCGCCTACTATAGTTCACGAAATCAGGCGTGATCATCACGTTTAGCGGGCTCTTTCTCGATAGCAACACCAGTAACTTTTATGCTTCCTACACCATCTGATTCGATATATAATATCCAATTTACAACCTCATAATCAACCTGTCAAAATTAAAAAGTTGATGTTATTTTACTGATCCATACGCAGTCAATGCGTCAGCCTGAAGCCTTAAATTTTTATATTAATAAACCTGTATTATGCATATTTGTTTCGTTATTACAAATATTTAATATGTGGTAAGATTACATTACATTTAACGTTGTCGTGTAATTATCAAGTAATAACTTTTATAGTTTAAGGTAGCAACTTACTTAAGGTAACATCCTCAGTAGTAAACCTTGACATAAATGGAACACTAGGATAAAGTCGCAAGGACTCTTTGATACAGCATTCAAGGTATTTCATATTATTTAGATCTTCCACTGTCGGTGCACGTTGAGATTCACCGAATATATTAATCATTTCTTCGACCAATTGATTCTAAAAAAATTCGAGTCAAATTTATTATTTTTAACGTAATATACAAACATCACGCATGTTATCCCCGAGATTGTAGGCAGAGTCCAAAAAGCAGCAAGCTACTCAGAATTTATTTAGCTCAAAATATGGGTTTAGAATTTTGATTAAAAATTTTGAAAAAAGTTATAGGCCAATCACCTTCACAATCACAAACCAAACATTCCATTGAACGCCTTTTCACAACATGACATATTACTGATATAGTTGTAGCACGAATGGGTCGGCTCGACCTGGAAAGGAACACGCTCTCACAGAATACCAGCGTATAACAGCAGCTTTAACGCTGCTGTGTTTCGCGTGGTGAGTGTAGAAACCAGTGGCCCTTTTTACTGAAAACGACGCATCGTATATTAGTCCTCACGAGTGACCTGCATTTTGATTCGTAATCGAGGATAGATGTAAATATCTATGGGCCACAGCAACCACTTACCATCAGGTGGACTGTGTGATCGTTTTTTACTCTTATCCTATAAAAAAGTGAAGAGGTTGAATCATTACTTTTTGTTATTATTCCCAGACTAACATGGAACAAAAAATATAATACATAATTAACTAAAATATAAAATGAAATGTAAATTGAGATTTTTTAACACTTACCTGAATTTCCGGTTCGTTAGCAATCCTCATTATCATAAAACTAAGCGCCATTGCTATTGTGTCGTGACCCTTGAAATAGATGAAACATCAATTGATTATTTACGTGCTCAAATAAATATGTTTGATAAAAATGAACACATTTTCTACATAAGTCATAATAGTGATGATGCCGGTACTTTAAGCTAGTTATTACAAGCGCTTAATTTGTTATAAATATCTACAGTTTGTATAATTGAACTGGATTTAAGGTCGCCAGTTTATTATTCCTTTAAAACTATTGAAGTATTTTTTTTTTAATTTAAATATCACAACAAATATATCCAAATACTTATACTTGGTTTTAAATAATAAAATTTTGTGCAGCATAGCTATTGCTTTAATTGATACAATTAATTAGCCACTTCAAGTAATACTTCACTTACTTCAAACATAAATGTGTCCACTTCTTCTCTTATTCCCTCAGAATCTATTTTTCCTTCCTTTTCATTTTGAATTAATATGTCTAGAAATTCTTGGCGACCTTTTATTCCATAAACTTCATTTTCAGTATTGAATTGATTAGTTATTTTATTTTTTAAATAGATTTTTCTTTCTTGTATAATTTGTTTTGTAAATTCATGTAAGATTTTAATACATTTATTTTGTATCATAAAGGTTTTAGTAAATTTAAATATAAGGTCTAAATGTAACCAAATTCTTGCGTATCTGTATGCTAAAATACTACCTAGCATATTTAATGCTTCAAAATATTTATTTGCTGTAGAAAGTTTGGCTTCATCCATTGAAGTTCCCATTGATGTTTCTAAAAATTTAAATGTTAATTAAAAGAATATGACTTAAGAAATTTGTACCCTTTAAAAAACAATACAATCCTACACCTGAATACCTACACCTCATTAATGATTTTCGTAAATTTCGTTACAGGAATTTTGCATATCCAGTATGTTATCCCCTCCATTTGGGATTCTTAGTTTAAATATATATACGCAAAAATGTATCCAATATGTGCTCTCATGTACAGAATCAGAAAATACATACACTTATATATATACATAAACAATCACGCCTGTCACCCAGAGGGGTAGGCAGAGACTACGGACTTCCATGTGGCACGATCCTGACACACCTCTCTCGCTTCCTCCACATCCATATACCTACGCATACACGCTCGTCGGTTAAGGGTACTCCAAATCGGCCCATTTTTAATGTATCTCCGATTTGGTCGATAAACCTCCGTCTAGGGCGTCCCTTCCCGACCCTGCCGTTCACTTCTGCAACATAAATTTGCTTTGTCACTCTTTCCTCGTTCATTTTTTCTACATGACCAAACCACCGAAGCATTCCTTCCCTAATCCTGGTCACAACGTCATCTTGCAAACCACACTTTTCTCTTATCACACTATTTCTCACCCTGTCATTTAGATCCAGCCCTAGCATACTCCTTAAGGACCGCATTTCTACAGCATTTATTCTACTCTCATGCTTCTTCTGCCAGACCCAACTTTCACCATACATTAACGTAGGGACTAACACAGCACTATGAATTGCCATACGTGCCTTATTTGATACATTCTGACTCCTCATAATAGCGTGTAGAGCCCCATTCACTCTATTTCCTGCGTTCACTCATCGTTCTATATCCTTATCATATCTACCATCCCTGCTGAATAAACATCCCAAATATACAAACTCATCCACTTGCCCAATCAACTCCCCTTCTATTCTTATTTTGCATAACGTTTTACTCTCTTCTCTTTCAAAAACCATCACTTTCGTCTTACTTGCGTTCACTTTCATACCCCTTTCTTTCAATGACAAGTTCATTAAAGTAACCATCATTTGCAACTCGACCGCCGACGATGCAAATATGACTTGATCATCGGCGTACAAAAGGCATTTGACGATTGACTCACCCATTCTCAACCCACATTCTTCAACTTTCAAAGTTTGCAAACTGTCCATAAATAGGTTAAACAGCCACGGGAAAGCCACACATCCCTGTCTGACACCTTTATGAATGCCAAACTAGTCCGAGTAGACCCCATTGATCCTGACACAAGCACTAGAGTCCCTGTAAAGAGACCTTATTGCCCGTATCAAGCCAGCGCTCAACCCCAATGAGTTCAGTGTTTGCCATAACACATTCCTGTCCACTCTATCATAAGCCTTTTCCAAGTCCATGAACGCACAAAAAACTCGTTTTAGCCTAAAACTTCTCCGCTATCATGCGCATGGAAAAGAATTGATCCGTACACCCCATCCCCTTTCTAAATCCAGCTTGCACATCCCAAATTTTTTCATCAGTTTTTTCCATAACTCTTTCAATTAACACCTTCGCATACAGTTTACCCACAATGCAAAGCAAGCTGATACCACGGTAGTTTTTACAGTCCTGCTGTGAGCCCTTTCCCTTATATATTGGGATTATAACGGCTTTACACCAGTCTTCCGGTACTCGCTTCAGTTCCCAACATAAATTAAACAAGGTGCACAAAAGGCCTGCAACCACACCCTCTCCAGCTCTTAGCATCTCGAGTGATATTCTATCATATCCGGCTGCCTTACCTGCTTTCATGCTTTTCATTGCTTTCATTATTTCATCTACAATTATCTCCCTACCTCTCTCCACTTTTTCCGGAATTTCTATTTCACTTCAGATGACTCTTCACTCTTAAACACGCTTTCAAAGTATTCCTTTCATCTCTTTAGATTCAAAACTTCATCATTCAGCATGCAGCCATTCTCGTCTCGTATAGAATTCATTCTAGGCTGTTTTGAATTTCCCCTGGCAGTTCTTACGAGTTTCCAGAACATTTTAATATTTGCCTGGAAATTATCAGATATCCTTTTATCACTTTTTATCCATCCTTTCTTGCTTTTTCCTTTCAACAACTTCTTTTACTCTCTTATTATACGTCTAAAATCTGCCTTTTTTCTTTCAATCTCATCATTCTTACCGCTAGAATTACCAGCTTTGGTTGCTAGTAAATTTAGCCATGCTCTCTTTTTTGCTTCAACTTCCATCCCGATCTCATCATCCCACCACAACGTATTACTTTTCCTTTCATACTTTCTCTTACTTACACCACATACTTCGGTGGCTGCATCCACCAAAACTTTCTTAACATTATTCCATACAGTCTTCAAGTCTAAGTCACTCATACATAATGCATTCAAACCACTTATATTTTCCCTCAGTCTACATTTATACTTCTCTTTCACACCTTCATCTTGTAGACTCTCTATTCTTATATGCTCTAACGCAGTGGTAGACACAGTTATCCGATGCTGCCAGCGCCTGAATAGACCATTAATTCGGCATACGACCAAGTAATGATCCGCTCCTACGTTGGACCCCCGGTAAACCCTTGTATCTACCACTGCGCTCCTCATTCTTTCATCCACAATTATGAAATCTATCATACTTCTATCATCCCCTCTTTCCCATGTATACATGTGAATCCTCTTATGACGAAAGAAAGTATTCGTCACAAAAATATTCTTTTCCACACATACGGTGAGGAGGTCTTCACCATTCTCATTTATACTTTCATCACCAAACGTTCCTAATATCCTTTCATAACCAGACCTCCTCACCCCAACCCTTCCATTAAAATCTCCTTACATAAAAATATTTTACATTTTCCTTGCATTTCATTAACCTTACCATGTCCCTAAACTGCTCTTGGATATAAGTGGGCTTAGACATATCTGGGGCGTACATCCCTATCACAAACAACTTCTTTAAGCCCACTTTCATTCGTATACACAGCAGCCTTGGGCTTACACATTCATACTCTTTCACACATTGACCCATTCTTTCTGAAAGAATGACACCGACTCCCTGGCATGCCCGCTCGGTCTCGTCTTTACCAGACCAGTGAGCGGTATACATGCCATGTGCAGTGACATCTCTTCCTCTTCGTTTCGTCTCGTTTACACGTAACACATCTATTCCTCTATCATTCATCATTTCGCATACTTCATCCATCTTATCATTCATTGCTCCACATACATTCAGCGTAGCCAGACGGGCCTCCGCAATCCACTTTTCGCCCCTCCGGGAGACAGGACGTGACGGGTGGCGAACCTCGTCGCCGGTTTTGCTCCCGGAGATTCTTCGCACCCCTGCCCCATTAAAGGGGCGCCGGGAACTCGGGGCTATTTCATTCACTTCTTGGCTCATGTTGCGATCTAAGGGGTGGTAGATTTCACGCCGCTACCACACGGCGAGGAGCCGAGTCTATTCTATCGGCTTTGTCGCTCGTTTAGCACCACCCGGGGGACACGTGTAGGTGGGGGATTAGGTGGTTGATGCCTACGGACGCGAGCGACTCATCCCCCAGATCATATAGTCCATCCCAATCAGAAAATATAGTTCTAAAAAATTGTGTATGATGGTTGGGGTTCAAGTTTTTAGAAAAAGTTGGCACCGTCTTTTTACATTTTCGAAAATACAAATATTGTGCTGCACATTACAGCATTGTTATTTTTGTCATGATATTAAATGCACATGTTCATATACAATGTACATACAAAAAGACAACTACCTATTACATACATGAAACTTCGGGAATTAAAAAGTTAAATTAAACGCGATAAAATCCGTAAAATTAGTTTCATATAATGTGTAGTCTTCGCGTTAATATAAGATATCATAATATTTCAAATTATAAATTTACCCTGTAGTGACGGTGTAAGAATATTCACTACCCATTATTTTGGGTCGTTAGAATCGACAGTGTCATTAGAAGCGACAGAAGGAAACTAAGGTAGGCGATGGACAACAGCATCTTTCTGATAACAGCAAAAGCACAATAAAAAACTGAGGTTGCCAAACAGCTTGCCAAGGGTGGTGACTATGGCAAATATTCTTTCATGAGCAACGACACAAAGAAACTGCCCCCAATCCCCGGCAGCCTCACTATACCTGGTTAATGGCTATGGTGGTGATAATGGTAATGGCGGGGCAGGGTGTGTTATGAATCTCAGGTGTAGGTTCAGTTGCCACCTAAGACGACTCATCTGGCTACATTTATCGCAAGTGATCGCAAAAAGAAACCTGTTAGCGATCACCGAATGGTGAAAGGCATACTGAACCTAAAACTTAAGTTGAAGAGGTCACGTCTTTCAGCGCTCCCCCATGTACTCTAATTACCGAAAAAAATAGCTTGAATTAGAAAATCGTTTTCAGTGTCTAGAAGTCTGCAAAAGAATGGGTGATATGAATGACAAGCTCGTGAAAACTGTCCATGCGATCGGAGCTAAGCTTTGCAAGACCAGACGTAGAAGCACCCAAAACTCTCCGATCACACTATTAATATCATAGTTGTTAGACGAGAAATACGGTCTAGTCTGTAAGACAGGTCTTTAGCAGATAATATGACATCGTATTACAGAAGCGATTGAATAGAACTAAGATTCCAAAGTCTTTACCAGAGATCTGTCTGCAAAAAAGAGCCAACTGTACCGAATCGAGTAGCATCGTTTCTTGGACACATGAATATTGAGTGAGATTGAGAGGTTCTACAGGAAGCTGTACACGTTGTCATTGACACACGCAAGTGTGGGTAACGATCCAATAGCCAGTCTTATTCGACACTATTCCGACGATATCCTGGACGTCAGTCTAAGCAAGATTAAAATGGCTCTCCAGCTCCTTAGAAAAGGCATGGCTTAGATCGAGGATGTAATTACAGCGGAGTTTCTGAAAACGGATGAAAAACCGGTACTAGACATAATTTAGAAGCTCTTCGATTACGATCTTCATGGCAAAATTACTCTGGAGATATGCAGTAGACGTGCGGTGATCTTGTTATTCAAGAAAGGAGACAACGCTCTGTTGAAGAATAACAGACCGATTTCCCTTCTGAGCCACGTCTACATGCTGTTTTTGGGAGCCATTTCAAATCGTCTCACACGTTGAGTCGACGACTTCTAGCCTTACAAACAAGCTGGTTTTTGAAAAGGCTTTAGTACCATAAACTACTTGCATACTCTTAGATAAATTTTACAGAAGACCGAAGAGTACAATTTTCCACCTTGCGTATGTGGAAAGCCATTGCTTCCGTCGAAATTTGGGCGACACTACAGTTCCTTCATTTTGTTGTCAAGTTGATTATCGGTATATCATTAAACTGAAATATTTGTACAAAAGGTCTAGAATCGATATCCTGGTACAGGACCAAAATACAAAATCTGTCCAACTGTAGATAGGTGAAAGAGAAGCTAACGTTATATCCCCGAAACTCTTCATCGCTGCATTAGATCATCAAATTACTGGCCTTTAAAGGATATGGTATTAACATAATATATGACGAGTATATGACTTACCTTCGATTTTCCGTCGATACAGTCTATATGACAGAATCGCTGGAGGACCTAAGCACTATGCTCAATGACCTAAATAGTGTATCACAACGGATAGGTCTTAAGATGAACATGGACAAAACAAAAGTCATGTGAAACGTCCATGTCACACTTATGCCGGTAGTTGTTTGGAGCACTAAAGTCGAAGTTTGTTGACAAGTATGTTTATCTGCGACAAATAGTCAAACTAGGTAAGTCCTACTTCGACCGAGAGGTAAATCAACGGATTCGAATCAGCACCTGCAGGTGGCCGGAGGCCCTTTTTACTGGAAATGAGGCATTCCATCTTAGTCCTCACGGGTGACAACGCATCTGCATTTTGATCCGCAAACGAGGATAGTTGTAGATGTCTATGGGTCGCAGCAACCACTTACCATCAGGTGGACTGTGTGCTCGTTTGTCACCCTTATCCTATAAAAAAAAAAAGCTAGGCAGTGTTCGGGAGATTACAAAACATCTTCTCGTCATGTATACTTCAAAACTTGAAAAAAATATTGTATAGATTGTGACTTGTGGATCTCAGACCTAGTCCCTCACTACTGGCCGTATGAAGAAGCTCAAAATCGCTGAGCGAGATATGGAGCGGGCTATTCTCAAGTGTATTTTTAAGTCTATCGTGAGGATATCCGCAGTAGGACCAGAGTAACCGACTTAGTAAAAGGAATCAGTAAGCTGAAGTGGCAATGGGTCTGTCATATAGCTCGAATTTATGAACTGAAAATTTAATAAATTGCTTATAAAAATTATAATGTGACAAATTTATTTTCCCAATGTGAGATATGGTAGGACGTGACGACAAATCGGGCAAACTCCGGGAAATTTATATTAAAACTTGAAATAAAAATGGTGGATCTATGTAACATAACGGACATGAGTTCTGTTGATACTTGTTTTTATATTATATATTTAATTATTGCTATTAAATAATTAAAATATTGGTAAATCCAATTGTGCATGCCTTAAGCGTATTAAAACAATTATGTATAACATGGTTATACGTATATTTTTAAAGTAGTTTAATTACATACAAGCTTTCATTAAAAACCTTATAATTATTATAAGGTACTATACTTCAAATTTTCCGATAAATTTATGTCAAATTTCAATTTAAAAACAAAGTTTGAAAAAATCCAAAAATGCACGACTCATAATGCTCATATGATCGTGCAAAAATTAATTATTTATAATTAATTATAATTAAGATAATTAAGTTTCTAGTTTTAGTTTTCTTATTAAGTGGCGAAGCTTGCGAAGTCACTTATTGATTTCACGATGTCTGTCCGTCTGTCCGTCCGTCTGTCCGTCTGTCCCACGATTATCTCGAGAACGGTTTCGAATTTTCAAATTTTGTTTTCAGCAATCGATTACTGATCACCCAGGCATCTGAAACTCCTATTTTGAAACTGATTGCTCAACGGCAACCGTTAGAAACCGCTACAAAGCTGATTGCTTCGCCACTTTGCTAAGCTTGCTAGGTTTATTATTATTGTAGTTTGCAAATAACTGAACATTTAAAAAAATATTAATAAGTTCAACAATCATTAATCTTTCTAACAATGTGCTTTTTATATCATTTATATGTATGATATGATTGCTAGATACGATTTCATGCGACAAACGTTGGAATCTTAATTTTTAGGCGCTAGTAGAACATACTAACGCGATTTGCGCTTAAGGCATGCAAAAGCGATTATGGAGCGTATTTTTTGACAAATAAAATGATTTGTTTAGCGCACACATCAAGTTAAAACTACTTACGACACATTATTTTCAGTGTAGTTTTTGATATCAATGGCGGAATTTCTGTTTGATCATTCACAACTTCACATTGTACTTTGGCTAGCAAATGTTCAGTTTGCTTGTTAAATATTGGTACGTATGTTTTAAGGAAATCAAAATGAAAGGCCATGGTCAATAGTTTTCTTCGCTGTTGCCACTTTTCACCTGTCGAAACATGCACAAATTAAAATAATATTAAAACTTTGAGTTAAAGCCCGCTTTTCACTATGGGATGTAATATAATATAATACATCTGGAGATATAAATTAATATCGCTCATAGTTTTAAATGGAACCGTTTACACTGAGCTATAATATATATTACATCTCAAACTATAAATATTTTTTCGATCGACCGACCGATATTTTCATATTATATTTCGCCCCCTGTACCCCGGAAATTGGACTACCCCCTGTACCCCCTGTACAGGGGGTAGTCCAATGACGAATGGACACTGGTTAAAAGATATATCTCACAGTGTGAAAGCCAATCGCGGGATATAATTTATATTTTGGGATATAATATATATTATATCCCATAGTGAAAAGCGAGCATAAGAGTTTTACTATCTAGTTACCTTAGAATATGTATATATATATGGGTTATTCTCACGAACATCCGAAATTCTTGTCCTCAAGTTTTAATTGAAATATAACAAACATTTACCGATAATCGAAATTCCTTTGCCATCTATACTAATGTGACTAAAAGTAACACGTATCGTTTTGGAATTATACTCGTACGTGTAAATTAAAAAAAATATCTTGAATGTTCCTAGGTAAAAAAGATTATGTAAGGTCAAAAGAAAAACGTATACTGTGTGAAACTATGAAAAACTTGAACAAAAAATTTCTGACGTCAGTGGCATATCAATTAAGTTTGGCAACATTCTGCAGGTTTCGGTTTTTTTTGGTAACTTGGATGAATATAAAACCGAGGGACATGCAAATGTATGATACATGCCAATGTTCAATTGATGATCATGAAATTTCAATAAAGTGAAGCATTGACTTCCAATAACCTAACACGATTTCTAGCCATGATAACATACAACAACTAAACAATAAATACAATCAACTAAATGTTTGCTACGGAATTGTGAGGGTTGTTCAAACAAAATGGTAGAATATTATCTTCTCAAACTGAGCAGTGACCTATCATCATAGAAACTACATCGTATGAAAGAAATGGAAAGGTGAATACAGTAAGAAAACCCGTTAAAAAGAGATCAGAGTTTCTGTCAGAAAACTTGTGCTTCAATTAAAAGAAACATTGCCTTTATTCTTAGTATCAAAACATTTTAAAATTAAAAAAGAGTTTGGCTAACAATGAAGACCTTATTAATATAGATTTCAGTGAAAATTATTGTTGCAAATACATTGAAGAGATTCAGGTAGTTCATTTTGGAGGGGCTAGGCAACAAATCACACTCCATACAGGAGTGTAATATTTACGCGACAATGATACTGTTAGACCCCAAACTTTTTGTTCTCTTTCTGATAATAACAGGCACAATACTATAGCAGCGTTGGCACATCTAGTACCAGATTTTAAATGGCTTAAAATCAGAATTCAAACATTCACAGAATACACACACTAAGCGATAGTCCTGTCAACAAATACAAGAAAAAGTCCATGTTTCATATTCTAAATTGTCTTAAAAATTATTTGTTTCAAGGTACGACATATTTTCACTGCATTATTCAGAACCAGGCATGGTAAAGATGCACCTGATGGTCTTTAACAGTGGTAGAGCCACGCGGCAGCTTTTGCTGTCGGACGGATGGGCCGGCTTGAACCGGGGTGGTACCACGACCTCACAGAAAACCAGCGTGAAGTAGAGGTTCACCTCTGCGTTTCGCTTGGTGAGTGCAGGTGGCCGGAGGCCCTTTTTACTGGAAATGAGGCATTCCATCTAAGCCCTCACGGGTGACAACGCATCTACATTTTGAATTGTAATAGAGAATAGATGTAGATGTCTATGGGCCGCAGCAACCACTTACCATCAGGTGGACTGTGTGCTCGTTTGTCACCCTTATCCTATAAAAAAAAATGTGGTACATTGCAAAGTAATGCCAACAAAGCGGTGGTAGAAGGCCAAGACATCGTAGAGTTGAGTTAGATATTATTATTTTTGATAATATTATGATATTTATTAGATATTTGGCTGTCCAGCGGCGTTCATGCAAACTTAGCTGCCGTGACTTGTAAGTTCCTACACACAACACCTCCCCACTTCACACACGTAATTACACAATCACAAATACACACACACTCATTTACTACACACTCGCATCTACTTATTAGTTTTACACTTAGTTTAAACTTGTAATATTGGTTAGGATTTTTAAATCATTTACATATTATAAACCTGAATTACAGAGTGAGAAATTGTTTGATAAGAGACGAGTGTAGTTTGCAAGATGATGTTGTGACCAGGATTAAGAAAGGAATGATTCGGTGGTTTGATCATGTAGAAATAATAAATGAAAAAAGAGTGACAAAGCAAATTTATGTTGCAGAGGTGAACGTCAGAGTCGGGAAGGGAATGTTTACCGACCAAATTGGCGATATATTGAAAATGGGCCAAATCAAGACTACCTTTAACCGACGAGCGTGTATGCCAAATGGAAGTCCATAGTCTTTGTCTACCCCTCTGGGTGACAAGCGTGAGTGTTTATGTATGTATATTATGAAACATTTTACTTAATATATCTTTTTGTTTTTTTAAGGAAATGTAATATTATTTTAGCCGCTACTCACTACTCACTAGTTGAAGCAATTATTTTTATGTGGAATCTAGAATAAGTTCTTGTAAAAGTTTGCTATAATATTTGAATATCAATAAGTGTGTGAAATATTTATAACATATCGCTCCTGTCTTGCTCTTGTACCACACAACTAATATTTTAGTAAATCTAGCTATAATTTTATTGAGCCAATTGTAGGATTTTACTGAACTAATTATTTTACGTCTATTCACATTATTTCGTTTCTATTTATAAGGTTTTGTTATTCTATTTGGAATGTATTAAACGGGGAGAGCTTAGCAGCTGTAACACAAATCTGTAACCTATCACAGTGGCTTAAGATATGCAAATTATAGTATATAGTTGGATCAGTTCTTGTCCTTTAAAATTTTATAAGGTTTTGGTTTATGTAAAGTATTTTTGGAATCAATAAATATTATTTTTGTATAAAATAAGTATGATTTGAAAATAAGTCCTTCAGTTTAGTCGTTGTAACGGTCAAACCGCAAACTCACTTATTATGCTCATTATCAAGAAATCCCACATATTGTGACCGGCAACTTCGGTACCCTACCTCTACATTGTGCGTGGACCGACACGCACTTGTGCAGTATTTTAAAACCCGCTGTTAGCTACGGTATCCGTAGTGACCTCAAACATGCAGTTGCATTTGTGTTTATTAATCAATATTTATAACGAACGAATGATAAACTAATGAGTGAAACCTGGGATTAACAGAGGTCAAATTAAACTCTAGATATTGTTATCACATTATAATATTGTTACCCGAGCCGCAAATATTGGCATGCAAGTTTTCATTTAGCAAATTTTATTTTTATTTTTTCAAGTTATCATTTATATTAATTTTTAAAGAGGATAACATGCACACAATCATCACACCATATATAAAATCACAGATTGGACAGGCTTTTTCATTTCAATTTGTATACGCCGTAGTCCGTTGAGGATGAGTTGTATTTTTATAAGTACTTACTGGCTTTACATAAAATATTAAAGAATGTGTATCATTTTTATCTACTGCATAATAACACAATCCTCTGTAGTTATTTTGTTCTTCTTGGCAGGTCTGGAGATTTTAGGTCATTTCGTTCATCTTTGCCACGACACAACATAATTTAATGAAATTTCCTTAGTAGTAATTTAAGCCCACTCCACGATGGAGAATGATATAATGAATAGTCTAGCGTCGGTGCCGGATAGAGGAATCATTTCAAAATATTTACCGTTGCTTATTAGTAACCCTTCGCGAAGCCAAGGTCTTAGAAATGTGTAAGGATCCTGTTTCCTATTAAACCGTGTCGTTGAAAATAAAATCTGAAATGATTTATTGCAAATTATCAACTCACATAAAACGATGTGTTTCTTAAACCTAATAAAAAAATAAGATATTATTAATTTGGTAGTAGTTGCTGTTTAAGGACAAAACAAGATTATGCGCAATTTCCATGTCACACATTTAACAGTAGTTGTTGGGAGCATAACGCTCGGAGTTGTTGACGAATATGTTCACCTAAGATAAAATCTGGTAACCAACATAAGGCAACGGCTTAGTAAGCTGATGTGGCGATGAGCCGGTTATATAGTTCGAAGAACCAGCAACCGGTGGGGAAGAAAGTTCCTCGAGTGGTAGCCGTACCGGTAAGTGAAATATACGGTGGTCTCAAAATAGATGGAGTGACGACCTGGTTAGTAGTAGTCAAGCCCGTGATTTGTGGCATTCCCTGGGGAGGCCTGTGTCCAGCAGTGAACTTGTGATGGACTGTAATGACGATAATTATGATGACATGCTGTCTAAGGTCAAATCAAAGCGCGGTCAAGATGATGACATCGCACTGATTTATATATAATATTCAGGAAAATAAATGGACGCAGGTGGCAACACGCACTCATTTTCACTAAAAGTTAATATTTGCTTTTAAGACATAGGGAGGCAGACTTATTTGAAAACTTACACGCCTTGAGTCTAAATGTAAGTACAACGCTTAGATTGATTCTCATGCATATCCTCCACCTCTCCATCGGAATATGCCAAAATTGGTGCCTGCATAACTCTCAACGACTACAGTTTGGTGATTCTGAGTATAAGGTACGCAACCCACACATTTTGAAGCTTCCCAACATGCTTAACGAAAGACTTGTGAACGCTGAATCCAACACATCCTTGGGAAAAACAGATGTCCCCCTGGTAACAAAATAAGTTGCCGAATTTTATATTACCATGTCCTCCTATTATATTTCACCTCAACTTCTCTATCACTTCTTTTAGCTCCAGGGCCATCTCAGTAGTCCAATAAGTGTATGCGTCTAAAATTTCTCGATCCACTCGTCTATAATGGCCACCGATATCGCCTGCCTTGCCGTTACCATGGTCTAAAACGTAGCCGGGAATGGTTGGGGCGGCGGATACTGGCGGCCGTTTCTGTAGCTCGTACTTCATGGGGTGAGTTTTGCCATTGTTGCTACGCTTAGCAGGTAGATTGCTACCACAGTTTTTTTCTAATTATAATTTTTTTTATAGGATAGTGTGACAAACGAGCACACAGTCCACCTGATGGTAAGTGGGTGCTGTGGCCCATAGATATCTACATTTATCCTCGTTTGCGAATCAAAATGTAGATGCGTTTTCACCCGTGAGGACAGGAGTCTCCGGTTCTCTACACTCACCATACGAAACACAGTAGTGTTAAGCTGCTATTTGATGCTGGTACTCTGTGAGAGCGTGGCCCTTCCCTAGTCGAGCCGACCCATTCGTGCTACAACTACTATAAACAACTAATATAGCTGCAGCATGGCTCTACCACGAAATTAAAAAGACGCTGATCTTTTGCAATTAACAAGACGCTGTTGCCCAACTTCTAATTTCTTTCCCTTTATATCCTCTTATGACACGTACTGGACGATATGGGGTATCCTTGGATATTCAAACACCGCCACTAGACGGTACATTACATTTCCAATAATACTAAAACTGACAAACAACTATACATACCTCAACATCGTCCGCACTATTTACGTTTACAACTCTTACACCAAATGCTTCCAATTTACTTATATTTCCATACATACGATAAAAGGATCTTGAAAGCAGAAACATTTCCTCTGAAAATAATATGAGTCAAAACGGTGAACTAATGCATTTAGTATACCTATTATAAATATACCTATTAAATATACATATTGAAGGTTTTATAACTTTTAATGTTAAGTTGAAAAGAACTGAATTATTTTTTATTAATATTTGTTTGAACAACATTATATATTAAGAAAATTCTGAACAAGAGAAGTATTTCAAATATTATTTTTCGACAACGAGCTCATTTTTTAAAACACGAAAATCATTAAATATGTAAAGTCAATTAATACCCTATAATAGGTTAATTACCTTACCTGAGGAAACCATACATGTCAAAGCATTTCCCAAAAGGGGCCATCCTCGAGGCCCAGGTATGCGAGACAGTAAACGTCCTGCATGACCATATCTTAATCGAAAATAAAACGCAAATAATGTAATAAGCACAATTGTAACTGCCAGTGTTAAAGCCATCGGTTCTATTTTCACACACTGAAGTCTAAAAAATTACTGATTGATATCTGTTAATAACGCTCTCTTATATCAGTTTCCTGTCAGGAACGACCTTCGTGGCGTTAAGATTACGTTTTTTATACAGAGCATAAAATTTTCATTTGAATACATCCATTAAAATAATAGCAGCTCATAACCAGAGAGGCATTAAAATTGGGCTTAGCGCATTATTGACCCCTTGGGTCGGTCTGTCTTCTTGTAAAATGTTGTAAAATAGTTTTCTGGCTAACATATATAAAAATGTAGCTTCAGAATGAAATTGAAATTGAGTAATTTTTTGCGAGCTTTAAAGTATGAGCAAAGAGATACTGCCGACAGAAAGTGTATGAGAGTATTGATCTCTGATTTTAACGATATTATCTAACATGTGCGTAAAAATCAGCTGGGAGAATTAGTGTCAGTTGAATAATGTTTTTACGTGCCTTGATTACCTGATACCTGGAAAATAGCCGTCTGACCAAGCCAGCATGTAGGCATGCGATCATAGTACATACTAACACTACTTAATATGTAAATGTCAAAATATTATTTTGTATTTCCATCGTCATCTACATCATGTAGCGTTCTGTACAAGCGCGCAATTAAATTAAACGTAAAAATAAAAAGACCACAAAATTGCTGAAAGCAAGTGAGATCCAACGCAAACGCTCATCGACCTATTCTTGAGATATTTCTTACTGCCAGAAAAACGTGCTTTGTACTCCTCGTAAAGATGCAAGAAGAGATTAAATCTATTTCTTAAGATCAAGTTCCAAATAAAGTCCGTTTTCTGTTATAGAGTATTTTGACATCTAATTTCTATAGAACTACCAAAAATAAACATTTATTTTTATAGGATAAGGGTGACAAAGGAGCACACAGTCCACCTGACGGTAAGTGGTTGCTGTGGCCCATATACATCTACATCTATCTTCGATTACGAATCAAAATGCAGATGCGTTCACCCGTGAGCACCAAGATGGAATGCGTCGTTTCCGGTAAAAAGGGTCTCCGGTTCTCTACACTCACCATACGAAACACAGCAGCGTTAAGCTGCTATTTTACGCTGGTATTCTGCGAGAGCGTGGTTCTTTCCCGGTCAAGCCGACCCATTCGTGCTACAACCATAATATAGCTGCAGCATGGCTCTACCAAATTTAAGCGAAGAAATAATCTCTTAAAAGTACACAGAATGAAAATTTAAGATTTTTATCTACTCAATATTAGAGAAAAACACAACAAATAGAATAAAGATCGTCAACAGAAAAAAAAGATTTCATGACTTTCAACTAAAGAAATAATGCTAAGGAAAAATGAAATGAATTACATATACATGACAAGCAGCTTCACCGAAGATTTTAATAAGATCAACATAAACATAGTGTTCGAGGCAGGACAAATTTTGAGATATCTAAGGAGGTGATAGAACCTCTTTAGCCGAATCTCATTTCTGACGCCAAGTTAAAGGAACTTAAAATCATTTTGCATCTCAGAATAGAATAATACTTATTGAAAGTCATTTTTTATTTACCACTGGTTCGGAAAATACCTCAGTCCTGGGAAGAACCAGCAAGAAACCCAGCGGGACTTTTTTTTAAACATAATTTCACTTAACAATAATTTTGTTTATACAATGTTTAAATGATTTTTCACAGAACCAGCATGGTGGCGATCACCGTATTCCCAGGGATTTTTTTCATTCATGTATTCCTTGATATTATAATAACCCTTTTTGTACAGTTTTTCTTTAGTAAAACTTTTAAACTTGTTTATTGACAAACTTTGAATATGTTCTGGGATTTTGTTGTAAAAGCGTATACATTGCTCCATAAATGAATTACTGATTCTGTGGAGTCTAGTAACTGGCATTACAAGCTTATGTTTGTTCTTAGTGTTTAGAGTATGCACATCTTTATTCTTATTGAAGCTATTTATGTTATTATGCACATACATTACATCTTCATAAATATATTGCGAAGCCAAAGTTAATATGTTTATTTCTTTAAATTTTTCTCTGAGGGACTCTTTACAATTTAGGTTATAAATCGCCCGTACGGCTCTCTTTTGCAAAACAAATATAGCTTCAATATCAACCGCATTACCCCATAGCAAATTCCATAAGACATTACGCTATGAAAGTAACTAAAATACAATAATCTGTTGAGACAGCTCAACATCTGTGAGACTTCTAATCTTTCTTACAGCATATGCTGCAGAACTAAGTCTGCTTGCTAATTTAGATATATAGGGGAGCCATTAAAGTTTCGCGTCAATAGTAATACCAAGAAAAACAGTGGTATCCACAAGACTTAACTCCTCCCCATTTAACAGCACATTGGTATTCGAATGTTTTACATTAGGTATTGTAAATTTAATACACTTTGTCTTATTGCCGTTTAAGGGCATATTGTTGGCGTTAAACCAATGTACCAATTTCGATAGAGTATTATTTACTTACTTACTTACTTACTTATCGTCACGCACAATCCCTGACGGGGGAGCCAGAAAGAACAGATCGCCAAGTGTCACGATCCTTACATACCTCTTTCGCTTCTTTCAGATTCATTATCTTCTTCATACATGCACGTCTAGGTATCCGAGTAATCTTGACCCTCCCCTCTTCGAGCAGTTTGCTCACATGGTCTTCGAAAGTTAGTCTCGGTCTACCTCGACACCTTTTAATATTAACTTTCGCGCTATATATTTTCTTCACCATTCGGTCTTCACTCATTCTCTCAACGTGCCCAAACCATCGAAGCACGCCCTTATCAATTTTTGTGATAAGGTCATCTTTCAAACCTGCCATATTGCGAATCCCTTCGTTTCGCTTCCGGTCGGCCATGGTAACGCCGCACATTTTACGAAGATATCGCATCTCCACTGCATTCCACTTGCTTTTATGCTTCTTCTGGCATACCCAGGTTTCGCTGCCATATAACAAAGTCGGTACCAACACTGCGTTATGTATTGCAAGGCGTGCACTCTTCACTACGCCTTGCCTTTTGACTAACGCAGTCAGGGCACCATTGACTTTGTTCCCGGCAGCGACACGCCTGTCCACATCTAAATCACATCTTCCATCCCGGCTAAAAGCACTCCCCAAGTATACAATTTCATTTACCTGTTCTAGACATTCCTGATTTACCCATATTTCACACTTCGTTCTCTCTTCGTCCCTTTCAAATACCAGAACCTTAGTATTATTAGCATTCAAGCGGAGACCTTTAATTTCACATTCCTCTTTCATACACGTGACTAATGCCTGCAGTTCTGCCTCTGATGGTGCAGTAAGCACTGCATCATCAGCATACAGCAGACAATTTACTTTAATGTCACCCAATTTCACACCCAAACAGCTATCTTTCAGCTTCTGTAAACAGCTGTCGAGATACAGTATGAACAGCCAGGAAGACATGACACAACCCTGTTTTACGCCCGTTTGGACGCTAAACATGGGTGACAGGTTATGCCCTACCCGCACACAGGCTTTACAGTCACAGTAAAGGGACTGCACAGCCCTTAGCAATCGACTATCCACACCATACCCCGGCAACAGTTCCCACATTTTCTTCCTTACAACCTTATCAAATGCTTTCTCAAGATCCACAAAAGCACAGAAAATCTTCTGGTTAGCAGCCAGAAGCTTTTCCGTGATCATGCGAAGAGAAAACATTTGATCCGTGCATCCTCTTTTAGGTCTGAATCCGCATTGTGCCTCCCATAGAAATCTTTCCGATTTCACTTGCATCCTACGTGTCAAAATTTTTCGAGTAAACTTTACTTGCTAAACTGGTCAAGCTGATCGCCCGATAGCACCCGCAGTCAAAATGTGAACCTTTACCTTTATATAAAGGCACAATGACTGCGGATCGCCAATCATCCGGGACGTCCCCCGTCCGCCAGCACAAATCGCACAGCAGATGAAAGCTGTCCCAGACGCGAGGCCCACCATACTTGACCATTTCAGCAGTAACTCTGTCTAGTCCCGCAGCCTTACCACATTTCAAACTTCGAATCGCACGTTCAATCTCTTTAATACTGATGACCTCAGTGTCATCGAGGTCCGGGTCTGGCGTACCAGTCTCGGCGTCATCCCCGGATCCCTCACTAAGATCATCACACGCATACATTTCTCTATAAAATTCGCTCCATCGCTGCATGACGTCCGATTTGTCTGAGAGGACGTCATTAGTTCTCGAAAGCACTTTGTTCATTCTTAAGGCCGTCGCACCACTTCGGGTCCTTCCAACCTCTTTCCAGAAGAGTTTGGAGTTCTCCTTAAAGTTATACGACAACCTTTCGTCCGCTTCCATTCTACACCTTTCACGCACTTCCTCAATCAATGCTTTCGTGTGAACTTTTTGCAGCTTATATCTTTCTTCCATCTTCTCTCTCATATCCTTATCATTACTAGAGGCCAAGTAGTCTAACCATGCTTTCTTCTTCTTCTTTACAGCTTCTTTCACTTCATCATTCCACCATGCATCTCTTCTTTTACTACTGCCTCTTTTAATCGTTCCACACACTTCTTCCGCTGCATTTACCATTCCATCCCTAAGGTTCTGCCATGTTCTTTCCACACATTGATTTCTGCCATCGATGGTGTCAAGCTTTTCGGCTACCCTCGCATGATATTTGTCCCTAGTATCCGCTTCCTGAAGCTTCCAGCTTCAGATGCGACAGACCGACTGTGGTTCTGTTACTGCCGTCCGGTAGCGCCAACCCGCGAACAGATCCCTAAATCTAGTAATCACTAGATAGTGATCCGTTCCCAGGTCAGCACCCCTGAACACTCGCGTATCCATCACCTGTTTTCGCAGTCGGTCATCCACCAGGAACAAATCGATCATACTTCTCTCAATTCTTTCTTTCTCTAGTATACATATGGATTTTCTTGTGATTAAACATAGTGTTTGTCACAAGAAGACCCTTTTCTTTGCATACCGCCAGTATAAGCTTGCCAGCATCATTAACCCTTTTATCCCCAAAATTTCCAAGCACCGACTCGTACCCTGGTCTAGCGGTACCAACCCATCCATTCAAATCACCACATACAACAATTCTTTCGTTTCCCCTAGCCAAATCTAGAACTTCTCTTACATTCTCCCAAAACTCCTCCAGCTCAGCCCTGGACGACGAAGCTACCGGCGCATAAACAACCAAAAGGAATAACTTCGTCAGTCCCAATTTAAAGCGAACCCAGAGAAGTCTTGAGTTCACAACCTTATATTCAGTCATAACATTGACCAACCGAGACGACAGCAGCACCCCCACTCCCTGGCAGGCGCTCTCGCTCTCCGGGACTCCGGACCATAGAGCTAACGCCCCGCCAGGGAGCTCTTCAGTACTACTGCCCTTCCGTTTGGTCTCCGACATACACACGACATCTAATTCTCTTTCTTTCATTATTTCGATCAACTCATTCGTTTTATCTCTCATGCCTCCTCTAACATTCCACGTGCCAACTCTGCACTCTGTCCTCCACCTTCCGCCGTGTCGGGCTGTGCGTGACGGGTGGCGGTCCCCATCGCCGCTTTGCGCGCTGCATTCCACACCAACGGGGACGAGCTGGTGTGCGTCGCCTTGGGGGGACGCCCTAACCCTCGTTGGCATGGGTGCGCAGCTAAGTAGAATTGCAGCCCTGAAAAGGGCTGGCAGGGGTCGCGACGAGCACGCTTTTACAGTGACCCCCACATTATTTACACACTCACATTATTTACATCGTCGTTATTAATTAACTGTCGTTTGTGTTTGAAAATTAAAGAGGTATCGTCAGCAAATAATACTCGTACTATATCGTGATTGTCCCCTACAAGACAAGGTAAGTCATTAATATAGATTAAAAACAGGAATGGGCCAAGAATCGAGCCCTGAGGAATGCCCATTGATACTACTGATCCGGAGGAACCTTTACCATTAATCACTACTTTTTGAATTCTGTTACTTAAATATGAATTAATAAGTCTATGCGCTAAATTTTTTACACCGTAATGTTGTAGTTTCCTGATTAATGTCTCATGATGAACACAATCGAAAGCCTTGGAAAGATCACAGAAAATACCTAAGACATCTTGTGAATTCTCCCAGGCATTAAAAATATATTTCATAAGCTCAACACTGGCGTCCGACGTCGAGCTACCCCTTGTAAAACCAAATTGGTTTATTATGAAGTAATTTATTTGTATTAAAAAAATTAAGAATTGATCCAAAGTTATTTTTTCAAAAATTTTACTGAAAGTTGGTAGTATAGAAAATGTTCTAAAATTAGTGGGGTCCAATGTACTACCATATATAAATAAAGGTATTACTTTACTATACTTCATTAAATCAGGAAATGCACCAGAATCGATACAAGTATTAAAAATAATAGCAAAATGAAGTGCAAGTAAATCTATTATAGACGCAATAACTGTAACGGAAATCCCCCACAAATCTGCGGTTTTCTTTACATCAATGGTTTTGAAGTATTTTACAACATCTTGCGATAGTACTTTTTCAAATATAAATTCTTTTAAACAGGTGTTAACATTCTGTTTGAGTGATGACTCGGCGACAGTTGGAAAAGAATTCAATGACTCGGTTGTCAAGATAGGAATATCAGTGAAATATTTCTTAAACACCGCTGCGACTTCTTGATTTGATTTAGTCAATAAATTGTTAATTTTTAATTGATAGTTAGAGTTACGAGGTTTGTCTTTACCGGTTTCTTTGTTAATTATATTCCACGTCATTTTAATTTTATTCTTAGCTGTCTTAATTTTGTTGCTAATATGTAACGATTTGGCTGTGGAGCAAATTCTTTTAAACATTTTAGAATAATTTTTAACATATTCTTTAAAAGAATCGGAAAGATTATATGATCTTTCATGGTATAAGTTATATAACCTTCGTCTGATTTTATGAATTCCTACTGTCGCTCACTCATTAAATGCCTTGCGACTGTTTCTGGAGAATGTTTTAGAAGTAAATGTTTTTTTTTAAATTCATTGTTTTTATTGTATTTAATTTCATTTTTATATTGTAAATGATTCTCCATATAAATAGTCTGCATTGTTCATATAAGAAAGTGATGGAAGATTTTTTTACCATATTATTTCTAAATCTCTCCAGGCGTTTTTTATTAATAGGACCAAACACACTTTTCCCAATTACCTGTTTTGTGTGCATATAAGGTAATGAAACCAGTTGTCCACAGTGATTTGAACTAAGTTTTTGAATTATTGATTTGTTGATTGGTACAATACCTGTAAAAATATTATCAATACAAGTTGCACTACACCCTGCAATACGTGTAGCTTCAAAGAATAATTTATCAAGATTATAGGATTTGAACAAAGAGCAAAATTTAATACTGATGGAAGACGTTTCCAGGAGATTGATATTAAAGTCTCCACACACTACAAGAGATTTATTCTGCTTATTAAGTTTAACTAAAACTTCTTCCATAACCTTTTCAAAGGCATCATGATTTGAACATGGGGTTCTGTAAACACTGACAACAATAAGGTGCTCAAGCTCAAGGTATGCCATTACTACAGTACGCTCAACAGAGAGGCTCACAATGTGTTTACGTTCTCTACATGATAAGGATTTATTAGCTAATATTTAGGAGCCACCACGTAACTTAGTATCTCTATTAAACGAACTGACCACCCGGTGATTACTGAAATTAAATATGGAGTTGTAATCTTTCAACCAATGTTCAGTAATACATAAAATATGTATACTGTTACTATTTAAAAATAATTCAATTTCTAATTCTTTGCCTAACATACCTTGTATATTTTGATGCACCAGGTTGATACAGTTTTTATTATTGTTATTTTGTCAAATTACATAATTATGTATTGGTAAGTTGCATTCAAAGCTATTTAAATTATCTATGCTAGAGATTACCTCTATTGTCTTATTATCTAATTTTTAAATTACTTGGAACTGGTTCCGAATCAAATGTAAAATTATTTTATTGCTCAAAAGAAGCAGGTGTCAAGGTAGCCAAATCATTAGCTAAGTTAAAATATAAATAATAAGATAGTGTATAGCAAATACACTATCTTATTATTTATATTACCAGTCTTAAACTATACTTTGATAGGTAATACCTATCTCTTGTCAAAAACTTCTTAATTAAATTATTTAAATCAATTAAATGAAATTTATAATTATTACAATTATGTGTCAGTTTTACATTATTATTGCATATTAAATTATCCATTTGGATATTTAAGTCATGTCTTAATTTATTTTCTTGTGGCAGACCCCATAAGTAAGGCAATGTAAACAAAACAATCTTGTGAACATTTAAATTATTTAGAATTTCAATATAATCCAATAATTGTTTTTTAATCACATTGCCTCTTTTCCCAATAAGAAGTATCAATATACTATTAAGACTATGGCTACTTAATAGAATTTTACTCATAATTTGAATAAATGTTGCTCCAGGTATACAATAATTAGTAATTTGGTGTTCCTTTAGACAGTTATTTAATACTAAACCTAAGTTTTTACCTATATCATCACTGTACACAAAAATATTATTTTTGCTAACATTTAAATTATTCAAATTATTTATTGTTCTGGAACTGTCATGGAGCTTAAAAGTAGGAGAGGGATTCTTTTTCTCCATATTATTAACACATACTGTCCCTGAAGTAACGTAGTAGTAGTAGTAGTAGTAAAGAAGAAAAAAAAGTGTTTTACTAATGACTCAAAACGTTCCTCATTATATTTACACAGTGTCACCACTACGTTCATGGCCAGTATATGTTCCTTTATTTTATTTTGAGGTAGGCTATTTAAAGGTAAAAGGGGATTAAATATACATATTAAACGATGCCATAGTAAAAGTATTTCGGCTTCACAGCCTGCCGTAGAAATTCATAACTCTATTAGCAATTCCTCTAATGACACAAGTTTTTCCCTGTTTTCGGAGCAAATTTACAAATATTATCGTAATGTACCAGTGGTTAAAAGAATTCCTAGAAGTGCAAGGATGCAGCTTGCTAAAGCATTGTCATGCACTATTCAAAATTGTTTCACTAATAGTGAAAATAGTTGGCAAAAATTATTTACTTTCGCGTATTCCCATTTTAATTTTGATAAAACAATAAATAAATCAATTACGTCTCAACTAAAAGATATATCTTTTCAAAATTTAGATTACCCAATTAATACTCATTTATCTCGACCACGTCCTAAATTTGATTTAAAAAAAGTAACTGAGTCGAAAGTAATGGATGGCGACTTAAAAAATGCATCCCGTATTTTATTCTCAGACGACATCCTGGCTCCTCGTAATGTCGAAACACTTGAAAACCTTCGTCAAAAGCATCCTTCGGTCAAACATCCTCAGAGTTTACCGCTGCCTCCCAGGACTTCTATGCAACCTTTACAAATTTCGGAAAAAGACACTTTAGAAGCAATTATGTCATTTTCGAATGGCTCTGCTGGCGGCATTGACGGAATTACGCCTCAACATCTTAAAGATCTTGTAAGCGCTTCTGCCGGTGACGCCGGCGGAGTACTTCTTAAAGACATTACGAAATTATGTAACTTTATGCTTTCTGGTAATGTTAATCCAAATTTCATTCAATTCTTATATGGGGCAAGATTATGTGCCTTCAAAAAAAAGGATAACGGTATCCGTCCTATTGCCGTTGGTTCCACATTTCGACGTTTAACTTCAAAATTAGCTTGCAGGCACATAATCTCTAACCTTAAGACCAAATTTCAGCCTACTCAACTAGGTTTTGGTACTAGAGGTGGCTGTGAGGCGGCGGTACATTCAGTGCGTACATTTTTAACAAACTCTGACGCAGATGTTCTTGTGAAGGTTGACCTAAGGAATGCTTTTAACTCTTTCGATAGGGTAACCTTGCTGAAAGAAGTGGCTAACAATACCCCCGAAATTTATCATTACGTTTGGCAATGTTATAGTCAAAATACTAACTTGTTTTACGAAAACCATGTTATCGATTCCGCTGTCGGTGTTCAGCAGGGTGACCCACTGGGTCCAGCACTTTTCAGTTTGGGAATTCAACCAATTATTTCAAATTTGAAATCCTAGCTGAATGTCTGGTACCTAGACGACGGTACACTGGGAGGTAGAGCAGATGACGTCCTCAGTGATCTTACTCATATTTTTCAAAATTTTAAAAATATTGGTCTTGAACCAAATAGCAATAAATGTGAAATATTTTTTTCCAATAATTTATCTACTTCTCATAGAGACACTTTAATTCAAAATTTTAATCATATTTGTCCAGGAATAAAAACTGTCAGTACGGAATCACTATACCTGCTAGGTGCCCCGTTGTTTTTCGATAGTATTAAACCTGATTTAAAAACAAAATTTGATCAGTTTTTAAACCACGTTGATAAATTGTATAAATTAAACCCCCACATAGCTCTTACTATTTTAAAATATTGTCTTCTTGTACCTAGATTTACATACTTACTCCGCTCGAGTCCAGTCTGGAAATGTTCGGATATTTTACAAGATATTGATAATAATCTTAAAACAGCTTTAGAAAAAATTCTAAATTTAACTTTAAATACAACAGCCTGGACTCAAGCTACTTTACTTATAAAATTTGGTGGCATTGGTGTGAGAAATCTTTCTAGCATTGCATTGCCTGCTTTCCTTGCTTCCGTACATAGTATCAGTGACTTATGTAATATAATTTTAAATAATAAAGCAGACCTATGCTTTGCTGCGGAGGCAGGGCAGACATGGCAAATGCTCTGTCCTGGTGAAAATGTTCCACTGGAAGTTAACCAACAAAAACAGTGGGATATTCCATTAGTACAGGGCGTGCAGAAGGATTTGTTTCATAATCTCCATAGTGACCTAGATAAGGCACGCCTTCTAGCTGTTTCGACTAAGGAATCTAGTCACTGGTTACACGCTTTACCATCAAGTAATCTCGGCACATTACTTGATGCGGAAAGCTTACGCATTGCCGTAGGAATCTGACTAGGAGCGGCGATTTGTCAACCCCATCAGTGTCCCTGTGGTAGCAGCGTCGACAAGTTTGGGCTCCGTGGACTTTCATGTAAGAAAAGCGCTGGTAGATTTTCACGACACAATTATTTGAACGATGTCATCCGAAGGGCTCTTGTCTCTATAAATATTCCCTCGGTTTTAGAGCCTTGTGGAATATTTAGAGACGATGGCAGGAGACCCGACGGTATGACATTGGTCCCTTGGGAGAGAGGTAAAACCCTAGTGTGGGATGCTACTTGCGTAGACACTCTGGCGGTCTCTCATTTCAGGGGTACCTTGTTTAGAGCCGGGGCGGCATCAGAGGCAGCTGAACTGAGTAAGTGGCGCAAATATGAGTCTCTGAGAGATGACTACATATTTGTGCCATTTGCTGTAGAGACAATCGGTCCGTGGGGTCCACGTGCAGTGAAGTTCCTAAAGGAACTCCATCCGCGGCTGGTCGTTGCTGCTGGTGATAAGAGGGCTGGTTCTTTCCTTGCTCAAAGGCTAAGTATAGCCATTCAGCGGGGAATCGCAGCCAGCGTTCTTGGCACGATACCGCGGGGAGTAGGACTATATGATATTTAAGTTTCTAGTTTTAGTTTTTTTTAATTATTATTATAGTTTTTAGTATTGTATTAATAATTATTGTTCAAATAAATGTAAATACTTTTGAGCTAATTTATATTTATTGGTCAAAACTTGTAATGCATTATGAAGTGAAGAAATTTCTGAATTAAGGTACTCCATGTCAGTCTCGTAACTTTTCCTTATGCTATCCACCTCAATTGAATATATTTTGACCTTATTAATTAATTCTTGTTTTTCTTTACATAACTTAACATGATTTTTAATACTTATTTAATTTTTTATGATTTTTTGCAATTGTTTTAATGTATTTATTAATTTTAATGTATTTTTTTTAATTTATTGTTACTGTAAGCGTTTTAACCTGCTGTTCCCGATATGAAGGCATCTTCACCTGTCAAATCCACTGTTGATGATGTTTGTAACAATTTTGAGGATTCTTGAGACGTTGTGCATTCTACAAGTTCATGGAACAGACTCTGAGTTTTGGAGGCTTTTAAGTTATCTAAGTTTTTGTTTAGTTGTAATATTTGCTCTTGGGCTTCATTCAATTGTAATTGCAATGCAGCGATGAATTTGAGAGCTTCCTCATATTCCTTGCTGCACTGATCAAACTCATTGACCGTTCCCTGAAGCTGGTCTTTTTCTTTTAATACATTGTCACACTTGAATTGTGTATTATTTTTAATTATTTCAACTATTTCTTTTTTATTGTCATCCCTTTCTTTTAGTAATGTTTCACACTGCTCCTTGCCCACCTTCAGTTTCTGAAGCGCGAGCTGGAGGTGGGTCTCAAGCTGGCGCGTCTTGGCATTACAAGTATTCATTTTGCTATGTATTTATTAGTTAAAAATGTTAAAACTAGAACTTCTACTGAATACAGAAGTAGCAGTGTAAATAAAGACAAAAAGTTATGGTGTTAGGTTATATTTGTAGATTTTGAATGAAACGCTTAAGAAAAGATTTAAATATGTAAAACCGAACTGAAAAATTATGTAATAAGAAGGGATAACCAGAATGGCAATATGTAATGTTCAAACAATATGTACGTTATTAAAATCCGAACGTTTAAATATAATTTATTAAGGTAAGTAAATTACGTTTTATTTAATACACAGTATAATTTAAACACAAATAACAATTGAAAAACAAAATTGATGTGGATATATACATACTTCAAAACGCCCACTAATTTTATGTTATTCTGGTCAGAGATGACTAAATTGAGGACCTGGAAGGCTTTTCAGGCCCTATAGATTTCGAGCTTGAAGAAGAAATTGAAGAAGTTCCTTAAAATCACTAAATGCTCAAAGGAACCAACCCACATATCGCCGGCCCCGGAGAATATAATGATAACTGCAAAAACACGATTTTTCAGAAAAAATAAAAAACCGAGTTTTGACTTTAACTTGCTAAGCAATAGTTGTAGAGAGGCAAGAAATGCTCAATGAGAGCCAATTTTTTAACTTTTATAATGTTTCAAAATAGGTTATACGAAGATTATCCGAACTGGAGATACTTAGAATTTAAAAAGTTACTGTAATTCAGTTGTTGGTTTAATTTACTAACAACACTTAGAATTTTATTCTCGTTACTTTCAAGAGATTGAGAGTATCACATTACTGTTTTACAATACTATTCAACGAATAATAGAGGCTAAATTAACAGAAAACAATATCATTTGGCATTGTATTCTAGTTAATACTGAAAATAAATTGAACGGTAATAGAATCCTGAACTTTTATTCCGGGGTTACAATAAAACAATGATATAGTAATCAACTATTGGTTTATTGAAAATTAAAATAATTAAACAGTAAAAAAAATCCTTCTCAAGTTTTTTGTTTATAATTATTATAATAAACAATATTAAAGTACTTAATCAGTTTTGCTTGGTTAAAAATAGATATAATAAACTTTAAAAAACTTAATCTTCCACGTCTTCATCATTTATCATCATCGTCATTACAGCCATTCACAAGTCCACTGCTGAACATAGGCCTACTCCAAGGAAAGCCACAAAGCACGGTCCTGAGCCAGCTGCATCCATCGACTTCCTGAATGTCGAGTACGAGGTACGAGGCTGCCACTCGAGAACTTTTCTTCCCCATCGTTTGTCGGTTCTTCGAGTTAAATGGCCGGCCCATTGCCACTTCAGCTTACTAATCAGTTGGCTATGTGAGTCACTCTGGGTCTACTGCGGATAACCTCATTTCTAAGTATCTCACGCAGAGAAACCCCGAGCATAGCACTCTCCATAGCTTGCTGAGCAACCATGTGCTTCATCATACGGTCAGCAATGAAGGACTACATCTCAGATCCATAGGTCAGCACTGGCATGTACTGGTTGCACAATCTCATTTTCAAGTTTTGAAGTATAACAATACGATGTGTCGTGATTTCTCGAACGCTGCCCAGCCGAGTTGAATCTGCCGATTGACCTCTCGGTCGATGTTATACTTACCCAGTCGAACTATTTGTCCCAAGTAAACATACCCGTCAACAAATTCGAGCTCAGTGCTCCCAAATACTACCGGCATAGGTGTGAAATGGAAGCTACACATTATCTTTGTTTTGTCCATTTTCATTTTAAGACCTATCCGTTGAGAGGCATTTTTGAGGTCATTGAGCATAGTGCTTAGGTCCTACAGCGATTCTGCCATAAGGAATTTATCGTCGGAAAATCAAAGGTGAGTGATGTACTCGCCATTGATGTTAATACTGTCGAATCTACTGAAGACTGCAGCTTCATTTCCCGTCTAACAGCCATGAGATTAAGAGTGTAGATCGCAGAGTTTTTGTGTTCTTCTGCGGCAGGTCTTGCAGAACATTGCTCCGACCGCATAGATAGTTTCCACGAGCTTCTCGTTCATATCGTCGACTGCATAGCAACTTTCTAGGCACTGGAAACGGTTTTGTAACTCTAGCTGAAAGTTTTCGGGACTTTGGATCAGGGCACGAGGTGGACGGAGCGTTGACTTCATTAGACGAACCCTCGACAACTATACGTTTAGGTTCGGTAATGGTTAGGCTCTAACCATTTGGTGATCGCTGCCAGTTTTCACCCTCACGATCACTGAGACGTCACAGAACAGTTGTCGTTTAGTCGTCATATTGAAATCAATCTCTTTTTTCATCGAAACGTTGGACTCGATCAGGTCCACGTCCTGTGAAGCCGCTTCTGAAAGAATTTGTTCACCATAAAGATTCCCTGTTTCTCCATAAAGTCGACCAGCTGCTAGCCCCTTGATTTCCGTTGCCTTATTCCAAATTTACCTTTGAAAAAGTTACTGGATTCGAGGATTACCGTGTCCTCCCCCTCTCTTCGGACCTCGTATAATCTTACAATATTACATCGTATAATATTACAGCGCAACTTGTCCATTTCTTTTTCCAGTCCCAGGATCTTCTCGTCAGTTTCCAGGGTGCGTGCATTATATGTTGCCAGGTCGAGTCGTCTTAGGTAGCAATCGAACCCCACCAGAGATTCAGCAGCACCCTCTGCCCTTCCTAATCATTATTTTCTTTTAATTGGTCATCAGTACTTTTCATAAAAGTGAGAGAATTGTAAAATACATGATAGTAAGTCGGTTTAGCTTCTGTCCTACAAAGACTCATAAGATCGTTAAAGCCTTGCTTACTGGTAGAGGTTTGTTGTATGCAAGTTTTAATCTTCCATTACTTTAGATCATGCAGTTATCTTTCCTTCCTCATCAAGAATTGCGTACATCTGTTCTGGAGTGTATACAACTCTATGCTTTAATTCACGTTCAATGTTAGAGTGCATGGATTCACCTTCGCTTTGACCATCACCGGTTTCAAAAAATCGGTGTTTAATATTGATTTGAAGTTTCTGAGCGACAAACATATAAAAAACGAATATAAATCTATTTTTATTCTGGCCCCAGCAACCGTCAGAGTAAAAAGAAATAGTTTTGATGCCTCTTTCAACTTCACTTAAGAGAAATTTCCATAAACAGATGTCAATTTCTATCGCTCCTCTTTTTGCAATTAAATTATTTTTTTACTACAATAAAACTGAATTAACATTCAAAATCAAAAAACAACAACAACCCTACTACATTGCACCTATTTACTAAGGACATGTTAGTTGCCGAGCCTAAGCGGATTTTAAGAAAACAAAATGACAATATTGTTCACAATTATTTTGCCGATTTTTTTTCCGAGAATGTAATTCCAATAGTTTTTGTCGTATCTTTAATGAAGAAACTGTTTCACTAACTTCATATTATTATGTTTTTCACGAAGATTTGTGTGCTAGATAAAGTAACGAATATTATTGCATTATTTTATAACTTTTTGAATAATGGCTGGATAGTTACGAAAAAAATTGTGTAGATGTATTAGAAACCGTAGACTTCAAATATTGAATAACACTAAAACTATGATAATATCAGTAACCATTTTATTCTCCGGGGGCGCCGATAAGTGCATTTTTGCAGAAAGGAACCAGGTATTTTTTTTTAAATAATAGAAATACTTTTAACCAGAAGTGATGAAACTTTAAATAAACACATATAAGACGGTTTCGTTCATTACACTGTAAAGTTCAAAGTTATTATGATAAATAATTCGTTTTCTTTACACGATTTTATTTTAAAACTTATTTTCTCAAAACTTCAATTAAAACTGAAACCAACAAAATTAAAATTACCTGGGGAATAATAAATAGTAAAACAGGCAAGGTCAAACCGCGCAACTCAGATTTTAAATTGAATATTAACAATAATTTAACTCGATTTGATTTTTTCTGATCCAATTTTAGACCAATTTCTGTACTACAAAAAATAATTAAATTTAAAAAATGTATAATTATATATTAAGATGTTAAGTTTCTTTAATATTAATAAATTGCTTCATAAAAATCAATTTGATTTTACAAGTGGTCGCTCGAGTGGAGCTTCTTAAACATATTTTTTGTGCATGGGAGAATTCAAAGGATGCTTTGGGTATATTTTGTGACCTTTTCAAGGCCTTCAACTGTGTTTACTATGAGACATTAATCAGGAAGCTACAGTACTATGGTGTCAAGAACACAATGCTTAAACTTATTATTTCATATTTAAGTAGTAAAATGCAGAAAGTAATTTTCAATGATAAAAGTTCGTCCGGGTCACCTTTACTAATGAGTGTCAGGTATCAGGACTTGATTCTCGGCCCACTACTATTTCTAGTGTATATTAATGACTTACCTTCCTTTTTCGGGGATAATCATGATATAATATTATTACATATATATACTTCCTTGACTTTTAAACTTAAACGTCAATCATTTAAATGTGATGAAGTAAATAACGCTACATTATATATAGTACGTTGGTTTAACGTTACTTATCTACATTTAAACGGAAATAAAACTAAATGTATTAAATTTACAATATTAAATGTTAAAAATCTGAATACTAATGTGCTTTTAAATGGGGAGAAAATTAGCCCTGTAGAATGCACTATTTTTATTGGCATCAATCTCAATGCAAAGCTTCAGTGGGGCCCCCATATATTCAAACTAGCAAGCAGACTAAGTTCTGCAGTCTATGCTGTAAAAAAGATTAGAGGTCTCACTGGTGTCGATACAGATAGAGGAGTTCATTTCAGTTATGTCCATAGCATAATGTCTTATAGGATTTTGTTATGAGGAAATGCAGCTGATTCAGAAATTATTTTTGTTTAACAGAAGAGGGCTATTAGAGCTATATTTACAATCTAAAACTGAGAGAGTCTCTAAAAGATAAATTGAAAGAAATAAATATATTAATTTTGGCCTCTCAGTATATTTACGAAAATTTAATGTATGTTCACAAAAACAAAGGTAGCTTTAATAAAAAAAGTGACATAAACTCTGTAAATACTAGGAACAGACACAAGCTAGTGATACCAGTTTCTCGACTCCACATAGTCAGTAATGAATTCTTGGGGCAATGTATACGCTATTACAACAAGGTCCCGAAAAGTTTACAGGCTCTCTCTATTACAAAGTTTAAATGTTTTGTTAGACTGAAAATGTATAAAAAGGGTTATTATAGTATTAGTTCCTTACATATGAAATAAGCGTTTTGTCGTACTGACCAATTTGATCTGAAATATCTCCTCTTTGGTTAAGAATTCGAAATTCAAATTTATAAATTCATTTAGCTGGTACATTTTAGTTTTGGAAACAGTAATTCATTTGTTTTTTCCCCATTATTATTTTCTTTGGCGTCGCTTATTACCGCAGAATGGAAAACATGAAATATCGGTATATTTACGAGTACGAGTTCTACCGTGGCACCAGTGTTGTAGAAACAGCTCCAATGATTAATGATGTGTACGGCGCTAGTGTCGAAAAAATAGGACGGTACATTTTTTGTTTCAACGTTTTCGTTCTGGAAATTTCGACCTTCAGAACCAATCCCGTGGACAGCCGCAGACCAAAGTAGAAAATGAAGAATTAAAGGCTTATGTGGAAGCGGATCCATCACAAAGCACTTCAGGGTAAGTGACAAAATTATATTAATCCATTTGAAGCAAATCGGGAAAGTAAAAAAAACTTGACCGATGGGTACCTCATGAATTGAGTGAATCGAACTTGCAAACACGTGTCGACTCATTCCTACGTGTGTCAAGATATCTACTAAAAAAGACATTCGAGGAAGCGCTAAGATCTTAAATCGGGCAAGCAAAAAGTTGTTAATAACGGTGATTCAGCAAAAACGTACCGATCTGTTTCATTAATAAAACCATAGACAAATCGTCCAGTAATCTAAAGACAGTTTTATCGAAATTTGATTATAAGAATTGCATGGAAACTTTAGATAAACGTGAAACAACTAAATACAATGAATGCAAAAAAAAAACATATAGATAAATACCAAAAACTAACAACCAAATCAAATGTCCAACACCAATCTCAACGTAAGAACGGAAGGCAACCATCGACAACAGACGCGAGTAATAAACAACGTGCGGTCTATAACCTGTCAAAACAATCTCTGGACAACGCGACAATAAAAGTTTTGGCTAAAGGTATGAATTCCGCAGTAACACCACAAAAAATCCCGTATGAAAACATTATCTGTAGTGTTGAGGACTGTCTGTATAGAAATTATATTACTAATAAAGATGTTGAGGCCATATGTCAAGACATTTTGTCCTTGTTACGTCGAAGCTCAGGGCTGAAATTAAATCTTCCCAAAGATGAATTTATTGCATTGAAAAACTTACGCAACAGACCAGATCTTACGATTCTCCGCGCAGATAAAGGTAATGCTATGGTTATAATGAATACGTCGGATTACAATTTAAAAATAAAAAAATACAACAACTTTTATCGGATGAAAGAACATATGTAAAGGTCAAAACAGACCCTACAACTAATACGCCTAAAACAACTAACGATCTAATAAAGAAATACTCCGAGAAATTAAATATAGACGTTAATTCAATAATACCTGCCTGTGCCAAACCACCTGATGAATTTATTGCATTGAAAAACTTACGCAACAGACCAGATCTTACGATTCACCGCGCAGATAAAGGTATAATAAAGGTTTGATGCCGTCGAAATTTCGACAAATCGAAGGTAATTGGTGTACTCGCCATTAATGTTGATACCGCATCCTTCCCAGTTTAGAAGCTTAAAAACGTCTTTCAATGCAGCGGTGAAGAGTTTCCGGAATATGACGTCACCCTATCTTACACCTCTCTGCAATTAAATAGGTTTCATACTCTGGTTCTGTACTCGGATAGCCATCGTAGCCCTACTGTACAAGCACTTCAACACTTCGATATACCGACAGTCAACTTGGCACCGCTGAAGGGACTTCAGCACCGCCCAAATTTCGACGGAATCAAAGGCTTACTCATAGTCCACATACGCAAGGCAAAGTGGCAGATTATACTCCTCTGGCTTCTGAACAATCTGCTGCAGGGTATGTATGTGGACAATGCTACTAAAGTCTTTTCGAAAACCGGCTTGTGCGGGAGGCTGGAAGTCGTCAAGTCTGCGCGCGAGACGATTCGTAATGACCCTCGAAAACAGCACGTATACGCGGCTCAGAAGGAAATCGGTCTGTAGTTCTTCAAGAGAGCGTTGTCGCCTTTCTTGAAGAACAAGACCACCGCACTTCTACTCCACGCCTCCGGTGTAATGCCACCATGGAGGATGGAATTATAGAGCTTCTGAAGGACTTCAAGTACCGACTTTCCACCCGCTTTCAGAAGCTCCGCTGTGATTTCATCCTTGCCCGGGGCCTTGCCGTTTTTAAGGTGCTGGAGAGTCATTCTAATCTCTGTCAGACTGACGTCCGGGATATCATCGGAATAATGTCGGATAAGACTCCCTCTTGGATCGTTAGTCACACTTGCGTATGGCTCCAACTATGATATGTACAGATCCCGAAACTCTTCACCGCTGCATTGGAAGGCGTTTTGAAGTTTCTCGCTTCTCGACTGGAAAGGATACGGTATCAACATCAATGGCGAGTACATCACTCACCTTCAACCTTCTTAGAAATGAGGATATCCGCAGTAGAACCAGAGTGACCGACATAGCCAAACAGATTAGTAAGCTGAAGTGGCGATGAGCCGGCCATATAGCTCGAAGAACCAACAACCGATGGGGAAAAAAGGTTCTCGAGTGGCAGCCTCGTACCAGCGGGCGAAGTGTAGGACGTCCATACACTACTTGGAGTGTTTTCCTGGTAAGATCCTGCATGGAAGTCGCTGGATGCAGGTGGCTCAGGACCGTGCTTTGTGGCATTCGTTGGGGGAGGCCTATGTTCAGCAGTGGACATTTGAAGGGCTGTAATGATGATGATAATGACCACGCGCCCGCTCGAACTGAAGCGCGCCTTACGTTAAAATGAAAATTATTTTTATTTAATAAGTGTTTAGGCACTTTCGATATTTATTTTTGAGTTTTTATTCAAGTAGCCTTCAGTATTCAAGTAGTATTCAGTTGCCTCTCAAAAAGCCGAAAGATACTGAATAGCATACAGGTGCTTAAATAACAAAAATAAATACATTGCACAACACATCTGTGTTTTCTACTATCAACTAATTTCATAGAATTCAATTTGTTTTCTCACAACACCTAACCCTACAGTAGAAGCGGTCTTAACTAAGCCGCGTAATGGGCTAAGTGATAAAGACACTCGTACGCGGACGTAAGGTGCATTTTGATTTAATACGCGTGCCACAATTATTTTTTCTACAAAATAAACGTAGGCTAATTTCACCAATGTGACTTCCGAGGCGTGCAAAGTATTATGAAAATTAGCGACGTTGTAACTAAGTTTAAACTCGCAAGTTTGCTATCAGAGACTGAGCCTTCTATTCTTTTAACTACGAGTATCATTTATTCTGTGGTATAATCTTAAATAATATACTCCAGTCTTACATTTAATTGTTTTTATTGAGAATATATAAATCTCGTGGAAGATTATTCCAAAGTGTAATTGATGATATCGTAAAAGAATCCGATGTAGATTTATATATTGAGATAGTTAAGAGTTTGTTGACTATCAAACGGGATAAGCCTAAGTATGAAAAAAGCTCTTTCAAATTAGCTGGGGACCAAAAATTGTGAAGAATATCATACAAAGTGGTTAGAATGTGTATAACGTATAGAATGTAAAAACTGATATCGAGCCACTTAAGCCTTGAGCGAGACTGTTATATATGATCAAACTTGCACAGGAAAAAAATATAGCACAAGTTGAGTAGACGGCGAGTTTGACAAACAGTTTCTCAGTTATATCTGGATAAGCAATATCAGCCTAATCTAAAAATGAAAGCAACTCTTTGTTTACTAGCGTAACCTTGGTCACCTGATGGATAAATTTTTTCGTGAGCTTCAATGAATACATCGTGCTAAAAATACGTTTCCGGGCCTTATTAACTTGCAGCACCCAACTAAAATCATCAGCCAATATTAAGCCGAGGTTTTTAACCTGCCTAGCATAATCTAAATCTATACCGTTCAGAGTAACCTTAAGTAGATGTCAGTAGTCTAATCGACATGTAATTTTTTTGCTCCCTATGATTGCAACCTGTGTTTTGGCAGGGTTTACTATTAGTCCATGATAGCTCGCCTACTGATGAACTGAAGCAAGATCGAAATTATTTCTGTCCACAGAATGAATTTAGTTTAAACTAAGATGCTAATACAGCTGGACATAATCTGCGTACAGGTGATAACTGCTGAAATTTATTATGAAGATAAGTGCGAAGTGTGAGTGCAAATTTATGATAAATACATAAATAACCGGCTAAGTGCGAGTCGGACTCGCGAATGCAGGGTTCCGTACCATCGTAAAACACGTTTCTAGTTGGGGAGCTCTCTTTAGTTTTTAAATTATTTTTATTTTTGTTATTTGCTGTTATAGCGGCAACATAATAAATACACATTCTGGCCAAATTTCAACTGTCTGCCTATTACGGATCGTGAGATACAGCTCGCTGATTGACAGACGGACGGATAGCGGAGGCTTAATAATAGGGTCCCGTTGGTTACCCTTTTAGTACCAAACCCTAAAAAGCAATGGAGACGATTTGGGGACCTTCGAAAAAAGAGCCTACTATTTTTTAAAAGGCTGGCAACGCATCTGCAATTCCCTTTGTGTTGCAGTTATTTTTGAGCGGCGTTAGTCACTTACCATCAGGTGAGCTGAATGTTCTTTTGCTACTTCTGCTATAAAAAAAAGATAAAATACTGCCTTGAGGACCACCAGCAACAACGTAACACCAATCGTAGAAACTATCGTCAACGTGAATGCGTTGCCAGCATCACCGAAGAAAGGAACTGAACCATTGTACAATTGATGATGTTAAATTCAGGAAAAGAAATAAGGAGAGGATTAATTTTGGTCTGTAATGGCTGAAATCTGTAGGAGAGCTATTTTTAGGGACACGAGTTAGGAATGCTTCTTTCCACTTGGTAGGAAAGATACCAGAGGCAAAGGGAGAATTTATTAGAAGTGACATTTCATGCGTATGATTGCGAAGAAGTTTTTGGCCAAAAAACAGAAAGTTTTTTGTGCGTTCATGGACTTGGAAAAGGCTTATGACAGAGTGGACAAGAATATGTTATGGCAAACACTGAACTCATTTGGTTTGAGCGCTGGTTTGATACAGGCATTAAAGTCTCTTTATAGAGACTCTAGTGCTTGTTTCAGGATCAACGGGGTCTACTCGGACCCTGTTTTGGCATTCATAAAGGTGTCGAACAGGGATGTGTGGCTTCCCCGTGGCTGTTTAACCTATTTATGGACAGTTGTTTGCAAACTTTCAAAGTTGAAGAATGTGGGCTGAGAATGGGTGAATTAACCGTCAAATGCCTTTTGTACGCCGATGATCAAGTCATATTTGCATCGTCGGCAGCCGAGTTGCAAATGATGGTTACTTTAATAAACTGGTCATTGAAAGAAAGGGGTATGAAAGTGAACGCAAGTAAGACGAAAGTGATGGTTTTTGAAAGAGAAGAAAGTAAAACGTTATGTGAAATAAGAATAGAAGGAGAGTTGATTGAGCAAGTGGATGAGTTTGTATATTTGGGATGTTTATTTAGAAAGGATGGTAGATATGATAAAGATATAGAATGACGAGTGAACGCAGGAAATAGAGTGAATGGCGCTCTACACGCTATTATAAGGAGTCAGAATGTGTCAAATAAGGCACGTATGGCAATTCATAATGCTGTGTTAGTCCCTAATTTAATGTATGGTAGTGAAAGTTGGGTCTGGCAGAAAAAGCATGAGAGTAGAATAAATGCTATAGAAATGCGATCCTTCAGGATCGCAGGAGTCTAATTCTGAATGACAGGGTGAGAAATAGAAATAAAAGAAAAGGGTGGGTTGCAATACGACGTTGTGACAAGGATTAAGAAAGGAATGCTTCGGTGGTTTGGTCATGTAGAAAGAATTAACGAGGAAAGAGTGACAAAGCAAATTTATGTTGCAGAAGTGAACGGCAGGGTCGGGAAGGGACGCCCTAGACGGAGGTTTATCGACCAAATCGGCGATACATTAAAAATGGGCCAGATTAGGAGTACACTTAACCGACGAGTGTGTATGCGTAGATATATGGATGTAAAGGAGGCGAGAGAAGTCTGTCAGGATCGCACCAAATGGAAGTCCGTAGTCTCCGTCTACCCCTCTGGGTGACAGGCGTGAGTGTTTGTGTAATGTAAGGTAGTAGGTTAAGACTGATTATATAGGTGGCGGGTAAATTAAGATAATACAGCGAATTCATTGTGGAATAAACCGTTATAGATTGCATTACGTTCTTTTGGTTCTCTCCGGCTTTTATATACATTACATTGGCGACGAGGATAAAAACGTAGTTTTATTGTGTTTTTAGTCGTTGTGAATAAAAGTTTACAAGTTAATTCGAGCACAATGTCGATTGGAAAAGTAAACGAGTTCGATGTAAAAACCGGGGTGTGGTCGTCGTATGTCGATAGACTTGAGATGTATTTTACGGCAAATAAAATAAATAGTGGTCTCAAGTTGCCCACGCTAATAGCGGTCATGGGCGATGAGGCCTACGAGTTGCTAGTGAACCTGGCTAGCCCCGTGAATCCGTCGGAATTAAAATACGACGCCGCCATTAGTCTATTGCGCAACCACTTACAGCCGGCACCATCCGCGTTAGCGGAAAGGTACCGGTAAACAAAGCTGACGGTTCGTTGAGAATTTGTGCTGACTATAAGGCAACAATAAACCCTGTTTTGTTATTTGATCGATATCCCTTACCTAGAGTTGAGGATTTAATTGTTAGGTTGAGTGGGTCGAAATATTTTTCAAAAATTGATCTGTCTCAAGCCTATAATCAGATAGAGCTAGACGATACTAAAAAGTTAACCGTAGTTAATACGCACCGCGGCTTATTTCAGTATAATAGGTTAGTGTACGGGCTAGCATCGAGTGCTGGAATATTTCAACGTATTATGTATAATTTGTTAAAGGACATCCCCAATGTCGAAGTATTTTTAGACGACGTCATAATCGGCGGGAAAAATAAGTTCGACCACCTTCAAGCCGTAGAAGCTGTCTTTAGCAGGTTACATAAGAACGGATTGAAATTAAAAAATCATAAATGTATATTTTTTGTAAACGAAGTGCAGTTTTTAGGGTATGTACTTAGTAAAGACGGAGTAAAAACAGACCCGAAAAAGATAGAAGCAATTGCTAAGCTACCTAGGCCTAGTAACGTGACCGAGGTACGCTCTTTTTTGGGTTTAGTAAATTTCTACGCAAAATTTATTAAAAACATGAGTAGTAGGCCTTACCGTACCTTTATACCAATTACTGAAAAAAGGTAAAAATTGGTTTTGGTCGAATGAATGTGAGCGTGCGTTTGTTGAAGTCAAAAATGTATTAATCAGCGCGGAAGTATTAGCTCACTACGACCCCCAGCGGCCGGTTATAGTAACGTGCGACGCGAGCGCCAGAGGGATAGGGGCCGTGTTGTCGCAGCCGAGCGACAACGGCAGTCGCGAGCGCCCCGTGGCTTATGCGTCACGCACGCTTAACGACGCCGAGAAAAACTACTCGCAGATACACCGCGAGGCATTAGCGATTATATTTGCCGTAAATAAATTCCATCAGTATTTGTACGGTCGGCATTTTACTCTGCGCACCGATCACAAGCCGCTAGTGTCCATTTTTGGACCGAACACAGGTATACCAACTATGGTAGCGAGTCGGATGCAACGGTGGGCAATTATTTTGTCCGCTTATTCGTTTGATATTGAGTACATACGTACCGATGTGAATGGAGCGGACGGCCTGTCGCGTCTGCCGCTGTCGTCTAGTAAGATGACTCATGCGGCGCCCGAGCAAACGTATTTGCATTTCGTTCAGCAATCATTGTTGTTAGATTATAATAAAGTTAAAAATGAAACCGCTCGGGATCCAATTCCCTCGAAGGTTATTAGCTATATTCGGGATGGTTGGCCAGGGGAATGTAATATTAAGGGTTTACAACCGTTTTTTAATCGTAAGAATGAATTATATGAGGAAATAGGCTGTGTGATGTGGGGGCATAGACTAGTTGTTCCGGAGGCCTGTAAGGAAAAAGTTTTATGTATGATTCACGAACCTCATATGGGCATTGTCAAATCCAAGGCTATAGCTCGAAGCTATGTTTGGTGGGCCGGTGTGGACGAGGCGGTGGAGCGAGTATGCCGGGAGTGCGAGATATGCGCAGCGCAAGCGGATGCTCCGCCAAAACAGACGCCTCGTATGTGGCAATGGCCCAATCGTCCTTGGTCAAGGATACATTTAGATTTTATGGGGCCCGTTTTTGGAAAAACGTACTTGGTAGGGGTCGATGCGATGTCAAAATGGCTAGAAATCTATCAGGTAGCGAGTACGGCAGCCACGGGGGTAATAGATAAGTTAAGGGAACTTTTCAGTCGTTGGGGACTACCCAAACAAATCGTGACGGACAACGGTCCCCCGTTCTCAAGTATAGAATTCAATAACTTCATGTGCAGTCACGGTATCGATCATATTTTCACGGCTTCGTATCACCCTGCTTCGAACGGTTTAGCTGAGAACGCGGTAAAAACCTTGAAGCGGGTTATAAAGAAAGCGGTGCAGGAAAAACAAAACGTAGGCAGGGCACTACAAACTTTTTTGCTATATTATAGGAATACGGAGCATTCAACCACCGGCGAGAGTCCCGCTATGTTATTGTTAGGTAGACGACTGCGCACTAAGTTAGATATTTTAAAACCAGACAGGGAAAACAGGATTTATAAGGTGCAACGACACCAGAAAGACTTAGCCAAAGGAGGAGACAGGAAACTGAATCCTTCGGAAGATGTTTGGTATAGACAATATTTGAAAGGGGAGAAGTGGGGCAGTGGTCAAGTAGTAGACATTAGGGGTCCTAATAGCTATACAATTAAGGGAAAAGGTGGCGAAATAATTCATAGACATATAGACCAATTAAAAAGGAGATCTTTAAGGGCATCTATGACATGTCCTTACAATGATCCTCAGTCAGGTTGCAGCACAAATTCAACCAACGAGCCGACGGTGACACCAGAGGTGGGAAGGGCTCAGCCGGGTCGGTCGGCGGATCGGGATGACCGGGGGGTGGTAGAAACCTCAGAGGCCGAAATCGGTTTAAAGGAGTCGGCAAGGGAGACGACCAGTGAGATCCCGGGTTCACAGGCGTATCAGGATACCTTGCCAAACGTTGTACCGCCCACAAAGCCTCGGAGTCGCCCTATAAGGCAATGTAGACTCAAAAACCTTATTATTGATTAAGCGCTGATACAATAATGTTAAGTAATTAAGTTATATTTAAGATTAGCATAGTAATAAATAAGTGTAGAGGAGTGTAATGTAAGGTAGTAGGTTAAGACTGATTATATAGGTGGCGGGTAAATTAAGATAATACAGCGAATTCATTGTGGAATAAACCGTTATAGATTGCATTACGTTCTTTTGGTTCTCTCCGGCTTTTATATACATTACAGTTTGTATTGACATTTCGTATCACCTTATTACAGCGACTCATAACCAAGGTGCTGGTGCCCGTTTATTTTTAAAGACCATTAAGGCGCTACTTTGTCGTAAGATGTCATTACAACGTTATTGAATAACTGCAGTTTACTGTCAATATTATTAGTATTATAAAAGTCTGCCCAATTAACACTGCAGTACTCATACATTTTATAGCTAGCGGTTCATAGAGACAAGGTTAAGCTGAAACACTATATTGTGTAATGTTTTAGTGATTTAAGAGCATAACCACCCTTATTATCCGCGACGAAACGGAGAAGGTGTATGCGTTTAGGATTAGAGGTTGTATATTTCTTTGTTTGTTTGTCTGTGCAAACGAATGTTTCCATTAGTCCCCAAAATGGTTTGCCCGACTTAGATACCTTATTCTATAAAGGGTTTGTGACTCATTGACGATGGCTTTTAGATATGCATCATGGTTTTAACTTACGAGGGGGCAATGCAAGTAAACTGATCCTTTTTATCTCCAAAATATCATCAATAAAACATGATGATATCCCATACGCCAGTCTAAGCGAGATTAGAATGGCTCTTCAGCATCTTAAAAATGACAACACCCCAGGCGAGGACTGAATTACAGCGGAGCTTCTGAAAGCGGGTAGAAAAGCCGTACTTGAAGTCCTTCAGAAGCTTTTTAATTCCATCCTCAATGATGGTACTACTCCGGAGGCGTGGAGCAGAAATTCGGTGGTCTGGTTTTTTCAATAAAGGCGACAAGGCTCTCTTGAAGAACTACAGATCAATTTCCCTTGTAAGCCGCGTCTACGTGCTGTTTAGAGAGTCATTACAAATCGTCTCGCGCTCGCAGACTCGACGACTTCCAGCCTCCTGAACAAGCCGGTTTTCGAAAAGGTTTTAACATTATAGACCACATACGTACCCTTCGTAAAATTGTACAAAAGACCGACGAGTACAATTTGCCACGTTGTCTTTCGTATGTGATGAGAAAGCCTTTGATTCCGTCGAAATTTATTTAGTGCTGCAGTCCCTTCAGCGATGCCAAGTTGACTGTCGGTATATTAAAGTACTGAAGTGTTTGTCCAGTAGCGATACGATGGCTATCCGAATACAGTACCAAAGTACGAAACCTATCAAACTGCAGAGAGGTGTAAGACAGGGTGACGTCATATCCCCGAAACTCTACACCGTTGCATTGGAAGACGTTTTCAAGCTACTAGACTGTATATGATACGGTATTAACATACGTATATGGCGAGCACATTACTCACCTTCGATTTGCCTATGATATAGTCCTTGTGGCAGCATCGCTTGAGGACCTAAGCACTAGGCTCAATGACCTCAATAGTGCGTCCCAACAGATAGGTCTTAAGATGAACATGGACAAAACAAAAAAAATTAAGTGAACAATTAATTTGCTGTACCTTTAACTTTAATGACTGTTTTTAATTGCAATACATTTTGTATTTTATGATTCATTCCACTGGTTCTGTTACTAATGCTACGAGGTTCTATCAAATAAAATAATTACAAAGTTGAAATGACAAGAGAACTTATAGTTTATTTGAGGGTAAGTGGTTACTGCAGCTCTTTGTTACCTTCAAACAAAGAAGGCTATAGTTGCGTTCTCACTGAGGTATAGTGTACATAGTAAGAGTTTTTCAGACACGTATATGATGAGTGATACTTGTGACAATTTGATATGTCTTGCGATCTTGATAGCTTCCAGTAGCAAAAATAAGAAATAATCTAATAATTAAAAATAATAATATTAATATTACAAATTTCGGAAAAAGACACTTTAGAAGCAATTATGTCATTTTCGAATGGCTCTGCTGGCGGCATTGACGGAATTACGCCTCAACATCTTAAAGATCTTGTAAGCGCTTCTGCCGGTGACGCCGGCGGAGTACTTCTTAAAGACATTACAAAATTATGTAACTTTATGCTTTCTGGTAATGTTAATCCAAATTTCATTCCATTCTTATATGGGGCAAGATTATGTGCCTTCAAAAAAAAAGGATAACGGTATCTGTCCTATTGCCGTTGGTTCCACATTTCGACGTTTAACTTCAAAATTAGCTTGCAGGCACATAATCTCTAACCTTAAGACCAAATTTCAGCCTACTCAACTAGGTTTTGGTACTAGAGGTGGCTGTGAGGCGGCGGTACATTCAGTGCGTACATTTTTAACAAACTCTGACGCAGATGTTCTTGTGAAGGTAACCTTGCTGAAAGAAGTGGCTAATAATACCCCCGAAATTTATCATTACGTTTGGCAATGTTATAGTCAAAATACTAACTTGTTTTACGAAAATCATGTTATCGATTCCGCTGTCGGTGTTCAGCAGGGTGACCCACTGGGTCCAGCACTTTTCAGTTTGGGAATTCAAGCAATTATTTCAAATTTGAAATCCAAGCTGAATGTCTGGTACCTAGACGACGGTACACTGGGAGGTAGAGCAGATGACGTCCTCAGTGATCTTACTCATATTTTTCAAAATTTTAAAAATATTGGTCTTGAACCAAATAGCAATAAATGTGAAATATTTTTTCCAATAATTTATCTACTTCTCATAGAGACACTTTAATTCAAAATTTTAATCATATTTGTCTAGGAATAAAAACTGTCAGTACGGAATCACTATACATCCTAAGTGCCCCGTTGTTTTTCGATAGTATTAAACCTGTTTTAAAAACAAAATTTGACCAGTTTTAAACCACGTTGATAAATTTTATAAATTAAACCCCCACATAGCTCTTACTATTTTAAAATATTGTCTTCTTGTACCTAGATTAACATACTTACTCCGCTCGAGTCCAGTCTGGAAATGTTCGGATATTTTACAAGATATTGATAATAATCTTAAAATAGCTATAGAAAAAATTCTAAATTTAACTTTAAATACAACAGCCTAGACTCAAGCTACATTACCTATAAAATTTGGTGGCATTGGTGTGAGAAATCTTTCTAGCATTGCATTGCCTGCTTTCCTTGCTTCCGTACATAGTGTCAGTGACTTATGTAATATAATTTTAAATAATAAAGCAGACCTATGCTTTGCTACGGAGGCAGGGCAGACATGGCAAACGCTCTGTCCTGGTGAAAATGTTCCACTGGAAGTTAACCAACAAAAACAGTGGGATATTCCATTGGTACAGGGCGTGCAGAAGGATTTGTTTCATAACCTCCATAGTGACCTAGATAAGGCACGCCTTCTAGCTGTTTCGACTAAGGAATCTAGTCACTGGTTACACGCTTTACCATCAAGTAATCTCGGCACATTACTTGATGCGAAAAGCTTACGCATTGCTGTAGGAATCCGACTAGGAGCGGCGATTTGTCAACCCCATCAGTGTCCCTGTGGTAGCAGCGTCGACAAGTTTGGGCTCCACGGACTTTCATGTAAGAAAAGCGCTGGTAGATTTTCACGACACAGTTCTTTGAACGATGTTATCCGAAGGGCTCTTGTCTCTATAAATGTTCCCTCGGTTTTAGAGCCTTGTGGAATATTTAGAGACGATGGCAGGAGACCCGACGGTATGAAATTGGTCCCTTGGGAGAGAGGTAAAGCCCTAGTGTGGGATGCTACTTGCGTAGATACTCTGGCGGTCTCTCATCTCAGAGGTACCTCGTTTAGAGCCGGGGCGGCATCAGAGGCAGCTGAACTGAGTAAGTGGCGCAAATATGAGTCTCTGAGAGATGACTACATATTTGTGCCTATTACGGCCGGCAGCTGCCCATCCCAGGAGTAGAATCCTTCGCGGCCCATAGACGAAGAAGCTACGGGCAGATGCTGGTCGGGCGTCCTCACGCCACGGGTTAAAAGTCTAATTACACTAAACAATCCGGGGGGAGCGTTACAAATATGGAACAGAGCTTACTTACCTCTATTCAAGGCGACTGGTCCCTCAGGATTCGGTCAGGTCTCGTGTGGATGTATTGTGCTAGAAAGTAAAGGTCAGTGATGTGTATTTGGGTGTGGCTGGTAGTGTTATTGACCTTATTTGACCGTTCCCCCTGCAGCAGTTCGGCCCTCAGCTCCTCTCCAAGCTAAGGTCGCCTTCCGCAGTCACTTTCTTCCTTTGTTACGATTGACTCGCGAAAATGAACACAGAACGTACGGGTCAAAGGTCACCGTTATTTCTAGAATATTAACTACCGCACTAGTAACTAATACAGTCGAATCCACTTATACAGATTCTGCGTTAAACCTAAAGTCCCGGGTAAACTCTCAACACGCGCCACCATTCCCAGTGGTATATTCACTATACGCGCCTAACATAAAATCAGATCTAAGAGCTCCCAAACAAAATGGACTGCCTTCTCTTTCGACGCGAAGAAGACTTCTAATCTTTCGCTCTCGACTCCCACCGTTCAGTAAGCTCGGACGTTCAACACGCGCGAACATCATCCCGTATCAGCCGAGCCGAGAGCCATCTAACGTCGATGCCTGACACCAACGCTTTTGCGTAAACAAACCCCCGTCCCGGACATAAGGACCAAATTCCCCATGAACGTCGTCTGTGGAGAGCTGAACGAAACGCACAGATGGTCCCTAGCAGGTGATCCTATGCTCATATTTCAACTAATTTTTCAAAAGCATCAATGTTCAATTACAGAATTAATTAAAACAAGTAATCACCGATGCACATAGGTCAACTTGGCAAAGTAAACAAAACAATAAACGTAAGGGACAGCCCTATTTCTTATTTCAAATAAATATCTTAGACAGTGCCAACAAAATCTAAACCAAAAGAGAATTGACTCCTATTTCCTTCGGCAACCACAGGGTTATCTAATTTCAACCTTCCTTATCACAAAGCAAAATGATTAAACACTATCACAAACATATACATAATTTTCAAAATAGAGCGCCATTCAAATTTCAAATGAATTCAAACTTCCCTTCAGCACAGCCGCGACAATCAAATACAATTACAAGCATACGCACAAGCACTCGAAAAGGGCACACAATTTAATCTCCATTTTCCGTGCAACAGCAAACGCAGTGATCAAATGTATTTACAAAACATATGCAGCAGCATTTAAAGGAGTATTTTAAATTCAATTCTTTTAATCACAACCGCTACAATATGAATTTCGCGGAAAACTCAAAGCATTTTAATTTAAATTTAAAGAATTTTTAGCTAAGTGCTCGACCAAACCAAATCTAATACCCCTTGAGAGCGTGATTCAACGCTCCAGGGGGCCCTAATCTTCCCACCACCAAGTGGAGGCCACACCGCGTGAACCCGATACTGACAGAGCGCAACCGCTAACGGTCGCCACTCGGGTTGTACGCCCTCACTGAGGCCGTCGGCAACAGAACAGCTTGACAAGTGGACTGTTGACGGCTTAAGGCTCAGTAGAGGCAGCCATGGTGGGAGCTAAGGCGGCAGCTAGCTAGGGCCGCCTCCATCAAATGGGGTACAGTGGTACACCAGTCGCGGCCACTCAGCTAACGGGAGTGGGAAGGGTCCAGCGGACCGATGAGTGGCCGTGAAGTTCCTCTTCGCACGCTGAGGGGGGGTGATGACACCCCCGCCCCTGGGGGAATTACCCCCCGACTGGTCGGGGGAGGGACCCCTTTCAAACCTAGGGGCCTGGTGGCTAGCCGGCGGGCGCCGAGCGTCGCCCGTCACAGGGAGTGGCGGAGCGCCCCCGCCCGTGGGGGTCGAGGGCCTGGCAGGGCCCCGAGAGGAGACGCCGTTTGCACCCCGGCACAGTACGGCATGGTGAATTCCCTGGCAATGCAGACAGAGCCGCTGGTGCGGACAGTCTCGCTGAAGGTGCCCTTCCAAACAGGAGTAGCACCAGCGGCGCTCCTTGACGATAGTTCGCCTCGCCGGAACCGGCTTACTTAATAATTTTGGGCAAGACGTTACCCGGTGATCAGATGCTCGACAATAGGAGCAGGGGGGGGGGGGTTGACGACGACTTGCCCGGCGGATTTCGCCTCTCACTGGGCACGTCTCGTAAGTCGTCGACGGTGCCCGCCGCGTGCTCGATCTGTCGGCACTGCTCCTCCAAAAACCGCAGCAGGTCATAGAAGGGCGGAATATAGGAGGCCTCGTCCCCGCCGTACCTCTCCTCAAAATGCATTTGAAGGTCGAGAGGTAGACTGGACAGCACGATGCGGAGCAAAAAGAAGGCCCATTCGCCCACTGGTAAATCCAGCCGCCTCAACATATTACAGGCCACCAAGACTGGATCCAACAGGTCCAGACGTAGTCTGGCCCGGTCACTCAGCAGCGGGAGGCTCAGAAGCTGCTTAACATGTTCGTCCGCAATTCGCCGGACGTTGGCGTATCTTCTGGCTAGGAGGTCCCGAGCAGTCTGGTAGGCGTCGTCCGACAAGCTCAAATGGCTGACAACGCCCAGGGCCTCCCCCTCCAGTGAGGCCAAGAGGTACGCCATCTTCTGGCTCGGAGTCAAGTCACTCCGGGCGTCCACTAGGCCGTCGAAAAGACCAACGAAGGTCAGCCACTCGGAAAGGACCCCGGAGAACTTTGGCAAGTCCAGAGTTGGGAGTCGTCCCAACAGCTCCGGCTGAGGCTGCTTCCGAACGGACTCGGGCAGGCCACTCGTCCGAGCTTCACGCGCCTCTTCGGCATACCTGCCTTCAGCCTCGATCAACTCGTCCGTGAGCCACAAGAACTGCTCGTAGTCTGCGAAGCAGGAGTCCAGGACTCCCTTTTCCACATCCGAATCCTCGAGCTCAGCGTAAGCCTCCTCCACTGCAGCCCTTCGAGCATCGACCTGCTCGAACCGCTTCATCAAATTATGGACCCTATCCGGTCGACCTATCAAAGCATGGGCGCTGGTGGCCCAGCGTAACTCAGTCCGCAGGCAACGGATTAGCATCTTGGGCGAGGACATCACTACTAAATACAAATTACGACGCCGCTCGAGCACAATTACAAAAATAACAAATAAAAAATACAAAAAAATTAACAGCTAACCAATGCAGTTCCTATCAAATCGAGTTGAATAGAAATTACACAAATAAGAACCGCTATTTATTAAATCAAACACAAGTTAGTACAAAAGAAAAGGCAAATCAAATTAACAATAACAAATACTAGTGCGATCAAATCAAGTTAAATTCAAATTACGTAAATACAAATTACCACTCTTTAGTTCAAATACAAATTACAATACGAAAGATACATAACGAAGATACACATCAACAAAAAATGCCTTGCTCGGAAATCGACCCTTCGATAAGTAACACACTACAACCATCCGACAACGATAATTAACCGATTACGTAAAAATAACCATCTACCTACATGACGCAATCTCCCGCTTGCGCGCTAAACCGGGCGTGGCTTTTCAAATTTACCCGCAAACAACAAAGCAAGCTAACAAAGAAAGGAATTTTATTATTACGTATATAATAAAAAAAAATATTTTTACGTATTACGGACGGGCGTGATTGTAGACACAAAATTAAACCAATCAACCCAACGCTCCCTGCCACCAAAATTATTTAATTTTTATCAAATACTATGTTCGGTGGATCGACCGGGAATCGATCCCAGCACCACGTTCTGCTACCAAATGTTACGGCCGGCAGCTGCCCATCCCAGGAGTAGAATCCTTCGCGGCCCATAGACGAAGAAGCTACGGGCAGATGCTGGTCGGGCGTCCTCACGCCACGGGTTAAAAGTCTAATTACACTAAACAATCCGGGGGGAGCGTTACAAATATGGAACAGAGCTTACTTACCTCTATTCAAGGCGACTGGTCCCTCAGGATTCGGTCAGGTCTCGTGTGGATGTATTGTGCTAGAAAGTAAAGGTCAGTGATGTGTATTTGGGTGTGGCTGGTAGTGTTATTGACCTTATTTGACCGTTCCCCCTGCAGCAGTTCGGCCCTCAGCTCCTCTCCAAGCTAAGGTCGCCTTCCGCAGTCACTTTCTTCCTTTGTTACGATTGACTCGCGAAAATGAACACAGAACGTACGGGTCAAAGGTCACCGTTATTTCTAGAATATTAACTACCGCACTAGTAACTAATACAGTCGAATCCACTTATACAGATTCTGCGTTAAACCTAAAGTCCCGGGTAAACTCTCAACACGTGCCACCATTCCCAGTGGTATATTCACTATACGCGCCTAACATAAAATCAGATCTAAGAGCTCCCAAACAAAATGGACTGCCTTCTCTTTCGACGCGAAGAAGACTTCTAATCTTTCGCTCTCGACTCCCACCGTTCAGTAAGCTCGGACGTTCAACACGCGCGAACGTCATCCCGTATCAGCCGAGCCGAGAGCCATCTAACGTCGATGCCTGACACCAACGCTTTTGCGTAAACAGTGCCATTTGCTGTAGAGACTATCGGTTCGTGGGGTCCAGGTGCGGTGAAGTTCCTAAAGGAACTCCATCCGCGGCTGGTTGTTGCTGCTGGTGATAAGAGGGCTGGTTCTTTCCTTGCTCAAAGGCTAAGTATAGCCATTCAGCGGGTAAACGCAGCCAGCGTTCTTGGCACGATACCGCGGGGAGTAGGACTATATGATATTTAAGTTTCTAGTTTTAGTTTTTTTTTTAATTATTATTATTGTTTTTAGTATTGTAGATAAAAATAAGTATTATTTTATGTAATAAATTTGTCCTTGGATCTAATAGTAATTTAGAAATTGCATTGACGATGAAAATCGATGACATCACATTAACAATATCATCTGAAATCGCCTGCCAAACAAAGGGACTATGGTATATCCTCCATATAATGGAGAACGATCACGTTTAGCAGTGGATTTAAATGTTTATAAAAAAGAAGGAAGAGATAGAGAAAGAAGAAGTAGTCACCGTGGCATAAACCAAAAATCAGAAAATATTAATGTGAAAAAAGGGGCCATGTTCTATACAATGGATGACCGTAAAAGAACCTTGGACATTCTTGTAGGTATGGTTTAAGAAACTGGTATGGGGCTTGGTACCGTTCATTTTTCAAATATTTTATTGACAAAGCCCGACACCTAATAACTTAATTAGCCTCTCGGTTAATTGCGTAGCTTAACAACCTAGTCTTTTAACTAAACGGCGTCGTACAACTAGCTGCCTGAATTATATACAGCTATACCAGCGAATTTACATGGTATGGTTACCCTATTAATTTCATTCAACGGGACGGTCTCTGTTTTGTGCCTAATTATGCGCTTTGTACTATATTATATAAATTTATGCGGCTTTATGGTGGCCCAAACTCCACCTCAGCCGTAATTTAACCAACTGTTGCTGAAATTACAAGATAGGTGCAACGTTGTATGAGCCGCATCAGCTGAACATCATTCAGGCCGCTAATTGAACGGCGCCGTTTAGTAAAAATTAACACGTTCACAGCGGCACTGATTTATCTTTACTTTCCATTACTGCACTCCGGAATGTTTTGAAACTAGTCATAAACCAGACATTATGGCGGCACTTGGCTTGTTAAACCCTTCCGCCCTAAAGTGTTATCGTTTTTTCGGCGTGAAATAAAAAAAAATCATTCATCATTATTATTTATTAACAATGAATTGATTCACCTTAATTTGCCGCCGCCCGTGGTTGGTTTAATTAGTATAGAATCTGTAGGTAAATAAAATGTGGGACTTACTAAGGGCAATTTTTCATATAGTTTAGTAATGGGAAATAAAAATATCGGTAAACTTTATTTCTATTGTATTTATTTAAAAAAAAGATAAGTAGTACTCACTTTTCAAGTAAGAATGTGTCTTATGAGCACGACAAAGAAGTTTATGCTTTTCGTTGCCGCACCACAGGCGATACATGGACAAGATGTTTCAGGCCCTGTTTCGCATTAAACGTGTTAAGCTAGTAGGCTGCGACATCGATAATTCGTTGTTTGCATATTTATCCTTTGTATACGCCTAATGATGTATCTTGATTACAAATATATATAAGTTACCTAGAAGTAGCCTAGGTTTTAGATGAGTTATTCAGGGAGTCAGTGAATCAGTTAATTGATGAACCAGTGAGTGTGAAAAATGGCATTTTTCAAACTTTAACAACTTAAGAACTATAATAAGTTTATTCATGAAATTCACGATTCTATGAGTCTTTTAAGTTAAATTATGTGTATAATCTTTTATTTTCTGAACCTGGTGACACACTGCCGTGTATATAGATAATCCGCGTATAAAGAAGTACATAAAAATTAGAATACTGCTTTAAATTACTTAATATGTTTTTATTGAAATTATTAACTTTTCACTATTTTGATACTGCATTATTATCGGTCTTTATTTTCTTTCCAAAAATCGGACAAATAAAGGATGAGTGGGACGTAGAACGAGCGCGCATGTAAAGGTGATGTCGTCGGACTTTGTGACTGGCTCCAGACGAAATCTTCTTAGTAAACTTGACATAATTATCTTCATTTCCATCATAGCAAACTTATGACCTGGAAGTAAGAATGTTATCTTAATACTCTAAGAGAGCAATTATTGTATAATGTAATGTTTTGTTATTTAGATTGTTGAGTTGTCAGCGAACCGGTCGTCCAGGTAATTCGTATTCCAACGAACAAAATAGAAACCAAATATATTATCTGTAAAAAGGGCAGTACATTTACTTTAATTATAATTACCTGTCACATTTTCAAAAGGAAACCAGAAGATGGGCTGCAGCCTTTTTGCGTTTTCCTAATAACAACTAGAAAATAAAAAGCGTGCCAACTCTGGCAAATATTCACCATACGAGACAATCTATGGCGAAGCCTACGTGCAGCAGTGAACTTGATAGATTGTAAGTAATTATGTTTATGATGATATATTACATTTTACTTTGTTGTGTCAGTAAATAGAAGACTAGCTATAATGCGCACACACGAATTTATAATATTTCGTAACGTGCACAAAATACATTTCCATTGTCAAACTGATATTTCATTTCGCCTTTCACACCAATTTTAGGTGATTTGTGTAGACTGTGCAAAAATTAAACGAAAATACATATAATAAAATTTATTTTATTTGATCTGTTCTTAATTTTATGTTGGGACCACATTCTATTGTATTTTTAATAAAGAAAATAGTGATGGTTAAAGTTCGGAAGTCAAAAGACCTTTCTGAAATTGTCCAACAACCGTCTCCCCCATGGCATCACTTACTGAATTTAACCTCGTAACAGTCCTTACCTATACAATTTCTTGGTCCTGCACTGAAGGGAAGATATGCATAAGGGTGCCGCAATGTATTGTTTTCAGAAAGAAATCGTTCGGGAATAAACTTTTCAGGATTGGGATACAGCTGTTCACTGTGATGGATGTCATATACATGGATGTTACATAAGGTATCTGAAGGGATTCTGTATCCACCTGAAGCAATTATGAAAAATTAAGGATTAATTTAATTAAGCATCAATGTAAGCAAAGTTAAAGATGTGAAATATAAAAAAATTAATGACATAAACTTTGACATAATATTCCTTAGTTTATAGTAGTGTTTTTGATATTGTTGCTTTTTCTTTTTACTTGAAAAAGGGAATAACCAATAGTTAAACATAACGATAAAAACATAATCTATACAAAGAAATAAAATAGAAGTGTCTGTTTTTAATGTCGAAATAACAGTTTTTTTACTATATGCATATGAAAGAATATACGGTACTTACAACAAAAACACGATTATTAAAATTTTTGTCTATCTGTCTGTCTGTCTGTCTGTTTGTTTGTTTCAGCTAATCTCCGAAACTGCTGGACTGATTTTGACCGGACTTTCACTGGCAGATAGCTGATATTATAAGAAGCAACTTAGGCTACTTTTATTTTAGAAAAAGAATTAGGGTTCCGCGCAAAAAATTAAAACCCATGAAATCCAATCGTAATAAATTACGTGCGGGCAAAATCGCGGGGGACAGCTAGTATTAAATAAAATTTGTCAGTTTAACTTCACATAGCCTCAGCCTCTCTCTAAGTGCAGTAAAATCGTACCCACATAAAATACTAGCAATGCTATTAACATCACTAATATTTCTTTTAATCGCTCTTGGTAAGCCCAAAATGCTTGTGGTACGAGTGGTTTACGACATTAGTCGAATGGCGGATTCGAACCCACGACCGTTTTGAGTTCGCAGTCCGCACCCTGCCATTAGAATACTATTGCTTCATACGTTAGGGGTACACAAAATCTATTTCTCTTTTTCGAACGAAAGAATAACCATTTAAAATGGCCGCAGACTGTCAATGACAAACATCATAATTAGAACGATTAGGAAGAGCCGGAATGTACAGTTACCAATAACTTTACTAGATTTGCAATTTGTAGCTCTAGAAATTATACTTTTCATTTTTTCTTCGCTAAAGATCCGATAAACAGTCCAATGTCTAATAAGGCAATCATTTATTTTAAGTGGCCGTCATACACATCATTACATGGAAGTAGAACATTTTATTTTAATAACTCATTAGATTTTGTATTCCTGTCTTTTTCTTTTTTTATTTTTTAAAAAAAAACTTTACCGTTTTCTTTTATTTAAAAAAAAACTTTACCCCCACACTAGGATTTTCTCCAGTATCGTGGAGGCAGTTTACAAACATATATTGCACAAGGACAAACATCCAGACCCGGAACAATTATTTGTAGGCCATACAAATACTTGTTCCGTGCGGGATTCGAACCCGCGGCCCCAAGCGTTGCAACTAATTGCTAAGCCACTACGCCACGGCGCCGTCAAATGTAAATGCACTATACACACTAAATATAGGATAAAAAGCTATTCATTTATAATGGATATTTCAATATGATTCAGGGCGTGAGGTTGTGGTTTGAACTACCTATTACAGGCTAATGATGATCGCGAAATACTTTAGGAATGTTCATATTATAGTGAATGAATTAAACATAGTTTTCTTCTTTATTAGACTAAAATAGCTTATTGCCGGTGATGTCTTTTTCTGTTGTAATAAGGCTTCTGCTATTATTAGAATAAGGGTGGTGAATTTTTTTTATAGCATAAGGGTGACAAACGAGCACACAGTCCATCTAATGATAAGCAGTTTATACGTGGTAGAGCCATGCTGCAGCTATATTAGTAGTATAGTTGTAGCACGAATGGGTCGGCTCGAACGGGGAAGGACCACGCTCTCACAGAATACCAGCGTAAAATAACAGCTTAACACTCCTGTGTTTCGTATGGTGAGTGTAGAAAACCGGAGACCCTTTTTACTGGAAAAGAGGCATTCCATCTTAGTCCTCACGGGTGACAACGCATCTGCATTTTGATTCGCAAACGAGGATAAATTTAGATGTCTATGGCCCACTGTCAATGCATTTTCACCCGTGAGCACTAAGATATAATCCCTTGTTTCTATTAATAAGAGTCTCCGGTTCTCTACATTCATCATACGAAACTCAGCAGCGTCGAACTTGTAACTAGTGAGAGCCTGGTTCTTCCCTGGTCGAGCTAACCCATTCGTGTTATAACCATAATATGGCTGCAGCATAGCTCTACCACGTAATACTCCACGATTCAGGAAACATTTCTAGTGTGTGGAAGCCAAGCTGTGCCCGATAAAGCGCTAAAGTGATCAGAATGAAAATAGGCCAAAGATAATTTGTGTTAGAAACTTAAAAACAACATATACATACTTAGTTCAACTTCCTCTGTAATATGTCTAGATATGATTGGAGCACTGGGGTAAATTCTTAAGGATTCTTTGATGCAGCATTCTAAATATTTCATTTTGCTGAGATCCTCTAAATTTGGACGTCTCTGAGATTCGCCAAAAATACTCAGCATTTCTTCATATATGAAATTCTGTAAGTTCAATATACGCATTATATTTTCATATAATATATGGTTTCATATATGTTATTACTACTTAGTAGTAATTTATGTACAAAACAAAAATGGTTTTATTAAAAATAGTGATATTCATTCTGTAAATACTATGAACAAGCACAAGTTAGTTTAGTTACTCGACTCCAAAGAGTCATTAATTAATTCATGTGGAAATGTAAACACTTTTACGAAAACTTCTCAGAAAATTTGCAGGCCTTATCTATAAATTTTTTTTCTAATTTTTACAAATCAATAATTGTTAAGTATGGGTTATTATATAGTATACCTACTACTAACGAGTATACGATTGATAATGACCTCTATGAATGAGGTGACCTCTACTATGCTCTTTATAATGTCGTCATATCAATTGTAAAAATTAATATGTTCTAAATGAATTTTATTTAAAGTAAAAGTCACTCTTCGTTTCTTGCTGGTTATTCTTAGGACAGAGATGTTTCCCGAACCAGTGGTAAAAGTATAGCTGTCAATACGTATTCTTCTAATCTACATTGAATTAAAAAGAATCTATTCCATCCCATTCCACTTCATTCCACTCCAGTCCAGTCCAGTCCACTCCACTCCACTCCACTCCACTCCATTCCACCCCACTCCACTCCACTCCACTCCACTCCACTCCACTCCACCCCACTCCAATGCATTCCATTCTATTCTTTGCTATTCTATTCGATTCTGTGCTATTCTATTCTAGTCTAGTCTAGTCCATTCTAGTCATTATAATGTGTATCGTACCATACAGTCTATGGTATCGTTTTGTTTACATTTTGATATAGTGTTAGCAGCAGCATGTATTCGCTAATTGCTTTGTAAAACTACATTTATATTAGCTTGCCCAAATTAGGGTAAGTGACTACTACAGATATCCATGGACTTCCAGTCATCTTTAAACAAAGAACCTGCAAATGCGTTGCGGCCTCTGAAATTTAAGATAAAATGCCTAATGATATTGACTTTTCATAGTGTTCAAACATATAATAGTAAGAGGTAAAGTTTCCTAAATGGATTACTAGACGGAAAATGATCATAACCGTAAGAATCAATAAAGCCAGTGAGAAGAGAATTAAATAATGCAAATGGCTAAAGCTGGAGCACGGTTTGAATACAGTTTTAATCACAAAATAAATAATTCGTGTTACATACAAAATAATTAATGGCTTTACCAAACATCTAAACAACGTAATCGGTAACGCATGTAAACTTTGGATTATTCTCTTACCTGAATTTCAGACTCGTTAGCAATTCGCATTATCATGAAAGATAGCGCCATTGCCACTGTATCATGTCCCTTAAAATAAATTAATGCGTATTTTTTAAATTAATGAAAATATGTTACACATTTTAATGTAAATATATATATTGATATTATATAGATTTATAAAAACATAATCATACGTATTACTTAAATGTTTATTATTAATTTATAACCACTTCCGTATGTACTTACCGCAAACATAAAGGTATCAACTTCATCCCTGATGCCTTCAACATCTATAATTCCTTGTTTTTCATTTTCTAGAAGTAAATCTAGCATTGAAAATCTACCATTTTTACCGTTTACTTCATCATCTCCATCTGCATTTGTTATATCATTATTGTTTGTCCAATATCTTTTTCTCTCCTGTATTATTTTCATAGTAAATTCATGCAGATCTTTAACGACCTTTTTTTGAATTTTCCCAATTTTAGAGCAAGCAAATAAAGCATCGATGTATAAATAAACTCTCACTAATCGTTGCATTAATAATTGACTGATCGTGTGAATAGCTTGAAAATATTTATCTGACACAGACTGTTTGTCTTCGTTCATTGAGGTACCCATAGATGTTTCTAAAACAAAATCCATAATACTCAATCAATGTTATGTACATACTTCGGAACTTGTAACTGTAATAGTCAAATATAAATTTACTAACGAATAAATAACGGCTAAATCAAATAACAACAAAAATATCTATTCAAAATAGATTAAACAATAATATTAATATATTAAAAAGACTGTTTTCTATTTAGATTACTATGAAGACTGAAATAAATCAAATATTAATAAATATTATTATTACATAGTACATAATCTATAAAACTCTTCTCACATTTTAACATAATCTGTAAAAGTCTGTACGGCGATATTTGATTAAAAAAAACTTTAAAGTGGATTTCTTCACGTCCATCATATCGGCCTCTGCACCCTGAATATAGCCGCGATACATGAACAGCCCAAACTACTGCGAGAGCCTCTCGCTCCGCAGCCTGCATAGACTATAGAAAAGCATTCGATTCGGTACCTCATACATGGATAAAGAGGGTCTTTGAGCAGTGTAGTACAATTCTGTATTATCTAGGCGACCGGATGACGGGGGCGGGAAGCCGCATAAGAATAAGAAGGGTATCTTCCAGGGCAAATGCTTGAGTCCAATCTGGTCTGCCTCTCTTTACTCTCTCAGTACCTTATTGGAGTGATCAGGAAGGGGATTTTAGTTTCGAAAAGAAGTGACAAAAGTAGCCCACCTTTTCTATATAGATGATCTTAAGTTTTTCGCCTCCAGCCGCTCCCGTCTTATGGAATTGGTAAACATCACTTGTGATTTTAGCAATTCCATAAAAATTGAGCTGTTAACGGATAAGTGTGCGGTCGTCCATGTTGAAAGGGGTAGGGTCTCTTATTCTAAGATCATAGATTTATCTATGCCCATCAACAGAAAGGCACATACCGATGCTGAAAGATACCGGTACCTGGTTATACACAGAACATGTATATCGATGAAGCGGGTATGAAACAGTCAGTTTGCGGGGTATTTTATGTACGCTGACCAAAGTACTTAACAGCCTATTGTCGGGCATAAACAAGACAAGCATATAACAGTTGGGTCATGCCTGTCCTTATGTGTACTTTTAGCATGCTCAGATATATTCAAACTGAACTTAACGCCTAGGATAGAAAACTCCACACTACTATGATCTTTTATAAAATGCATCGTCTGGGATTTATTTATTTATTAATTTATAGGACACCAGCAGTTGACACATTATTACATTTTTGTTTGGAAGTAGACTTAATCTAGGGACTGATATGTATACCATTAAATGTGACACAACATTACAAAATCTATGTAAATTAAAACGGCGCAAAGTTACAATAACTAAACTAAACTAACTAATAATAAACTAATATATATATATATATATATATATAAGCTGAACTTATAAAGTAATATGCCACAAAAAATAATACCTAAAGATAAGATAATAAAACTAAAACAATAAAAACATGCATATAACGAAGCGGCTGGCAGTTGTTAGGAACTTGGATACTAGATTATAATTAAATTATTCACAAATCATTTATAATAGTGATCTATTACATTTTTCCTATATTCAGGAAAAGTATCGTGAAAAATATCGACAGTAGGCATACACCACAAAGTGAGTTATAAGTTTCACACATTCGCGGTACCTGGGCGTATGACCCCATGTTAGTCCTGAATTGAGGAGTGTGTAACAGATTTGTTATTGGACGACGAGGGATATTGTATGGTAAATTTAGGGAGAAATATTGTAGTAGTTCATAGCAGGCAGTCTGTCTTTACTATTTCACATAATACCAGCAGTTCGTTAATATTTCTCCTGCTCTTCAGGGAAGGTATTTCAAAAAATGCTAATCGCCGTTCGTGTCCTCTGTCCTATGTCCGTGTGTATAATCACCTATATAAAATTCCACCACATACATATGCAAAATATGTTGTAAAGGTTTTCTGAATATCTTCTATTCTTTGGGAGTGCACAGCGTATGTTGGGTTCCATATTGTACTTGCATATTCCAATTGGCTCCTTACTAGGGTGTGAAAGAGTAAGATTTTAGTACTTATTTGAAAGCTTCTGGTATTGCGTTTTAGTAAGCCCAGCATATGTGCAGCTTTTTTTACAATCCTATTAATATGAGGAGCGTAGGTGAGGTTCATGTCCAACATAACACCTAGATCTCTCATTTCACCTGCTTCTGTGAGCATAGTACCTTTTCAAGATTATAGAAAGTAGTGCAAAGCTACTTTTTCTTAGTAAACTTGATATAGAAATATTTTATGGGATTTTACATCATATGGTTTGCCTTATACCATTCTTCCAGTCGGTGAAAATCATATTGCAGAAGTAACGAGTCAAAATGAGTTGATATGAGCTTCAGATTGTCTGCAAACAAGGAAACGTAGCTTGCATTTAGCGTACTCATGACATCATTTATAAAGAGCGTATTGGTCCAAGGTGGCAACCCTGAGGGAAGCCAAATTTTGCGTCGTACGTTTGCGATTCATTACCCACTATCGCTACCAACTGTGTTCTTTTCTCTAAGTATGCAGTGAACCCAGCAAGCAATTACCAATGAATTTAATGACCAACATCTTTGATAAGGTAAACAGGGCATGGTTTACCTTATCAAGGGCGCTAGACTAACAATTATAAACGACGTCCACTTAGCATCCCTTGTCCACCTCGTGCGATATGTGCGAAATAAATGAAAGGTTCGTTTCGGTAGAACAGCCCATTCACAAACCGTGCCGAAAATCACTTAATTGGCAATGTGATGAGTTAGGAATGGACACACGGTCGCCTTAAACAATTTTCAAAAAGAAGAAAATATAGAGAAAGGTCTGTAATTTGTTACTGACGGACTGATTTCGTCGGTAATGAAGCTGTAATTACCGCGCAAGCATGGTGGGCGTGGCGTTTTAACGCACTCAATATGAATAATCGCTAAGTGTGCAGCCTCCATAATTATTTCATGACGAGATCGGAGGACCCGTTTTATACGGACGTAATTTCTTGTGATTAAGTGCTTACCCCTCTATCCTCAGGCAAAGATCAATAACAGGATCCGGCAGCACAGAACATTTCCGACCAAGAGACCGTATAGAAGGAGGAAAAGCTCCACAGGAGGTACCACAAAGCTCTTTATGAGCCTTCCGTAGACACAGTTGCCTCCCTTCTCTGGACTCGTTTCGGTGACCTCTTTGCGGAAACCGAGGTTTTTGTCTGTGCGTTACAGGATCAGGTTATTAAGACCAACAACTATCAGAGATATGCACCGTCGACATCTGTCGAGCTTATCCCCATCCCGGTGAGTCACTTAGTCCTGCCATCTCTGGTTGTTCGGCGGTCTCTAACTCTGAGTAATTGCACAGACACAATCTAGTAGCCAGGATTCTACAAGAGGAGCTCGTTCTAAAATACAGTCTCTAGGATACCGTGCTCAAAAATGACCGTACCAGTTTCCGGGACCAGGGACTAATGGAACTGGAACATCCGAACAGGACAATTTTCGCGAATAAGCCTGATATTTTGCTGGTGGATGGGGCATAGTCAAGGATTTTTGAGTCGCCATTATCATTCCTTATGACGATAACTTCCTGAAAATCAAAACAGATAAGTGAACAAATATCTAAGGATCTGGCTCACAAGATGACCGACATGTGGGGTGGTCTACTGACCAAAATTATTCCTGTAGTTGTTTCTCTTAATCCCGGTTTGTCTCTCGAGTCATCGGAGGCGACTGGCATTCCGTGACGGACCACTCCGGACTCAAATGCAGAAGGCGGTGCTCTTCAATACTGTCCGCATCGTCCAACAATTTTTTTCCCTTTCCCAAGTTTACCTTAGCCAAGTTTTGGATGGATATTTTTTAATAAGATAATTCGGTTCTAAATTTTGCTTTAACTGATAACAAATTAAGCTCCGTAGGATTGACAGCCATTCAATGGCAAGTCAACGAAAATAAAAATACTGATACCCAATCTTATAGCAATATATCATCAGCACATGAAATACCTCATGAATACTCCTGTAAATTATTGATTAGTAAAAGGAAAAAAATGGCGATGAACTATTTTACATGGCTTGCAGGTATAAATAACTCCTGGATAATAATGAGCTAATTAAGAAAAGATATTGCGCAGCTGAATTTTCTCCGGGAGTTAGTCCTATAGAACTCTAAGAACTATGGAACTCCACTTAAATCTGGTAGGCAACCATCTACTTCCAGGGTTGGATCCAGAATTTTAAAAGGAGTAATATATGATACAGTAAATCACTTATCAATATTTGAGATAAAGTAACGAGGTAAAGTCAACTAACTCTACAACTTTAGGAAATACACATCTTATATTTTATAAATTATCATTCCCAGTAGTAAAATGTTTTATTTTATTTTATTGAACTTACTTATTTTTGTAAAATACGAGAAAATCACGACATTTAATACTATTTTGACCTAGCGTAGCCATATGGCAACAGTGCAGGATCTAAAACAGGTTGTTTTATATTTTTTTCTACAATGTAGTTGTGGGTTTATTTATATTTAATCCATATATAAATAAAAAAAAAACACTAAAAATATTTTCAAAAACTCAGACTCTAAGGGGTTAACCCGTAACAACCCCCTTTTGAATAGGATATTTCTTGAAATGAGGTGAAATGAGATGATTCAATTCAATCATTTAAATGTGACGAAACGAAGTTAATTATGCATTAAATAATAAAATTAGTACATTGGTTTAATGTTAATAATCTAATCTAAAAACTAAATGTATAAAATTTACAACATTGTATGTTAAAAATCTGAATACCAATGTGTTTTAAATGGGGATCAACCGAGCTCTATTGAATCCAATGTTTTTCTTGGCATCACTCTCGACGCGAAGCTCCAGTGGGGACCCCATATATATATATATATATATATATATATATATATATATATATATATATATATATATATATATATATATATATATATATAAACTAGCAAGCAGACTCAGCTCCGCACCTTATGCTGTAAAAAGGATTAGAGGTCTCATTAATGTCGAGACAGCTAGATTAGTTTATTTCAGTTATTTTCATAAGATGTCTTATGAGATTTTGCTTTGGAGAAATGCGGCTGATTTAGAAGCTATTTTTGTTTTACAGAGGACAGCTATAAGAACTATTTACAACTTAAAAACGAAAGAGTCTCAGAGCAAAATTTAAATATATAAATATTTTAACTTTGTTCTCTCAATATACTTACGAAAAAAATGAGTTTTAGTAAAACAAGTGACATGCACTCTGTAAACACCAGGAACAAACACTAGCTAGTGATACCACATTCTTGACCCCACAGTGTTAGCAATACATTTAAATATACAAGGTCTCTCTTAGTAAGTTAAGTTTAAATATTTTATTAAACAAACACTGTATAAAATGGGTTATTACAATATATATTATATATGAATACATCCATAACACTTGACGATATATATACTTGACGATAACACGTGATAACTCTTGGGAATCAGGTGATTTAGAAACAGTTTGGAAGTTGTGGAGTGAGAGTGGAGTTTTGGAGGCGAACGCCTCCAAACTGTTTCTAAAATAAATTTTGAAAATAGTTTGTACAAACCTTCCTTATTGTAAAATTTATGTGAAGAAAAGCCCTGCTGGGTTTCTTGCTGGTTTTCTTCCCAGGATAGAGTTTTTTTTCGAACCATTGGTAAAAGTAAAAAAATACTCTCAATTACCTTTAATGAATAAAAAATATTCTATTCTATTCTACTTGCTGCCATCAAACCACCATTCCACCAAATCGCTAATATAGTTTCAATTCCCAAACTTGTTTTGTATTCGTTAAAATTGTTATACATACCACACACTATGTTAAGCGCAGTTTTTGAAATCAAGGGTATTACATCAGTTTGGTTGCTGCCAACTTCAGTCTGGATTTTCATCAATAGCTCTTCTGCTTGTTCATTGATCGTAAGAGAGTATTTCTTCAAAATATTGAAATGGAATGCACGTGTCAACATTTTCCTTCGTTGATGCCATTTATTGCCTAGGCAGAAAATAAAGTTTTAAAATATATATATACAAACCATTATAACACATAAACTCAAGATAACATATTGTTTTTATATAGTAGTGGATTTACTTTAGTTGTGAAACAAACAATCAATTGGGGGCTTCAAGTACCACATCCACGTCCACGTTTCCGAGTTTCAAACTCGGATTGTAAAACCAGCTCGATTACATAAAATTAGCTATGGTAGCTCAGGACTACTCGCCTTAAATTTCATTGTCAACTACTCAACATCAACTCGTGAAGTGTTAACCCCAGTCAGTGAAGAAAATTTAGTAGTTTAAACAATACATTATTAACCTAAGCAAAAAAAATTAATAGATATGCTTAGTTAGCAAACGTTATCCAAAATTTTAATTAAAGTAATATATATATATATATATATATATAATAATTTCTCCAAAGCGAAATCTCATAAGACATCTTATGAAAATAACTGAAATAAACTAATCTAGCTGTCTCGACAATAGTGAGACCTCTAATACTTTATACAGCATAAGGTGCGGAGCTGAGTCTGCTAAGAGAATAATTAATTAATTAACTGTTAGATACAAAAAAGTTGAACCTATTCATTGCTCCCAAACATCTAACGGTAATATCATCGCCGTCTTTACAGCCCATCAAAATTCCCCTCTCCCATTGATTGCCTAATGGGATATTTTGCTACGAATGAATAAAAAAAATATTACGAGTTTTACTAAACTTTCGCTGAAGTTCCATCTTCCTAGGCGCCGATATTATCGGAAAAGCAATGTTTAAGACTATTTTAAACTTTTTATTAAGTCATTTTAAGTAAGCATTCAATATCTGTATAAGATTTTTTTTTCATTTTAATCATTCTGTGAACAAACTTATCTTGTTTTTGCAAATTATTTTTAACGTTGTATTGTTAAACAACCTCTAATTAATAAAGGTCGAAATAAGAATTATTTTAAAAGTAGATAACTACCGTGTAGCGGATCGTGTAAGGATATCCAGTTCCTATGTTGTCTGCGAATGTCTTAAGAGGTTACAGAGGGAAACAAACTAGGATAAGCAGCAGCGTCTTCCAAATAACATAAAAAACTGCGGTTGTCAACCTGCCTGCCAAGCGTGCCAAATATGATAGTGAATATTTTTCATATTAATGGAGTATGTCTAGGTTCAAAAATTGGGATTAGATTTTGACTGTAGCAATAAAAGAAGATACAAACTGTAAAACAAATCAAATAGTATAAAAATATCTCGTAGTTCACTGAAACAATATCTAACCAAGTTTTTTTCTATTTTAAATTATTTCAATTATTTTAAAAATCTTAAATTACAGAAACTAGATTGACCTGAACTGAGAGTCATGTTACTGACCTTTACTAACTAGAAGTCCGTCACCAATCCAGGGTTGCATAAATTTATAAGGAAGATCTTTATCGTTAAAACGATGCGAAGATAATATTACCTAAAACAGACAAGCATTTTCAATGTTCATTTATTATAATAAGAAAGACGTAAGGAATTATTTTCAATACTTATTAATTACTTATTTATATGATTTATAATTGTCATAGGTATTAATAGACCTATCCGCAGCAGCAGCCTTTTTAAGTTCTCTGATTCATACATTTCATGGGATCTGCTTGAAAAGTCTTATGGCTATATATGGCTATAGTCTTACACTACCATCTATAGGATAGATGGTGATATAACTATCTCGTTTACGCCAGGCGCAAAATACCCGTCGGGCATTGCCAAAGGTCAAAAATCTCTAGTGCTGCAATCGTCTAAAAATCCTCCTTACAAACGTAAGAGGCCCAATTCCAGCTATGTACTTTAACGGGCTGAGGAGGAAAAAGAATTGATGTGACAGCGCCGTAATGAAATCGTAAGACTAAGACCATTTTATTTATGTCAGACGTTAATTAAGAACGGCAAAGGGAGCAGCATTATAGTAAGTGAAGACCACAGCAATTGGAGAAGTTAAGACCATCAACGGGATTTAAAGTAGAAGTGTAGGAGTTGAAAAGTACAATAGTAAGAATGTAATTTCCAAAGTTCCAAACACAAACACAAGTGTACGTAGATTACGGAACTTTATGAACCAACTCTTCGATAAAGGCAAGGGCTCTGTTACTGTAGAGGTCATGAATATTATTTATTGATATATTTAAAGCATCAGATGAAAGCGTCCTAAACGCTTAGATAATCTAAGCGATTAGGAGCCTATCATCATCATCACCATCATTACAACCCTTTACAAGTCCACTGTTGAATATAGGCGAAGTGGCAACGTGTAGCGTAAACCCCAATAGATGGAGTGACGACCTGGTAAGATACGCAAGAGCCTATACGTCTATTAGTGTTATTAAAAAAAAATTTAACGCGACAATACTATAACTATTTTAACAGCTATTTAACATAGTTTATTGTGTTGAATACAATAGCTTCATTTCTGATTAGAACTCATGATGTACCTCGGCAGTTATAAAACTTAAGTTACGCTTATGACTTTTATACAATTAGTAACAAAAATTACCACGTAATTGTAGCGTAAGAACGTTCTTATCCCCTTACCGTACAACAGTGGTAGAGCCACGCGGCAGCTTTGCTGTCGCACGGATGGGCCGGCTCGAACCGGGGTGGTACCACGACCTCACAGAAAACCAGCGTGAAGTAGAGGTTTACCTCTGCGTTTCGCTTGGTGAGTGCAGGTGGCTGGAGGCCCTTTTTACTGGAAATGAGGCATTCCATCTCAGTCCTCACGGGTGACAACGCATCTACATTTTGATTTGTAATAGAGGATAGATGTAGATGTCTATGGGCCGCAGCAACCACTTACCATCACGTGGACTGTGTGCTCGTTTGTCACCCTTATCCTATAAAAAAAAATCGGTGTCATAAGAGGCTGGAGGAGGATTTGTATGGTGAGTATAAGGAGTCCGAGACCCTTTTTACTGGAAACGAGACATTCCGTTTTAGTCCCATTATGTAATGGCCCTCCCACGCCCAGTTGTTGACTCTTACGGACTGGTAAATAAAGAAAAGAAAGAAAAAAATAAAAATCAAGCAATATATTTTTATACCGACTTCAAAAAGAGCCGGTACTCGATTCGACTGTGTTTTTTATGTGTGTTACCTCATAACTTTTTATTGGGTAAAGCGACCTCGATTATTCTTTTTTTATTTGAAAGCTGGTGCTTCACATGTGGTCCCATATAAATTTGATCAAGTTCTAATCAATAGTTTTTGGGATATTGTTAATAATTTATATTGAATTTGATTGTACAAAATTTTTAATTTTAAATTATTTTATCCAACGTAACTGTCAGAGACATAAATGTTTAAAGCTGGACCAAAATTACAACAATAAAACATTGTTAGGGTACTAATTATTTTTATTTGTATTTAAGCACTATTTAAATTAATTAAATTATAAAAAAATAAATAAATATTCTAATTAAACTGTTATCGTATTACTTTTGTGTAGCTATGAACTATATAATAAGTTATTAATTATGACTTTACCTCTACGTCCGCGGGATCAAATATATTAACAGCTCGCATATTAGGGGCGTGTATTTGGTAAATCCCTCCATGAATCTTGTAGAGTTTTCTTAAGTAAATGAATAAATCCACTGAAAATAAGTTTCTGTTTTATTTCCGCCATAACAGGTTAGCTATTAAAATCATGCTTTTTCTGATCTATTGCTCTAATATGAATATAATTACAATAAAATGTCATACCAAGCGGCAGCTGGAAATTTCGTGCATTCCCTATGAAAGGTAACGCTGTTGGGCCTGGTATTTTACAAATAAGCTTTCGATTATAAGAATATTTGAAACATTTTATACTTAAAAGCACTGTTATCAATAAAAATAAAGTAACAAATAGCATTTTGCTCGACTAAGATAAGTAAGTTCTTAACCAGTTATGACGTAAGGTAAGGAATCATCTAGTGCTTATATAGTTACTGACGATTAAGATTCGTATAATGACTTGTAAAAAGTTTGAAAATCATATATTTAATTATAACAGAAAAATATATTGTTATTGTTATCTTATTCTCACATTTTATGTATTATATATAAAATGTGAGAATAAGATAGTAATAAATTTATCAATTATTTAATCTCTACAAGATAAACGTGCTCATTACAGGATTGGTATTATTTTAGTTTTTGTAGTATTTTTGTAATATAATTATCCAAAGTAATATGTCTGATTTTACTGCGGAATTCTTCATTACTTCATCATATTGCGGGCTCTGAAGGATCAAGATTCAAATCTTCCTTTTCTCTATTTCTGCCACCAAGCAGCAGTACTTACACCAATCTGATCCGGTCTGTAGGGTATGTAGAAAACCCGTATGATAACAAACTTAGCGACATTCCATCTTACTCCACAGAGGTAACACTCCATCTGTAGCTACTTCTTTGTTTGAAGTGTAGTGCACTGTAGCCTCCCTTATGTAAAGAATAAGAGAGAAGTATAATTAAAGACTTAGTATCAACAACACGTCTTCCTCATTCAGCACCTTCCCAGTTCCGACATCACATGGCGACCCTGCCAGGCGGTGCGCTGCTACAATGCAAGCGCACCGCCGCGGCCTACATAATTATTAAAATTACAATATAATTTAATTAGCCGTGTAGTGGCGGTTAAGAATATCCACTACCCCATATCTTCCCGTGGGTGTCGTAAAAGGCGACAAAGGGAAACAGGCAGGAGATGGGCAGCAGCATCTTCCTGATAATAGTCAAAATTACAATAAAAAAACTGCGGTTGCCAACTCGCTCGCCAAGCGGGGCAACTATGACAAATAACCCCCTATGAAGAGAGTAACAAAGAGACGGCCCCCAGTCCCCGGCAGCCCCGCTATTCCTGGCTTCGGTGAAGACCATGGTAACGGCGGGGCAGGGGGTGCTAAGAATCTCCGGTGGAGGTTCGGTTGCCACCTTGTTGACTCGACCCGGCAACGTACAACGCACCACCCTGAGGACTGACGAGAAGAACGTGGAGCTGAAAGAAGAGATAGACAAGTTACGCTGGCATATTATAGGATTATCCGAAGTCCGAAGAGAGGGGGAGAACACGGTAATCCTCGAATCCGGCAACTTGCTCTATCACCGGGAGGGCGACCATCTGTCCCAAGGAGGTGTCGAATTTATCTTCCACAAGTCTCTCGTTAACAACGTTGTAAAGATTGGGAGTGTGTCGACGAGGGTTGCGTACCTTATACTCAGAATCAACAAACGGTATTCGCTGAAGGTCAAACAGGTTTACGCACCAACCTCAGCACACCCCAAAGAGGAGGTGGAGGAAATGTATGAGGATATCTCTAGAGCCAGCTTTTGCTGACGCACGGATGGGCCGGGTCAAACCAGGATGTACCACGACCTCAAAGAAAACCAGCGTGAAGTAGAGGTTTACTTCTGCGTTTCGCTTGGTAAGTGCAGGTGGCCGGAGGCCCTTTTACTGGAAATGAGGCATTACATCCTAGTCCTCACGGGTAACAACGCATCTACATTTTGATTTGTAATAGAGGATGGATGTAGATGTCCATGGGACCGCAGCAACCACTTACCATCAGGTGGACTGTGTGTTTGTTTGTCAACCTTATCCTGTAAAAAACATGCATTCCTCCAAAACCCAATATACGGTGTTAATGGGAGACTTCAATGCAAAACTAGGCACAATAAAGAACGGTGAGCTGAAAGTAGGGAAATTTAGAATAGGGCAATGGCACCCAAGGGGCCAGCAGCTGGCTGAATTCATGGAGAAAGAGGAACTCTTTATGATGAACTCTTTCTTACAAAGGCGGCCCCACAGGAAGTGGACCTGGTCGAGCCCCGACGGTTCGACAAAAAATGAGAATCACTTCATTATGACGACCAGACGACAACTGTTCAGTGATGTCTCCGTGATTGCGAGGGTGAAAACTGGTAGCGATCACTGAATGGTTAGAGGCACACTGCACCTAAACGTTAAGTCGGAGATGTCTCGTCTAATGGAGTCAACGCTCCGTCCCCCTCGTTCTCTGTTCCAAAGTCCTGAAAACTTTCAGCTCGAATTACAAAACCGTTTTCAGTGCCTAGAAGACTGCAATAAAGTGGACGATATGAATGACAAGCTCGTGGAAACTGTCCATGCGGTCGGAGCTAAATTCTGCAAGACCCGCCGCAGAAGAACACAAAAACTCTGCGATCACACTCTTAATCTCATGGCTGTTAGACGAGAGATGAAACTACATTCTTCAACAGATTTGACAGCATACAGGCAACTGAACAGACAGATCTCCAAATGCATGCGGCGGGACTTACGCAACTTCAATACAGCTTGTATTGAAGATTCGATCGAGCGGAACCAAGGCTCCAAAGTCTTTGCCAGAGATCTGTCTGCCAGAAAGAGCCAACTGTCAAGGCTGAAGATCGAATGTGGCAGCATCGATTCCGGGGCACCAGAGATTTTGAGTGAGATTGAGAGGTTCTATGGACAGCTGTACACGTCATCGTTGGAGCCACACGCAAATGTGAGTAACGATCCAAGCGCGAGTCTTATCCGACACTATTACGAAGATATCCCGGGCTTCAGTCTGAGCGAGATTAGAATGGCTCTCCAGCATCTTAAAAACGGCAAGGCCCCAGGCGAGGATGGAATTACAGCGGAGCTTCTGAATGCGGATGGAAGACCGGTACTTGAAGTCCTTCAGAAGCTCTTTAATTCCGTCCTCCATGGTGGCATTACACCGGTGGCGTGGAGCAGAAGTACGGTGGTCTTGTTCTTCAAGATAGGTGACAATGCTCTCTTTAAGAACTATAGACCGATTTCCCTTCAGAGCCGCGTCTACCGGCTGTTTTCGAGAGTCATTATGAATCGTCTCGCACGCAGACTTGTCGACTTCCAGCCTCCCGAAGAAGCCGGTTTCCGAAAGGGCTTTAGCACCATAGACCACATACATACCCTTCGGCAAATTGTACAGAAGTCCGAGGAGTACAATTTGCCATTATATTTGGCGTATGTAGACTATGAGAAAGCCTTTGATTCCGTCGAAATTTGGGCGGTGCTGCAGTCCCTTCAGCGGTGCCAAGTTGACTGTCGGTATATCGAAGTGCTGAAGTGCTTGTACAGTAGAGCTGCGATAGCTAGCCGAGTACAAAACCAGAGTACGAAACCTATCCAATTGCAGAGATGTGTAAGACAGGGTGACGTTATATCCCCGAAATTCTTCACCGCTGCATTGGAAGACGTTTTCAAGCTTCTGGACTGAAAAGGATACGGTATTAACATCAATGGCGAGTAAATCACCTTCGATTCGCCGACGATATAGTCCTTATGGCAGAATTGCTGGAGGACCTAAGCACTATGCTCAATGAACTCATAGTGTCTCCCAACGGATAGATCTTAAGATGAACATGGACAAATTAATAAGTCATCTGTGGTAAAGTCTGGGGGCATCGCATTTTAGGGGGCCTCGCGAGGCCTTTTAAAGTGCGAGACCGTGGGCGAAGGCCCACTTCGCCCATGCCTAGCTGCACCACATTTTGTTTGTTGTTAATTGTTTTATATACTTATAATCATATATATAACACAATTAACAACACCAAACAAATTATAAATAGTGATCACCTCATTCCCAGGGGTTATTATCATCCATAATTTTTTAAATATTATAATAACCCTTTTTATACAAACTTAGTTTAATAAAGTTTTTGAACTTTGAGCAGGTTTTATATATTTACTGGGATTTTGTTAAGTTGTGTGTATATTGTGTGTAAGTGTATGAGTGTGATACATTAAGTTAATGCTCTCATTGAATAATATTAACAAGATTGTGAACACAATAAAATACGTTCTCAATTAGGGAGCAACTATTTATGGGTGAAAGTGTTGATGTATCTCCAAAATTGACTCAAAAAAGTATTTCGTAACGTAAAATTGTTGATTTTTACTTTAAAATAAATAAATATTTTGCTACATTACAATAACTATTACAATAACTTTTTTCATTAAATATGTATAAAAAAATAACATATTTCAGTATACAATAAAAAATTAACATGTCTATATAAGTTTCGGTTTCGGTTTCGGTTTCGGCTGAAACTGACACCCAGACCGAAGGTTCGTTTTCGGTTTCGGTTTCGGTTGAAAAACCTGTTTGGGTCGGACACTCATTAATAACCTACTTAAAAATTAAAAGTGTTCGTTTGAATGTTTAAATTTTTAATGTTTTGTTGTGTAAAGTTGATAGGTGTTACAGTGATAATTCAATTATTTTCTGTATACGATAAAGTAAATATCATACTTCTAGAAATTGTAATTTAAAAAAAAACTAACGCACTTTTTTGATGGATGTAAAGTTAATGCAGCTATCTTAAATTCTATATAAATAAGAAATTTAAAACTATCATTTTACATGTATCCATATATGTATGTAATAATAACATTGTACAAGTTATGTTAAAACTACGTGATCATAATACGATGTAATTGCAAACGTTTCCATATACGTACTTTGGTAATTAAAACAAAGGTGTCTCAAATCGCTTACGCGGCTGCGATTGCAACTTGTATTTAGATCTGGCTGTTGTTATGATAATGATAATGATAACATTGCTTAACATAGACTTCTTTGTTATGTTTAATTTAATATGAAATAAAATAATTAAATTTTTGGTCAAATTGAGTGACCTAAGAAAATTATAAGATTTTTAATATTTAGAAATTATTCTTTTAGGAAAGTATTTAAGGGATTTAATTCGTTTATTTATGACATATGATTAAATTGTGAGCCTTCTTTCTTTTTATATATATATATATATATATATATATATATATATATATATATATATATATATATATATAAAGAATATAATTCTTCTTGCAAAAGACATGTATAATTTTTATGACTAAGTTACGAGTACGTAACTATTTTTATTAAGTGAAATAAGAATCATGGAAAGGACTATACACATTGGCCATTTTCTTAATTATGTATACGCGAGCTGTGTACGTGAAAGAAAAGACGCAATTATTTGATGAATATTATTATTAATGATATTTAATTCCATGCATTATAATGAAAAATAAATAATAGTTACCGCAGAATAATGTAAATATATGAAGTTAATAATAAAAGTAAATTAAATAAAAGTATCTTGAAATGTAAGACAAAATATAAGAAAATATTTTTTATAAGTTTATAAAAAAAATGTAATCATTCCTTTTTTAATTTTTTTTGTCGGTTGGAGGTGTAATGCCCTGTAGCCTCTCCTTAACCCCCGACAATATACATTTATGATATTAGTATTAAGTATAGAATAAGAGAGCAGCATAATTAAAGACTTAGTATCAACAACACGTCTCCTTCATTTAGCATATTCCGAGTTCCAACATTACAGAAGTTTACTGCAGGTGTCCACGGACTGTAGGACTGTAAGTTCATTAGACACTTTACTTTAAAAAAACAATATAATTGACATTCAAGGGCACCCGATTATTTATTATGTGGTCAATAAACGTGTGTGGAGATAATTGCTAGCTACACATAGCTGCAGCACGAATGGGTAGGGATCACTCTCTCACAGAATACCAACGTCAAATAGCAGCATAATGCTATTGTTTTTCGTAGTGTAAATAACCGGAGAGACCCTTTTCACTAATAACGAGGTATTATGAGTTGAGTAACTAGATTCTCCTTATTAGTGCTCAGGGGTTACAACAACAATGCGTTAGCAGTCTGATTCTTAGTCGATAACAGATGTAGATATATATGAGCTATAGCATCCACTTCTCCTCAGGTGAGCTGTGTGCTCAATTTTTACCCTTATTCTATTAAAAAAATTGTATGTGGGTATAAGCGAAACTGGAACATCTGCACCAATTCATACTCCATTCGTAAAGTATCATTTGTTAGTTTGAAAACGATTTCAATTTAAACAATTTTTATTCAGTAACACGATATCATAAATGTTTTGTTAGCAAATAATATATTTTTATCATTTCTGTGAATAGGGTTTTAGAACTCAGTTCTTTTATTATCCACTTTTTTCGCAGCATTTACTCAAACGTAATGTCTACTTCAATGAAAGTAATACGATCACCCCAACCCGGCTGGTCACCGTGGGGTAAGAGACCAAAACCCCCTACATTGAACTCCCAAAAAGAAAAATATACAAGTAAAAGAGCCAGAAAAAGGATCAACAAAAACAAAAGAAACAGCATTTACATATTAACACTCAACACTCCTACCTTAATAACAGATGAATCCCTACAGGAACGTGAATATGCCTTAGATTTTATAAACTGGGATATCATCGGCCTAAGTGAAGTGAGGAGAATGGTCGAAAAAATTTAACAACATAACAACTACATCTATCATATATGAAAAGTTCCTGGCCTAAATGGTGTCAGTATTTTTATAAAAAAAATGCTACAAAGAATACGTATAGTCCTTCACTGGAATCTCCAAATGAATTGCACAACTCAATATCAACATGCTGGAACATGAAACTACATCAATAATCCAAATATATGCACCTACAGAAGTGGCAACAAAGGATATAATGGACTCATACTATGAGGAACTGAAGAAAACGCTTGAAAGTGCCCACAAAACAGTCGTTTTGAAGGGGGATTTAAACAGGCAAATTCGTGAAAGACTATCAAATGAGGGTGGTATAGTAGGTCAGTTTAGGAAAGGTAAACGTAACAATAACAGACAAAGACTCGTGAACCTGGCACAGGCACATAACCTCAAAATCCTAAATACCTTCATAAAGGAAAATACAAACAAAAAGTGGACCTGGATATTTCCCGACGGGGATTTGAAGAATGAGATAGATTTTATACTCTTCAACAAAGCCCCCGTGTAGTGGCGGGAAAAAATACTCACTACCCCATCTCTTCCAGTGGGTGTCATAAGAATCGATAGAGGGAAACTGAAGCAGTAGATGAGCAGCAGCATCTTTCTGATAACAGTAAAATGACAATAAAAAACTGCAGTTGCCAACCCGCTCGCCAAGCGTAGCAACTACGGCAATACAACCCCTTGATAGTAGCAGAGAGACGGCCCCAGACCCCAGCGGCCCCGCTATTCTTGGCTACGGTGGCGACCATGGTAGCAGGGGGTGCTAAGAATCTCCGGTGGAGGTTCGGTTGCCACCCACGACGACTCGACCTGGCAACTTATAACGCACGCACCCTGAGAACTGACGAGAAGATCGTGGAGCTGGAAGAAGAGATAGACAAGTCGCGCTGGAATATCATAGGATTATCAGAGGTCCGAAGAGAGGGGGAGGACACGGTAATCCTCGAATCCGGCAACTTGATCTATCACCGGGAGGGCGACCATCCGTCCCAAGGAGGTGTCGGATTTATCTTTCACAAGTCTCTCGTTAACAACGTTGTAAAGATTGGGAGTGTGACGACGAGGGTTGCGTACCTTATACTCAGAATCACCAAACGGTATTCGTTGAAGATTACACAGGTTTACGCACCAACCTCGGCACACCCCGATGAGGAGGTGGTAGTGAAAATTCATGAGGATATCTTTACAGCTATGCATCCTTATCCTATAAAAAATGCATTCCTCCAAAACCCACTATAAGGTGTTAATGGGAGACTTCAACCCAAAACTAGGCACAAGAGAGAACGGTGAGCTAAAAAGAGGGAAAATCGGAAAAGGGCAACGGAACCCAAAGGACCAGCAGCTGGCCAACTTCATGGAGAAAGAGGAACTCTTTATGATGAACTCTTTTTTCCAGAAGCGGCCCCACAGGAAGTGGACCTGGTCGAGCCCCGACGGTTCGACAAAAACTGAGATTGACTTCATTATGACGACCAGACGACAACTGTTCAGTGATGTCTCAGTGATCGCAAGGGTAAAACCGGCAGCGATCACCGAATAGTAAGAGACATACTGAACCTAAACGTTAAGTTGGAGCAGTCACGTCTAATAAACTCAACGCTCCGTCCCCTCGTACTCTAATCCAAAGTCCCGTAACCTTTCGGCTCGAGCTACGAAACAGTTTTCAGTACCTAAAAGATTACAATGCAGTGGACGATATGAATGACAAGCTCGTGGAAACTGTCCATGCGGTCGGAGCTAAGTTTTGCAAGACCCGCCGCAGAAGAACACAAAAACTCTCAGATCACACTCTTAATCTCATGGCTGTTAGATGGGATATGAATCTGCAGTCTTCAGTAGATTTGACAGCATGCAGGCAACTGATCAGACAGATCTCCAAATGCACGCGGCGGGACTTACGTAACTTTAATACTGCTCGTATTGAAGAATCGATTGAGCGGAATCAGGGCTACATAGTCTTTGCTAGAGATCTGCCTGCCAGAAAGAGCCAACTGTCGAAGCTGAAGACCGAGTGTGACAGCATCATTTCCGGAACACCTGAAATTTTGAGTAAGATTGAGAGGTACTATGGGCAACTTTACACATCATCGTTGGAGCTACAGGCAAGTGTGAGCAACGATCCAAGAGCGAACCTTATCCGACACTATTCCGATGATATCCCGGACGTCAGTCTGACCCACATTAGAATGGCTCTCGAGCACCTTAAAAACGGCAAGGCCTCAGGTGAGGATGGAATCACAGCGGAGCTTCTGAAAGCGGGTGAAAAACCGGTACTTGAAGTCCTTCAGAAGCTCTTTAATTCCGTCCTCCATGGTGGCATTACATGGAGCAGACGTGCGGTGGCTTTGATCTTTAAGAAAGATGACAACACTCTCTTGAAAAACTACAGACCGATTTCCCTTCTGCACGTATACGTGGTGTTTTCGACAGTCAGATAAAATAATTTGTTATTTGACATTTATATTTCACGGTTACATTCTAATAATTGTCTTAGATAGAGTTATTAAGGAACAGAATCCAATCATTTTAATTGCAACTATATATTGAATTTGCGGTAGCGCAGAAATTGAATGTTTAGCGTGCAGTAAATGTTCGGTATGCAATCATATGGCTCTTCTAATCTTATAGACTAATTCTATTTCTATTCTATTAATTCTCGTTAGGTAAACCTCAAAACTTGAAAACGAGACTGTACAACCAGTGCGTGTTGCCAGTGATGACCTATGGAACTGAGACGTAGTCCTTCACTGCTGGCCGGATGAGGAAGCTCAAGGTCCCTCAGTGAGCTATGGAGAAGGCTATGCTCGGAGTTTCTCTGCGTGATAAACTAAAAAATTAAGATATCCGCAGTAGAACCAGTGTGACCGACATAGCCCAACGGATTAGTATGCTGAAGTGGCAATGGGCCGGCCATATAGCTCGTAGAATCGACAACAAGAGGAGAAAAAAGGTTCTCGAGTGGCGTCTTAGTACCGGCGGACGAAGTGTAGGGCGTCTCCCCACTAGATGAAGTGACGACCTGGTAAGATATGCAGGAAGTCGATGGATGCAGGTGGCTCAGGACCGTACTTTGTGGCATTCCTTGGGGGAGGCCTATTTTCAGCAGTTGACTTGTGAAGGGTTGTAATGATGATGATGATGAAGAAAGCCCAATTTTTCAAAGATATAGATACAATTAATAAATTCAACTTTAACACTAACCACATAATGGTAAGGGGAACAATATATTATATAAAAAAGCCCAAGAAAAGAAGACAGTGCACCATGAAAAGAATCTAACCAAATAAATTCCATCTCTCCATCCCAGAAAACTTGTTGACATCGCTGAAGGATAAAACATTGACTTGCAACAAGATAACAAAATATACAAGAAAAATATAATCTAATGGAAGAAACTACTAAACTACAAAACTGTACACCCCAATGAACAAGAAAGATGAAATCGGAAAGGAAGCAAGACGCCCTATAAATGCCAGAAACACTCTTTTAGAAAACAAAAAATAAAGTTGAAATCAAATAATGCAGTTAAGTAAACAGATAAATGAAAAAATCAGGACACACATGAAACAAATAAGAAGAAACAGGATTGTTCAATACCACATTGAAAAATCGGGAGAAATAAAGAGAGCCCCAAAAGATTTGAAAGAGAACACTTCATGGATCTCATGCATAAAAAATAAGACATCTGGGAAAACAGAAACAAAACTGCCCGAAATTAACTGATGTGATGTGAAAATGGTGAATTTTGTGATTAACAGATGAATCAACAATTATATCTATATTTAAAATTCCGTCGTCTGTGTGTTCGTATGTGTACCGATTTTGATGATTTTTTTGAGGTGCCTACTTATATGGTTACATGAATGATTCTTAACTATAGTTAAGTAGCCGGTAAATGGGACTGTTGTCGAGGTCGCTAATACTTATATAAAAAAATGTTATTGATTTTAAAACATCGAAATACAAAACATGTCAATGTTTTCAATATTCTTCTAGCTATTTTACAGTTCACAAAATTGTAGACATGGCGGACAGGAAAGAGAGCTCTCCATGATTTTACAACGATATGATTGGGTAGCAATTCTATAAACATTAAACAAAATTTAACTGAAATGTTTTGAATGAAAATCAAAGTCACATTTGCTATTCATTAACTTACACGGCATTGATAAGCGTAAAAAAATCACTCTATTATTTATTTTCAGCCTTTTTTCTCACGGTAGACTCTAGTACCTCTAAAAATGAATGGTAGTCTTCTTCCTTATTAACTAAAACTTCTACCAATTTAGGCAGAGTTTGCTGTATCACCAACTTTAAAAGTGTATTGCCGATTGCATTACCAAACGTTTTACACATTTCAAGCTGTTCTTGTCTAATTAAAAATAAAATATAAGGAAGAATTTAAATAAATAAGTTAAAAAGAAATAAAAATCTATTTCACAAAAGATATAAATCACCCTCACAATGGTAGAGCACAACTACAGTCTCTTAATCACTGGCATAGGAGAGGTCATAAGAGGTCTGATACGATATGCATATGGTTTAATGAACAATAAATGGGCTAGGGTACCCAGCAATACCAGTCTCTTTTGAAGATTTAAGTCTCAACTTAAGACGATTAAAGGACAGACTTCAAGGGTCACTTCTTAACTCCTTTTTTAGTTTTTATTTGAAATATAAATTGCTATTCCCTAATTGTAACATATTTTTTAGATTCGGACATAATTACTGCGGTTTGAAACTTACGATCTCCCCTTTTCCTCACTTTAGACCTCAGATTTCTATTCTTATCTTGTCATAGTGATCTAGACCTGATTTGGTCAATATTAAATTTAATCATTCTTAATAAAAATTAAATATTATTTCCTTCAGAACTATTTATGTTAACACAAAAATTAAAATTGAAACAATTGTTGTAAGATTGTGTAAACAAATATTTCCGTCCCTTACAGCCTATCGAAAGTCTACTGCTGAACATATGATGTAATCATAGGATGTTTGCCATAGTAGGCACACTTGGCAGAGGGAATTGCAATTTTATTTGTTTGTCTATAATAATATATTTTTTATAGAATAAGGGTGACAAACGAGCACACAGTCCACCCGATGGCAAGTAATTGCTGTGGCCATAGACATCTACATCTATCTTCGATTGAGAATCAAAATGCAGATGCACTGTCACCTCTTTCCTCGTTTCCAGTAAAAAGAGTCTCCGGTTTTCTACACTCACCAAACGAAACACAGCAGCGTTAAGCTGCTATTTTACGCTGGTATTCTGTGAGAGCGTGGTCCTTCCCCGGTCGAGCCGACCCATTCGTGCTACAACCATAACATAGCTGCAGCATGGCTCTACCACGTATCATATTACATAGTTCATTTCATAGTCTCCAAAACTTTGAAAAAAGTTTAACTTTAAAGATTTTTGCTAAAGTTACGGTGAAATATCTTGTTCATACTTTACTTTAAATGCTTGCAGCTCCCCTTGCAACTCCCGTGCTTAAAGCTTAGTTTGATATTATGAGGTTTATTTGAATAGTAATGGTCATCTATTCTTTATATAAAGTTACACGTGTAAGTATATAAGGATTAATCGTTCCCTCAGACTTTAACCTAGGTTTTCGCTTGTGGTAAAGAGTTTCCAGGGTCAATCGGATGAGGCTTTTTGAGATTCCTCAAAATGGCTCGGGTCCAAATTGTGCCTTTGAGCCTTTCTGTGCGAGCTTATCGGCAGTTTCATTGCCTACAATACCCTCGTGACTCCTAACCCTTAAAAAGACCTCGTTGTTACCTCCTAGGACGCTTAGACGGTTCACGCAGTCTCCAACTAGCTTCGAGTTCACCAAGTTTGATCTAAGCGCTAGCAGTGCTGCTTGAATGTCAAAGTTAATATAGATTATATGGTTAACGTAGTGTTTTTGCAGATTGTTTTAAGCACACTGAAGTACGGCGAAAATTTCTGCCTGGAAGAGAACTTATCTTAGAAATCATTCTCAAAATTATTTCAATAAAAGAATGTTACTCGTATTTGAATTTACTCTGAATGTTAATTGTTAAAAAACGAGTAATAAAAGTGTGAGAGCGGATGTTCAACTTGCACTCTTGCTAACGCAATCAATAATTATCAGGAATAAGATAGCGTACAGTACTACACATTCACTATAGAGGAAAAACAGTTCGACAAACCGTAATATATACCAGACACAATCACACATTAGTGTAACGTGGAGAAAATAATGCCATCAAAAACATAACTTGTAAAAAAAGCCAAGTCTCGCAACTCAGTTCTTCTACCGTAAAAAGTTGTGAGATCCATGTAATACCAAGTCGGTTAATTTATTCAGTCTATAGATTGATACACAGATTGACTTGGCAATTTCCTCGTAGTCGCCTGTGCGATACTTTATACTGCTAAAACAAGTGGGAGATTACCATTCTACCTTCATTTGTTCATATTTTCTTTTATTTTTTTACCCTCATTCCCTACAGTATGTTAATTTATGTCATCATCATCATTACAGCCCTTCACAAGTCCACTGCTGAACATAGGCCTCCCCCAAGGAATGCCACAAAGCACGGTCCTGAGCCACCTGCATCCATCGACTTCCTGCATGTCTTACCAGGTCGTCACTCCATCTTGTGGGGGGACGCCCTACACTTCGCCTACCGGTACGAGGCTGCCACTCGAGAACCTTTCTTCCCCATCGGTTGTCGGTTCTTCGAGCTATATGGCCGGCCCACTGCCACTTCAGCTTACTAATCCGTTGGGCTATGTCGGTTACTCTGGTTCTACTGCGGATATCCTCATTCCTAAGTTTATCACGCAGAGAAACTCCGAGCATAGCCCTCTCCATAGCTCGCTGAGCGACCTTGAGCTTCCTCATACGGCCAGCAGTGAAGGACCACGTCTCAGTTCCGTAAGTCATCACTGGCAACACGCACTGGTTGTACAATTTTGTTTTAAGGTTTTGAGGTATTTCTGACGAGAAGATGTGTCGTAGCTTCCCGAACGCTGCCCAGCCGAGTTGAATCCGTCGATTGACCTCTCGGTCGAAGTTGGACTTACCTAGTCGGACTATTTGTCCCAGGTAAACATACTCGTCAACAACTTCGAGCTTAGTGCTCCCAACAACTACCGGCATAGGTGTGACATGGACATTAAACATAATCTTTGTTTTGTCCATGTTCATCTTAAGACCTATCCGTTGGGAGACACTGTTGAGGTCATTGAGCATAGTGCATAGTTCCTCCAGCGATTCTGCCATGAGGACTATATCGTCGGCAAATCGAAGGTGAGTGATGTACTCGCCATTGATGTTAATTCCGTATCCTTTCCAGTCCAGAAGCTTGAAAACGTCTTCCAATGCAGCGGTGAAGAGTTTCGGGGATATAACGTCACCCTGTCTTACACCTCTCTGCAATTGGATAGGTTTCGTACTCTGGTTCTGTACTCGGATAGCCATCGTAGCTCTATTGTACAAACACTTCAGCACTTCGATATACCGACAGTCAACTTGGCACCGCTGAAGGGACTGCAGCACCGCCCAAATTTCGACGGAATCAAAGGCTTTCTCATAGTCCACATACGCCAGACATAGTGGCAAATTGTATTCTTTGGACTTCTGTACAATTTGCCGTAGGGTATGTGTGTGGTCTATGGTGCTAAAGCCCTTTCGGAAACCGGCTTGTTCGGGAGGCTGGAAGTCGTCAAGTCTGCGCGCGAGACGATTCGTAATGACTCTTGAAAACAGCACGTAGACGCGGCTCAGAAGGGAAATCGGTCTGTAGTTCTTCAAGAGAGCGTTGTCACCTTTCTTGAAGAACAAGACCACCGCACTTCTGCTCCACGCCTCCGGTGTAATGCCACCATGGAGGACGGAATTAAAGAGCTTCTGAAGGACTTCAAGTACCGGTCTTCCACCCGCTTTCAGAAGCTCCGCTGTAATTCCATCCTCGCCTGGGGCCTTGCCGTTTTTAAGGTGCTGGAGAGCCATTCTAATCTCGCTCAGACTGACGTCCGGGATATCTTCGGAATAGTGTCGAATAAGACTCGCTCTTGGATCGTTACTCACACTTGCGTGTGGCTCCAACGATGACGTGTACAGCTGCCCATAGAACCTCTCAATCTCACTCAAAATCTCAGGTGCCCCGGAAACGATGCTGCCACACTCGGTCTTCAGCTTTGACAGTTGGATCTTTCTGGCAGACAGATCTCTGGCAAAGACTTTGGAGCCTTGGTTCCGCTCGATCGCTTCTTCAATACGAGCAGTATTGAAGTTGCGTAAGTCTCGCCGCATGCATTTGGAGATCTGTCTGTTCAGTTGCCTGTATGCTGTCAAATCTGTTGAAGAATGTAGCCTCAGCTCCCGTCTAACAGCCATGAGATTAAGAGTGTGATCGGAGAATTTTTGTGTTCTTCTGCGGCGGGTCTTGCAGAACTTAGCTCCGACCGCATGGACAGTTTCCACGAGCTTGTCATTCATATCGTCCACTTCATTGCAGTCTTCTAAGCACTGAAAACGGTTTTGTAACTCGAGCTGAAAGGTTTCGGGACTTTGGATTAGAGCACGAGGGGGACGGAGCGTTGACTTCATCAGACGAGACCTCTCCAACTTAACATTTAGGTTCAGTGTGCCTCTAACCATTCGGTGATCGCTGCCGGTTTTCACCCTCGCGATCACTGAGACATCACTGAACAGTTGTCCTCTGGTCGTCATAATGAAGTCAATCTCATTTTTTGTCGACCCGTCGAGGCTCGACCAGGTCCACTTCCTGTGGGGCCGCTTCTTGAAGAAAGAGTTCATCATAAAGAGTCCCTCTTTCTCCATGTAGTCGGCCAGCTACTGGCCCCTTGGGTTCCGTTGCCCTATTCCAAATTTCCCTACTTTCAGCTCACCGTTCTCTCTTGTGCCTAGTTTTGCATTGAAGTCTCCCATTAACACCGTATATTGGGTTTTGGAGGAATGCATGGCTCTAGAGATATCCTCATACATTTCCTCCACCTCCTCATCGGGGTGTGCCGAAGTTGGTGCGTAAACCTGTATGACCTTCAGCGAATACCGTTTGGTGATTCTGAGTATAAGGTACGCAACCCTCGTCGACACACTCCCGATCTTTACAACGTTGTTAACGAGAGACTTGTGGACGATAAATCCAACACCTCCTTGGGACAGATGGTTGCCCTCCCGGTGATAGAGCAAGTTGCCGGATTCGAGGATTACCGTGTCCTCCCCCTCTCTTCGGACTTCGGATAATCCTATAATATGCCAGCGCAACTTGTCTATCTCTTCTTCCAGCTCCACGATCTTCTCGTCAGTCCTCAGGGTGCGTGCGTTGTACGTTGCCAGGTCGAGTCGTCGTAGGTGGCAACCGAACCTCCACCGGAGATTCTTAGCACCCCCTGCCCCGCCGTTACCATGGTCGCCACCGTAGCCAGGAATAGCGGGGCCGCCGGGGACTGGGGGCCGTCTTTTTGTTACTCTCGTCATTGGGGGGTATTTGCCATAGTTGCCACGCTTGGCGAGCGGGTTGGCAACCGCAGTTTTTTTATTGTAACTTTGGCTATTATCAGGAAGATGCTGCTGCCCATCTCCCGCCTGTTTCCCTTTGTCGCCTTTTACGACACCCACGGGAGGATATGGGGTAGTGGATGTTCTTGACCGCCACTACACGGCAATGTTAATTTAATTTATGTAATAAAATGTAAATAATAAAGGGTCAAAAACCCGTTTAACAATGCTCAAATTATGAATGATTGTGCTGTACGTGTATTGCTCATGTTATTTTACTGGAGTTTCGGTGAAAAAAAAATATTTTTTCTCTAAAACTCACGTAAAATAACAGCCTGATGGCTGAAATTTTTACAAAATCAGTTTTATGAATTGTTGGAAAACGTGAACGTACGACAAATGGTACGCTGTACGATAACAAATGATTTTTCAAAATGACGGTGTTTCTTGGCACTACGCAAGACAAATAAGACAGCGTGTCAACTAAACATTTCGACAAAACCGATCGAATGGCCTGAACTTTCGACACACCTAAACCCTATCAACTTTTATTTGGGGATTTTACAAGGAGCTGGTGCGCGCGGGAAGTAGGTAATGAAGAAGAATTGGGAGAAAACCTGGAAATAGTTGCGAGACCAATTAAGAAAAAACTCATTCACTTTCTTTCAGACAGTAAAACATAACTTTTTAAAACGCTGTCATCTTTGTATTGAAATAGGAGGGCATCATTTTGAAAACTTGCTTTAATAAAGAATTAAAATAATTAATTTTTAACAATTTTTTTGTTATCATACAAAAATAAGCCCAAATAACCTAATGAAAAAGTTACACTTTAATTCTTTAAATTTTTACAAATTATCATCTTATTATCATCTTTATCGGTGAATTTGTGTACATTTGAATGCAATCGAGAATTTTACACTCAAATTTTCCGTAGGAATGGAAAAATAGGCAAAATATTTTTTTAAGCTTAAAATTTCATTCAATTACCAATTCGCAAAAAAAACGCCGTTAAGGCTAAGGCTAGCGGGGTCCGCTAGCTGACCGAGCACCAATCCCCGGACGGGAATTCCTCAGTAGGTTCAGTCGAAGAATAGAACGTAAGTCCCATTCCGTCCCGCCGCAGCTAGCGCCCCCACCCCCGTGCGGTTGTGTTAGCTGTCCACGCTCACTGTCCCCGTACGGTGAGTGCGCCCTCCTGTCTCCGCTGGCGCCGCCGCCCCCATGCGTTTATTTTGGGTGAAACAGAAACTTTTAACAGAAACAGAAACTTTTTTATTCAATATAGATTATAAATAATACTTATTGAAAGTCACTCTTGTGTTTGATTACCACTGGTTCGGAAAAAAACCTCTGTCCTGGGAAGAACCAGCAAGAAACCCAGTGGGACTTTTTGTTTTACAATAACAGCTTACAATTATGATGTTACACAAATTAACAACAAATTAGAAATAGCTTGGTAGCGATCACCTCATTTCCAGGGGTTATTGTCATCCATAAATTCCTTAATATTATAATAACCCTTTTTATACAAACTTAGTTTAATAAAGTTTTTGAACTTTGAGCAGGTCAAATTTTGTATATTTTCTGTAATTTTGTTATAAAAGCGTATACATCAACCCAAGAATGACTGAATTACTGACTCGATGGAGTCGAGTAACTGGTACTACTAGCTTGTGTCTGTTCCTAGTACTCGTATTTACAGAATGAATATCACTTATTTTTGTAAAACTACTTTTATTTTTGTGTACGTACATTACATTTTCATAAATGTATTGAGAGGCCAAGGTTAATATATTAATTTCCTTAAATTTTTGTCGCAGCAACTCTTTAGGCTTTAAATCATAAATTGCTCTTATGGCCCTCTGTAAAACAAATATAATTTCAGTGTCTGCTGCGTGTCCCCATAGCAAAATACCATAAGACATTATACTATGGAAATAGATAAAGTAAACTAGTTTAGCTGTTTCAACACTGGTTATACTTCTAATCTTTTTTACAGCATATGCTGCAAACTAAGTCTGCATGCTAGTTTTGATATATGGGGGCTCCATTGAAGCTTCGTTCGTTCGTGTCGGCTAATGTGATTCCAAAAAAAATGGTGGTATCTACAAGACCCAGTTTCTCCCCATTTAAAATTACATTAGTATTTAATTGTTTGACATTTGGAGTCATGAATTTCATACATTCGTTTTAGTGCCATTTAAATGCAAATTATTAACATTGAACCAATTTACTAATTTAGATATAGAATTATTTACTTCATCATAATTTAGTAATTGTCGACTTAATTTGAAAATTAAGGAAGTGTCATCTGCAAATAATACTATATCATGGTTATCTCCTACTATGTAAGGTAAGTCATTAATGTATACAAGAAACAGAAAGGGCCCGAGAAGCGTTGAGGCACGCCCATTTGTACTATCGACCCGGAAGAGCTCATATTGTTAATGAAAACTTTTTGCGTTCTCTTATTTAAATATGAAATAATTAATTTAAGAGCATTACTTCTTACACCGTAGTGTTGAAGTTTCCTGATTAATGTTTCATGGTGAACACAATCGAAGGCCTTGGATAGATCACAAAATATAGCCAAAGATTCCTGTGAATTCTTCCATGCATTAAAGATATATTTAATCAGCTCAACACCGGCATCAGTTGTCGAGCGACCCCTTGTAAAACCAAATTGATTTTTATGAAGTAAATTATTTATATTAAAGAAAGTTAACATTTTATCAAGAATATTTTTTTCAAAAATCTTACTAAGTGTTGGTAGTACAGAAATAGGTCTAAAATTGGCGAGGTCTAATGTACTACCAGATTTAAATAAAGGTATTACTTTACTATGCTTTATTAAATCAGGAAACACACCAGATTCGATACTAGTATTAAAAATAATGGCTAAATGAAGCGCAATTTTATCCATTATAGACGCAATAACTTTAACGTAAATCCCCCACAGATCCGCAGTTTTCTTAACATCAATAGTTTTAAAATATTTTAGAATATCTTTTGATGATACTTTATGAAATGTAAAATTCTTTGTACACGCATTTACATTTTGTTTAAGTAATGATTCGGCGACGGCAGGAGAAGAATTCAGTGACTTAGTGGTCAATATCGGAATATCAGTAAAATATTTCTCAAAAACCATTGCTACAGCCTGTTCTGATACAGTTAATTTTTGTTAACACTTAACTAATAATTTGAATTGCGACAGTTGATCTTACTAGTTTCGCTATTAACTATACTCCATGATATTTTAATTTTATTAGAAGCCTTCATAACTTTGTTGCTTAAACACAAAGACTTGGCTGTGGAGCACACTTTTTTAAATATTTTTGAATATTTTTTTACATATTCCCTAAATTTCACGTTTACATGACCTTTCATGGTAAAGATCATATAATCTATGCTTTCTTATGGACTCCTATCGCCGATTCATTGAATGCTTCCGACTGTTTGCCTCTCCGGCAAGGAGAATGTTTAAGAAGTAAAAATATTATCATATTTCTTGCAAATAAGCTTAAAGAATGTTCCATACAAAAAATTCAGGATTACTTTGGTATGAAAGTGATGGATATTTCTTCGCTATGTTACTTCTAAACGTCTCCAAGCGACGTGCATTTACTGGAACAAACACAACTTTACCATCTACTTGCTTTTTGTGAACATAAGGTAACGAAATTACTTGTCCACAGTGATTAGAACTCAATTTTTGAATTATTCATTTATGCAACGGCTTCACATTTGTAAAAATGTTATCTATACATGTTGCACTAGATTGAGCAATACGCGTTGCCTCTATAAATATATTAAAAAGACCATTTAATTTAAACAATGATCTAAATTTAATATTGATGCGCGGTAATTGATGGAGAAAGCTTCTAGGAGGTTGAATTTAAAGTCTCCACATATTACAACAGATTTATTCTGTTAATTAAGCTTAGCAAAAACTTCCTCCATAATGTTTTCAAAAGTATCGTATGTACAACATGGGGGTCTGTAGAAGCTCACAATAATGAGGTGCTCAAACTCAACACATGCCATTTCTACGGTTTGCTCAACAGAGAGGCTCACAATATCTTTACGTTCTTTACATGATAATAATTTACTAGCTAATATTAAGGAGCCACCTCTTAAAACCTTATCTCTATTGAAATAACTGACTACCTGGTGATTCCTGAATTTAAACATTAAGTAATAAGCTTTTAACCAATGTTCAGTAATACATAAAATATGAATATTGTTGCTATTTAAGAACAACTTAATTTCTAGCTCTTTGCCTATCATGCCTTGTATATTTTGATGCACCAGGTGTAAACAATTTTCATTATCTTTCTGTGGAGTCATACAATTAAATATTTGTAAGCCACATTCTAAATTATTTAAATTATTACAACTGCTAGAGATTACCTCTGTTGTCTCATTTTCTAATTTAAATTACTTGGAACTGATTCCAAATTGCATATTAAGTCATTATACTGCTCAAAACACACATCTGCATCTGCTTATGTCTGTGTAGCCAAGACATTGGCTGAGTTAATATATAAACAATAAGATAGCACATTTGCTATCTGTCTTAAATTATATTTAGATAGGTAATACCTATCTCTGGTCAAAAATTTCTTAATTAATTTATTTATATCTATTAAATTAATTCTATTATTATAATTTTAACAATTAAATGTCAAGTTTAAATTATTATTACATGAAAAGTTATTCATTAATAAATTTAAATCATATATTATTTTATTTTCCTGCGGCCAATCCTGTATGTAAGGCAATGTAAACAAGATAATTTAATGTACATTTAAATTATTTAGATTATCAATATATTTTAATAGTTGATTTTTGTTTACATTGCCTCTTCTCCCAACAAAAATTATTAATGTGCTATTAGGACAAAATTTACTAGCTAAAACTAAAGGATGCTCCAGGCATGCAATAATTACTGATCAGATGTCCTTTTAAACAGTTATTTAACATCATGCCCAAATTTCATCACAATATATAATAACATTATTTTTTCGATATTTACATTGCTTTTTTAGTTTATATCATTTGTCATGGCACTGTCATAGAGTACATTTGAAAATAATGAGGCCTTACTGTTTACTTTGTTATTTACACATATTGTCCCCGATCAACCTGGTATGTAGCGCTGATACTCGCTCTGATTTTTTATTAAGAAGTCAAAGCGCTCCTTATTATATTTACATGATTTTACTAGATCATTTATGGCCAATATGTGTTCTTTTATCTCATCTTGAGCCGATCCATATTTATTTGATACAATTTGTAGGGAGCTTTTAACTGATAAAACTGTTGAATTTAGACACTCTAAATCAGTCTCATAACAGTGATTCATATTTTCCACCTCAAGTAAATATATTTTAAGTTTATTAATTAGTTCTTGCTTTTCTTTGCATACATTTATATAAATTTTAACATTAATTTTAGTTTTAATTAATTTTTGCAGTTTTCTAATATATTTATTAATTTTTATATATTTCTTTAATTTTCTTCTACTGCAGGTAGTCCTTGCTACTGTTCTTAATATGACATAATCATCACCAGTCAAATCGATTGTTGTGGAGGGTTGCAATGCTTTAGATTTAGAAGATTCACATTCTATATGCTTGTTGAACAGACTTTGAGTTTGGGACGCTTTCATGTTATGTTTTAATTGCACAATCTGCTCATTAGCCTTACTTAACTTTAACTGCAATGCAGCAATTAATCTGAGGGATTCCTCATATTCCTTGCTGCATTGGTCAAACTCATCGACTGTTCTCTGAAGTTGATCCCTTTCTTTTGAAATAAATGTATATTCTGTATGCAACTTAACCATATCACTTTTTAGCTCAGTATTTTTAGCTATTATATTTATTATTTCCTTTTCGTTATCATCCCTTTCTTTAATTAATAGCTCACACTGCTCCTTTGACGCCTTATTTCTTGAAGCGCCATTTGAAGTTGGTTCTCCAATTGGCGTGTTTTGGCGTTGCGTGTATTCATTTTACTATTAAATGTAAGTAGCAAAAGAAAACAAAGAAAGAAAACCAAAGAAGCAGAGTAAGCAAATGTCTAGATGTATGGGCTTATTTACTGATCTCAAATTAAATTATCATGTAAATAATTCAAAATGAAATCCACAACAACACTTACTTAATAGGTAAATCTTAAAATGTTAAAGGGATAACAAGAATTACACTTACAATAAGTTTAAACGATGTTCGTTACAGCTGTTACTTTTGGTTGGAACACTAAACACAATGTTTGTAATTAAAATAGGTACTTCTGACTTTACTCATTTCACAAATACAAATAAGCTGTATTTAACAACTGTAACTCAAAATTGAGGTGGATATTATTAATTTACAATATTTAATTTTTAAAAATAGTTGGAAGCAATTATTTTACAACTTGCCACCGGGGTTGCCACAGAAAAAAAGAGCCCACGCTCACCGTCCCCGTGCGGTGATTGCTGCCCGTCTCCACTGGCGCCGCCGCCCCCGTGCGATTGCGTTAGCCGTCCCGGCTCACCGACCCCGTACGGTCGGTGACTTTCCTCCCACTTCCCGCCTCCGCTGGCGCCGCCGGCACCGTGTGGTTGTGTTGGCAGCTCGTGCTTCCGTCCCTGACGGTGTGTGCCCACGTCCTCCTTCCCTAAGGGGGGTCGTTTCCGATGCGGCGAGGAGGCCATTCAGGTCATAGCCAGTCCCACAGGTGGTGTTTAGTGGGTAGGCACTTCTTCAAAGTGAGTCCCACATAATCACGCTGCCAGCTGCGTGGTATGCTATGAGCATTCACCACCTCCCTCCCCCACTTCAAGGAGAGTAGGTTTGCATTAAGCGCAAAAAAACGCCGTTAAGGCATTCCACTTGCGCCGTCGCCCCCGTGCGGTCGTGCGCTAGCGGGGTCCGCTAGCTGACCGAGCACCCGTCCCCGAAAGGGAATTCCTCGGTAGGTTCAGTCGAATAATAGAAGGTCAGTCCCGTCCCGTCCCGCCGCAGCTAGCGCCGCCGCCCCCGTGCGGTTGTGTTAGCTGTCCATGCTCACCGTCCCCATACGGTGGGTGCCCTCCCGCCTCCGCTAGCGCCGCCGCCCCCGTGCGGTAGTGTCAACGGTCTGCGCTCACCGTCCCCGTCCGGTGGGTGCCTTCCCGCCTCAGCTAGCGCCGCCGCCCCCGTACGGTTGTGTTAGCTCTCCACGCTCACCGTCCCCGTACGATGAATGCCTCCCCGTCTCCACTAGCGTCGCCGCCCCCGTGCGGTGGTGTTAGGTACCCGCGCTCACTGTACGGGGTACGGTGAGTGCCTTACCTCCCCCGCTAGCGCCGCCGCTTCCGTGCGCTTGCGTTAGCAGACCGTGCTCACCGTCCCTATATGGTAAGTGCATTCTCCCTCATGCGACTCCCACTTCTTCACTTCTCTGGCACCGCCGCCCTCGTGCGGCTGTTAGTTGACCCGCACTCCCGTACCTGTACGGTTGTGTCCCACGCCCCCTTTCCTAAGGGGGGTCGCTTCCGATGCGGCGAAGAGGCCATACAGGCCATAGCCAGTCCCACAAGTGGTGTTTAGTGGGAAGTCACTTCTTAGTAAGTCCCATATTACCACTATTAGTCTCTGTATTGTTAATAGTTTGTATTAAATAATAATATTGTAAATTAACCTTATTTAAAAGAAAAGTCCTGCTGGGTTTCTCGCTGGTTTTCCCAGGACAGTGGTTTTATCAGATCTGGTGGTAGTAATGCTATATTGAATAAAAGTGATTCTATTACATTCTTGAATCCTTTTCATGTGACTCTATACACCATAAAAACATCCCTCATCCGAAACGGGAATAAAGTTTTCTATTTAAGTTCTCTATATTCTTACTGACCTTTCTACATATACATGAGAGAGTGATAGAGAGAGAGAGAGAGAGAGAGAGAGAGAGAATAAAGTGAGTGTACCTGGGGCAACCTGGGTGTCACTTGGTAAGAATACCATCTGGGTATTCTTATCAACAATCGCTAGATAGGCTAGGTCGTTAAGGCCCTATATGAGCTCGATGTGCCTAACTGGAACCAGGTAGCACAAGCAGCGAAGCAAGGCGGGAAGAGTACTCTTGTAATTTTCAAACTCAAACGGCGGTTATTTCATAATGACAATGTAAATAATGCTCTATGGAAATTTGTACATTTGTTTATCACCAACAATGTGCTCTTAATGGACAAGAAAACAAAATGTATTAAATTTAGAATGCCTAATATTAAACGTTCGAATACCAATGTTCATTTAAATAGGGAAAAGTTGAGTATTGTGGATACCACTGTTATTCTTGGTATTACTATTGACGTAAAGCTTCAATGATGCCACCATATATCTAAATTAGTAGTCAGACATAGTTATGCAGTATACGCTGTAAGAAAGATTAGAATTCTAACCAATGTTGAGACAGTTAGAGGAAATTATGAAACTATCGTTTAGTTATTTTCATAGCGCGATGTCTTATGGCTATGGAGTAATGCGACTGACTTTGAAGCCATATTTGTTTCATAGTCATCGCAATCTATTTATGAAAATGTACATAAAATAAAATAGCTTTAATAAGAACAAACAGACATACTTTAAACATTAGGAACGAACATAAGCTTGTAATGGCATTTTTGACAGTGGTAGAGCCACGCGGCAGCTTTTGCTGTCGTACGGATGGGCCGGCTTGAATCGGGGTGGTACCACGACCTCACAGAATGCCAGCGTGAAGTAGAGGTTTACCTCTGCAGTCTTGAAGGTACGGACCAGTCCATTCTATGGCTGCGCGTAGACAGTGATTCTGCGATTTGTTTTGTGATTTTGTTTAAGTTGATTCGATTTTTTTGGCTATCGTTTTCGTTTTTAATAAAAAAATATTTAAAAGGAATATCTATTCGTTTTAGATATTTTGGATTTGCTTTTAAAAAAAATATTTAAAAGGAAATTTAATTCCTTTTAAATATTTTAACGTTTTCTTATAAATAGGTTTTTTGTTACTTCATAATGCCTCGCAAACGTAACTCCAGCCTTTCAAGAGTATCTTCTCAAAGACAAGCGAAAAGATTAGCTCAATCGCTAGAATCTTTAGAAGATGCTGAACTGAGAAGGCAAGAACAAGCAGAGCGTCAGGCTGCTTTTAGATCATCTGAGGCACCTTCTCAACGTCAGCAAAGGCGTCTTGAACGGACAGAGCGTCAGGCTGCTTTAAGAGCTTCCGAAATACCTTCTCAAAGTCAGGAAAGGCGTCTTGAACAGGCAGAGCGTCAAGCTACTTTAAGAGCTACTGAAACACCTTCTCAAAGTCAGCGAAGGCGTCTTAAACAGGCAGAGCGTCAAGCTACTTTAAGAGCTATTGAAACACCTGCTCAAAGTCAGCAAAGGCGTCTTGAACAGGGAAAGCGTCAATCTACTTTAAGAGCTACTGAAACACCTGCTCAAAGTCAGCAAAGGCTATTCGAACAAGCGGAATGTCAGGCCGCCTTAAGAGCCTTGGAAACACCTGATGAAACTCATCACAGACTCATTGAGCAAGCTGAACGTCAATCTACTATAAGGACATCTGTAACACCAGAACAGACAAAGGCGCGAAGAGATGCAAATGCACAGCTCCAAGCTGAACGTCGACAAAATCTTCAAAGAAACAATTGGTTGGTTTTTAATGAAGCAGCATTCAATTATGATCCGTTGATTGATTATAAAAATCGCAGGTTAGTTGTTATCGGACTGATGGACAAGGCGTGTCGATTTTGCAGCGCTTTAAAATGGAAAGATGAGACCGCAGGCATGTGCTGTTCCAATGGCAAAGTGTGTCTTCCGTTACTTGGAGAACCAGAAGAATCTTTGAAAACTCTCTTTTTATATGATGCTAATGAGTCACGGCGCTTTTTAAACAAGATCCGAAAATATAACTCATGCTTTCAAATGACGTCCTTCGGAGTTGACCAGGAAATAATAATGCCGGGATTTTCGCCTACATTTACGGTGCAAGGGCAAATTTATCATAGAATAGTTTCACATTTTCCAGCTGAAAACGAACAGCATCAATTTTTACAAGTATATTTTATGGGTGACAAAGAAATTGAGGTAGACCGTCGCTGCCAATTTATCCAGGGAGTTGGGAGAGACACAGTGTTCAAAATTCAAAGATTCTTGCATGAACGTAACATTTTAGTCAAAACTTTTAAAACTGCTTTAGAAAACCTACCTGAAGAGGATTATAAAGTCGTCATTCACGCAAAACGGTCTCCTCGAGGAGAGCATGAAAGGCGCTACAATGCACTTTTGATAAACGAAATAGCAGCCGTAATTAGTGGTGATCAATTTTCTTTACGAGACATTGTCTTGCGAGCACGTGATGATACGTTGCAACGGGTAGCCGATACACACAAGTTTTATAACGCTCTGCAATACCCATTGATTTATTGCAAAGGACAAGAGGGTTATCATTTTCAAATTCCACTCATTAATCCGGTCACAAAGGAGCCTACTTCGAACAAAAAAGTATCATGTATGGATTTTTATGCATATCATATGATGTTGCGAAAAAATGATATTAACCTCTTAGCCCGGTGTAGACAATTATTTCATCAATTATTGGTAGTTATGTATGTGAAGGTAGAAAGTGAACGTCTCCGTTATATATATTTAAATCAAAAAAAGCTGCGCGTTGAGAATTATATACATTTACAAGATGCAGTTTCTAGCGACGCCAATGTAAACCCCAGAGATTTAGGTAAAATGGTAATTCTGCCCTCATCATTCGTTAACAGTCCCCGCTACCTACATGAGTACACACAAGACGCATTCGCCTTTGTACGAACTTACGGAAGACCTGTTTTTTTGTTACTTTTACTTGCAATCCCACATGGAAAGAAATAACCGAGGAACTAATGCCGGGCCAAAAAAGTACTGACAGACACGATTTAGTTGCTAGAGTATTTAGATTAAAAGTACAAAAATTAATGTATATAATTAACAAAAGGAAAATTTTCAAAGAGATGCAGTGCTTCATGTATTCAATTGAATGGCAAAAAAGAGGATTACCGCATAACCCCATTCTAATATGGCTTAAAGAGAAATTGTGGCCCAGCCAAATAGACGACATAATAAGCGCCGAGCTTCCGGATCCTGAGCAAGATAAAGAATTGTATGATACCTTCGTCCGAAATATGATTCACGGTCCATGTGGAGCACGAAATTCAATATCGCTATGTATGAAAGAAGAAAAATGTACAAAGAAATTCCCTAAACAGCTTTTAAAAGAAACAGTGCACAATGACAATGGCTACCCTTTATACAGACGCAGAGCTCTCGAAGATGGTGGCAGGAAAGTTACAATCAAATCTCGCTCTGAAGCATTCAAAACCTTAGATAACAGCTGGATTGTCCCGTATTCGCCCATTCTATGAAAAATGTTTAATGCCCACATTAATGTAGAAGCATGTAGCTCTGTCCGTGCAATCAAGTATATCTGTAAGTACATAAATAAAGGAAGCGACTAAGCAATATTTAATCTCAGGAGTGAAGGTGAGGCAAATCCCGTTAATGAAGTACAGACCTATCAAGCAGGGCGTTATGTCAGCAGTAACGAGGCAGCGTGGCATCTCCTTGGCTTCCCTTTACACGAAAGGCACCCAACAGTTAACTCACCTTGCTGTGCACTTAGAAAATGGAGAGCGTGTATATTTCACCGAAAGAAATTTCCAAGAAAGAATTGCATCACCGCCAAAAACTACACTAAAAGCCTTCTTTCAACCTTGTCAAACCGACCCCTTTGCTAAAACGTTGTTATATTCTGAAGTTCCCCGCTATTATACTTGGAACACTATCTAGGAAGGAGTGGAAACGCCGTATTCAAGGCGCGCCTGTTGCAAATTGGCCCCGTGTAAAATCATCAGATGCCCTTGGTCGTGTGTATACCGTCCATGTAACTAATTTTGAATGTTTCTGTTTACGATTACTGCTGCACCATGTTCGGGGTCCTACAGGATACACCTAAAGGCCTTAAAACTGTCAACGGTCAGGAATGCGCAACTTATAGAGAAGCATGTGAAGCTCTCCATCCTTTAGAAAACGATAATCACTGGGATGAAACCATGGAGGAAGCTGTGGAGTGCCAGTCACCAGCCAAAATTAGGGATCTTTATGCAACTCTCATATCATCTTGCGGGCTATCTAATGCACATGATTTGTGGGACAAGTATAAAGAGTACATGGCGGAAGATATTTTGCGAAGGTTACAGCAGACACACGCGAACATGATATACAATGAACACATTTATAATGAAGCACTTGGAAAAATTGAAGATAAAGTAATGGCAATGTTAGGCAAAAAATTAAGCGACTTTGGAATGATAAGCCCTCAGCAAGTAACCGAAAATGAACTAAGTGATGAAATTATACGTGAAACAAACTACGATATACCAGCTTTGCAGCAGCAAGTAGCCGAATTTGTACCCCGCTTGCTTCCCGAACAAAAACGAGTTTTTGACAAAGTATTAGGACAAATTGAATCTGGAAATGGCGCATTATTCTTTTTAGATGCCCCTGGAGGAACTGGGAAGACATTTTTGTTAAATTTATTATTAGCGCAAGTACGGAAAGATAAAAACATTGCTGTGGCCGTAGCTTACTCTGGTATAGCCGCCACGCTGCTAAGCGCGGGCCGCACTGCACGTTCTGTTTTAAAACTCCCTCTAAATCTAGCCAAGGAAGAATCGCCGATCTGTAACTTTAGCAAAAATAGTGCACGAGGCATAATGCTACGACAATGCAAACTTTTAGTGTGGGACGAAAGTACAATGTCGCATAAAAAAGCTGTAAAAGCACTAAATCGAATGCTCCAGGATTTGCGCAGCAATACCGATGTTGAGAAGAATGGTGGTTTTACTGGCTGGTGACTTTCGCCAAACTTTACCTGTTATTCAAAAGGGCACACCTGCAGATGAAATTAAATCATGCCTCAAGTCGTCTATTTTATTGAACAAGGTGACAAAATTCAGTTTAACTACGAATATGAGAGTGCATTTATATAATGATATCAATGCTGGAAACTATGCTGACACACTATTAAAAATTGTCGATGGGCGGTTGGAAACGGATGCTGAGGGCTGCGTTAAATTGACGAGAGATTTTTGTAATTTAGTACAGAGTCATTCCGAATTAATTGCGAGCATTTATTCAGATTTAAAGAACAACATGCATGAAGACAAATGTTTATGTGAAAAGGCGATTCTTGCACCAAAAATGAGAGCGTTACCAAATTAAATTCAGATATATTAAGCGAAGTAGCAGGAGAAATAACAGAGTATTTGTCAGTAGACACAGTTATGGACACAGAATAGAGCACTTCATATCCCGTAGAGTTTCTAAATTCTCTAGAGTTGTCAGGTGTGCCCTCATATAAGCTTCAATTAAAATTAGGCGTCCTAGTCATGCTAATGTGAAATGTAGATGCTCCTCGGTTATGTAACGGGACAAGGCTGCGTGTGACACATCTTGGACGGAACATAATCGGTGCTACAATTTTGACAGGCTTAGGAAAAGGTGAAAATGTTATTATACCACGGATCCCTATAATTCCTACAGATCTTCCTTTTCAATTCAAAAGGTTGCAGTTCCATATTAAGCTCAGTTTTGCAATGACAATTAATAAAGCGCAAGGGCAAACGTTACAGATAGCGGGGGTCAACTTAGAAAAACCGTGCTTCTCTCATGGTCAGCTGTATGTAGCATGTTCGCGTATGTCAAATGCCCAGAATCTCCACATTCTTTCCCCGAATGGAAAAACATATAACATTGTGTACAGTAGCGTCTTAAAATAGTATTCAATTAGTTTTTTTTTCCCAAAATTCCCACAATCAATTAATCAGAATTCCCACAGATCTTCCCTTTCAATTCAAAATTTCCTATTTAGCTCAGTTTCTTTTCAATTCCAAATGCTGCACCTCTGACGGACCTATTAAGCTCAGTTTCTTTTCAACTCAAAAGGCTGCATATCTGACGGATCTTTTATTTGGCTCAGTTTCCTTTCAATTCAGAAAACTGCATCTCTGACGAATCAATTTAGCTCAGTTTCTTTTCAAAAGTCTGCATCCCTAACGGATAATTATGCTCAGTTTCCTTTAATTAAAAAAAATTTTTTCAAACAAACAAATCAAAACATTTCCATTTGGAATAAACAGGCTATTTTCATGCTTTCCTATACGCTGCGTTTCAAAACATTTAAATAGGCTGACGAATCAATTTTGCTCAGTTTCCTTTTAATGGCTCCATCTCTGACAAATCTATAAAACTCAGTTTTCTTTCAACTCAAAAAGCAATGGATAGTTCATTTCCCAGTGACCATGCGGGCGAAGCCGCAGGTAACAGCTAGTCTATAATAACTTAGGCTATTTACAAAAAACTTCTAATTTCAATATAAAAGATGACTGGGTGCTACTATATGCTTGGGATCATATAATTAATAAAATTAAATCTCAACCCAAGTATACATCTGCAAGACTTCAAGATACTATAAGTTCATACTGCGCAACTGGTTAACTATGCCAGTAGGACGCCAAATACATCAGTATCCCCCCACCCCCCCGTAACCATGAGTGCTGTAAAGTGCTCGAAACGTCGGATATAAAATAAGTTAATATACGCGATAAAATCCGTAAAAACTGGTTTTATTTAAAAGATCTAATCCACCTCAGTAAGTTCCCATGGATGCCGACAGACTATAGCTTCCGAAAAAGTATGACATGTAGATTTATATACACGGTTGAATTATTTCTTGATGTTGGTGTAGATCACGTCAACTTGACCTGCACTTTCTATTTTATTAAGAACGTAATCAATAAGAACAAGCAAGATTGCAAATGTAGAACGCTTTTCCAGAAAACCATTTTGGGTACTCGGAACGCGTCTTGTTATTGAAACATAAATGTTATGAAAAATAATTCAAAAAATATTTTACTGAGAACAGAAATTGGACGATAATTATAATTTTTTCTAATAGGACATTTCTCATGAACTGGTGTTATATAAGCTTTTTTCCAAAGTGTGGGAATGTTTCCAAGGTTACGTAAAACAAAATAAACGAGCCGAATAAACATACTTCTCGTATGTGTCTAAAAAACAATGGGGTTTTTTATGAAATTCCCACAGCATTGCGCTCCAACATATGATTATAATTAAATTCGGTAAATACATTTCATGAATTCACATTATACTAGAATGATTGCAACAGTTTAATAAAGACGTCACAACTTTTGTACTGATTCATTATAATATACGTATTTAATGAGTCTGTATAAAAATAAACATCTATACATATAAATAAAATAAGTGTCTGTCTAACTGGACTCCTTTAAGCTCAGGAGGTTATTTACATGCTATTAAGACATCATCATTATCATTCATCATTACAGCCCTTCACAAGTCCACTGCTGAACATAGGCCTCCCCCAAAGAATGCCACAAAGCACGGTCCTGAGCCACCTGCATCCATCGACTTCCTGCATGTCTTACCAGGTCGTCACTCCATCTCGTGGGGGGACGCCCTACACTTCGCCAACCGGTACGAGGCTGCCACTCGAGAACCTTTCTTCCCCATCGGCTGTCGGTTCTTCGAGCTATATGGCCGGCCCACTGCCACTTCAGCTTACTAATCCGTTGGGCTATGTCGGTTACTCTGGTTCTACTGCGGATATCCTCATTCCTAAGTTTATCACGCAGAGAAACTCCGAGCATAGCCCTCTCTATAGCTCGCTGAGCGACCTTGAGCCTCCTCATACGGCCAGCAGTGAAGGACCACGTCTCAGTTCCGTAAGTCATCACTGGCAACACGCACTGGTTGTACAATTTCGTTTTAAGGTTTTGAGGTACGTCTGACGAGAAGATGTGTCGTAGCTTCCCGAACGCTGCCCAGCCGAGTTGAATCCGTCGATTGACCTCGCGGTCGAAGTTAGACTTACCTAGTCGGACTATTTGTCCCAGGTAGACATACTCGTCAACAACTTCGAGCTTAGTGCTCTCAACAACTACCGGCATAGGTGTGACATGGACATTAAACATGATCTTTGTTTTGTCCATGTTCATCTTAAGACCTAGTCGGACTATTTGTCCCAGGTAAACATACTCGTCAACAACTTCGAGCTTAGTGTTCCCAACAACTACCGGCATAGGTGTGACATGGACATTAAACATGATCTTTGTTTTGTCCATGTTCATCTTAAGACCTATCCGTTGGGAACTTCCAAACTTATCCGTTCCAACTTCGACCGAGAGGTCAATCGACGGATTCAACTCGGCTGGGCAGCGTTCGGGAAGCTACGACACATCTTCTCGTTAGACATACCTCAAAACCTTAAAACGAAATTGTACAACCAGTGCGTGTTGCCAGTGATGACTTACGGAACTGAGACGTGGTCCTTCACTGCTGGCCGTATGAGGAAGCTCAAGGTCGCTCAGCGAGCTATGGAGAGGGCTATGCTCGGAGTTTCTCTGCGTGATAAACTCAGAAATGAGGATATCCGCAGTAGAACCAGAGTGACCGACATAGCCCAACGGATTAGTAAGCTGAAGTGGCAATGGGCCGGCCATATAGCTTGAAGAACCGACAACCGATGGGGAAGAAAGGTTCTAGTGTGGCAGCCTCGTACCGGCAAGCGAAGTGTAGGGCGTCCCCCCACTAGATGGAGTGACGACCTGGTAAGATATGCAGGAAGTCGATGGATGCAGGTGGCTCAGGACCGTGCTTTGTGGCATTCTTTGGGGGAGGCCTATGTTCATCAGTGGACTTGTGAAGGGCTGTAATGATGATGATGATCTTAAGACCTATCCGTTGGGAGACACTATTGAGGTCATTGAGCATAGTGCTTAGGTCCTCCAGCGATTCTGCCATAAGGACTATATCGTCGGCAAATCGAAGGTGAGTGATGTACTCGCCATTGATGTTAATACCGCATCCTTTCCAGTCCAGAAGCTTGAAAACGTCTTCCAATGCAGCGGTGAAGAGTTTCGGGGATATAACATCACCCTGTCTTACACCTCTCTGCAATTGGATGGGTTTCGTACTCTGGTTCTGTACTCGGATAGCCATCGTAGCCCTACTGTACAAACACTTCAGCACTTCGATATACCGACAGTCAACTTGGCACCGCTGAAGGGACTGCAGCACCGCCCAAATTTCGACGGAATCAAAGGCTTTCTCATAGTCCACATACGCCAGACATAGTGGCAAATTGTACTCTTCGGACTTCTGTACAATTTGCCGAAGGGTATGTATGTGGTCTATGGTACTAAAGCCCTTTCGGAAACCGGCTTGTTCCTGAGGCTGGAAGTCGTCAAGTCTGCGCGCGAGACGATTCGTAATGACTCTCGAAAACAGCATGTAGACGCGGCTCAGAAGGGAAATCGGTCTGTAGTTCTTCAAGAGAGCGTTGTCACCTTTCTTGAAGAACAAGACCACCGCACTTCTGCTCCACGCCTCCGGTGTAATGCCACCATGGAGGACGGAATTAAAGAGCTTCTGAAGGACTTCAAGTACCGGTCTTCCACCCGCTTTCAGAAGCTCCGCTGTAATTCCATCCTCGCCTGGGGCCTTGCTGTTTTTAAGGTGCTGGAGAGCCATTCTAATCTCGCTCAGACTGACGTCCGGGATATCTTCGGAATAGTGTCGGATAAGACTCGCTCTTGGATCGTTACTCACACTTGCGTGAGGCTCCAACGATGACGTGTACAGCTGCCCATAGAACCTCTCAATCTCACTAAAAATCTCAGGTGCCCCGGAAACGATGCTGCCACATTCGGTCTTCAGCTTTGACAGTTGGCTCTTTCTGGCAGACAGATCTCTGGCAAAGACTTTGGAGCCTTGGTTCCGCTCGATCGCTTCTTCAATACGAGCTGTATTGCAGTTGCGTAAGTCCCGCCGCATGCATTTGGAGATCTGTCTGTTCAGTTGCCTGTATGCTGTCAAATCTGTTGAAGAATGTAGCCTCATCTCCCGTCTAACAGCCATGAGGTTAAGAGTGTGATCGGAGAGTTTTTGTGTTCTTCTGCGGCGGGTCTTGCAGAACTTAGCTCCGACCGCATGGACAGTTTCCACGAGCTTGTCATTCATATCGTCCACTTCATTGCAGTCTTCTAGGCACTGAAAACGGTTTCGTAACTCGAGCTGAAAGGTTTCGGGACTTTGGATTAGAGCACGAGGGGGACGGAGCGTTGACTTCATCAGACGAGACCTCTCCAACTTAACATTTAGGTTCAGTGTGCCTCTAACCATTCGGTGATCGCTGCCGGTTTTCACCCTCGCGATCACTGAGACATCACTGAACAGTTGTCGTCTGGTCATCATAATGAAGTCAATCTCATTTTTTGTCGAACCGTCGGGGCTCGACCAGGTCCACTTCCTGTGGGGCCGCTTCTTGAAGAAAGAGTTCATCATTAAGAGTCCCTCTTTCCCTGTGCCTGTTGGCCCCTTGGGTTCCGTTGCCCTATTCCAAATTTCCCTACTTTCAGCTCACCGTTCTCTCTTGTACCTAGTTTTGCATTGAAGTCTCCCATTAACACCGTATATTGGGTTTTGGAGGAATGCATGGCTCTAGAGATATCCTCATACATTTCCTCCACCTCCTCATCGGGGTGTGCCGAGGTTGGTGCGTAAACCTGTATGACCTTCAGCGAATACCGTTTGGTGATTCTGAGTATAAGGTACGCAACCCTCGTCGACACACTCCCGATCTTTACAACGTTGTTAACGAGAGACTTGTGGACGATAAATCCGACACCTCCTTGGGACAGATGGTCGCCCTCCCGCTGATAGAGCAAGTTGCCGGATTCGAGGATTACCGTGTCCTCCCCCTCTCTTCGGACTTCGGATAATCCTATAATATGCCAGCGCAACTTGTCTATCTCTTCTTCCAGCTCCACGATCTTCTCGTCAGTCCTCAGGGTGCGTGCGTTGTACGTTGCCAGGTCGAGTCGTTTAAGGTGGCAACCGAACCTCCACCGGAGATTCTTAGCACCCCCTGCCCCGCCGTTACCATGATCGCCACCGTAGCCAGGAATAGCGGGGCCTCCGGGGACTGGGGGCCGTATCTTTGTTACTCTCGTCATTGGGGGGTATTTGCCATAGTTGCCACGCTTGGCGAGCGGGTTGGCAACCGCAGTTTTTTTTTTTATTATAATATTGGCTATTATCAGGGAGATGCTGCTGCCCATCTCCCGCCTGATTTCCCTTTGTCGCCTTTTACGACACCCACGGGAGGATATGGGGTAGTGGATATTCTTGACCGCCACTACACGGTTTTATTTATTTATTAAGACATAAATAACAATTTTTAAAATTTTTCTTCATTCTGTGCAAAAACCGCTATGTTTTAAATTCATTAGAAGATGGTTTTAATGACCTAACAAATCTATTATTTATGAAACAATAAGGTATATCTCTTAAAAGCAAAGGCTTTATAAAAATCTTGTTTTTTATAGAATAAAGGTGACAAGCGAGCACACAGTCTACATGATGGTAAGTGATGCGATGGCCAAGTGTAACCTACATCTATCTTTTATTAAAATCATTTAGTAGATATTGTTTCACACGTGGGAACTAAGTTAGAATGCCTCATTACTAGACGGTCTCCGGCTTTCCGGTTACCATACCAAACACTTACACTGGTATTCTGTGAGAGTGTGATTCTACCGGGGTAAGCTAACCGCTACAACCATAATGGCTCTATGATCTTAATTTTATTATGTAGTAGTTATAAAATATTTTAGTTGTTGTGTTGGGGGATAAATTGCCCAATAAGGGCATCTTTCGAATCAAACAGTGATGAAATTGCTACGTAACAGGGATAATATGAAAAAAAATATGAAATATATTCAGACCAAACTCTTAAACAGCGGAACTTTATGAATCATTTTAAAGACGAATATCAATAGTGTGGTGAAGAAAACCTTACTTTCAAAATCGCACTCTTAATACAATAGTGACCGAACTCAAAATTAGCAACTTTTGGGAATCGACCAAAATGTAATTGCACTTCAAATATTTTTTTTTTCAATTAACTATAAAGTGAATATTTGTAGTAGCTCGTTAACCGGAAATGTGTTTGAAATGTGTTCTTTACTATGACATAAAAAGTTTTTGTTTTTAATAATCAGTTGTTCTGTAAAACAAGTTTGAAAACAACCTTTCAAAGCTAAGCCGTTGTTAAACAAAAGAATCACACTTAATAATGACCAAATTCAAAATAAGTCACTATTGTATTAGTTTTTGTATGTTAAGATTGACGTAATGAGAATTAAGTTTTTATTGTATTAAAATATGCGGTTGTAAAATCGGCTCATTAAAACTTACGTCTGTATACTATTAAATTATTACATTCATATTTGACTTACCTGTTAATAATTTAAGGTAGGAATCAAATACTTTTACAGGTATTATTTATTTTTAATTGTTTAACATGCTCAGTAATTAAACATTGAAGGGACTTATAACACAAAAAAGTAAAAACGAAACATTAAAACTTATATAGGCTTTATAGTTATTTCAAAAAATTTGCAACTATGTAACGATAATGAGTATATAAAACCTATCCTGTCCATTATTTATTACAAAGTAAATTATAAATCTGAGATCAGAAATGAGAACTTTATCAGAAATACGTAATACGAGACCTGTTAAAGGAACAAAAACATACTTTTTACTTAATTGTTTATAAGATTTAACCGTAATATTTAATTTTCTAGCAGTTACTTTCTGATAAAGTACGCAATTTATGTAAGGAGTAATAAAAATAAATAATCTAAAATACAAAAAAGTTTTTTTTTATTTTTTTTATTTATTTATTTATTACATAATTATAACATCATTACAGTTATATTAACCAATGCGATGCTATAACTAAACCATATATAAGAAAACTACTGCCTTATAAACAATGACTATAAAATAATGAATAATGAATAATAATATTACCATGATTATAAAATAAAAAACTAATTAAAAAAATTACAAGTTTCAATGCATTTGTATGCTGCAATTGTGAACTTCGTCTGACTACAAGTTGCTTTGTGACACAATTTAAAATGTTAATAAAGTATGTAGTATCCAATACAAATACTCTAAAAGAACTTAACCTACAAAAAAAACATGACAAAAAAGTTTCGCTATGGTACAAATTTGACATCAACCAAAAAGTTAAAGATAAAAAATTATACAGCCTGTAAAGGGACAGCTTTCCGAAAACTAAAACCACGGACTTGGACCAGTATATTGAGCAACTTTTCCGACAAAAGTTTTCTCGGGAATGAACCAAGAAAATAATATACAGATATATATAGAAAATAGGGGTATGAGTCACTCGCGTGCGTAGGCTTCGACCATCTAATCCTAGGCCCACCCTACACGTGTCCCCCGGGTGGTGCCAAACGAGCGACAAAGCCGATAAGATACACTCGGCTCCTCGCCGTATGATAGCGGTGTAAAATCTACCACCCCTTAGTTCGCACCATGGGCCAAGAAGAAAAAGAAATGGCCCCGAGTTCCCGGCGCCCCTTTAATGGGGCAGGGGTGCGAAGAATCTCCGGGAGAAAAACCGGCGACGAGGTTCGCCACCCGTCACGTCCTGTCTCCCAGAGGGGCGAAAAGTGGATTGCGGAGGCCCGTCTGGCTACGCTAAATGTATGTGGAGCAATGAATGATAAGATGGATGAAGTTTGCGAAATGATGAATGATAGAGGAATAGATGTGTTATGTGTGAATGAGACGAAACGAAAGGGAAGAGATGTCACTACACATGACATGTATACCGCTTACTGGTCTGAAGTAGACGGGACCAAGCGGGCATGCCAGGGAGTCCGTTTAATCCTTTCAGAAAGAATGGGTCAATGTGTAGAATAGAGAATGTGTAGAATAATAGAATAGAAAAGAGTAGAATAGAATAGAATAGAATAGAATAAAATAATTTTTATTCAATATTGATTATTACATAATTCTTATTGAAAGTCATTTTTTATTTACCACTGGTTCGGAAAATACCTCTGTCCTGGGAAGAACCAGCAAGAAACCCAGCGGGACTTTTTTTTTCAAACATATTTCACTTAACAATAATTTCATTTATACAATTTTTAAATGATTTTTAATAGAACCAGCATGGTGGCAATCACCTTATTCCCAGGGGTTATTTTCATTCATGTATTCCTTGATATTATAATAACCCTTTTTGTACAGTTTTTCTTTAATAAAACTTTTAAACTTGTTTATTGATAAACTTTGAATATGTTCTGGGATTTTGTTGTAAAAGCGTATACATTGCCCCATAAATGAATTACTGATTCTGTGGAGTCTAGTAACTGGTATTACAAGCTCATGTTTGTTCCTAGTGTTTAAAGAATGCACATCTTTATTCTTATTAAAGCTATTTATGTTTTTATGTACATACATTAGATTTTCATAAATATATTGCGATGCCAAAGTTAATATGTTTATTTCTTTAAATTTTTGTCTGAGGGACTCTTTACAATTTAGGTTATAAATCGCCCGAACGGCTCTCTTTTGCAAAACAAATATAGCTTCAATATCAGTCGCATTACCCCATAGCAAAATTCCATAAGACATTACGCTATGAAAGTAACTAAAATACACTAATCTAGCTGTCACAACATCTGTGAGACTTCTAATCTTTCTTACAGCATATGCTGCAGAACTAAGTCTGCTTGCTAATTTAGATATATGGGGGCCACATTGAAGTTTCGCGTCAATAGTAATACCGAGAAAAACAGTGGTATCCACAAGACTCAACTCCTCCCCATTTAATAGCACATTGGTATTCGAATGTTTTACATTAGGTATTGTAAATTTAATACACTTTGTCTTATTGCCTTTTTTATTTGCTATTTGTATTGTTGGCGTTAAACCAATGTACTAATTTTGATAGAGCATTATTTACATAGTCATAATTAATTAACTGCCGTTTGAGTTTGAAAATTAAAGAGGTATCGTCAGCAAATAATACTATATCGTGATTGTCCCCTACAAGATAAGGTAAATCATTAATATAGATTAAAAACAGGAATGGGCCGAGAATCGAGCCCTGAGGAACGCCCATTGATACTACCGATCCGGAGGAACCTTTACCATTTATCACAACTTTTTGAGTTCTGTTACTTAAATATGAAGTAATAATCTAAGCGCCAAATTTTTTACACCGTAATGTTGTAGTTTCCTGATTAATGTTTCATGATGAACACAATCGAAAGCCTTGGAAAGATCACAGAAAACACCTAAGGCATCTTGTGAATTCTCCCAGGCATTAAAAATATATTTCATAAGCTCAACGCCGGCGTCAGACGTCGAGCGACCCCTTGTAAATCCAAATTGGTTTTTATGAAGTAATGTATTTGTATTAAAAAAAAATTAACAATTGATACAAAATAATTTTTTTTAAAAAAATTTTACTAAGAGTTGGTAGTACAGAAATAGGTCTAAAATTAGGGGCGTCCAATGTACTACCAGATTTAAAGAAAGGTATTACTTTACTATACTTCATTAAATCAGGAAACACACCAGAATCGATACAAGTATTAAAAATAGTAGCAAGATGAGGTGCAATTAAATCTATTATGGACGCAATAACTGTCACGGAAATCCCCCACAAATCTGCGGTTTTCTTTACATCAATGGTTTTGAAGTATTTTACAATATCTTGCGGTAATACTATTTCAAATCTAAATTCTTTTAAACAGATATTAACATTCTGTTTGAGTAATGACTCGGCGACAGTTGGAGAAGAATTCAAAGACTCTGTTGTCAAAATAGGAATATCAGTGAAATATTTCTCAAACACCGCTGCGACTTCTTGATTTGATTTAGTCAATTCATTGTTAATTTTTAATTGATAGTTTGCGTTACGAGGTTTTTCATTACCGGTTTCGCTGTTAATTATACTCCACGTCATTTTAATTTTATTCTTAGCCATCTTAATTTTGTTGCTAATATGTAACGATTTGGCTGTGGAGCAAACTTTTTTAAACATTTTAGAATAAGTTTTGACATATTCTTTAAAAGCATCAGAAGGATTATATGATCTTTCATGGTAAAGGTCATATAACCTTCGTCTGCTTTTATGAATTCCCACTGTCGCCCACTCATTAAATACCTTGCGACTGTTTCCGGAGAATGTTTTAGAAGTAAATGTTTTTTTAAATTCATTGCTTATAAGGGTAAATAATTCTCCATATAAAAAGTCTGCATTGTTCTTATAAGAAAGCGATGGAAGGTTTTTTACCATATTACTTCTAAATCTCTCCAGGCGTTTTGCATTAATAGGAACAAACACAATTTTCTCAATTTCCTGTTTTTTGTGCATATAAGGTAATGAAACCAGTTGTCCACAGTGATCTGAACTAAGTTTTTGAATTATTGATTTGTTGATTGGTACAACACCTGTAAAAATATTATCAATACAAGTTGCACTACACCCTGCAATTCGTGTGGCTTCAAAGAATAAATTATCAAGATTATAGGATTTGAACAAAGAGCAAAATTTAATACTGATGGAAGAAGTTTCCAGGAGATTGATATTGAAGTCTCCACACAGTATGAATGTGTAAGCCCAAGGCTGCTGTGGATACGAATGAAAGTGGGCTTAAAGAAGTTGTTTGTGCTAGGGGTGTCCGCCCCAGATATGTCTAAGCCTACTTATATCTGAGAGCAGTTTTGGGACATGGTAAGGCTGGTGTTAATGAAATGTAAGGAAAATGAAAATATTATTATGTTAGGAGATTTTAATGGAAGGGTTGGGGTGAAGAGGTCTGGTTATGAAAGGATATTGAGAACGTTTGGCGATGAAATAATAAATGAGAATGGTGAAGACCTCCTCACCGTATGTGTGGAAAAGAATCTTTTTGTGGCGAACACTTTCTTTCGCCATAAGAGGATTAACATGTATACATGGGAAAGAGGGGATGATAGAAGCATGCTTGATTTCATAATTGTGGATGAAAGAATGAGGAGCGCAGTGGTAGATACAAGGGTTTACCGGGAGTCCAACGTAGGGACGGATCATTACTTGGTCTTATGCTGAATTATTGGTCTATTCAGACGTTGGCGGTATCGGACATCCGTGTCTACCACTGCGTTACAGCGTATAAGAATAGAGAAGTTGCAAGATAAAGGTGTGAAAGGGAAGTATAAATGCATACTGAGGGAAAATATAAGTGGGTTGAATGAATTATGTATGAATGATTTAGACTTGAAGAATGTATGGAATAATATTAACAAAGTTTTGGTGGATGCAGCTACCGAAGTATGTGGTGTAATTAAGAGAACGAATGAAAGGAAAAGTAATACGTTGTGGTGGGATGATGAGGTACGGATGGAAGTTGAAGCAAAGAAGAGAGCATGGCTAGATTTACCAGCGACCAAAGCTGGTAATTCTGGCGGTATAAATGATGAGATTGAAAGAAAAAAGGCAGACTTTAGACGTATTAATAAGAGAGTAAAAGAAGTTGTTGAAAAGAAAAAGCAAGAAAGGATAGATAAGAATGATAGAAGGATATCTGATAACTTCCAGGCAAATATTAAAATGTTCTGGAAGCTCGTAAGAACTGCCTTGGGAATTTCAAAACAGCCTAGAATGAATGCTATACGAGACGAGAATGGCTGCATGCTGAATGATGAAGTTTCGAATTTAAAGAGATGGAAGGAATATTTTGAAAGCGTGTTTAAGAGTGAAGAGCCGTCTGAAGTAAGTGAAATAGAAATTCCGGAAGAAGTGGAGAGAGTTAGGGAGATAAGTGTAGATGAAATAATGAAAACAATGAAAAGCATGAAAGCAGGTAAGGTAGCCGGATATGATAGAATATCACTCGAAATGCTAAGGGCTGGAAAGGGTGTTATACATGCCTGCTATGCACCTTGTTTAATTTATTTTGGAAAATGAAGCGGGCACCGGAAGACTGGTGCAAAGCCGTTATAGTCCCAATATATAAGGAAAGGGCTTGCAGCAGGACTGTAAAAACTACTGTGGTATCAGCTTGCTTAGCATTGTGGGTAAACTGTATGCTAAGGTGTTAATTGAAAGAGTTATGGAAGAAACTGATGGAAAAATTTAGGATGTGCTAGCTGGATTTAGAAAGGAGATGGGGTGTACAGATCAAGTCTTTTCCATGCGCATGATTGCGGAGAAGTTTTTGGCCAAAAACCAGAAAGTTTTTTGTGCGTTCATGGACTTGGTAAAGGCTTATGACAGAGTGGACAGGAATGTGTTATGGCAAACACTGAACTTATTTGGGTTGAGCGCTGGATTGATAAAGGCATTAAGGTCTCTTTATAGAGACTCTAGTGCTTGTTTCAGGATCAACGGGGTCTACTCGGACCCTGTTTTGGCATTCATAAAGGTGTCGAACAGGGATGTATGGCTTCCCGTGGCTGTTTAACCTATTTATGGACAGTTGTTTGCAAACTTTCAAAGTTGAAGAATGTGGACTGAGAATGGGTGAATTAACCGTCAAATGCCTTTTGTACGCCGATGATCAAGCCATATTTGCATCGTCGGCGGCCGAGTTGCAAATGACGGTTACTTAATGAACTGGTCATTGAAAGAAAGGGGTATGAAAGTGAACGCAAGTAAGACGAAAGTGATAGTTTTTGAAAAAGAAGAAAGTAAAAAGTTATGTGAAATAGAATAGAAGGGGAGTTGATTGAGCAAGTAGATGAGTTTGTATATTTGGGATGTTTATTTAGCGGGGATGGTAGATATGATAAAGATGTAGAACGACAAGGGAACGCAGGAAATAGAGTAAATGGGGCTCTACACGCTATTATGAGGAGTCAGAATGTGTCAAATAAGACACGAATGGCAATTCATAATGCTGTGTTAGTCCCTACTTTAATGTATGGTAGTGAAAGTTGGGTTTAGCAGAAGGAGCATGAGAATAGAATAAATGCTGTGGAAATGCGGTCCTTAAGGAGTATGCTAGGGCTGAATCTGAATGACAGGGTAAGAAATTGTGTGATAAGAGAAAAGTGTGGTTTGCGAGATGATGTTGTGACAAGGATTAAGAAAGGAATGCTTCGGTGGTTTGTTCATGTAGAACGAATGAACGAGAAAAGAGTGACAAAGCAAATTTATGTTGCAGAAGTGAACGGCAGGGTCGGGAAGGAGGGGTGCGAAGTCAGAAGTCCTCCACGTGTGCCTGGTAGTTGCGGGTCCCTCTCGATACGTCTGGAGGGAAGAGCAGCTACTGGGCCGGTGCACCCTCGGCGCGGCAGTAATCTTCCTCGAGAAATGAGAAGAAATTCTTATTCCTTGGGGAATGTTACTGCCGCGGCTAATTATTCTGACATGGGTGGGGTCCGTCTCGGACCAACGGTGCGTTCCTCTGCGTGACCCTCTGATCAGCAGAGGGCATAGCAGAGGAGTGAGGGCGGGCTCGGTGTGCACTTACCCTGCCTCCGGGCAGACAGTGCAGAATTCATCTTTTGCTGTCACCGCCGGTCTCGTAATCCCATCGAAGTGTCGTGGATCATGTCTCGCGGCTTTGATAGGGACCGAGGGTCTTGGCTTAACCGCCCGGACCGCGAGGGAGAAAACCTCTATAAAAAGTTACCCCGAATCTCAAGCGGCGACGCACCGCGAGGGGATGGATGGCTGACGGGGTTCTATGAACAAATCAGTCGCTAGTGCGCTCCTCGCCAGGGTACCTGCAGACCCCCTGGCGAGTAATAAATCCTCTAAATCTGCTTACCTTGGTAAAGGGGTCTCTGCCAAGGTGGACCTTTAATTCCCCCATACTCGTGGGTATAAATATGGAAAATAAAGAAAAACAAAAACAAAAAACCAAAACCGCCGGCAACGGCAACGTAGAGGAGAGGAGGAACGATGCGGGGACAGAGTCCGACGCCGCATCGAGCAGCGTGGGAGGCTCAGAGAGCTCCCGACGCGTGGAGCCTGGGACCGCGGAGACCAGTAAGTTCTTCCGCAAGCGGTCCAGGCGGAATGGCGACCAGGGGTCGTCAGCCGGTGAAGAGGAGGCTTCGGCCCGGAAAATCCCCACCAACAGGCGGGGCGGGCTGAGAGGCAAGGGGAGGGGGCCCTCTGACAATCAGAGGGCCGAACAAGCGGCAAAGCATGCCGAGGAGGGGCGCCACCCGGGCGATACGGCTCGGGTATCAGGCGAAGAGACGGATGCAACTGGCGGCTCCGAGATGGAGCGTAAGGCCAGATTCGTAAAGGGGGTGGAGGCCGCGATCAAGGTCGTGGTCCACAAGCAAAAGGCCTCTCAAAGTTAAAGGCCATTCCCGCGGCCTCCGCCTCCATCATGGCGGCTGCGGAGACCAACTTTGTTGGGGCCGAGCCTAATGCAAACGAGGTAGCGAAGCTGCGGGCGGACGTGGCCCGCCTGACGTCCGCCATGGAGACTCTCCAGAAGGAGAACGAGAAGCTCCGCGCAGACCTGGCCAGTATACGTGAGCCTGCCTCTCGCGCGACGCCCCAGACGCAGTGCCCAAGCCAGCCCGTGCCGGTGGAGAATCAGGTTCTGAACCTGGTCCGGCAGGAGCTGGCTGCCTTCCAGCACCGGTTCGCCGTGCTGGAGGGCATCGTCCTGCGCCCACCCCCCCCCTAGCCCGGACACATATCGGCGACCTGCTGCGCCACGCCGCACTGTGATGCATGTGCGGCGACCGGCAAGCCAGCCGATCACCGGGCCGGAAGCAAGGCCTGCGTGCCACCCGCCAAGGCCAAGGCCGCGGGTAGGGGAGGGTCCTCCGCCGCCACCGCCTCTGTGGCCACCGCCGCAGCCGCAACTGCCGCCGCCGCCGCTGTCACTGTCGCTGCCGCCGTCGCCGCGACACCGACGCCCGCAGAGGGGCGCCCCGTGGAGGAAGCTGAAATGGAATGCCTATAACGGCCCCATTAAGCTTCCTCCAGTCGAATATCAACCACTGCGCCTGCGCTCAGGATCTGTTGCTCCAGAGCATGGCGCAGTGGTCGATTAACATCGCTGTGGTCGCTGAGCCGTATTTTCTCTGGCCTAGGGAGGACTGGGTGGCGGACCTTAACGGCTCAGTGGCCATCATTTCTTCAGCCGCCGCCGGTACCCCGACCCTTGAAAGTGTCAGGAAGGGTCAGGACTGCGTAGCAGCACGGATCGGGGAGTTCGTCGTTGTGGGGGTGTATTTCTCCCCGAACCGATCTCTCGCCGAGTTCCACAACTCTCTTGCAGAGCTGAGAGCAGTCGTCGTCGGAAGTTATCCCCTCCCCGTACTTGTCCTCGGGGACTTCAATGCCAAGAACTTGGCTTGGGGTTCTCGTCGTACAGATGTGCGGGGTAGGATGGTGGAAGACTGGGCTCTGGAGACAGGCCTGGTCGTCCTAAATCGGGGTTCTGTCCTCACGTGTGTGCGGATGCGGGGCGAGTCGGTGGTGGACATTTCGTTCGCTAGCCCCGCTCTGTCGCCGCGTACCATTGACTGGCGTGTCATGGAGGGGGTGGAGACCTACTCCAACCACCGGTACATCCGGTTTGACGTCTCCACCCAGCCCTCGAGCGCGCCAGTCCAACAGGCCCCGAGTGGTCCGCGTTGGGCGCTGAAGCAGCTGGACCGGGAGCTCCTCCTGAAAGCCTCGATCGTGCAGGCCTGGGTGTCATCACCGGACAGGCCTGCCGACGTCAATGATAAGGCAGGGTGGTTCCAGGAGGCCATGTCCGAGATATGTGACGTGGCAATGCCCCGCGTCCGGCCAGGAAGCGCCCGGCGTCAGGTGTATTGGTGGTCGCGTGAGCTGACGTCTCTGCGCGAGGCGTGTATCGCCGCGCGGCACCTGTACGCCAGGCATCGCAGGCTCCGCATTCGTCCACCGAATGCGGCAGCCATTGAGGCGGAGCTGTACGAGGGATACAGAGCGGCGAAGACCGCCCTCCGCGAGCCTGTCCTGCGGGCCCGGGATCGGGCCCGTGAGGAGATGCTGGAGACTCTCGATAGAGATCCGTGGGGGCGCCCTTACAAGATGGTGCGGGATAAACTCTGCACATGGGCCCCCCCGCTGACACAGAGTCTCCGGCCTCAGCTCGTGGAGAACGTAGTGAGCCCTCTGTTCCCTGCGCGAGGGGAATATCTGCCCCTGCCTATGGCTCCACCACCTGCAGTGCTGGAAGCGGACCACCAGGACGACGACGACGACATCCCGGAAGGGACCGGGGTAGACCTGAGAGTGGCGGTACGTAGGCTCAAGGCCAGGAATACCGCCCCAGGACCCGATGGCTTGCCTGGCAAAGCCTGGGTCCTGGCCTCAGAGGCTCTCGGGCCCCGATTGGAGGGTCTCCTAAGCGCATGCTTGGAGAGAGGCCAATTCCCGCTTCGTTGGAAGACGGGGAAGCTGGTCCTCATTCGGAAGCCGGGGCGCCCTGCGGACTCTCCGTCCGCATACCGGCCCGTGGTGCTGCTCGACGAGGTGGGCAAGCTCTTTGAAAGAGTAATTGCAAACCGCCTCGCCGAGCACCTTGCGGGGACGGGGCCGGATCTTGCGGAACACCAGTTTGGTTTCCGCAAGAGGCGCTCTACGGTGGACGCCATCATGCGCGTGAGAGCCCTCACGACGGGGGATGCAGTGGCCAGGGGGGGGGTTGTCTTGGCGGTGTCTCTCGACATCGCCAACGCCTTCAACTCCATGCCCTGGAGCTGCATTAGGGAGGCACTCCGGTATCACCGGGTGCCGACCTATCTCCGTCGTATAGTCGGGGACTATCTGACGGACAGGGCCGTAATCTACCCCGGTCACAACGGTGAGTGGAACCGGCGAGAGATATCGTGCGGTGTCCCACAGGGTTCGGTTCTGGGGCCGCCCCTGTTGAACATCGGTTACGACTGGGTGCTGCGCGCCGACCTCCCTACCGGCGTCAGCGTAGTTTGCTACGCTGACGACACGCTGGTACTGGCACAAGGGGGGTCGTACGAGGCGGCGGCGGAAACTATGACACGCGGGGTTGCGATAGTAGTTGAGAGGATCCGGCAACTGGGTCTCGAGGTGGCTCTGCACAAGTCCGAGGCCATGCACTTCCATGGTCCTCGGAACAGGCCACCACCGGGATCCTCAGTGATGGTAGGAGGGGTATCCATCGGCGTCGAGTCGACGTTGAAGTACCTAGGACTCGTCCTCGACGGCCGATGGAACTTCGTTGAGCACTTCCGACGTTTGGCTCCCAAACTGGAACAGACCGGGGCTGCCTTCAGGCGGCTCCTGCCGAACCTGGGGGGGCCAAACGTTTGGCGCGGCTTGCCGTCCACCACCTAAACGCGCCCCAAAGGGTGGTTGCCGTAAAAATGGTTCGCGGCTACCGCACGATCTCCCGCGAGGCGGCGAGCCTCCTTGCCGGATTGCCGCCATGGGATCTGGAGGCATTAGTCCTCGCGCGCCTGCACGAATGGCGCGCGGAGGCACTATGCCGGGGGGAAACCCCACTGCCGCGGCAAGTTGTCGCGCAGCGGACAGACTTCCGGCATGATCTCATGGCAACATGGAGAGAGTGACTGTCGCAACCCCGTGCTGGGCACGCCACTATAGCGGCGATAAGACCCCTCTTTGAGGAGTGGCTTGAGAGACGCCACGGCGTCCTCACCTTCCGCCTGACGCAGGTCCTCACCGGACACGGTGTGTTCGGGAGGTTCCTGCACCGAATCGGGCGGGGGAAACGCCCGGGTGCTCCCACTGCGAGGATCGACCGGAGAACACGGTGGAGCACACCGTGGAGGTGTGCCCTGCTTGGGCGGAGCACCGCCGTGTCCTCGTAGCGGCGATAGGCGGCGGCGACCTCTCGCGTCCGGCCCTGGTCGAAGCCATGGTCCGGAGCGAGACGGAATGGGATGCCGTCACCACCTTCTGCGAAGCAGTGATGCTAGCGAAGGAGGTGGCGGAGCGGGAGAAGGAAAGAGCAACAGCTTTCCTTCCCGGCCGCCGCGGGAGACGCCCCGGGCGTTTTTAAAATAAATCTGTTTATTTTAAAAACGTACGTGTATTTGGAAAAATACGGCGGCACAACCTTTTTTGAAATAAAAGTCTGAAAGTTTTTTTTCTTTCTGCCATCAAGCTTAAACATTTTGCTATAAGCCTTCTTAAGGACTAAATTTTCAATTGATGGCAAGCTTTTACGCGCAATATATCTTACGTTAATCTCTTTAAATTCTTTATCTTTATATGAAGTTTTGTAGTAAAAATGTCAAGGGTTATATTTTTGAAATGGAATTATGTTTATGTCATTCCAACATACTTGACCCTTTTCAGAATTTTTGTTATAATTGACACTCCATTGAACTTGTAGAGATTTTAAATCAATGAAATCGTCATAGAGCAATGTGTAAACTCTAAATTTACTTCCTTTTTTTGCATTTTGTAACGTACTGTTGCGGAATGTAAATATTGTCAGCTCTCAAGTATATTTTCTTTTCTTTTGCTATCAGGCTGTGTACATTATCGTTTTCAGTTTGTGCGTGTCCTTTTATGAAAAAGTTACATATACAATGTCGCAATGAATTTATTTTTATTTTGGCCAAAGCAATTGTCGGAATAAAATATAACATTGACGGATTTGCTCGTATTCCTTTCATTCATTGCATTTAAGAATTTAAAAACACAAGTACCAATTTCTACTGAAACTTTTGTTATTGGGTCTTATCCTAAAAATAGCATTGTACATCTGTATATGCCCTATTGCTGTCTTCCTAAACCAAGTTTTTTTCGCTAGCGCAGCAATTGTGAAATTATAACAATTTAATCTAGTTGAATAATAAAAACTACTGCAGTTACCGTCTAGAACCTATAAAATTGCTTGGAAATCGTAAATGGCACATATGTTTGTGTTATTAATAGCGTATCTGACTTTTTCTTTCTCGTATCTTGACAAATCTTTTTCTTCTAAATGCATTTAGTATTCTTCTTTTAGGTTCGGGTCAGGGTTTAATCTATAATTGCTGCAAGTCACACAAAGATCTTTTTTTGATTGTTCCATTTTCAAGCCAGCTTCTTTAAATAATTGATAATAATTGCAAACTTTTCTGTATGGTTTTCCATTAGCTTCTTCAGCCTCAACAAAGTCTTGATAAATGTCTGATATGGTTTTGTTCGAATTTATACACTCACGAGATGACGTGGCTCTAGTGAAATGAGATTCTAAACGGGGAATATTGTCAATAAAATTAATTATATCTTGTTTTAAATTCAAATGAAGTTTTTTTTTTTCCATGTTTACCGCGTCTATCTTCACTCAAAATATCATAAGGCTCACTTTTATGTTTTATAGTACGAAGCATTCTATCAGTAACGCCATAAGTATTAATAACAAAGTTTTTCAAACATTTTTCTTATTGTCATTCTGCAATTTTATATAAAAAGCAAAATGTGGCTCCCTTGGATTTTCTGTTTAGTAGTATTATTTATGTTTAGGGTGAACTTCTGGTATACAGCTCTTTAAATACATTCTTTGTTGATGTAGTTGATCACCCAAACTCCAAAAATTTGTATAACTACCTTTTCATCATTTTGAGTTTATTTCTATGACCTAGGTGGGCTTTCTGTGCGCGAAGCAATTGATTTTGTTCACATAAAAGGTTGTTGCAGTCTTTGAATCTTTTATCTATACTCTGAAAGATAAGGTCAAATTTACATTGACTGTAGCAAAACAATATTAATCTGAAGAGGAATTATAAGTAATATTACATAATGCAATTCAAAGACAAAATTACACAAGACAAAATATTGTAACTAAATAAGTAGACACGTTTGCCTGGCCTATTGAAGACTCATCAGGCCCAATACTACCAGTATACTGCACAAAATATTTTGATCCATTTCCCAATTACAATATAAATATTATAATGTTATATATTTATATTGTTGTAATGTAATCGATTTGTATTTCTGTTATTTAAAACCTTTTGAATATTTTAAGTAGAGTTTTAGTATATTTAATAAATTTTAAGACAATATTAAGCCTTAACTTTACTATAATACTTCATATTCAAAAGGAATATATTTTAACTTTGTGCTTATTAGTACATTTTAATTGATCTCATTTACATTTAACTCATCATCGTTACTGCTCTTCACAAGTTTACTACCGAACATATCCCTCCCTCAAAGAATGCTACAAAGCACGTTTCTGAGCCACCTGCATCCATCGACTTCCTGCATTTTTTACCAGGTCGTCACTCCATCTAGTGGGGGTCACCCTACACTTCGCCTACTAGTACGCGGCTGCCACTCGAGAACCTTTCTTCCCCATCGGTTGTTGATTCTTTGATCTATATGGCCGGGCCATTGCCACTTCAGCTTACTAACGGATAAAAATATTACTTTTGAGATACGTTTGGACTACTTTATTTAAAATTTAACTGTCATTTATTATTAATAATAACGTCACTAATAAGAGAACACACGAGAGCGCATACAAATACTTCATCGGCCATGATTATCCGCCCCTTATTTTTGTCGTTTTAAGATTTTTACGTAGGTATTATTTTTGTTTCTAAAACTGCAATAAATAGTAAAAAGATAAGTATGTAAAGATATTTGTATAGGATATAAATAGAATGAACATAGTTTTTAGCTTTATAGATACCAGAGAAATATTGAGCGTGGCTAAGAAATCTTCTAATCATACCATTTTTTAGCCACGCTCGTCGCCTATCAATTTCATAAACAACTGTACATACCTCGACATCGTGTGCACTATATTTAATAGGTTGGGGAAAAATTTTCAGTTTTTTTTTTCAAAATATAATTACATTTAATTAATATGTGCCATTTAGTTTGGTAGTTTGTTGCCATCATGTAGGTAGTGACAAAATCGCGTTGCGGTAGAAATCTTGGGATTTTTAATTAAAAAAAACGCGACTAGTAGTTTGACAATTCTCTCTTGATATGAACCTAAAACTAGCCAAAGATTTCAGAAGAGACACAGGTGAAAATCTGAGGTGCACCCTCAGATCAAGACTATATGGTGGATGCATTAACACTTCCCAACCAAGCTCTCTCAATTTTTGCTGAGTGGCCAAAGATGTATTTGGTGTTGTGATATCATGATGAAAGACTACTCTTTTTCTGTTGATCAATTCCGGCCGTTTAACTTCTTGCTTGAATCTCATTAGTTGTTGGCAGTAGATTATAAACGATGCCCTTCCAATCCCACCATATACACAGCATCAACTTATTGCTTGTTAATCCGGGTTTCGCTACAGTCTGTGGAGCTTGACTACTCTGACCATAATCTTTTTCGCACGTTCTTGTCGTAGGTTATCTATTTTTCATTAATCTTTTCAAAAATGTTTCGGTATTATTACGTTTCAATAGAGAATCACAAATGAGTACACGATTCATTAGGTTTCTTTCAGTGAGCTCGTGTGGTACAGAAATGTTGCTTAATTGTGTAGCCAGACTTTTTCAAATGGATCAAAACTGTTTTGTGATCAATCCTCAATTCCTCGGCTATGTCGTAAATATTAATACGGCATATTAGTATTTACCCTTATCTTGTATCTTTTTATCTTGCTCCACTTTTTCAAAAATGGCATTGACTTTATCCTTGACAGAAAGTCTCTTACTGACACTGCATTACATCACATACGTCCATAAACGTCACAAATATTTTTCACGGCTTGCGTCGCATTTTTCCCTTTTTTGTAACAAAACTTCAGAATGTATCGAATTTCTTCGTTAGATTCAATCTTTTTGGCGGACAGAAAAACAATTGAAAAATGGCAGGTAAGTGTTTTTTTCTTTTTTTTCTTTTTTGTAATGTCATATTATATATATGATGATAAAAAACATATGATGATAAAACCAGCCAGATACAAACAGTACAATATAATATGTTTTTCTTCAATTTATACAAACAAAATAAAAAGAAACTTTATCCTCGACCTATTATTTACAGCTCTTACCCCAAATCCTTCAATTTACTTGTCTTCATAAGTACGGAATAAAGATCTTGGAAGACGTAATAATTCCTCTAAAATATAATACATATCCGTCACAATGGGAAACTAGCACCGTAAACATATCTTTATTATACTTATTTTAATACGTATTTTTAATTTTATTTTCAGATATAAATTTTTTTATTACAAATATTGTTTTTCGACAAAGCATTTATTCGCTATTCGCGAGCGAGCCTGCTCCATCGCCGTGTAAGGCCGCGTTCTGACGACAGGCACCCGATACGTCACGGTGGAGCACACCGTGGAGGTGTGCCCTGCTTGGGCGGAGCACCGCCGTGTCCTAGTAGCGGCGATAGGCGGCGGCGACCTCTCGCGTCCGGCCCTGGTCGAAGCCATGGTCCGGAGCGCGACAGAATGGGATGCCGTCACCACCTTCTGCGAAGCAGTGATGCTAGCGAAGGAGGTGGCGGAGCGGGAGAAGGAGAGAGCAGCAGCTTTCCTTCCCGGCCGCCGCGGGAGACGCCCCGGGCGTCGGGGGCTACGTCGTGGCCCCCGGCCACCGTAGGCGCGGGCCTGTGGATGGCGAGCAATGGGTAGCTCGCCGTCCGTCCGTCTAACGACGACAGGCCGTGTCGACGGCGCGTTTTGTTCCACGCGCGCCTCAAAGAGCTGTCAGCATCGTGAAGGGGCCCGCAAGGGCCGACGCCTGCCGGGGCTGCGGGCTGTTCGAAAGAGATACCGCGGCTCCGGAACGTAAGGGCACTGAAGGAACACGGATGGTTTTTAGTCAGTAAAAGTCTGACACTCCCTTCCGCTCCACCCAGAGCGAAAGGCGTCATTTGATGATTTTCCATCCGCAAAAAAAAAAAAAAGGCACCCGATACGTGCACATCAGCAACCGCGTCTAACCCGCTTTGAAATTTGTTGCATATAATTTGAGTCTTGCATTAAAATTGTGCAATATTTTAGCACCATGGGAGATGATAGCCCTTGACGTTGCGGGGCCGTTTCCGGAAAGTGAAAGTGGTAACAAGTATTTCATGGTTGTGATGGTATTATTGGATGATATTACTTTACTAAGTAGCCAGAAGTTTTTGCCATTCCAAATCAAGAAGCTTCAATAGTTGCAGATAAACTAGTTCATAAAGTCTTCTGTCGTTTTTGAGTATCTTTAGAGATTCACAGCGATCAATGAAGGAGTTTTGAGTCTCAAATATTCCAGTAAACTTGCTGAGTTATGGACACTCATAAAACAAGAACAACTTCTTACTACCTACAATCTGATGGAATGGTAGAAAGATTTAATCAGAAATTGAAGAGGTACCTTGCAAAAGTTGTAGAAAATCGGCAACAAGACGGGGACAAGCACATACAATCGTTTTTGTTGTCATATCGAAGCACTGTTCACAATAGTACATCAGTGACACCATCATTTAAAAACTTTGGAAGAGAATTACGGCTCCCTGCAGACCTGATCACCGGAATACCACCGGATACCCCACGCAGTATTACCGATTATGCAAATGACTCGCGAAACAAAATTAATGATATTTATGAGCACGTCAGACAATCCAGCCAGAAAATGTCTGAAAAGATGAAATTTCGACGAAGGTTCACTAGTGTGGTTGCACACATCCAGTTCGCAGCAAAGGGAAATCTTCTAAGCTTCAAGCTAAATGGCACGGACCGTACCGGATTATGAGAAGGATCAATGATGTAACCTACCGAATACAAAAAGGTGCAAGAGGTATTCCTAAGATCGTCCATGTGGATCGACTGGCGCGTTATTATGGGCCCAATAATGCTCGGGACGAGCATGTTTTAGGAGGGGGCCGTGTTGGGCGCCACCATTAACGCCTGGTACATGGCAATACTAGTTACCACTAGCGCCCTCTAGTATCGAGTAGCAGAACTAGGAGAGTCAAGATCCTTCTAGAATTTTCCATAGAAGAACTTTCTAGAACTATAGACACCTAGTCAGTCGATACCCGGTATCTACTCGAACATTCTAGATGTTTCTACAGTAGAAGGTTCTGGAAATTATCTGAGGCGGGTATAGACCGCGACCCAATTTTGGTAATTTACTCGGCAGTTTTTAATTGTCTAGAACCGTAAGTTAATAACATTTTTCTTTGTCCTAAACTCCACCGAAATAGTAAAAAGGTTAACTTCAAAATTATGCATAGCAAAAAGTACTTTCTGATTTACCTAACCCTCTTATTATTATTTTTTTTTACTTTTTATAAGCCAGTGCTTGACCACAATCCCACCTGGTGGTAAGTGGTGATGCAGCCTTAGATGGTAAATCGCACTGTCTTATCGTAACAAAAGCCTATTCACTCTTGCCTTGAAGACGCCTAGATTGTATTCGGACGGAAAGATAGACGCTGGCAAATTATTCCACTCCTTTGCTGTACGCATTACAAAAGACGAAGCAAACCGTTTGGTTCTAATGCAAGGGATATTGACAACAAAGGGATGAAGACCCGCCGACCGTCTGGTTGTCCGATGGTGGAAAGGAGAAGGAGGAATTAAGGCGTGTAACTCCTGCGCACACTCACCGAAATGCATCCTATAGAATACCGAGAGACTGGCTACTCTGCGCCTGTGCTCAAGGCTGACAAGATTGGTTTCAATCAAATCAAGGTCACCAATGAGCCTCTTAGCACGTCTCTCCACTGAGTCCAATGCTGCCAGGTGGCATTTTGCAGCACCAGCCCATATGTGACAGCAGTACTCCATGCACGACCGGACTTACGCTTTATATAAGGTAAGAAGCTGCCCCGGCGTGAAGTACCGCCGCACCCTTGCAAGGACACCAAGTTTCCTTGCAGCTGCTTTGGCTCTGGACTCAATGAACCGCCCATAGTTTAGGTTCGGAGAAAATTCAATCCCTAACAACTGAAGGCGGTCAGTGTACTCCAAGGATACATTCCGGAAAGTAGGAGCCAAGGTGAGCGGGCTCCTTTTAGCGGTAAAAAGACACACTTGTGTTTTGAAGGCGTTAAATCTCACGAGATTGGCATTGCCCCATTCGGAGACTGCCTATAGTGTGAGACTCACACGCTCAACCATAGCCTCTCTTTCTGACTGGATTTGATCCCGACTGGCCCGGGCGCTTGGTTGGTATCTCTCCACAACTGTGCTGTCGTCTGCATACCCATAGACACCGGGAATGAGCAGATCATTTATATGCAGCAGGAAGAGAGTTGCGGAGAGAACGGACCCCTGAGGAACAACGGCGTTAGTCGCCACAGTATTGGATGAGCAGCCATCAACGACGACCCGGAGAGACCGTTCACTCAGAAAGTCCTTCACCCAGATAATTAGGCCAGGGGATAAGCCGTACGCTGAAAGCTTGCCCAATGGACTAGCGTGCCAAACCCTGTCAAAAGCCTTCGAAACATCGAGGGAAACAGCAATTGCTTCACCACAGTTCTCGAGGGCTTCGCCCCATATGTGAGTGGCATACGCTAGAAGGTCCCCAGTTGATCGATTTCGGCGAAACCCGTACTGGCGATCACTGAGGAGATCATTTTGCTCTAGGTATGCCATAAGGTGGGCGTTCAATATACGCTCCATAATCTTGCAGAGTATGGAGGTAATTGAAATTGGCCGATAGTTGGCAGGGTCGGTACGGCTACCTTTTTTAGGCACAGGCTGCACATTGGCCAGCTTCCAAGATTTAGGCACTATTCCAGTCCTGAATGAGAGGCGGAACAAGCGTGTCAACACTACATATAAATGTTGATGCATATTTATTTGATAAAATTTTTAGGGAGTTTTTAAGGGATAAAATTGTTGAATTTAGGCACTATATCAGTCTCATAACAGTGATTCATATTTTCCACCTCGATTGAATATATTTTAAGTTTATTAATTAATTCTTGCTTTTCTTTGCATACATTTATATAATTTTTAACATTAATTTTAGTTTTAATTAATTTTTGCAGTTTTCTAATACATTTATTAATTTTTATGTATTTCTTTAATTTTCTTTTACTGCAGGTAGTCCTTGCTGCTGTTCTTGATGTGACATAATCATCACCAGTCAAATCAATTGTTGTGGAGTCTCGCAATGGTTTAGAAGATTCACATTCTATGAGCTCGTTGAACAGACTTTGAGTTTGGGACGCTTTCATGTTGTCTATGTAATGTTTTAATTGCACAATCTGCTCATTAGACTTACTTAACTGTAACTGCAATGCAGCAATTAATCTGAGGGATTCCTCATATTCCTTGCTGCATTAGTCAAGCTCATCGACTGTTCTCTGAAGTTGATCCCTATCTTTTGAAACAAATGTATATTATTTATGCAACTTAACCATGTCACTTTTTAGCTCAGTGTTTTAAGCTATTATATTTATTATTTCCTTTTCATTGGCATCCCTTTCTTTACATAACAGCCCACACTGATCTTTTGACGCCTTAAGTTCTTGAAGCACCATTTGAAGTTGGTTCTCCAATTGGCGCGTTTTGGCGTTGCATGTATTCATTTTACTATTAAGTGTAAATAGCAAAAAAAAACAAAGAAGCAAATGACTAGATGTATGGGTTTATTTACAGATCTCAAATCAAATTATCATGTAAACAATTCAAAACGAAATCAAGAACAATACTTACATAATAGGTAAATCTTAAAATGTTAAAGGGATAACAAGAATTACACTTACAGTAAGTTCAAACGATGTTCGTTACAGCTGTTACTTTTGGTTGGAACTTGGAACACTAAGCACAATGTAATTAAAATAAGGTACTTCTGAGTTTTACTTATTTCACAAATACAAATAAGTCGTATTTAACAACTGTAACTTAAAATTGAGGTGGATATTATCAATTTACAATATTTAATTTTTAAAAATAGTTAGGAGCAATTATTTTACAACTTGTTACAGGGGTTGCCACAGAAAAAAAAAAAAAGAAAAAAACGAGGCATCTAGGAAAATCAATATTATTTGTATATTGTTATGTTATGTACAAATAATTACGTGTACGAGTGTGTACGCAAGCACAAGCATACTTTCTAATCCTTCACACTCATAATTCGATGGCACTTTAATACGAGATCATGCACAAGATTTACCTGATTTCCGAGACTTGAGTGTGTAACACGGCCAATTTCTTGATTCTGGGCTGCTACTAAGAATTTCTTAATAGAAAAACGCCAGATGTGGTTATGGCCCGACCCGGCATTCGAACAATGTGGTCCCGTCCCATGATCAGCGCTTATTACTACTAGACCAATGACGCAGTCAATATCAATCAGTCCATAAAATTGTTACGAGTTTGGGGTACGAGACAATTAAAAACTGCCGATTGAATTATCAAAATTGACACTTTAATTACACAACACTAACTACAATCTAATACCACACTAATAATAAAACACAATTGTACTACTGCTCACTTAAGTTCGCAGTTGTTTTCCTTCGAAGTATTGTCTTGTATCGCCAATTCAATACTGCCCCGGTTGTGGTCTATACTGGCCTTATATAGGGCCTCAGATAGTTTCCAGAAACTTCTACTGTAGCGACATCTAGAATGTTCGAGTACATATCGGTCCAGAAATTTCTGGAAGGATCTTGACTCTCCTAGTTCTGCTACTCGACACTAGAGGGCACTATTGTAACTAGTGTTGCCATGTACAAGACATTAATAATGGCGCGCAACACTGCCCCCTCCTAAGACATGCTCGTACCGAGCATTATTGGCCCCATAATAACGCGCCAGTCGATCCACATGGACGATCTTACGAGTACCTCTGGCACCTTTCTGTATCCGGTAGGTTACGTCATTGATCCTTGTCACAATTCGGTACAGTCTATCCCAATTAGCTTGAAGCTTAGGAGATTTCCCTTTGCTGCGAGCTGGATTGTTTAAACACACTAGTGAACCTTTGTCAAACCCTTTGTTGTTCATTTTGCGGTCATACCGTATTTTCATCTTCTCAGACGTTTGCTGGCCCGACTGTCTGACGTGCTCATAAATGTCATTCATTTTGTTCCGCAAGTCATTTGCATAATCGGTTATACTGCGTGGGACATCAGGTGGTATTCCGGTGATCAGATCTGCAGGCAGCCGTAATTCTATCCCAAAGTTTGCGAAATCTGGCGTCACTGATGTACTTTCGTGAAAAGCGTTCGATATGACAACAAAAACGGTTGTATTTGCCTGTCCCAGTCTCGTTGCCGTTTTTCCACAACTTTTGCCAGGTACCTTTCCAATGTCTGATTAAATCGTTCTACCATTCCATCAGATTGTGGGCGGTAAGAAGATTTTTTTTATAGGATATGGGTGACAAACGAGCACACAATCCACCTGAAGTGGTTGCTGCGGGCCATAGACATCTACATCTATCTTCGTTTGCGAATCAAAATGCAGATGCGTTGTCACCCGTGACCCGTGAGGGCTAAGGTGGAATGCCTCATTTCCAGTAAAAAGGGCCTCCGGCAACCTGCATTCACCAAGCGAAACGCAGAGGTAAACCTCTACTTCACGTTGGTATTCTGTGAGGTCGTGGTACCATCCCGGTTCGAGCCGGCCCATCCGTGCGACAGCAAAAGTTGCCGCGTGGCTCTACCACAGTTAAAAATATGTTTGTTTTAGTTAGTTATCCAGATCTACCTATAAATAGTAATATCTAACCTTTCGATATCCTTAGGAACAGTAAAAAATTAAAAGTCGACATTCCTATTGTTATGTAAGCACCCGTATGCTATGCTTATTGATTTTCGAGTTGCCATACTTGAATAAAAGCTTAAAAATAAATATCAAAAGCGCCTGTATACTTATAAGAGAAAAATACTTTTTTGTTAATGTAAGGTTAAGGTTCAATTTGAGCGCGCGCTTGACTACCTCGCTGAATTAGCCTCTTGCAGGCGGCCGCGCAGCTTAGTATTGTATTTTCATGTTTAAAGCGCCGAGTGAGACAGGCCTGTTGTCAGTTTAAGTAAAAATACAAATGTTCCATGTTAAAATATTACTTAAAGTTAAACTTATCTTCACGCCCAATCCCTGACGGGGTAGCCAGAGAGAACAGATAGCCAAGTGTCACGATCCTTACATACCTCTTTCGCTAAAATATTACATCACTCTTTTAAAGAGTAGTAATACCGTGTGTCAATGAAAATTTAACCCGCTCTAGAAACATATTGGCGCGACTCTGTTTTAAGATTTCAAATATCGCTTAAAATCAGACTAATCTTTTTATAGACTCTAAATAGCATTTACTGATAAGGTTTCTTCTAAGGCAACCAACTTTATAACAAAATTGTGGACGGTTGACTAATTTTGAAAGATGAGAAAGAAGTATATGTCCTTTGATGGCTATTGAAGAAGGAAACGTGCTAGAAGTGGAAAATATAAGGGAAGAGACTAGATTACGTATAAGATTCATACTAATACTATACTAGATAAATACATTCTGAAACGTTCACGAGATTTCACATGGAAACCTTCGCGTAAAGAGAATATTTATTTTATTTTATTTATTTATTTAATTCGACCAGCAAGGATCATAGGGTAATATTACATTCATTCAAGTTAATTCTAATACTAAAATTATTACTCATTACTAAAATTATATCAAATGCATAAGTATTCATAATAATATTGAAAATATAATACTTATTTAATATTAACAAAATAATATAAATCAGTGTAAAGAATAATAAAAAGAAAGAAAAGAATAGAACTGTATACTTTTCAGTACTTTTCACATCCCAGTGGAAATTTCTCTTCTTCTTAACTTATTTATCTCTGTACAGTAAATACATTTTAATACGTTTAGTGGGCAAAGTGCAAATTCAAGACATTTTTTCAAAGATTCATTCCTCATCATCATTACAGCCCTTCACAAGCCCACTGCTGAACATAGGCCTCCCCCAAATAATGCCACAAAGCACGGTCCTGAGCCACCTGCATCCATCGACTTCCTGCATATCTTACCAGGTCGTCACTCCATCTAGTGGGGGGACGCCCTACACTTCGCCTGCCGGTACGAGGCTGCCACTCGAGAACCTTTCTTCCCCATCGGTTGTCAGTTCTTCGAGCTATATGGCCGGCCCATTGCCACTTCAGCTTACTAATCCGATGGGCTATGTCGGTCACTCTGGTTCTATTGCGGATATCCTCATTTCTGAGTTTATCACGCAGAGAAACTCCGAGCATAGCCCCCTCCATAGCTCGCTGAGTGACCTTGAGCTTCCTCATCCGGCCAGCAGTGAAGGAGTTGATGTTGATACCGTATCTTTTCCAGTCCAGAAGCTTCAAAACGTCTTTCAATGCAGCGGTGAAGAGTTTCGGGGATATGACGTCACCCTGTCTTACACCTCTCTGCAATTGGATAGGTTTCGTACTCTGGTTCTGTACTCAGATAGCCATCGTAGCCCTACTGTACAAGCACTTCAGCACTTCGATATACCGACAGTCAACTTGGCACCGCTGAAGGAACTGCAGCACCGCCCGAATTTCGACGGAATCAAAGGCTTTCTTATAGTCCACAAACGCCAGACATAGTGGCAAATTGTATTCCTCGGACTTCTGTACAATTTTCCGAAGGGTATGTATGTGCTCTATGGTGCTAAAGCCTTTTCGGAAACCGGGTTGTTCGGGAGGCTGGAATTCGTCAAGTCTGCGCGCGAGACGATTCGTAATGACTCTCGTAAAAAGCACGTAGACGCGGCTCAGAAGGGAAATCGGTCAAGAGAGCGTTGTCGCCTTTCTTGAAGAACAAGACCACCGCACTTCTACTGCACGCCTCCGGTGTAATGCCACCATGGAGGATGGAATTAAAGAGCTTTTGAAGGACTTCAAGTACCGGCTTTCCACCCGCTTTCAGAAGCTCCGCTGTAAGTCCATCCTCGCCTGGGGCCTTGCCGTTTTAAGATGCTGGAGGGCCATTTTAATCTCGCTCAGACTGACGTCCGGGATATCTTCGGAATAATGTCGGACAGGACTCGCTCTTGGATCGTTACTCACACTTGCGTGTGGCTCCAACGATGACGAGTACAGCTGCCCATAGAACCTCTTAATCTCACTCAAAATCTCAGGTGCCCCGGAAACGATGCTGCCACATTCGGTCTTCAGCTTTGACAGTTGGCTCTTTCTGGCAGACAGATCTCTGGCAAAGACTTTGGAGCCTTGGTTCTGCTCGATCGCTTCTTCAATACGAGCTGTATTGAAGTTGCGTAAGTCCCGCCGCATGCATTTGGAGATCTGTTTGTTCAGTTGCCTGTATGCTGTCAAATCTGTTGAAGAATGTAGCTTCATCTCTCGTCTAACAGCCATGAGATTAAGAGTGTGATCGGAGAGTTTTTGTGTTCTTCTGCGGCGGGTCTTGCAGAACTTAGCTCCGACCGCATGGGCAGTTTCCACGAGCTTGTCATTCGCATCGTCCACTTCATAGCAGTCTTCTAGGCACTGAAAACGGTTTTGTAACTCGAGCTGAAAGGTTTCGGGACTTTGGATTAGAGCACGAGGGGGACGGAGCGGTGACTCCATTAGACGAGACCTCTCCAACTTAACGTTTAGGTTCAGTGTTCCTCTAACCATTCGGTGATCGCTGCCGGTTTTCACCCTCGCGATCACTGAGACATCACTAAACAGTTGTCGTCTGGTCGTCATAATGAAGTCAATCCAATGTTTTGTCAAACCATCGGGGCTCGACCAGGTGCACTTTCTGTGGGGCCGCTTCTGGAAGAAAGAGTTCATCATAAAGAGTCCCTCTTTCTCCGTGAAGTCGGCCAGCTGCTGGCCCCTTGGGTTCCGTTGCCCTATTCCAAATTTCCCTAATTTCAGCTTACCGTTCTCTCTTGTGCCTAGTTTTGCATTGAAGTCTCCCATTAACACCGTATATTGGGTTTTGGAGGAATGCATGGCTCTAGAGATATCCTCATACATTTCTTCTACCTCCTCATCGGGGTGTGCCGAGGTTGGTGCGTTAACCTGTATGACCTTCAGCGAATACCGTTTGGTGATTCTGAGTATAAGGACGCAACCCTCGTCGACACACTCTCAATCTTTACAACGTTGTTAACGAGAGACTTGTGGATGATAAATCCGACACCTCCTTGGAGAGATGGTCACCCTCCCGGTAATAGAGCAAGTTGCCGGATTCGAGGATTACCGTGTCCTCCCCCTCTCTTCGGACTTTGGATAATCCTATAATATGCCAGCGTAACTTGTCTATCCCTTCTTCCAGCTCCACAATCTTCTCGTCAGTCCTCAGGGTGTGTGCGTTGTATGTTGCCAGGTCGAGTCGTCGTAGGTGACAACCGAACCTCCACCGGAGATTCTTAGCACCCCCTGCCCCGCCGTTACCATGGTCGCCACCGTAGCCAGGAATAGCGGGGCCACCGGGGACTGGGGGCCGTCTCTTCGTAACTTTAAATTGATGCATTATTGCTACAATATTGTGCTTGCTAAAGTTTCATCTCATTATTTCACCAATTATTAGAGTAGTTCTTATGAATCGTCATAAATTTGTCTTGATTTATGTGTTTAGCTATAATTAGCAAAACATATCGCAAAACAATTTTTATAAGTCATTCCACTCCTTCAGTACTATATTGACCATATTTATGGTTGTTCATTATCGCTTACTTAATTGAAGCATATATATCTTTATATATGAAATTACGTATCACATTGTTTGTCCGTGATGAACTCCTAGACTACTAAACTGATTGCAATGAAATTTTGCACACTGAGTGCAGTTTGGTGCAACTTGAGAGATAGGATAGTTTTTATACCTATAAGTGACCCTTAATATTTTTTATTGCGAATTTAAGATTTGTTTATAGGAAACAGGGTCGTCGGAGAGGGCAGAACAACGTCTGTCTGGTCAGCTAGTATACACTTGTATATTTCATTTGTCATTTAGTGGAATGAGAAAGAGAGAGAGAGAAAGAAAGCAGCTATAGGCATTTCGTCGTTTATTATGAGTAAGACCGGAAATCTTTTGCGAGCGAATAAATAATGAAGTCATTAATTATTGATCTTTTAATACGTAATATTATGCAACCGAATTTTTTATAACGCAGGTCAAAAATTTGTAATATTGGAGATGAATGTCGGGACTAATCAGACGATTTCGGTTCAAACCTCTAACTAAACCGAAAGACATAACGTGGTGAAAGCTGATATTATTCTTCGTACTTCTCATCCTTTTTTTGTGCGCTTCTGTACAAGACATAAATAAAATTTTGCATTATTCTTATATTTTTCTTTATTCAAGAGAATATTTATTTAACATTTAAATCTATTGTGCGGTCTATATACAAATAGTACAAATCCAAATGATTAATCAAATATAAATATTCCAGGACAGGGATTTGATGAAACTGCTACAATTGCAATATAATAAGGTTTGTCCAATTTACCTATATTAACGAAATATATGTAACTTAGACAGTCCTTGGATAATTATAATAGATTACTATCAAAAGGGGCATCGATCCATTAAAAATAAACTCTGCATAATGACCTAGATGAGAATGCGACATTCATTATTTTTAAAATAAATTGATATCAGCTCCAGAGTTCACCTTACACAACATAGTAATTCATTGTTTATATTGACATCTCGCCTGATTGAAATACAATAATAATTTAAAGAACACAGCATTGGTAGTTTTAATGTTAAATAAAAACTGTCGCTCAATAATTATACATATTTTTGTTGAGTTACTTAACAACTATGCCGGTATTTTTTAGAACAAAAATACTTGCTTTCCGTAATGTAACGCAACTGTATAAAAATAATTAACAAACCTTTTTATCATTCTATCTTGTGAGAAAATACAGTTCAATGTGGCCAATTCAACAAAACCGCTATTTCATAGGTAAAGACTGAATACTTTTACCTTAATCATCTTAATACCAGTCGGCCAACGCACCCCTCGAACCCGATACGCAGTGGACGTGGGTACAGAAAAAAAACGATCTTTTGAAAGCACGCGCTTTCCTAATCCATCCCAGCGGATCTGGTCCATGGCTCCGCCGCCAACCAAGTTTCCACCACGGCGAGTAAGGAAAGCGGAGCAATACCGACACTCCTCTCTCCCGCGACTTCGCTTCGACTGCTGCGGTAGGGGGAGAGGGCACCACTCTCGTCGCAGTCCACCAACTTACATCCGAAGTGGGCTAGTCAAGCCCACTCGGAGTGGTCACCTCAGGCCAACCCTTCACCTCGAGCCAGCCATGTGGGTTCCCTTTATCTCCAACGCGGGTGATCAAACCGCTGCCGTGTAGTGGCGGTTAAGAATATCCACTTCCCCATATATTCCAGTGGGTGTCGTAACAGACGACAATGGGAAACAGGGAGGAGATTTGCAGCAGCGTCTTCCTGGTGACAACAATGTTACAATAAAAAACTGCGCTTCTTGGTGAAAACTGGTAGCGATCACCAAATGGTTAGAGACACACTGAACCTAAACGTTAAGTTGGAGTGGTCTCGTCTAATGAAGTCAACGCTCCATCCCCCTCGTGCTCTAATCCAAAGTTCCGAAACCGTTCAGCTCGAGTTACTAAACAGTTCAATGCCTAAAAAATTGCAATGCAGTTAGCGATATCAATGACAAGCTCGTGGAAACTATCCATGCGGTCGGAACTAAGTTCTGCAAGAGCCGCCGCAGAAGAACACAAAAACCCTCAGCTCACATTCTTAACCTCATGGTTGTTAGACGAGAAATGAAGCTGAAGTCTTCAACAGATTTGACAGCATGCAGGCAACTAAACAGAGAGATCTCCAAATGCATGAGGCGGGATTTACGCAACTTCAATACAGCTCGTATTAAAGAAGCGATCGAGCGGAACCAAGGCTCCAAAATCTTTGCCAGAGTTCTGTCTGCCTTAAATAGCCAACTGTCAAAACTGAATACCGAGTGTGGCAGCATCGTTTCCGAGACACCTGAAATTTTGAATGAGATTGAGAGGTTCTATGGGTTTCAGCTGTACACGTAATTTTTGGAGCCATACGTAAGTGTGATTAGCAATCAAAGAGTAAGTCTTATCCGATACTATTCCGATGATATTCAGGACCTTAGTCTGAGAATGGCTATCCAGCACATTAAAAAGAGCAAGTCCCTGGGCGAGAATGAAATTACAGCGAAGCTTCTGAAAGCGGGTGGAAAACCGGTACTTGAATACTTCAGAAGCTCTTTAATTCCGTTCTCTATGGTGGCATTACTCCGGAGGCCTGAAGCAGAAGTGCGATGGTCTTGTTCTTCAAAAAAAGGCGACAACACTCTCTCGAAGCACTGCAGACTGATTTTCGTTCTGAGCCGCGTCTACGTGCTGTTTTCGAGAATCATTACGATTCGCCTCGCACACAGACTCGATGACTTCCAGCCTCCCGAACAAGCCGGTTTCTGAAAATACTTTAGAAACATAGACCACATACATTCCCTTCGGCAAATTGTAGACAAGACTGATGAGTACAATCTGCCACTTTGCCTAACGAATAGCACGAATAGAATCCGTCGAAATGTTAGCGATGCTACAGTCCCTTCAGCGGTGCCAAGTTGACTGTCGGTATATCGAAGTGCTAAAGTGTTTGTACAGTAGGGCTACAATGGTAATCCCTGTACAGAACTAGAGTACAAAACCCATCCAACTGCAGGGAAGTGTAAGACTGGGTGCTACACATCCTAATATCCCTGAAACTCTTCACCGCTATATTGGAAGACGTTTTCAAGCTACTGGACTGCAAAGGTTTTAACATCAACGGCGAGTACATCACTCACATTCGATTTGCCGACGATATAGTCCTGATGGCAGAATCGCTGGAGGACCTAAGCACTATGTTCAATGACCTCAATAGTGACTTAAGATGAACATGAACAAAATAAAGATCATGTGTAATGTCAATATCACAACTATGCCGGTAGTTGCTGGGAGCACTAAGCTCAAAGTCGATCATGAGTATGTTTACCTGGAACAAATAGTCGGAATAGGTAAGTCCAACTTTGACCGAGAAGTGAATCGACAAATTCCGCTCGGCTGGACAGCGTTCAGGAAATTACGACACATCTTCTCGTCAGGTATTCCTCAAAATCTGAAACCAAATTGTACAACCAGTGCGTGTTTGTCAGTGATAACGTGAGATCGGAGGCATGGTCCTTCACTGCTAGCCGTATGAGGATGCTCAAAATCACTCAGCGAGCTATGGAGAGGAGCTATGGAGAGAAGCTACCCTTGGGATTTCTTTGCGTGACAAACTTAGGAATGAGGATATCCGCAGCAGGACCGGAGTTATCGACATAGCCCAACGGATTAGTAAGCTGAAGTAGCAATGTGCCGGCCATATAACTCGAAAAAAGGACAACCGATGAGGAAAATATTCTCGAGTGGCAGCCTCGTACCCGTGGATGAAGTATAGGACAATCCCTTACTAAATGGAGTGATGACTTGACCATGCAGGCAGTCGATCTATGCAGGTGACTCAGGACCGTGCTTTGTGGCATAACTTGAGAAAGGTGAAAGGCTTTAATGATAATGATTATGATGAGTCACTAAGCCACGGCTACTAAGCCCTACTATATTAGCACTTCATTAAATGATTATGTTATGATATTAGGAGATTTTATAATTAATTTACTTAATACAGAGGACAATAGAAGCTTCAATAGAGCCCCCATATATCAAAACTAGCGAGAAAACAAAGTTCTGCAGCATATGCCGTAAAAAAGATTAGAAGTCTAACTAGTGTTAAAACAACTAGACCAGTTTACTTAAACTATTTCCATAGCATAATGTCGTATGGTATTTTGCTATGGGGACACGCAGCTGACACTGAAATTATATTTGTTTTATAGAAGAGGGCCATAAGAGCAATTTATGATTTAAAGCCAAAAGAGTCGCTGTGACAAAAATTTAAGGAAATTAATATATTAACTTTGGCCTCTCAATACATTTATGAAAATGTAATGTAATACACAAAAATAAAAGTAGTTTTACAAAAATAAGTGATGTTCATTTTGTAAATACTAGGAACAGGCACAAACTAGTAGTACCAGTTACTCGACTCCTTCGAGTCAGTAATTCATTCTTGGGGCGATGTATACGCTTTTACAACAAAATTCCAGAAAATATACAAAATTTGACCTGCTCAAAGTTCAAAAACTTTATTAAACTAAGTTTGTATAAAAAGGGTTATTATAATATTAAAGAATTTATAGATGATGGTAACCCCTGGAAATGAGGTGATCGCTACCAAGCTATTTCTAATTTGTTGGGTTGTTAATTTGTGTAACATACATGATTGTAAGCTGTTATTTAAAAAAAAAGTCCCGCTGGGTTTCTTGCTGGTTCTTCCCAGGACAAAAGTTTTTTTTTTCGAACCAGTGGTAATTATACAAAAGAGTGACTTTCAATAAGTATTATTTATAATCTATATTGAATAAAAAAGTTTCTGTTTCTGTTTCAATAAGACTAAACGTTTCTTAGAATTTATAAACCAAGTAAATATCGTACAATTAACATATGCACCAACTCATTTTACAGAAACAAATCAACCTACGCTAAATATAGCTATTAACCACATCAACGCCTTAAGCAGTCACGCCTACCTCTCCTGTGAGATGCATATAAAAAATACAAAATACTCCCGCGACCTGTATTATATCATCGAATATCTAAATGAGATTCTGCTAGAATATTTCGAACATGATCTCTAGCTAATCCCATGGAAAGATATTCAGTGAATTGATAGCGTAAATATGATGACAGAAACATTTAACTTTTACATTATACAATTATTTGACTTACATGCTCCTGTTAAGTTAGTGCTTAAGGAACGCCCTTGTTCATGGATAATGGACACCATAAAGTATATGATGAGATTACTTGTTGAAGGACATAATAAGTTTCGCTCTTCGCAGTTGCTTAACCATATAGCTTATTATAAAGAAATGAAGCATCAAGTCAACATTGCGTTATACTACGAGAAAAAAGCTTATTACAATTGCTTTATTAACTAAATAGGTGGTATTATAATTAATTATAACTATAATACCATCTATACTATAATACTTAATATGTTATTGATGACTCTCCCACAAAGTTTGTATAACTGCACTTGTCAATAAGTCAATTAGTAGCGGAATATTCCGTGAAATCTGGAAAAGAGTCCTAATACGTCCTATCCCTAAGAAAGGAAGTCCTGATGATTTCAAAGGTTTAAGGCCCATTAGCTTACTACCATGCTTATCGAAAATTTTTGAAAAAGTTGTATATCAGCAAGTAACAGCTTATTTTGAAGACAATTCCATTCTACCTGATCTTCAATCAGGCTTTAGAAAGTTAAAGTACTGCAACTGCGCTTTCTGATGTAGTAGGCAATATATTGGAGGCTCAAGATAAAGGTCAGGGAACTGCGCTGATCCTGTTGGACTATTCTAGGGCATTTCGTACAATAAACACGACGTTACTTTTATCTAAAATGGCATATTATAGTTTTGATCCCAAAACAAATAAAATGGTTCAGGAGTTATCTCAGTGGGCGGTCACAACATATAATACTGAAAAATAAAAATGGGCAAAACTACATATCATCTCCTCAGCCCATTACAAGAGGTGTTCCTCAAGGATCAATTCTAGGCCCTATGCTGTTTTCTTTGTATACTTCGGACATTACCGTTTGCTTTAAAAATTGTAAATACCATATATATATATATATATATATATATTTATATATATATATATATATATATATATCTTTTTGTATTTAAATACCATATACGTCACCTTTATGGTAAATTTGCGAATGTGAATGTGCACACCCACAGATTTTACAGGACAACAAAACAAACAATTTTTTAAATTTTTGAAATGGTTCCCAGTGACTGGTGTTAGATTAAATAAGTTTTTAGTTTTAAAATGTTAATCATAATATTACGATCTATACAATAACGTAATATTTTAGCGCATTAGCGAAATTGACTAACTAAGTGCTCTAAGTGTCATATTCGCAATTATACAATAATTATTCGCGGATGCGTAATAATTATTGCATTTTAAACTTGCGAATGGAATAGGAAACTGTATACTATTTTTAGTTAGATAAAATTAGAGTGGCAACTCGATAGGTGCGCTGCGTGCACTACTCCAGATATGTGAGAAATATGCAATGGATCATAACCTATTGTACAACACAAACAAGTCTGTTTGTTTGCTTTTTAAGAGTGGTAGGGTTCAACCTCATATCCCCCCAATGTATTTGTGTAATTCACAATTGGAGTGGGTAACGACGTTTAAATACCTGGGTCATATTGTTACTCAGAATCTGTGTGATGGTTCCGATATGGACCGCGAGCGACGTTCCTTGTCATTGCGTGCCAACATGATAGCTAGACGCTTTCAAAGATGTTCTTATACCTCAAAGCTGGCGTTGTTTTCAGCTTACTGTCAGCCACTTTACACTCCTCAGCTGTGGACGAATTACACTAAAGAGGAATATCTCAGGCTGAAGGTGCAGTATAATGATTCATTCCGCGTGTTGTTCCGTCAGCCACGATACTGTAGCGCGTCCCAGATGTTCGCAGATGCCCGTGTCGTTGGTTTGGATGCGTTGATCCGTCACCGTATCGCGCGATTTAGAAGTTTTGTTTTTGGGTCGCAGAATAATCTCATCAAAATTATTTGTAATATTTATGCATGTAGTGAAATTTTTAGTAGGTGGTCAAATTTATTAAACACACAATCCTCCTGAAGATCTGAGTACTTTTCTGTATTTTTCACATCTCACTTGAATTGTACCCTTTTTTTTAATCTTTTTTTCTTTTGTTTTATTTGTTGCTGATGTACGTGTTTATGACAAATTACGCGAAAATTTTTTTCCGAAAAATAGCGACACAACGTCCTTTGCAAAGAGTGCTATTCTACTCTCCACAAAAAGAGTACATATATAAATCACAAAGGAACAATTACCTGTAGGCCATACAAGTACTTGTTCCGTGCGGGATTCGAACCCACGGCCCTTAGCGCTGCAACTCATTGCTAAGCCACTGCGCCACGGAGCCGTCAGGTATTAGTAGTACGTAGTATAATCCTTGTGTTTGTTATTTTACTTTAAGTAAAATCAAGCTGACTAGAAAAGTTGTAATATTTAGTAATTGTTACAAATGATAATAATCAGTAAAATTTATTCCTAATAATTTAGTTGAAGATCCAAATATCGTCGGAGGAATTATAAGATGATATATTTAGCATAATTGCCTATGGTCCATTCAATATCACACGATTTATGTGCTGCCACATCAAATATACAAAAGTAATAAAATTGTTAGTTCATCGTGGTCAAAAAAATTCTTAGAAAGTAAGTTATGCCATAGCAATAATGCGAATGTGCCGTATAGGTTAATTGACCATAGATCATCAGATCCTTTGTAGTGAAAATGATACCATAACCAATTCACAAATATGGCACTTAGGTAAGTTGAGCATGGTTAATTATGTGCATAAGAACGTTAAAAATACTTAATAACCTAACCTAAATATTGGTGTAAAATGTTGGTAGGGTCACGCATACCTGCCTAGCAAGGATGGGTTATGCTTATGTTGGATTCGCACCGACTAAAACCCCATGGCGTTCTATCTTCGTCGCATATTGGCAGGACCGCGGGAACGCTTTCACACACATCCGCGGCCTCACCAGCGCCGGCTGCACCTTGGCTACCTCTCCTCGGGACTACTCTTCCCCATCTCCTTCTCAGGGAAGGCGCACGAGAACTCATAGCGCACCTTCCTCCACGACCGCCAACTTTACCTTCGCAATGCATACCACTATGACCGGTGCGCGAAGTCCATGGGGCCAGGAAAAACAACGCACAGAATCATCCTGGCCCCAGCGGCAGATCTGGTCTTTGGCTCCGCCGCCAAACAAGATTCGGCTGCGCAGGGTAGGGAGAGCGGTGCCTTGCAGTACAGACCGACCCTCCTCTCACGCCGCAGTCCCACCAACACCGCATTAACGGTGCGGCCCTGTCAGAGACACTTCTCTTCCTCCACGTTTCCACCTCGGCTGCAAAGGTAGGATGATAGGACACTCTCGCTGCAGCCACCACTCACGGCTTGCCAAGTTCACTCGGAGTGGCTACCTCGGGCCGGCCCTTCACCTCGGGGCCAGCCATTTGGGTTCTTTTTAGTTTACCGCGGGTAAACAAACCACGGCTATTGCCCCCCGAAACACAGCAGGTTTAAGCTGCTATTTTACGCTAGCATTCTGTGAGAGCACGATCCTTCCCCGGTCAAGCTGACTAATTCGTGCTACAACTATATTACTAATATAGCTCCAGCATGACTCTACCACGTATGATGTACCACGTATCCCTCTTCTGTAAAAAAAATTAATATTCATTAGCCTGGTGACATATTTCAAGGGACGGTAATTTTTATTTTATAACAGATTAGGGCAGCGTTACACTATGATTGTGCCTCATATAATTAATCTTTTAAGCATTTAAAATTAGCAAAGTACTCGTATATAAATTATAACGTTTCAAGTACCTAAGTACTTCATAATACTTTTTGTTTCAAATTGAATTTCTTATTACTAGCGATCTATTAATGTGGTGGTGGTTTTTTTTTCAGTATAAGTTTTTCTGATAAAATAGAGCCTTGATCACTTCAGGTGTTGCTCTCTACCGATGCGATGAAAATTCACAAACAGATAGATCTAATAGTGAACTTTCATCGCATCAATTGAGTTATTTCGAAGATTAGGCCAGAGAGACATACATACAGACAAAACATATAAAAATGGTTATGAAATGTCTAAAAGTTACAAAGTTAAAGTTTCCGATTAAACTATTTACTTGCCACTTCTGGGCACAGGCCTCCTCTCATTTCTATGAGGGTTTTATGGGCAAATAAGTGTCCGCCGCGCTGCACCGATGCGTATTAGCGAACTTATCACGTCTTTGAATTATTATTTTTCTTGTTTATAAGACGTGCAGGTTTTCTCACGAAGTTTTCCTTCACCGCCGAGCACGGGTTTTATGTCTTAATAGCTTGCAAATAACACCTTGAGCCTAATAAAAATCAGTATTTCGATATTACAGACAGACAGTTCGATTATCTTTATATGTTATAAATTATGGGCATGACAAAATAAAAGCCAAACGTTAACTTTAACAAATAATGTTAACAATTTTTGTTAACACCTTGGGATAACTATGTTTCAAGCAAATAAATAATTTTCATTTTTTTAATTTTGTACAGAGGACCAACGAGTACAATCTACCATAATGTCTGGCGTGTATGGTATAAGAAAGACTTTGATTCCGACAACATTAAAGGCGGTGTATATTTGTGCACTAAGGCTTTGATTGCTATCCTATTACAATACTAGTTTACAAAACTCAATAATAACACTATCCTTCAGATCAAAATCGATCACGGTGACCAGTCTCAACAGAAACTAGTCATCTGCGTAGGATAGGACAGTTTATGCACAAGCACAGGACAGTTTTCACATTTCACATGATCAGCAGTCACTTTAAAGAACACAAAATCGACGGAGTTATTTTTATTACTGTTATTTTTTACAGCCGACGGAACGGAGAAGGTGTATGCGCTTAGGGTGAGATGTTGTTTGGTTGTTTGTGTGTGCAAACGAATGTTCCCATTTATCTCCAAAACGGCTTAACCGATTTCAGTACGGTTTTTGCAAAGAGTTTGTGACTCATCAGCGATGGTTATTAGGTAAATGTTATGGTGTTAGCTCGCCAGGGGGCGCTGCAATGAACATTTAGGGTGCAAACGAATGTTGCCATTTATCGCAACAGTTTGACCGACTTCAATACGGTTTCCTGTAAAGGGTTTGTGGCCCATTGGCGATGGTTCTTAGATAGGTTTTATGGTGTTATCTCACCAGGGGGCGCTGCAAAGAACATTTTGTGTGGAAACGATTGTTCCCATTTATCTCGAAAACGGTTTGACCGAATTCGATGCGGTTTTCTGTATAGAGTTAGTGACTAATTGGCGATGGTTCTCAGATAGGTGTTAGCTCGCGAGGGGGTGCTGCAATAAAAATCACTCGTTATAATTAATTGTAGCGAAGTTTTTCCTCGAGTAGGCTCCAACGATTTACATGCGGTTATCGATATCTTATAACATACTAGCGATCTGCCCCGACTTCGCACGGGTAGAATAGAAAAGAATAGAATAGAATAATTTTTTATTCAATATTGATTATTACATAATACTTATTGAAAGTCATTTTTAATTTACCACTGGTTCGGAATGAATGACTGGTCCTGGTAAGAACCAGCAAGAAACCCAGCGGGACTTTTTTTTTAAACATAATTTCACTTAACAATAATTTTGTTTATATAATTTTTAAATGATATTTTCATAGAACCAGCATGGTGGCGATCACCCTATTCCCAGGGGTTATTTTCATTCATGTATTCCTTGATATTATAATAACCCTTTTCGTACAGTTTTTTTTTTTAATAAAACTTTTAAACTTGTTTATTGACAAACTTTGAATATGTTCTGGGATTTTGTTTTAAAAGCGTATACATTGCCCCATAAATGAATTACTGATTCTTTGGAGTCTAGTAACTGGCATTACAAGCTTATGTTTGTTCCTAGTATTTAAAGTATGCACATCCTTATTCTTATTGAAGCTATTTATGTTTTTATGCACATACATTACATTCTCATAAATATATTGCGATGCCAAAGTTTATTATATGTATATATGTTTATTTCTTTAAAATTTTCTCTGAGGGACTCTTTACAATTTAGGTTGTAAATCGCCCGTACGGCGCTCTTTTGCAAAACAAATATAGCTTTAATATCAGCCGCATTACCCCATAGCAAAATTCCATAAGACATTACGCTATGAAAGTAACTATCTGTGAGACTTCTAATCTTTCTTACAGCATATTCTGCAGAACCAAGTCTGCTGGGTGATTTTTGGATTTCGTCAACAGCGCTACCTACCGGATCTATTGTGAATCTAAACGGTCAAATCAATTTAATCACACATACAGTTCAGTTACATACACACGAACAGAAGAATATATATAATTATACATATCTACCTTTTTATTAAATCAGTCTGTCTATTTATAAAAGCCCCATCAAAATCTGTTACGAAGTTTAAAAGATTTAAGCGTACAGACGTAGAACGTAGAGACGACGAAGTGACATTAAAAAGTTTAATTTTTTTTAACGCCCCCGCACTGCTCTTTGTGGGTGGAAGTTCATAAACTCCGTTCTTGGTAAATTTTAACCTGCCGAAAAGAATATTCTGGCCTAGTTTCATATACCTATAAGAGCTATAGTTTCAAAATTAGCTGTTTTTTACAGCAACTTCTTTCTTTTTAGCTGACCTCTACTCGGTGAAAGGAATATCCTAAGTCCTGCCTTTCAAATATCTAGGCCTTACGGTTCCAGGGATATCGTGATGAGTCAATACATAGGCGGAAATCTCTCACATACATATATAGATTTAAAGTTCTTAGTGATCACTATGTTAATGCCATAATAATAGGTCCAGATTAAAGACAGCTTTGTGGCCTCTCTTCAGCTTCTGCGATTTGCGAACCGCGCAACGTGCTTCTCAATCGCTCTAACTCTTCCAACGCTATGCTATTGTGTAGGTTGTGGAAGAGTTTTCGTTGAATTAGATCAGATATTACCACCCCAGTATCTTATTTCTCTAAAAAGTCTAAAATAAAAAGCAAAATTAAAAATTTTGAAAAAACCCACGACGGATGTAAAAGTTGTAATCGAAAAAGGATTAAATAAACATATTGATAAACCCCCGACTAAAAGGAAGTGAGTCACGAAAGATAAAAATAAAAACAGTTTTTAAAAGGGTTGATTTACCGCGAGGTCTGCCATTATAAAAAGCAAAATAAAAATTTTTGAAAAAACCCACGACGGATGTAAAAGTTGTAATCGAAAAAGGATTAAATAAACATATTGATAAACCTATGTGCATTTTTATGAGTTTGTGACTAACTAAAATGACGGCGAGTACGTAAATAAATATAGTCTTTAATTGATATAAATGGCTGCATTTCTTAGCTTTCTTCTAAATTGAAAAAGGGAACAAAGATAGCAATAACAGCTCTGACGGTTTTTTGGATTTATAAGTTTATTACCTAATAGGTAGGTGAATAGGTGTAGTACCTATATTTTATATTATTGCTGTGTCTATCGCTACAACAAACTAATAGGTACATAAAGTTAGGAAGGACTAAGGAAAACATAATTAGTTTTTTATAATGACAGACCTCGCGGTAAATCAACCCTAATAAAAACTGTTTTTATTTTTATCTTTCGTGACTTACTTCTTTTTAGTCGGGGGTTTATCAACATGTTTATACTAAAACAATCCAACTGTAGAGAGGTGTAGGACAGCGTGACATTTGGAAGATATTAAAAGACGTCGATGAAGACGTTTTAATGCTACTGGACTAGAAAAGATAACGGTATCAGCTCAATGACCTCATTAGTGTTTTCCAACGTGTAGGTCTAAAGATAAACAGGTACAAGAGAAAGATTATGTGCAACGCTCATGTCACAACTATGGCGGTAGTTGATAACAAAATTCTACTCTAAGTTGTGAAGAGTATATTTATTTAGGACACATTGTCCAACCAGGAAAACCACCTTTGTGGTGACATATGGATCTGAGTCTTGGTCCTTCACAACCAGCCATATGAAGAAGTGAAAGGCCGCAGTGACCTATAGAGAGGGCTATGCTATATTCTATCATGCACAGAAACTTCAATTCTCTGCATGATAGAATTTGTAATTAATATTTCTGCAGCAGGACCAAAGCAACCGTCAAAGTCAAAGTAGCCTATCGGATCAGTAAGATGATAACTTAAATTAAAAATTTTAAAAACCCCAGAAGAGAACCCTACCGCAACTAACAAAATAGCTCATGACCTTGAAACTACTGAACCGATTTTGATAAAACATGTCTAATAACTACCGCTAGAAAATCTGATTTAAAATAAAAAAAACCGCATCCAAATCGGTTCACCCGTTTAAGAACTACGGTGCCACAGACACACCCACATAGTGGTCTAACTTATAACACCCCTCTTGTTGCATCGGGGGTTAAAAAGTCAATAAGCCGACCACATAGCACGAGAACAAAGATCGATTCTCGAGTGGCAGCCTTGTACCGGTAAGCAAAGTGTAAGACGGTCCCTCACTAGAAGTAGTCACTACCTGCTAAGAGATGAAGAAATATATGTAGGTGGCTCAGACGCTATTTTGTGACATTCCTTGGGGGAGGCCTATTTACAGCAATAGACTTGTGAAGGGTTATAATTATCATAATGATAATTATCATCATCACCATCATCATCATCATTACAGCCTTTCACAAGTCCACTGCTGAACATAGGCCTCCCCCAAGGAATGGCACAAAGCACGGTCCTGAGCCACCTGCATCCATCGACTTCCTGCATATCTTACCAGCTCGTCACTCCATCTAGTGGGGGGTCAGCCTACACTTCGCCTGCCCGTACGAGGCTGCTACTCGAGAACCTTTTTTCCCCATCGGTTGTCGGTTCTTCGAGCTATATGGCCGGCCCACTGCCACTTCAGCTTACTAATCCGTTGGGCTATATCGGTCACTCTGGTTCTACTGCGGATATTCTCACTTCTAAATTTATCACGCAGAGAAACCCCGAGCATAGCCCTCTCCATAGCTCTCTAAGCGACCTTGAGCTTCCTCATCCGGCCAGCAGTGAAGGACCACGTCTCAGTTCCATAGGTTATCACTGGCAACGCGCACTGGTTGTACAGTCTCGTTTTCAAGTTTTGTGGTATACTTGATAATTATAATTGTGATAAATATCGTTAGTGCCTAATACATAAACCCTCATCCTAAATCTATAATTTAGCATTCATATACTTTTTATAATTTCTGTTATCGGGATCTACGTGGGAAAAACCACAGACCACTGCTGCATTGAATGAACACTTAAACACTAATATAATAGTCAAAAAAACTAGGTGATTATATTTTATGTTTTGGATTTTTTTGTATATCGTCGCTGCACTTACCATTTCCATTCATACATTTTTTTATTTATTTTGTTATTTACACTAATAATAATCTGCGTTTTGTTCTGTTAATACAGTTATTTTTGCGATATTTGAACTAAAAAAGTTTCTATTAAATTCCATATTATCTATTTTGACCGTTAAGAAAACTTTGTATAAGCAGAAATGCACATAAAGGATTTGTGTTTCGTCTTCCGTCAGCTGCCAACTGTGTGAGCGATCTAAGCGATGTGATGTTAACAACGTAATAAAAATAATTTTAGAAGTCAAAAAACAGTAAGAGTGGTAGGTAAATAGTGATAAATTTACTATGTACTTACCACTTTTACTTTATTCAGAAATCACTGACCGGTTAAAGATACGAAATTACTTGAGGAAAACTTTTATAAAAGATACTAGTTAAAGTTACAGCCTATATACATCCCACTGCTGGGCACAAGCCTGCCCTCATTTCCAAGAAGGTTTTATAAGTTATACGAAGACAACGATAGTATATCTGAAACTGAGTTTTCGAATAGTGACGAGGAAATAATTAGAAAGAAAGAAAGTTCAATAAGTTAAAGAGGGTATGTGGCAAGAAATATACAGGCAGAAAGAGGAAATGTGATGAAATAGGCGAGAAAACGAGATATAAATTAATACAATACTGTACTCTTATTACACCAAGGAAAGATAAATATTAGAAAAAATATATAATATAATAATCTATTCCAGACAATTTATAAATATTAAATAAAAATAAGAGAAAGGTTAACGAGTAGGGCACATTAAAATAAGAAATGATACCAACTTATGCACTTAGAAGACAACGTACTTTAGGTAGATGAATGACCATACAAATACTGTTCCTAAACTTGTTACTTGAAAACATGTGAGACAAGGAGTTCCAAAAAGTTACTCCAAGACATAAAAGGATTTATCATAAAATATATAGAGCACTCCTCTATATATTTCATGGAAGTTATCAGGAAGTTGGGGGAAAAATTTTGCTTGGACCGTATGAAAATATTATGACAGGAGCTGAGTAATTTAAAACATTACTTTAGATTTATTAAATAAAACGACCAGAACAGAACGGGCACAAGGAATATGAGTATTCCAAAGAAGACAGATTGGGAGCCACTTGAGTTTATTGTGGTATTCCGAGAAACAGAAAACGAAAAAAAGTTTCAAGTTAAGTTAGGTATAATATACAAAATATAGCGGAAAACTGTTTCAATTTGCATATGCGTAAGTTACAATTTACAGCTTACAATTGTAATATCTAAATTCGAGCACGTCAAAATCTAACTACCTTGATCCTTAAATATAACGGGTTGTAATTGATATTTTTTATTTTGAACATCAATCTTGAGCTCCCAATAATTATGGCTTGGAATTTTAACACAGTATCCCTAGCTATCCCTAGCTATACCGTAGCGAATGTCGTGAGAAAATTGAGGATGCTATTTCTTAAACAAAAATGATTAATGTGTTGTTGGATAAGGCGTTCTAAGACTTTGGAAAGGAAAAGAAGGATCGAAACAGGACGATATGCGAAAAAATTTGAAGTATTTGCTTTTCTGTCTAAAAGTTTGACTTAGGCGACCTCCATTGGGAAGGGAAACGATGAAAGAGTGGTGTTGATTTTGTAATACTACCTAAGCAAGAAGCTGATGAAAAATCCTGATTAAGCAAATTTAAATCTATATAGAGCATGAACGTGTTTTCCTAACTTTTATGGACATTAAGAAGTTCCAAATACGACATGGATCTTCTTTTTGTACTGATTTATGGATGTGGCGGCATCGTAAATCTCTACACATCTTGTTGGATTTTATTCCGCAGGAGTCTGTACTCCTCCTAAATCCTATCATTTTTTGGATCTGACCTTTATCTTGACTTTGGTTCATTTTTCCTGTCTATCAATCTTTTGAAATCTTCAGTCACTCACTGGGTTGGGGGAGACGTACTCGAACTGGATGAACGAGAACATGTACATCATAGAGTTGAACAAGAAGTGAATTAATCAATGCTACCAGTACGTTAACAATACTCGTACAAGCCTTTGTTATAATAGCCCAGTCCATATTAGCAGCGTCTTTTCGTTGCCTTTCCGCAATCAATCCCTGTTTCAAATGTTATTAAATCAAATATGTCATAGAATGGTGGACCTTAGTAAATAAAGTACCAAGTATCTTTTTGTTTCCCTTTGTTTGTCCTATGTAATGTATGATTATTTTATAGTTCTAGTAGTTTCTTATAATTTTACTTTATTTTGTATTCTAAGAAAACCTAAAGATCACATAATGATAAACCCAATAACAAAAAGTATCGCATTGACAAATACTTCATATGCAATAGCGCAAATAAGTCATCGTTGTAGACGGTTCTTAATCAGTTATGTGCACTTTTTGGGTTAAAAAAAATTCTAGATCCTTAAATAACAAATATTTGTGGAAAATTTTGTATTTATATTATGTCTGAAATAAATTTCTATCATATTGCATTAGTAATTTGGCAGTTTCCGTTTGTTTATTCAATGACACGTTATTTCGTGTTTCCCAAAACCTTATAAATATTACATATTATGAAATTTATCAGGCACAGCGATGATATTTTATAAAAATTTCTTTAGATAAATAATCTAACCAGTAATAAAGTTATATAAAAAAAACGTGCTGGCAGACGTTGTCCTGTCATAAAAAAAAATTAGAGCCCGATTTCAGCGCCACCTACCTGGTCCATTTGTGAATCTAAACCATCCAATGACAAACACAAAAACACTCTTAAGATTTCGTCAAAATCGATCCAACTATTTAAAATGAGCTCAGTGACAAACACACGTACAGAAGAAATAATAATATAAAGATAACAATTTAGAAAGCGTATCTATAAAAAGTTATCAATTCTGTTACGCGTACTCATTTTTTTTATAGAAGAGGGGGCAAACGAGCATGCGGCTCACCTGATGGTAAGTGACTACCACCGACCATGAACAACCGCAACACCAGGGGAATTGCAGATGCGTTGCCGGCCTTTTAGAAAGGTGTAAGCTCTTTTCTTAAAGGTTCCTAAGTCATATCGGTCCGGAAAAATCGCTGGTGATAATCGATTCCACAAGGAAGTTGTGAGAGGGCGAAAACTTCTTCTCAATCGCACAGTGGTAGACCACCAATCACCCAAATGGTATGGATGGTATCGCGAGTTTTGTCGCGATGTGCGATGGTGAAATTGAGCGCCTGGAGTTAGTCTGAGCAATTCCTCAGAGCACTCCCCGTGATAGATGCGATAAAATACGCAAAGAGATGCAACATCTCTACGCAGTGCCAGTGTATCGAGCTGATCAGAAAGAACTCGGTCGTCGACGATTCGAACTGCTCTGCGTTGGATGCGGTAAAGTGAAAGGAGCTGGCATTGGGGTGCCCCGGCCCAGAAATGAGAACAGTATTCCATGTGAGGTCGAACTTGCGCTTTGTAAAGTTGCAAGCGATGTTGCCGGCATGAAATACTGTCTCGCTCTGCTGAGCACGCCAATCTTTTTAGAGGCCAATTTGGCCTTCCCTTCCAAATGACCACGAAACTGCACACTGTTCGATATGTCGACGCAAAGGATTCCGATGCTAGCTGAAGCAGCAAGGGGAGTGCCTTGAAACTGAGGAGATACGACAAAGGGGTTCTTTTAGCGGTAAACGCACAAACTTGTGTTTTCTGGGGATTGAACTGGACTAGATTTAGTCGCCCCCAATCCGAGACTTTGTTCAACAAAGACTCGACTTCAGCCACAAGTTTGTCCCGGTAATCATTTTGTCTCCTGGGTATTAAATATATGATTTATAAAATGACATAAAATGTGAAAATATGATAACAGTTAATGCATCTATTTATTGTTCTATCTATTATCTATTTTTATACTAATTATATTTATGATTCCCAAGGTTTTTAAAAGTCATAATACGAATCTTGATCGTCGGTAACTATATAAACACTAAATGATTCCTTACCTTACATCATAACTAATTAAGAAATCAGTTAATGTAGTCGAGCAACATGCTATTTATTTTATTACTTATAGTGATAACAGTGCTTTTAAGTATAAAATTTTTCAATTATTCTTATAAACTAAAGCTTATTTGTAAAATACCAGGCCCATCAACGTTACCTTTCATAGGGAATTCACTACATTTCCAGCTGCCGCTTGGTATGACATTTTACTATAATTATATTCATATTAGAGCAATATGTCAAAAAAAGTATAACTTGAATAGCAAATCTGTGGCGGAAATGGCGGAAATAAAACATAAACTTGTTTTCAGAGGATTTATTCATTTACTTAAGAAAACTCTACAAGGTTCATGGAGGGATTTACCAAATACACGCTCCTAATGTGCGAGCTATTAATATATTTGACCCCGCGGACGTAGAGGTATAGTCATAATTATAGTTCATACCTACACAAAAATATAACAATAATATATTTTGTTTTAAAAATGCATGATATATATAAGTGAATAATAGTTATTCATTCTTTAACTAGTTTTTTGTAGTCATAATTTTGGCGAAGGCTATTCATTGCTACATCTAATACAAAAAAGATATTTTTTAATTTTTGTTTTTTTTTCTGATAATTGATAGAAATAGTCGTTACTTTGCGGCAATTCATTATATTAAAGGTGTTAAAAATTAAAATAAATTCGCTTAGATCCGCGAAATAAAATAAAATGATATGTCCTACATACCTACTCGTAGTTTCAAGAGCTCCCTCAATTGCGTTCACTATCGTCGTCGACACTAATCCCAGCACCTCTACTTCCAACACCACTACAACTAGGATAGACACACCACTCTTCAAACTAGGTAAGACACATCATTTTATTTCATTAGGCGGATCTAAGAAAATTGTTTTGAATTATTAACTGTTTTGTTTTTTCTTTCTTAATTAGCTCGTAAGAGACCACAACTGACCATGGGCCTCTTCTATAATAGGAACGATTTGCCATAACGAACATGCTTGGCGGGCGGGTTGTCGGTCGCAGCACTTGTTGTCTTGCATTACGTACAATTTAACGCTGCTCCTTGTGAAATATCAGAGTATTTTTTTAGGAATAAGCGTGATAAGCGAGCACACAGTCTAACTAATATTAAGTGGGTGCTATGCCCCATAAACATCTACATCTATTCCCGATTAAGTGTCAACATGCAGATGCGTTGCCACCCCTGAGGTCTAAGGTGGAATGCCTCGTTTCCAGTAAAAAGAATATCCGGTCCCCTATCCCTATACTCATCATAAGAACCACAGCAACATTGAACTGCTACTTATTTTAAGATGGTATTCTATGAGAGCGTGGATCCTAACTCAGTCGAACTGACCCATTCGTGATATGACCATAATATAGCTAGCTGCAGCATGGCTCTACCACGTAATAATATTTAAGGTCTGGTATTAGATGGTTTTACCATGTAGTACCAGACCTTAAATTTTATACCATCTATAGGTAATCTATCTGGCTTTACTACAGAGTTGTTTCTTATGACACCTACGGTGCGATGTAGGGCTATACTCGTAGATATTCTTACGGTATCACTTTTCAGCTCTGTATACTCATTTTATTATGCAGGAAATGTAACTAAGCTTTCATAATTGTCGAGAAACATCATGAGTTCCAATCTGAAATGAAGCTATTGTATACAATATTTTAAACTAAGCTTCTCACCGCAATATTAAAATTTACGCATAATTGTCTCTCTTTTTAATAACAATAAAAACAAACAAATAGCCCCCTAACCACATAGATTATCTAAAGGGTGAGGAGACATTCACATACATCGCATATAAACATGTAAACAAATGCTTATTTAAAGATATCGGTAAAAAATATTCATGACCTCTACAGTAACAAAGCCCTTGCCTTTATCGACCAGTCGGTTTATAAACAGTAACGTCAATGACCGTAAGTTACTTACACTTATATTTGTATTTCGATTCTTCGAAATTAAGTAAATGTCAGTTGCTGCATATGGGCCTCTCCAGTTACAGCGGTCATTTTTCTCTATGATACTGCTCCCTTTACCGTTCTTAGTAGTTAACATCTGGCATGAATGATTTTGTCGCCATCTATTGGTAGCCGTGAGAACTTTCTGGAATTTGTGAAATGAAAGAGATGACAAATCTTACTTATAAAACGAAAGAAATTACAGATTTTCTCAGTGACAGAGTTTCTCTGATTTTAACTGTGATAGAGCCACGCGGCAGCATTTGCTGTCGCACGGATGGGCCGGCTCGCTCCGGGGTGGCACCACGACCTCACAGAATACCAATACATAGAGTGCAGGTGGCCGGGGGCCCAAGTGCCCAATAGCGGTAATTCTGACACAGACCGACTAATCGACTACGTCCAAATGGCTGTAGACTCCGTGCTACAACAGGCCCCATCCGCAGATATCGTGATACTCGGTGATTTTAACGTCCACCACGCTGAATGGCTTGGTTCCCGTTTAACCGATCATGCGGGTAGATCTGTCTATGATTTTGCCTTGGCATATTGGTCTAACACAACTGGTTACTTCGCCTACACGGATCCTAGATGTGGAGGATTATGTACCTTCCCTGTTGGACCTTCTGTTGACCTCTCACCTGGACGGATATCAGGTCTCCGTTGATGCCCCTCTGGGCTCTTCGGACCATTATCTGATCCGGGGTACGATGCCACTCTCGCTCCCATCGCAATTACGATCTGCAGCTTGCCAGCCGTGTTTGGTACTATAGATGAGCCGGTTGGGACGGGATGCGGTCTATTTTGCATCCTATCCTTGGCGGCGAGTTTGCTTTTCGCCGGAAGATCCCAGCGTTGTTGCAATTCTGTTGCTGATATGGTACTTCAGCGTATAGAGCTTTTTATTCCATTCTCTGTGGTGCCCATCGGAGATAGATCCCAGCCATGGTTTAGTCGCTCCTGTAAAATAGCATCACGCTATAAGCAGCAGTGCTACCGGGACTTGGCTGACGCATCAACGTCTCGGGAGGTAAACACCAGCGCTCTTAAAAAGAAGTATAATTCCGCCTCCAGGTACTTCAAAAGCGCCATTGCCAAGGCAAGGTCTGAGCACATCGGCAGAATTGGCGAGAAGCTAGTTTGCCTTCCTTCGGAAACCCGTGCATTCTAGTCTCTCGCCAAGGTTATCCAAGGGAACTTCTGTCAGTCATCTCTTCTATGTCTACACCGAAAGAACGGCTCACTGACCCATGCCACAAAAAAGAAAGTTGTTCTGTTAAGCTCTCTCTTTGCGTCCAACTCGATTCTAGATGACAGGGGAACACACCGCCGACTATCCCGCGGTGTGAGTGCTCCATGCCGGATGTGCGATTTACACAGCGCTCGGTTCGTAAAGTACTCTTCTCCCTGGACGTCATCAACTCGAGTGGGCCTGATGGAGTCCCACCCATTGTGCTGAAGACGTGTGCTCCGGAGTTGACACCGGTTTTAACGCGTCTTTTCTGGTACTCCTACTCCCAAAGCATAGTCCCGAACTGATGGAAGACAGCTTTGGTCCACTCGATCCCTAAAAAAGGCGATCGCGCAGACATGTCCAACTAAAGGTCTATCGCCATCACCTGCTTGTTCTCCAAAATAATGGAATCCATTATAAACTGCCAGCTCATAAGGTACCTTGAAGAACACCAGCTGATTAGTGACCGCCAGTACGGTTTTCGTTGGGGTCGATCAGCTGGTGATCTTATGGTCTACCTGAGTCATAGATGGGCAGAGGCAGTAGAGTCCAAGGGGAAGGCATTGGCTGTTAGTTTGGACAGAACGCTGTTTCTTCTGTATGCTTCGACTACAAGCCTATTAACGCTGGTGTTCCACAATGCTGTGTGCTATCACCAACGCTGTTTCTTCTGCATATCAATGATATGTTGCTAACTGGTAACATTCATTGTTATGCGGATGACAGCACTGGTGATGCTCTATACACCGGCCGTGCCAGTATTTATCGGGAAAACGTCGCCGAGTACCGGAACAAAATTGTGTCTGAAGTCGAGTCTTTGCTAAACAAAATCTCGGATTGGGGGCGACTAAATCTAGTCCAGTTTAATCCTCAGAAGACACAAGTTTGCGCGTTTACCGCTAAAAAGAAGCCCTTTGTCGTATCTCTTCAATTTCAAGGCACTCCCCTTGTTGCCTCAGCCAGTATCGGAATCTTCGGCGTCGACATATTGAGTGACGTGCAGTTTCGTGGTCACTTGGAAGAGAAGGCCAAATTGGCCTCTAAAAAGCTTGGCGTGCTCAGCAGAGCGGGACAGTATTTCATGCCGGCCCACCGCCTGCAACTTTACAAGGCGCAGGTTCTGCCTCACATGGAGTACTGTTACCATCTCTGGGCAGGGGCTCCCCAGTGCCAGCTCCTTCCACTTGACCGCATCCAGCGCAGAGCGGCTCGAATCATCGACGGCCGAGTCCTTTCCGATCGGCTCGATTCACTGGCACTGCGAAAAGATGTTGCATCCCTTTGCATTTTCATTCGCATCTACCACGGTGAGTGCTCTGACGAATTGTTCGGATTAATCCCAGCCGCTAAATTTTACGAACGCACATCGCGGCAGAACTCCGGATACCATCCACACTATCTGGATGATTGGCGGTCCATCACTGTGCAATTTAGAAGATGTTTTGTTCCTCGCACGACTTTCTTGTGGAATCGATTACCATCAGCGATTTTTCCGGACCGATACGACTTAGGGACCTTCTAGAAAAGAGCGTACTCCTTTTTAAAAGGCCGGCAACGCATCTGCAATTCCCTCCCTGGTGTTGCAGTTGTTCATGGGCGGCGATAGTCACTTACCATCAGATGAGCCGCATGCTCGTTTGCCCTCTTCTATAAAAAAACATTGCGAAGGCCTTCGTTCGGGTCAGGCACAAAGCGCATCTTTCGAGGCTTCCTTCCTATAAGCTTCCCGAGAAATTGTACAAATGGATCGCCAGTTTCTTTGCTGACCGGATCATCGAGGCCGTAGTAGACGGTGCATGCTCTGATCTCAAGCCTATCAACGGTGGTGTTCCACAAGGCTGCGTGCTATTACCAACGCTGTTTCTGCTGCATATCAATGATATGTTGCAAACTGATAACATTCATCGCTATGCAGACGACAGCGCTGCTGATGCCTTATATAAAGGCCGTGCCAATATTTCTCGGGAAATCTTCGCTGAGTACCAAGACAAACTTGTGTCTGAAGTCGAGTTCTTGCTGAACAAAATATCAGATTGGGGGCGACTAAATCTAGTCCAGTTCAATCCCCAGAATACACAAGTTTGCGCATTTGCCGCTAAAAAGAACCCCTTTGTTGTATCTCCTCAGTATCAAGGCACTCCCCTTGTTGCCTCAGCTAGCATCGGAATCCTTGGCGTCGACAACGAATAGTGTGCAGTTTCGTAGTCACCTGGAAGGGAAGGCCAAATTGGCCTCCAAAAAGCTTGGCGTGCTCAGCAGAGCGAAACAGTATTTCATGCAGGCACATGGCTTGCAACTTTACAAAGCGCAAGTTCGACCTCACATGGAATACTGTTCTCATCTCTGGGCCGGGGCACCCCAATGCCAGTTTCTTCCACTTAATCGCTTCTAGCGCAGAGCGACTCGAATCGTCGACGACAGAGTTCTTTCTGATCTGCTCAATACACTGACACTGCGTAGGGATGTTGCATCCCTTTGCATTTTCTATTATTGAATTTACCACGGGGAGTGCTCTGAGGAATTGTTCGGATTAATTCCAGCCGCCAAATTGCACGAACGGTAATTGGTATCCAGATGGTAAGGATGGTATCGTGAGTTTTGATGCGATTTAGCATCAAAACTCACGATACCATCCTCACCATCTGGATGATTGGCGGTCCACGACTGTGCGTTTTACTAGGAGTTTTCTTCCTCGTACAACTTCTCTGTGGAATTGTTTACCACCAGCAATTTCTCCGGACTGATACCACTTAGGGACCTTCAAGAAAAGAACTTACACCTTTCTAAAAAGCCGGCAACGCAACTGCACTACCATGGTGTTGCGGTTGTTCATGGGCGGCGGTAGTTATTTACAATCAGGTGAGCCGCATGCTCGTTTGCCCCCTCTTCTATAAAAAAGGGCCGCAACAACAGGACTTCTTCTTCATCATCAGCCCGTTACAGTCTACTGCCGGACGTGTACCTCTGCCTTTTGTAGGGAGGATTTGCAGACGATCGCAATACTAGGAGTCTCACACCTTTGACACTGCCGACGCCGGTATGGATATTAAACCTAATTTATTAAACTAGAAGGTTATACCTACATCCATCGAAAGCTGTAAGATTTTTTAGCATTTCCCATAGTCGCCTCTTACGATATTGGATTAAACATGGTGATGGATTCTCTTACGCCGACACCACAAAACAAACATATCCGTCCGATCCGAAAAGGGCACTTTTTTCACATTGATTTTATGCACGTGTAAGATCTGAGTTTTTTGTAGAATGTGAGTGATACACGACACACACAGTCTAACTAATGTTAAGTGTATGCTATGGCCCATATATATCTTCAAACGATTAGCCCCAGATGTAATTTTCGAATGGCTCTACTGGTGGCATTAACGGAATTACGCCTCAACATCTTAAAGATCTTGTAAGAACATCTGACAGTGACGCCGGCGGAGTACTTCTTAATGACATTGCAAAGTTATGTAACTTTATGCTTTCTGGTAATGTTAATCCAAATTTCATTCCATTCTTAAATGGGGCAAGATTATGAGCCATCAAAAACAAGGATAACGGTATCCGGCCTAATGCCGTTGGTTCCACATTTCGACGCTTAACTTCAAAATTAGCTTGCAGGCACATAATCTTTAACCTTAATGGCGCGTTCTGATGACACGCACCCGCTACGCGCACGCCACGCGTGTCAGCATCCGCGTCTAACTCGCTTTGAAATTTGTTGCATATAATTTAAGTCTTATGACAAATAAATAAATCTGAAGTTGTATAAAAAGCACGGGCGAAGGGCGTAGCGGGGCTGGTGCAGAGCGTGTGCGGGACGAGCGCGGGGCCGGCGCGGTGCGGGACGAGGCGGCCGTGTGTCGTCTGCGAGGCGTGTGTGGTTGAATGTCGATAAATGCAATTTTAGATTTATTGATTTGTCATAAGACTCAAATTATATGCAACAAATTTCAAAATGAGTTAGACGCAGATGCTGACACGCGTGGCGTGCGCGTAGCGGGTGCGTGTGGTCGGAATGCGCCCTAAGAAAAAATTTCAGCCTACTCAACTAGGCTTTGGCACTAAAGGTGGCTGTGAGGCGGCTGTACTTTCAGTGCGTACATTTTTAACAAACTCTGATGCAAATGTTCTTATGAAGAGCTTCGCGATGTTAGCACCTCATGTGCGGAATTTCGATTGACCAATTATACCATCTGAAAGGTCAGAAATTGTGCATAAAAGGTCAGTCTGTCTTATTAATTGGTTAGCGTAAGAATTTTTTTATTAAGGGTTAAAATTTTTCAAGGTTATTGAGAAATTTTAGCACCTCATTCGCGAAAAAAATAAAAAATTCCACCTATGTGCGATCGAGAAGCATTCGCTGATAATTGGTCAGCTTATATAAATATTTGGTCAGTTTAATTTAATATTAAAAAAATTAAATAAGTTAAGCTCCGAGATGTTAGCACCTCATGTGCGGAATTTCGATTTACCAATTATACCATCTGAAAGGTCAGAAATTGTTCATAAAAGGTCAGTTAATCTTATAAATTGGTCAGCGTTAGAAACATTTTTATTAAGGGTTAAAGTTTTTCAAGGTCATTAAGAAATTTTAGCACCTCATTCGCGAAAAATATAAAAAATAAAAAATATACGCGATCGAGAAGCTTATATAAATATTTGGTCAGTTTAATTTAATATTAAAAGAAATTAAATAAGTTTGCATTGTCGTAACGCGCATGCTTTGGGACGGTTAATTGTAACTCAATCTATTTTTAAAACTTTTCATCTATCATGTGGGAAGTCATGGAATGTAAATGGCAGTTCAATTTTGTTTTGTTTAGTTATGATTGTTTTTTTTTCAATTATTATATATTGCTATTTAACTATTATATATACATATACTAGCTGACCGAGCAGACGTTGTTCTGTCCTTTCCGACGACCATTTGCTTTCCCAAACAAACTCCTGAGATTAGCAAAAAAAAAATTGAGGGTCGCTTTTCGGGATAAAAACTATCCTATCTCTCAAGTTGGACCAAACTGCACACAGTGTGCAAAACTTCTTTGAAATCAGTTCAGTAGTTTAGGAGTTTATCGCGGACAAACAACGTGACACGTTATTCTTATATATAAAGATATATTGTTAAGAAATGGAGAAATTTTCGGTGTTTTAAGCAGACTTGTACTAATATATTTTAGAGTACTAATACAATTTATTTTAGAAATTAATTTTCATGGTTATTTTTTATGTAAATAAATTATTAACTAATTTTAAAAAAATCCGGCCAAGTGCGAGTCAGATTCGCGAACCGAGGGTTCCGAACAAATCAGTAGGCATATAAGTTTAAAATAATTTATAATATTTTTATTATATGATGTAACCAATTTTTACTTTATCTGTGCTATAAAACATTACTTTGTACCAAATTTCAAGCTTCTGAGTTCACAAGAAATACCCTGTAGGTTTTAATTCCTTTGCGAATGTCGAAAATTTGCGAGATAAAACGGCTGTATCTTTTGATTGTGTAGGCTTAGAAGTTTGATTTTTTCACAACTCGAAGGGAGAGTAGACTTGAGTATTTGAAATAAATTTCAGCTTGATACCTCCACGCGTTCCTGAGAAAGAGGATCTTGATAAGACAGACAGAGGTACGGAAACCTAAAAAACATGTTTATATAAAATTATTATAAAATTAGCTAGTTAACTATCATCCCCCAAATACCATGCATGCACTTTCACCTTCACGTAGTTTAAAAAAATATCCTATTTCTTTTTTCACTATTATATATTTGATAGTAGAAAATGTCTAAGTTTTTTTTTCTCAAAAAAAATGTAAAAAATATGCCCCCCCCCCCCCTCCGTCACGCTCATAGTAAAGAGCTGTTCGTAGATGCTCACTATTCTGATACAATTAACCGTCCCAAAGCATGCGCCTTACGACAATGCCAACTTATTTACTTTTTTTAAATATTAAATTAAACTGACCAAATATTTATATAAGCTGACCAATTATCAGCGAATGCTTCTCGATCGCACAAGGGTGGAATTTTTAATTTTTTTCGCGAATGAGGTGCTAAAATTTCTCAATAACCTTGAAAAATTTTAACCCTTAATAAAAAAAGACCGATTGACCTTTTATGACCAATTTCTGACCTTTCAGATGGTATAATTGGTCAATCGAAATACCGCATATGAGGTGCTAACATCGCGGAGCTCTTGTGAAGGTTGACCTGTGGAATGCTTTTAGCTCTATCGATAAGGTAAGAAAGGTAGTTGAAAGAAGTGGCTAACAATACCCCCGAAATTTATCATTACGTTTGGCATTGTTACAGTCAAAATACTAACTTGTTTTACGAAAACCATGTTATCGATTCCGCCGTCCTTGTTCAGCAGGGTGACTAGGTCCAGCACTTTTCAGTTTAGGAATTCAACCCATTATTTCAAATTTGAAATCCAAGCTGAATGTCTGGTACCTGGACGACGGTACACTGGGGGGTAGAGCAGATAACAACCTCAGTGATCTTAGTTATATTTTTCAAAATTTTAAAAATATTGGTCTTGAACCAAATAGCAATAAATGTGAAATATTTTTTTCCAACAATTTATCTACTTCTCATAGAGACTATTTAATTCAAAATTTCAATCATGTTTCTCCAGCAATAAAAACTGTTAGTACGGAATCACTATACCTGTTTTAAAAACAAAACTTGATCACTTTTTAAACTACGTTGATAAATTGTATAAATTAAACATCCACATTACTCTTATTATTTTAAAATATTGTCTCCTTTTACCTAGATTTACATACTTATTCCGCTCGAGTCCAGTCAGGAAATGTTCGGATATTTTAAAAGATATTGATAATAATCTTAAAATAGCTATAGAATTTTTTTTTTAAATTTAACTGGAAATACAACAGCCTGGACTCAAGCTACGGAACCTATAAAATTTTGTGGTATTGGTGTGAGAAATCTTTCTAGCGTTGCATTGCCTGCTTTCCTTACTTCCGTGCATAGTGTTAGTGATTTATGTAACATAATTTTAAATAAATAAAGTAGACCTGTGCTTTGCTACGGAGGCAGGGCAAACATGGCAAACGCTCTGTCCCGGCGAAAATGTTCCACTGAAAGTTAACCAACAAAAACAGCGGGATATTCCGTTGATACAGAAGGTGCGGAAAGATTTGATTCATAATTTACATAATGACCAAGATAAGGCGCGCCTTCTAGCTGTTTCGACTAAGGAATCTAGTCATTGGTAATACGCTTTACCATCAAGTAATCTCAGCACATTACTAGATGGAGAAAGCTTACGCATCACCATAGGAATAGGGTAGCAGCGTGATATGTTTGGGCTCCATGGACTTTCATGAAAGAAAAGTGCTGGTAGATTTTCACGGCACGGTTCTTTTCTCTCTTAAAGGCTCTTATCTCTATAAATGTTCCCTCGGTTTTAGAGCTTTGTGGAATACTTAGAGACTATGGCAAGAGACCCGATGGTATGAAATAGGTCCCTAGAGAGAGAAGTAAAGCCCTAGTGTGGGATGCATAGACACTTTGGCTCATCTCAGGGGTACCTCGTTTAGAACAGGGGTGGCATCAGAGGTAGCTGAACTGAGAAAGTGGCGAAAATATGAGTCTCTGAGAGATGACTACATATTTGTGCTCTTTGCTGTAGAGACTGTGGGGTCCACCTTCGATGAAGTTCCTAAAGGAATTCCATCCGCGGCTAGTCGTTGCTGCTGGTGATAAGAGGGCTGGTTTTATTCTCGCTCAAATGCTCAGGTTAGCATTTCAACGGGGAAACGCAGCCAGCGTTCTTGGCACGATACTGTGGAAAGTACGACTGTATGATAATTAAGTTACTAGTTTTAGTTTTTTTATTAGTTTTTAATATTGTATATAACAAAATATTGTAACTAAAAAAAAATCTTCAAATAAGAATCAAAATGAAAAATACGTTGTCACCCCTAAGGATTAACATGGAATGTCTCGTTTTCAGTAAAAAGGGTATCCGGTTCCCTCTAATCACCATACGAAAACCGTTGTCACCTTGACATTCTCTGAAAAAGATTACATAAACAGGATCATACCTCTATACCTGAAAGCAGCTCTCCTTATCAAACTAGTGCAGCATGGTTAATATGAGTACAATTTCCATGAAATAAATGCAGTAATGGGTATCATAGGTATATACTCGTAACCTACGTAATAATGCTATTTTTACGTATTTAATATACCTATGTTAATCATTATTTATGATAAATGAGTATAAAATTAAAATTAAAAAAAACTTATCTGTTTTAGGCAATATTGTCTTCAAACCGTTTTAACGAAAAACATCTTCCTTATAAATTTATGAAACCCTGGCTTGGTGATGGACTTCTTGTTAGTCATGGTGAGTAACTCACGGTCAACCAAAATTCTGTGATTTAAGTTTTATAACATAATTAAACTAATTTAAAATTAAAAATACTCGGCTAGGTATTGTTTTAGGTCCGAGATATTTTAACATCTTTTCTTTTCTTACCGTTTGTATCTTCTTTTACCGTAACCGTTACCGTTATAACCTATCAAAAACCCACTGAGCACATTCCCTCATTTGTTGCCTTATAGGGAGAATATTTGTCACACTTGTACATTTAGCAGGCGGGATGGCAGCTGCAGTTTTTAATTTCTTTGATGTTATTAGGAAGATGCTGCTGCCCACATCCTGATTTATTTCCCTCTGTAGCCTCTTACAATACTCCCACGGGTCGATATGGGGAAGTGAATATTCTTACACCGCCATTACATGATAGTTGTCTTTTTTTTTAGTTTAACGCTTATTTTGAACTTTGAATTAGACGTTGTTTAACAATACATCATTAAAATTAATTTGCAAAAACAAGTTAAGATTGTTCACACGATGATTAAAATGAAAAAAAATCGCATGGAGATTTTAAATACATACTCAAAATGGCTCACGAATAATAATTATTATTCAAAATGGCAATCATTTTAACAACGTTTATATTCCTGAATTATAGATAACAACTTTTCTGTCCACCAAATAGACACAATAGTTAAAAAATCGAAATGTTCATATATGACTCACGGGACAGTGAAATGATTAAAATTTCAAATCCCTAACTCATCGGGAAGTTTGATACTTTGATGAAATTTGTACCAAATAGACAAAGAAGCGCGTTTATAAAAAGTGGTAAAAAGATTAAAATACTCACAAACAATCCGACAATATCGGCGCCTGATGTGGATGGAACTATAGCAGAGCTTTAGTTGTAAAACCTTTCAAAATTCATTTCATTCTGAGTGGTGCGATATTAACTGTCAGTATAACGAAGTGCTGCGTTTAGAAATATCCACTCTAATATATTATACAGTGGTCTTATTATAGAAGTACAGTACACAGACGATGCACAGTTAAGTAGTTCCCTTGTTTAGAAAAGTATTTTAACAGAATTGCCAATAAAAGACGATAGGTTTTATCAGTCTTTTCTGCAATTTAAATATTAGGAAAACTAAACTTTGATCAAATGCTTTCATTTTTAAAATAAAAACGATACAAAAGGAAAATCTTCTAGAGATTCAGGAACAAACAATAAGTTAGTTTAACTTGAGAGCTAATAACCGTTAGATGTTTTTGGTAACAATGAATTAGTTTAACTTGAGAGCATTTCATAGTTATTTTATTAATTAATTATATTTACTACATGCGAAATATATACGAATATACGCTTCGCTAGAGGTCGATATTCGACAATAATGTGTTTGGCATTGAAAGTAAGAACGTAAACAATGTATGTTGTATTTAATTTAATGTGTGCAAAATTAGGTTTTTGTACTCTTTCTATATAAAAACTTTTACTACGCTCTCACATTCATCCGTGCGCGCAACAAACTAAAAAAGGGGTGAAAAGTTTTTCCTTCACGTATTAATATAATAAATAAATTTAATGGTCATTATAAATTTCGAGATAATGTTCATCAACTAACCATATTTTTGCCTTCTTGATCTAAACAATGTACTGTTTATACTAATAAATTGACTACTGCATTGACTGAACCTGAAAAATTTTCACATTTATCATTTATACCGGTGAAGTGTGAACTGGGTTAACACTACATGAGTGTGACTATGACTTTAAGGTGGAAATACAGCCTTGGCTATTTTTATTTTATTTGAAATCTGCTCGACAATGCACCTGAAGCTCTCAAATAATTGTTTGTTTTAAATTGTTGGTAAAATCTCTTACAAGAATTTCAGCACCTTTACTTATGTGTTGTAATGGTTTATTTAATATGAATAAATCTTTATATATAAAAAAATACGTATCACGTTGTTTGTCCGCGATGAACTCCTAAACTACTGAACTGATTTCAATGAAATTTGCACACTCTGTGCAGTTTGGTCCAACTTGAGAGATAGGATTGTTTTTATCCCTATAAGTGATCCTCAATATTTTTTATTGCGAATTTAAGGATTTTCATAGGATACAGGGTCGTCGAAGAGGACAGAACAACGTCTGCCTAGCCAGCTAGTAAATATATATTTTAGACATTTCTTTACTGCCCAGGAAATAAATGGCATCAACGACGGAAAATGTTGACACGTACCTTCCATTTCAATATTTTGAAGAAATACTCTAGGACGATGATTGAACAAGCAGAAGAGCTATTGATGAAAGTGCAGGCTGAAGTTGGCAACAACCAAACGGATGTACTACCTTTAATTACAAAAACAACGCTTAACGTTATGTGTGGTATGTATAGCAATTTTAATATAAAACAATTTCAGATTACGTCGTTTGGTGGTAGTATAAAAAATCAAACATCTCATTTCGCCTCGTCACAATAAATACTTCCTACGATGGATCGGGCTCTATCAAAGAGAATACTGTTGCTGATAAGGAAGAAAAAATTAATAAATATCTTTTTTCTGTTATGAAAATAAGTTACATTATTGATCAGAGAGTACAAATAGGTGCAATGAATTTCAAAAAGTCACATTCATATACACACGAATACTATCTATTAACAAAATGTAATGTAACGTAAAAATGTAAAATGTACTCCACGTTGAAACAACAATTTTTAAATTTGAAATGATCTGTTGATTTCTATAATGTAATATAAATTGTGTGTATATATAACAACTAGTATCACAAAAAATCACGTGTGTATGCAACACAATATTTTTCTACATATCTGAAGCACAGTACCTTTCAAATATTTCAAATATTAAAAAAAACTCAATTTTGAATTAACATTATGATAAGTTACGTCCTCTAGCAGTGACCACGAATTCAGGAGTTGTGACCAAAAACAGAGTCTTGCTAGAAGGGTCACGATACTTACTTTTGAAAATGTATCACTGAGAGGTTGGACTACATGACCCAAGACTGTCTTATGATAAACTTTGGCCTGAGACGACAACTCTGTTTTGACAAAATGAAGTTATGTGAATCCTTACCGGGACACTCCCCATTAAACCATAATTGAATCAGTGAGATTACCATGTTGAACTTTTCAAAATCATCATCATCAACATTCAACATTTAAAATATTATCTGTGAAGACTACGTTACCTTATCTTCCTACACCAAGCGCTTTGATTAATCCATTCTCTAGCTGCAGGACGAGAACTGATTTAGGGAATAGTCTGTGTATCGAGAGTTCAACCTTCTTTCAGATCTTGTTTAATTAATCGCGACAGAGTCCAAGCGGGAATCTTCATTTCATGCTATAATAGTTTTTCTACCGACTTCAAAAAGGAGCCGGTACTCAATTCGATTGTATGTTTTTTTTATAACTGTTACCTCATAGCTTTTTATTGGGTGAACCAATTTCGATGATTCTTTTTTATTTGTAAGCTGGTGTTTCACATGTGGTCCCATATGTTTAATTTTTTTCAGAATAATACGTGTACATTCCCAATTGATCAAGGTCTGACCAATAGTTTTTGAGTTATGGTTAATAATTTATATTGAAGTCGGTTCTACAAAATTTTAAATTAGTAACTTATAGAGTTTTATCGAATTTTCACTTTGACCGCGTTCACGGCCTGTCTGGTTCTATCAGAATGGATTTGCCTCTATCTTTAATGGTCTTTGTCAGACAATTGTTGGTGAACCTGCCGGTAGTGTTATGTGGTCTTTAAAAATAATTGACGGCTCTATGTCCACTTTGTGCAAAGCAATGACTGCAATTCTGTTTTCTATAATGTCCCCCAATGTCTTTAATTATAAAAATATTTATGGCCAGCCTAGTTAGAGTTTATTTATACATTTGTTTACTATTTGAGTTCTCGTACATATAAGATAACAATGAACAGCCAACATATTTAAAAAAAAATAAGTGTTAATTGAAATGTATTAAATGTTTGTTAGCTTTCTACAATTTTTGAGTTATCTCACAGGCATTACATTATTTAAAAAAAAATGAATCTCAATATTTTCAATTGTCCATGATTATGAGTACAATGACTGTGTAGTTATTTTTAATAGATTGATATTATTGTAGTCGCTTAAGTTAACCGATATTATAACTGTTGAACTGCTACATCAATAGCAGTTAGTGTTTCGATAAAAAATATGCAAATAATTCATATGAATTGTTTCGCCCATTACAATTTTAATTACATTCATATTATTATATTGTGTATTTTATGCATTACTTGTTCATGAAGTAACCTGGTTTTTATTTTAGAAACAGCTATGGGTACCTCAATCAACGAAGACAAACATTCAATATCAGATAAATATTTTCAAGCTATTCACACGATCGGTCAATCAGTTGCGCATCGATTAGTTAGAGTTTATTTATACATCGATGCTATATTTGCTTGGTCTAAAATTGGTAAAATTCAAAAAAAGGCCATTGAAGATCTGCATGAATTTACCATGAAAATAATACAGGAGAGAAAAAGTTATTTGAAAAACAATAATGTTATAACAAATGCAGATGAAGATGATGAAGTATACGGCAAAAAAGGTAGATTATCAATGTTAGATTTACTTCTAGAAAATGAGAAAAAAGGAATTATAGATGTTGAGGGCATCAGGGAAGAAGTTGATACCTTTATGTTTGAGGTAAGCACATACAAAATGTGGACACACATGACGGACTATAAATTTTTAATATATATATTTCTTTTAAAGCAAATCTTTATTATATAAATATTTGCAAATATTAAAAATTATAACATATTAATTAAAACTTACTTTCTTTTAAGGGCCATGACACAACAGCAATGGCGCTTTCTTTTATGATAATGCGAATTGCTAACGAGCCAGAAATTCAGGTAAGATATTAATCCAACGCTTACATGCATAACCGACTAGTACTTTACATGCTTGGTAAAGCCATGATATGTTTGGTATGTGACGGGAATTATTTATGTTGTGATTAAAACTGTATTTATTCCGTACATACACTCTAGACATTTTACCTCCTTTCATCAGAACTCTCCCCTCTCGCTTTCTTTATTTATAAAACGGTTGTAATTTAGTTCGTAGTCAATTTAGGAAAGTATTATCTTACCTGTTGCTGTCGTTGCTACATTTTCTGCTTGAAGGCTTTAGAAATATATTTCATTACAGGCAAATGGTCGTAGATAGAGACAGATAGACAGAGGTCACAACTCATTTGTTAACTTCTTCGTTTAAAGTTGCTTGAAAGTCTATGGATACCTGCAGTGACCAATTACTCTAATTTAGTTCACTAACATAGCTCGTCTGTCCCTCTACTATAAAAAAGTTTAACGAAACGATTAGCGAATACATGTGTTTGTAACACTATATCAATATGTAAAGAAAAAGAAACTGTTTTCACAATTCACAATTGGAACCCGATCTTCTCACACGTAACTAACAAAACACATTTTATAGACTAAGTAGTACCATAAAATATATGAAAATATAATGTGTATATGGATTTACAGAATTCGATATATGAAGAAATGCTGAGTATTTTCGGCGAATCTGAAAGACGTCCCACTTTAGAGGATCTTAGTGAAATGAAATATTTAGAATGCTGCATCAAAGAATCCCTAAGACTTTACCCCAGCGTTCCATTCATGTCCAGATATATTACAGAAGAAGTTGAACTAAGTATGTATTTATTACTATTTTTAACGTTTTATTCAATAATACACTATTATACATATCCACCAACAGTGACACCAACACTACAACAGAATAGCCTGGTTCCTAAGTTCGTCGACCAAAGCCAACACATTTAAAAAAAAATGTTTATTTTTGTGATTGATGTGGCACTTCTTACGCCCCCATGGCTCTACCATTACCTATCGTCAGTTTATCTGCGATCTGATCACACAATTTTTATATTGGGTACGGTTAGGTGCGTGGGATATGCTATGAATTTTTCCTGCATCGTGAAATATTACGTAGTAGAGTTATGCTGTAGCTTTATTATAAAAGTGTTAGCAAGAAAGGTCGTTTCTACTGGAGAAGACCTATATTCTAACCAAATACCAGGGTGACATAGCAACTTAATGCTGCTGTGTTTCGTATAGAACTGAAGACCCTTTTTAGTGGAAACTAGGCTTTCCATCTTGGTCCTCAGGAATGACAACGCATCTGCATTTTGATTCTCAATCGAAGATATATAAATATAGGTATCTATGGGCCACAGCATCCACAAATCATCAGGTGACTGTGAACTTTGTGCACATTTGTATGTGCAATATATTTTCCGGTATTCAATTTCGTACAAAACATAATATATAATAAGTGTTTTACAATCACCGGAGATAGGGAGCAGCCTCAAAGATGCGCCAGATCAGGTAATGCGATCGTCAATCCAACCACCAGGCATGGCCATAATTGCAGAATCTTCTTATAACAAAAGATGCCCCCACCGAATTATTATATATATTAGTGAATTATTTTGACCTTATAAAGAAGAAAAACTATGTTTTAATTTAAAGACGCTAATATTAGCATTCCTTAAGTATTTTTCCGTCACATTAGCCTGTTATAAATAGTTCAAACTACAAATTTGATACGAGCCGTGCGAGCTCAGATGGTTAGCGCTCGCTGTAAGTTTCACAGTACGCGAGCAACCCGGGATCGATCCCCGCCGGCACCACTGAAATTGTTAATTGCAATTTAAGTGCCGATTTACCACGTGCCCCGCGGTAAAGAAAAACATCGTGAGGAAACCTGCATGTCTGAGAATTAAAAAAATATATATCTCGAAGACATGTGAAGTTCGCCAACACGCATTGGGGCAGCGCGGCGGACATTACCTTGCCCTAAAACCCTCTCAGAAATGAGAGGAGGCCTGTGTCCAGCAGTGGGACGTAAATAGGCTGTCACTTTACTTTTACTTACTTTTACAAATTCACGTCATGCATTATACAGAAATACGCATTATAAATTAATTGTTGGATGAAAGGTTAAAACTCAATATACGAACGCATGTGTAATGCGTTCGTAGTGCATTTTCAGAGATTTTAAAACCGTTAAAGCGTTGGTAAAAACAGAAACTATTATAACTAAATATGCTTGAATTGATTGTTATTAAATCTATGCTTAATGTTTCATGATTGTTTCAGGTGGATACAAAATCCCTTCAGATACTCTATGTCAAATCCATGTATATGACATCCATCGCAATGAACACCTGTATCCTAATCCTGAAAAGTTTATTCCTGAGCGATTTCTTTCTGAAAACCAAACATTGCGACACCCTTATGCATATCTTCCCTTCAGTGCAGGACCAAGAAACTGTATAGGTAAAGACGTATTTCTTATATTAACAATAACCTACACAAATATATCATCAAAATATCATAGCAGTCTATCAAATTTCACTTCTGTATATAAAGCTCTCCATAGACTGCCCCATTAGCATAATATTTGCCAGAATTGAAACGCTTGGCAGGCGAGTCAGCAACTGCATTTTTTTTTCTAGTTATAAGTAGAAAAACTCTGTTGCCCATCTTCTGGTTTTCCTCTAAAAATGTAATAGGTTTATTTTTTATTACATGATATGAACGACAAGAATCTGGCCTAAGCCCTACCTTTTTTTAAAGAAAATATATATTTTCTGTATTTTGCTCGTAGTTGTCGCTTACGTAGTACCTGGACGACCGAAATTCGTATGACGTTAGAAAAAAAAATAGTATTTTCAGGGATAACAACTATCTAGATACACTACATTATATTATAGAAAAATTGCTCCCTTGAAGTGTTAATAACATCCTTACTTCCAGGTCAAAAGTTTGCTATGATGGAAATGAAAATAATGATGTCAAGTTTACTAAGAAGATTCCGTATCGAGCCAGTCACAAAGCCCGAAGACATCACCTTTAAATGCGACCTCGTTCTACGCGCCACGCATCCTTTGTTTGTCCGATTTTTGGAAAGAAAATAGAAACCTATAGTAATGCAGTACCAAAAAAAGTAAAAGCTAATAATTTCGAAAAATAAATATTTAATAATTTTAACTAATTTTATATGGTTCTTTATACCTCCAAGTTCGGAAAGGAAAATAATAAATGTTTTTTAACCGTAACTCAAAAATTATTAGACTTATAATTTTGCATGTCTAATAAAAACCCCTTGAAAATATAAAATTCGAAGTTTCAAGAATAAACTTAATATAGTTATAAAGATGTTAAGATCTGAAAAATATCATTTTTACACACTCGTTCATCATCATCATCATTATAGCCCTTCACAAGTCCACTGCTGAACATAGGCCTCCCCCAAGAAATTCCACAAAGCACGGTCTCGAGTTACCCGCATTCATTGACTTCCTGCATGTCTTACCAGGACACTACTGGTCACTCCATCTAGTGGGGAGACGCTCTACACTTCATCTGCCAGTACGAAGCTGCCACTCGAGAACCTTTCTTCCCTATCGCTTGTCGGTTTTTCGAGCTATATGGCCCATTGCCACTTCAGCTTACTAATCCGTTGGGCTATGTCGGTTACTCTAGTTCTACAGCGGATATCCTCGTTTTTATGTCTACCACGCAGAGAAACCCCGAGCATAGCCCTCTCCATAGCTCGCTGATCAATCTTGAGCTTCCTCATACAGTCAACAGTGAAGGACCACGTCTCAGATCCATAGGTCATCACTGGCAAGACGCACTGGTTTTACAATCTAGTTTTGAGGTATCTCTGACGAGAAGGTGTGTCGTAATCTCCCGAACGCTGCCCAGCCGAGTTGAATCCGTCGATTGACCTCTCGGTCGAAGTGGGACTTACCTAGTCTTACTATTTGTCTCAGGTAAATATACTGGTCTACAACTTCGAGCTTAGTACTCCTAACAACTACCAGCATAGGTGTAACATAAACACGTGACTTTTGTTTTGTCCATGTTCATCTTAAGACCTATCCGTCGGGAGACACAATTGAGATCATTGAGCATAGTGCTTAGGTCCTCCAGCGATTCTACCATAAAGACTATATCGTCGGCAAATCGAAGGTGATTAATGTACTCGCGATGCTGATGTTAATACCGTATCCTTTCCAGTCTAGTAGATTGAAAACGCCTTCCAATGAAGCGGTAAAGAGTTTCGGGATATTACTCCACCCTGTCTTACACCTCTCTGCAGTTGGATGGGTTTTGTGCTCTGGTTCTGTACTAGGATAGCCATGGTAGCCCTACTGTACAAACACTTCACCACTTTGATATACCGACAGTCAACTTGGCACCGCTTTAGGGACTGCAGCACTGCCCAAATTTCGATGGAATCATAGGCATTCACTGATGACTAATTCACTGATTCCCTCACTAACACATATAAAATATAAGCCACTTTTAGGTGACTTAGAAACATTTTTGTGATCAAGATAGATTCATTAGGTGTACACAAAGATAAAATATGAAAGCAATAAATTATTGATACAAAGTATATGTATTTGATACTGTGCCAAAGATCTATATTATCGAAGTCCAAAGTTCAGATAAATGATTAGAAAAATTGTCATATGCCAAACCCACCTGCACTTCCAATCATACTTATAAAAATGTACGTTTTTGTCCGTTTGTCCATTATATTTAACTTGGCTCCTTTCGCTGTATTTACATAACGTGACCGTTTATTATTTTTGGCAAAGCGGGACGTCTGTTGCGGAATTATGGTAAATAAAAGTTTTTGGTGGTTCAAAAGTTTTTTTTTTATTATAGAAGGTAATAACAATAATAAAAAATAACCAAAGCACTTGTTACAAAATAATTAAGTATTAACTAGTTACTAAGCCATAGTAGTGGCGTGACTTCTAGATAATATTTTTGTATTTGTCGGCTGAACAAATTTGTATGGCCAACAAATAATTGTTCCGGGTCTGGATGTTTGTCCTCGTGAAATTTATGTTTGTAAACTGCCTCCACGACACAGGAGAAGATCCTAGTGTGGGGGTAACGTTTCTTAAAAAAAAGTTTTAAAGTATCGAGTCTGTTATATACATATGGAGCTTAGTAAAGGATTTAATTATATTTATTTTTGTAATTAAAATGGCTTTCACTACTGCGACACTAAACTGAGTTTTATCACTGATCCATATTTTGTTCATTTGGGAAAAACTCTTTCTACCAACGCATTACTTCCTGGCAGACACATTATATACTCAATAATTGTACAAAATTTTGTTATAATATACTCAATAATTGTACAAAATGTTCGTTCGACCCAACGGTCTTCAAGCAATGCTCTCATTATTCCAGCCAGTGATTTTTTCATCTGTTGCAAAGTTGGAAAAAAGCGAAAACTCGTCAAAGACTTTCGTATCTTGGCTGCTGCTAATAAACCGTTGCATGATCAGCAAATCCATTACTTTTTACATTCTACCTCATCCCAAGTACGTGCCTTTGTTAAATTTGCCCATTGAAACAATTGTAGTTCTATGTTAAATTGACACCACTGCTCCAAATATTCTTTGCTTGTCCTATAAGACTCAGCCGCTGCAGTTTTAACATTCTGCTGGTCAACAGCAATTTCAGGTCCGTGTAATTTTACAAGTATGTTACGAATGGTGTGAGGAATGAAAATTGTTTTTTTTAAAGGATAGGGTGACAAACGAGCACACAGTTCACCTAATGGTAAGTGGTTACTGTGGCTCATAGACATCTACATCTCTCCTCGTTTGCGAATCAATAAAAAAAATCTTTACGTGGTAGAGCCATGCTGCAGCTGTATTAATAGTATAATTGTAGCAGGAATGGGTTGGCTCGACCGGGGAAGGACCACGCTCTCACAGAATACCAGCGTAAAATAGTAGCTTAATGTTGCTGTGTTTCGTATGGTGAGTGTAGAGAACGGGAGACCCTTTTTACTGGAAAAGAGGCATCCTATCTTAGTCCTCACGGCTGACATCGCATCTGCATTTTAATTCGCAAACGAAGATAGATGCAGATGTCTATGGTCCACAGCAACCACTTACCATAAGGTGGACTGTGTGCTCGTTTGTCACCCTAATTTTATAAAAAAAATGCAGATTCAGACGTTGTCAGCCGTGAGGACTAAGATGAAATGTCTCTTTTCCAGTAAAAAAGGTCTCCGATTCTCTACACTCACCATACGAAACACTGCAGCATTAAGCTGCTATTTTATGCTGGTACTCTGAGAGCGTGATCGCGCCGACCCGTTCGTGCTACAACTATACTACCAATATAGCTGCAGCATGGCTCTACCACGTATAAAGTGCTCTCTTCGAGTCCAGGTTAACTCGGAGACGCATAATTTCCTTCGCAGACTCTATTGCAGACACGTTTTGCCCCTCAATTTTTAACACAGCTTCATGAAATGTCGCTGCTTGTGCGTGCAAGAAATATAACCACAACTCAGATCTGGGAATTTCTAAAAACATTTTAAAAATATTTGGGAATTTTTCGATACTTATAAAATAGCTTTTTAAAGGCTGAAACATTTTTAGAACCCTCTCAAGCGTTGGCATTTACGCAAGCCACCTTGTTTTATTGTAGCCCAGCAATTTGTGATACTCTGTGTCGATTGAATCACAAAACGCTTTCAAAGATTCGACTCGAACGCTGTAGATGTAGAAGAATGAAGTTAGGTCTGTTTGCGAAAGCGGGATCATTTTGCCTTCGCTGGGAACAGCAGGACAGACAGCCTAAAAGCGGGACTGTCCCGCCCAAAGCGGGACGTATGGTCATGTTATATTTACATAAGGAGAATAAATGCTGTGTTTGAAATAAAATTAGCTCTGAATTTAAACTTTATTTAAATAAAAAAAATCGATATAGTTACAATTTAATCAATAAACAACAGAACAAGCTAATTATAGTGAATGACAAAATAAAACAATATAGGTATTATCAGCTTCGTTTCACACAAACACACTCGAAACATTCCCGCACATATTACACATAGGTATATGTGAGCCTCTGTTGCCAAATCTTTGATAATAACATGTTTGTTTAAATCTACGCAATGTATACACTTTTTATCTTTCTTGTTAATAAAGCTATTTACTTACAAATATTAACAGAGCGCTGTCCAAAACAGTCCAAGAAAATGACATTAAAATACGGTATCTACGAAATATCTTAAACTATATAAGACTTTTGAATTTCTATGCGTCGCCTTTTAATTTTTGTTTTCCAAAGTCTCTAAAAAAAGAAACAAAGCTTAAATTAAAAAAAAACTCCGTACCTATTTCCAAAAGTGGAAATATATTACCTTAATAATAGCTTATAATATAATATATAAGTATGTCTGGGTACCTACCACCTCTCACCTATTTGTGCCGCCAAATAGCAGTGCTTGCACTGCTGTGATCGCGTCTGAAGGACATAGGTAGTAAAATTGTCAATTTAAGTAAGAGAGGGGGCAATCGAGCATACGACTCACCTGATGGTAAGAGACTACCGCCACTCATTAACAACTGCAACACCAGGGGATATTGCAGATGCGTTGCCGGCCTTTTAAAGAGGAGTAGGCTCTTTTCTTGAAGTTCCCTAAGTCGTATCAGTCCGAAAAAATCGCTGGTGGTAATCAATTCCACAATGAAGTTGTGCGAGGAAGAAAACTTCTTCTGAATCGCACAGTGGTGGACCGCCAATCCAGGTGGTATGGATGGTATCGCGAGTTTTGTCGCGATGTGCGATGGTGAAGTTGAGCAGCTGGAATTAGTCCGAACAAATCCTCGGGGCACTCCCCGTAGTAGATGCGATAAAATATGCAAAGAAATGCAACATCTCTACGCAGTGCCAGTGAGTCAAGGCGATCGGACAGAACTCTTTCGTCGACGATTCGACCCGCTCTGCACTGGATGCGGTCAAGTGGAAGGAGCTGGCACTGGGGTGCCCCGGCCCAGAGATGAGAACAGTATTCTATGTGCGGCCGAACCTGCACCTTGTAAAGTTTCATGCGGTGTGCCGGCATGAAATACTGTCCCGCTCTGCTAAGCACGCCAAGCTTTTTAGAGGCCAATTTCATGTGATTCCTTTGTAATACCTAACGTGACATAGGTGACATCGGTGACATAGCTTCATTTCACGCAAAATTGCACAGATTCTAAATATCAATCCATCCATCGTTTTATCTCATTTAATTCATGATAAAAGATTTGAGGAATAAGTTCACATATTCCCCTAATTTTATATTTATTTTTATTAAAATTTAATCGCTACCAAAATAATTTACTAGTATTAGAGTGAGGAATTATGCACTACTTTAAGGAATGCATGCCTTTTAGCATATTTATAAAAAGGCCTTTGTTCAGCAGTTAACTTAAAAAGGTTGGAAAAGAAATTAAAATGGAAAAGGTAACAAATGGTGGATAATAAAAATACATTCTTGTCAGGTCGCGAGATCCCCAAAATGTGAGCTTATGTTAGGTGTTTAGTGCTTCATATTTAGATGCAACTGAGGTTCGAATCCGACAAATACCACATATAATATAAAATAGGTACAAACAAGAATTTATAATATATAATTTATAACTAAATGAAAATTCGTAATAAAAGTATTAAGGAAAATCAAAAAATAACCTGTCTCGAAAAGTTAATTACGAAAAAGTAACTCTATTTATTACCTTGAGAGATTCCCGAAATTTAGTAGACATCAAACTGAACAGTATAGGATTGAGGACGATGCTGAACCAATTATGAAAAAGGATGGTTATCTGGCCAATATTCCACCACTGAAAGATGTTTTTCTTCTATTATATTAAACATTTTAAACCAACGACCACGTGAAAATAATTTTTCATTTCATTAATCTTTATACTTAATTAGCCCCTAGAACTCTATAGCTGAACATCATGTTCAGTCGCTCCCGCTTACAGAAGATTTACCTTAATTGTCAGGCTTGGCAAAAGAATTGACGATTTTATTACCAGACTCCCGACATTTTTAAGACTGCTCTTCTTGTTGCTTCTTCGGTATGTTTATTTTCCGTCTGGTGAAAACGAGATGATTCTACCGCCATATATCGGAAGTTATATGACAGCGAATAGCACTCAGGGGACGAAAATACAATAGTTAGCTATGGGCGCCACCACACCGCACAATTAAATATTTATTAACTTGTACTAAATAGTACAAAGGGCAGAGTTAATATGTAATAGCGTTCTCTATCAATCAAAAATAGTGATTCTTACCATTCCAACTCGTAAGGAATGTAAGAATTGTTCAACCGAAGAAAGTTTCTTGACTTTTAAATATATATAATAGGTGTGATCGGGCCCAAAAGCATTTGAGTTTTCTATTGAGAAATTACTCAATAGCAGCCCGGAGCGGTGATTTTAGCAATGTTTCGTCATTAAATGCATCTCATCTCTTTATATTTTTGTCAGATGACCGTCCTATTGAACTATGAGAGTAACACTCGTAATTTAAATTCCAGTCCTACGTCATTTAAGTAAAATGTATTCCCTTGGTATTAAAGTAATTATTATAGAATATTCGTACATAATATTTCAATGTCCTGCGTAAATGGCTAGTCTCCGTTGAGAATTTGCTCATGGAGCATATTAAGGTGAGGTCAAAACTTGGTCCATCTGTTACTAAGCCCGAGTCTGGACCCGGCGTGCGAGGGGAGAGGCCATTGCTGTTATATACAACCAGCCAAGTATAGGATGTAATAAAAGGGATGAGCAGAGGAAAGTCTCCCGGTCACGATGGGCTTAGTATCGAGCACTTGATATATGTGATATATGTGCTTCAACCACTCGTAGTTACCAGCTGATCTAATGAAAACTACTGTTGTGCCCATAGTGAAAAACAGGACAGGAGATATCTCGGATAAGGGAAACTATCGCTCAATCTCCCTCGCTACTACGACAGCTAAGATATTCGATAGTCTGCTTAAGTCTTGCTTACAAAATTACTTACATCTACATGATACGCAGTTCGGGTTCCGGCCCGGACTATCGACAGAAAGCGCAATTTTGAGTCTCAAGCATACTGTCCAATACTACACAGACCGTCCTCCGGTTTACGCCTGTTTTCTGGACCTCTCCAAAGCCTTCGATCTCGTTTCGTATGATGTACTTTGGAGGAAGATGGAGGACAGGGGTATTCCAGCGGAGATGATCAATATTTTTCGGTATTGGTATGCAAATCAGACCTATCATGTTAAATAGTCAAACAGTCTCTCCGAGTCGTACAGGTTGGAGTGCGGAGTGAGGCAGGTAGGGTTATCGTCTCCGAAGCTCTTAAACCTGTATGTTAACGATCTCTTGGAAGAGCTCAGCGGCATACGTGTTGGATGCCGCGTGGGTGGTGCTTGTATCAATATCAATATCATCAGCTACGCGGATGACATAGTGTTGTTGAGTACCACTGCGAATGCGATCGGAGAAATATTGAAGGTCTGTGAGACTGACGCTGCCTCGCATGGTCTTGTATACAACATTAAAAAAAGAATACATGGTCATTGGGGTCGCCGGCAAGTGTCCCTCTCATCTATCCCTGCAATAAACATAAATGGAACGGAACTAAAGCGGGTTTATCAATTTAAATACCTAGGGCATATTCTTGCCGACGAGCTTAAAGATGATGTGGACATAGAGAGGGAGCGTAGGGCGGTACGCGGCAATATGCTGGCTCGTAGATTTGCCCGCTGTTCGGACCAGGTCAAAATAACATTATTTAAAGCGTATTGCCAGGGTATATACAAGAGTGGTCTGTGGATTAAGTATGCCAAAAAATCGTTGAACACGCTGCGAGTCCAGTACCATAACGTATTTAGGATGATGTTGGCACTTCCTCGCTTCTGTATTGCCTCTGGTATGTTTGCAAAGACCCGAACTGATGGTTTTCATGTCGGAATTCGGAAAAAACTAGCATCGCTGATGGGAAGGATACGAAGAAGTGACAACAGCATCCTGAGAATGGGGGCAGATGATCCGCATACGCCTATTGTGAGGCATTTTGTGGGAACAATGACTCATACAGTGGATGGTAATTCTTCTAGTCGACCGCACGGAGTGCCTCTTAGGTACACGACAAATTAGAATTTAATATACTTAGTCTATTTTTATTTTTGAATTGATTTCATTTATTATGTTTATCATCATCATCATCATTACAGCCCTTCACAAGTCCACTGCTGAACATAGGCCTCCCCCAAAGAATGCCACAAAGCACGGTCCTGAGCCACCTGCATCCATCGACTTCCTGCATATCTCACCAGGTCGTCACTCCATCTAGTGGGGGGACGCCCTACACTTCGCTTGCCGGTACGAGGCTGCCACTCGAGAACCTTTCTTCCCCATCGGTTGTCGGTTCTTCGAGCTATATGGCCGGCCCATTGCCACTTCAGCTTACTAATCCGTTGGGCTATGTCGGTCACTCTGGTTCTTCTGCGGATATCCTCATTTCTGAGTTTATCACGCAGAGAAACTCCGAGCATAGCCCTCTCCATAGCTCGCTGAGCGACCTTGAGCTTCCTCATACGGCCAGCAGTGAAGGACCACGTCTCAGTTCCGTAAGTCATCACTGGCAACACGCACTGGTTGTACAATTTCGTTTTAAGGTTTTGAGGTATGTCTGACGAGAAGATGTGTCGTAGCTTCCCGAACGCTGCCCAGCCGAGTTGAATCCGTCGATTGACCTCTCGGTCGAAGTTGGACTTACCTAGTCGGACTATTTGTCCCAGGTAAACATACACGTCAACAACTTCGAGCTTAGTGTTCCCAACAACTACCGGCATAGGTGTGACATGGACATTAAACATGATCTTTGTTTTGTCCATGTTCATCTTAAGACCTATCCGTTGGGAAACACTATTGAGGTCATTGAGCATAGTGCTTAGGTCCTCCAGCGATTCTGCCATAAGGACTATATCGTCGGCAAATCGAAGGTGAGTGATGTACTCGCCATTGATGTTGATACCGTATCCTTTCCAGTCCAGAAGCTTGAAAACGTCTTCCAATGCAGCGGTGAAGAGTTTCGGGGATATGACGTCACCCTGTCTTACACCTCTCTGCAATTGGATAGGTTTCGTACTCTGGTTCTGTACTCGGATAGCCATCGTAGCCCTACTGTACAAGCACTTCAACACTTCGATATACCGAGAGTCAACTTGGCACCGCTGAAGGGACTGCAGCACCGCCCAAATTTCGACGGAATCAAAGGCTTTCTCATAGTCCACATACGCCAGACATAGTGGCAAATTGTACTCCTCGGACTTCTGTACAATTTGCCGTAGGGTATGTATGTGGTCTATGGTGCTAAAGCCTTTTCGGAAACCGGCTTGTTCGGGAGGCTGGAAGTCGTCAAGTCTGCGCGCGAGACGATTCGTAATGACTCTCGAAAACAGCACGTAGACGCGGCTCAGAAGGGAAATCGGTCTGTAGTTCTTCAAGAGAGCGTTGTCGCCTTTCTTGAAGAACAAGACCACCGCACTTCTGCTCCACGCCTCCGGTGTAATGCCACCATGGAGGACGGAATTAAAGAGCTTCTGAAGGACTTCAAGTACCGGTTTTCCACCCGCTTTCAGAAGCTCCGCTGTAATTCCATCCTCGCCTAGGGCCTTGCCGTTTTTAAGGTGCTGGAGAGCCATTCTAATCTCGCTCAGACTGACGTCCGGGATATCATCGGAATAATGTCGGATAAGACTCGCTCTTGGATCGTTACTCACACTTGCGTGTGGCTCCAACGATGACGTGTACAGCTGCCCATAGAACCTCTCAATCTCACTCAAAATCTCAGGTGCCCCGGAAACGATGCTGCCACATTCGGTCTTCAGCTTTGACAGTTGGCTCTTTCTGGCAGACAGATCTCTGGCAAAGACTTTGGAGCCTTGGTTCCGCTTGATCGCTTCTTCAATACGAGCAGTATTGAAGTTGCGTAAGTCCCGCCGCATGCATTTGGAGATCTGTCTGTTCAGTTGCCTGTATGCTGCCAAATCTGTTGAAGAATGTAGCTTCATCTCCCGTCTAACAGCTATGAGATTAAGAGTGTGATCGGAGAGTTTTTGTGTTCTTCTGCGGCGGGTCTTGCAGAACTTAGCTCCGACCGCATGGACAGTTTCCACGAGCTTGTCATTCAAATCGTCCACTTCATTGCAGTCTTCTAGGCACTGAAAACGGTTTTGTAACTCGAGCTGAAAGGTTTCGGGACCTTGGATTAGAGCACGAGGGGGACGGAGCGTTGACTTCATTAGACGAGACCTCTCCAACTTAACGTTTAGGTTCAGTGTGCCTCTAACCATTCGGTGATCGCTGCCGGTTTTTATGTTTAAGTTTGATTTAATTGAATTGTAACATAATATATTATTATTATTTTTTAAATACTAATACTTAGTTTTTTAAGTGTTAATGTGGTGTTGTAGCCACCACGGGAGCTGTAACTCCATCCCCAAGTTTTAGGTCACCCAGCGTTTTCTTCACGTCAGCCATCAGGTTGTCAACCCGATTGTACACTTGATCGATTCGGGTTTCAGCTTCCGACAGGCAGTTGTCATGTTGAGCAACCCTACCCTTCACCTCCCTTATCTCTTTCCCGAAAGTAGCGTGAAGGTCCTTCCTGAGGAGCATCTGCTCTTCCATACCGCACTGCAGCTGCTCTTCCAACCGACGGGCCTGTTCATCCTGTTGCACCACCAAATTGTCTCTGGTCCGTCTCCAGCTGGCGTTAACTTCGGGTACGGATACCCTCCATGTCGTCCTTTGGTAAAATCGGCATGATTTGATCCCACTTCTGACACCAATTGTTACGAGCTTGGGGTTCCAGACAATTAAAAACTGCCGGTTAAATTACCAAAATAGACACTTTAATTACACAACACTAATTACAATCTAAAACCACACTAATAATAAAACACAGTTCGCAGTTATTTCGCTTCGAAGAATTCTCTTGCATCGCCAATTCAATACTGCATTGGTCGTGGTCTATACCGGCTTTATATAGGGCCTCAGATAGTTTCCAGAACCTTCTACTGTAGCGACATCTAGAATGTTCGAGTACATATCGGTCCCAAAATTTCTGAAAGGATCGTGACTCTCCTAGTTCTGCTACTCGACACTAGAGGGCGCTAGTGTAACTAGTCGAGCCATTACCGCCGAATTATCGTAAGCGACATTTTTACCGAAACAGCGTTTTTTGTCGCAAACCACATTTTAAACTATAACGGACTTGGTTCATCGATATTTTCTGCCAAAATACAATCAGTTCGAAAGTTATAGCAAATGCTAAGTTTATCGTTAGCACAACGTTTTTCTATGTTTTAGAGTAACCGACATAATGAATATATATCGTAAGTTGTGTATTTATCTAAGAATTGCAGCGTAAGCGACCCTACTTGATATCGCAACTGACACAGTACATCAAAATTTTGTCGTTTACTATAAGCAAGGTGGCAAAAACGTATTGCGATGAGCTCATTCCAGTGAAAATTATCTCTCTGCATCTATTTAGTATTAAATTTAAATAAATATGACAAGCTCCTGGAAACTGTCCATGGGGTCCGAGCTAAGTTCTGCAAGTCCCGCCGTAAAAGAACACAAAAACTCTCGGATCACACTCTTAATCGTATGGCTGTTAGGCGATAGATGAAGCTACAGTCGTCAACAGATTTGACAACATACAGGCAACTGAACAGACAGATCTCCGAATGCATGCGGCGGGACAGACACAACTTCAATACAGCTTGTATTGAAGAAGTGATCGAGCGGACCCAGGGCTCCAAAGTCTTTGCCAGAGATCTGTCTGCCAGAAAGAGCTAACTGTCAAAGCTGAAGACCGAGTGTGGCAGCATCGTTTCCGGGACACCTGAGATTTTGAGTCAGATTGAGAGGTTCTATGGGCAGCTATACACGTCATCGTTGAAGCCACACGCAAGCGTAAGTAACGATCCAAGAGCGAGTCTTATCCAACACTATTCCGAAGATATATCGGACCTCAGTGTGAGCGAGATTAGAATGGCTCTCCAGCACCTTAAAAACGGCAGGGGCCCCAGGTGAGGATGGAATCACAGCGGAGCTTTTGAAAGCGGGTGAAAAACCGGTACTTGAAGTCCTTCAGAAGCTCTTTAATTCCGTCCTCCATGGTGGCACTACTCCGGAGGCGTGGAGCAGAAGTTCGGTGGTCTTGTTCTTCAAAAAAGGTGACAACGCTCTCTTGAACAACTACAGACACTACTACTACAGTTTTCGATAGTCATTAGAAATATTCTCGCACGCAGACTTGACGACTTCCAGCCTCCCGAACAAGCCGGTTTTCGAAAAGGCTTTAGTACCATAAACGACATACACACCCCTCGGCAAATTGTACAGAAGACAGAGGAGTGTAATTTGCCACTTTGCCTTGCGTGTGTGGACTATGACAAAGCCTTTGATTCCGTGGAAATTTGATCGGTGCTGCAGTCCCTTCAGCGGTGCCAAGTTGACTGTCGGTATATCGAAGTGCTGAAGTGTTTGTACACTGACTTTGCTACGATGACTATCCGAGTACAGAATCAGAGTACGAAACCTATTCAACTGCAGAGAGGTATAAGACATGGTGACGTTATATCCCCTAAACTCTTCACCGCTGCATTGGAAGACGTTTTCAAGCTACTGGACTGGAAAGGATGCGGTATTAACATCAATGGCGAGTACATCACTCACCTTCTATTTGCCGACGATATAGTCCTTATGGCAGAAGCGCTGGAGGATCTAAGCACTATGCTCAATGACCTAAATAGTGTCTCCCAACGGATAGGTCTTAAGATGAACATGGACAAAACAAAAATCATGATTAACGTCCATGTCACATGTTAGGAGCACTAAACTCGAAGTCGTTGACGAGTATGTTTATCTGGGACGAATAGTCCGACTAGGTAAGTCCAACTTCGACCGAGAGGTCAATCGACGCATTCAACTCGGCTGGGCCGCGTTCGGGAAACTACGACGCATCTTCTCGTCAGACATACCTCAAAATCTTAAAACAAAATTGTACAACCAGTGCCCAACGGATTTGTAAGCTGAAGTGGCAGTGGGCCGGCCATATAGCTCGAAGAACTGACAACCGATGGGGAAGAAAGATTCTCGAGTGGCAGCCTCGTACTGGTAGGCGAAGTGTAGGTGACCCCCACTAGATGGAGTGACGACCTGGCAAGACATGCAGGATGGTTGCAAGGTGCTCAGGACCGTGCTTTGTAGCATTCCTTTGGGGAGGCCTATGTTCAGCAGTGGACTTATGAAAGGCTGTAATGATGATGATATAATTACCTGGTTATCGCGTGATAAATCTAGGTTTTATTAAGTTTAAAGTGATGCGATAGTGTTGTATAGTGTTTAGTAAATCACTGCAGTTACTTATTGCAATTCTACGAAACACCGGCAAAGGTATGTAGGAAGGCATTTAAACATTGTGATTTTGTTAGTAAATGAATGTATCTGTATATTTTAAGTAATTTTTTTACATTAATTTATTAAATACCCATTTATTTATGAAAATTTATCCGTAGTTAAAATGACCTATTTTCGCTTACGTTAAAACTAAAACCAGGTTATTTTTTATTGCAAGTGTTATCTTAAACGCCCGGAATCGTTCGTTTAAGACAGCAAAAATATTGTAAACGCCAAAAAAACCTCTAAACCTATTGTTTTTTCGAGAATTTTCACTGCTACACCTAAGGCTTCAAAAATCATAATTATATGTTAAATTTCAATTTAATAGCGCAATTATTTGTAAAAATATTTAAAAAATACCTTCTCCTGTAAAATTTGGTTTTTGTCGGTTACGCTAAGTCGGCGGTAATGGCTCGTAGTGTTGTACAAGACATTAATAGTGGCGTGTAACATTATAATAATAAACTGATCTATATTCATAATAAAAAAAAATTATTTTGCAAGCCCTGTAGCATACATGTTAAACATTATTCCTCTCACTGAAAGTCCTATATTCACAAGTCTAAGTGTAGTAAGCAGACTACAAATCGAGTTTGACAATGTAAGTATAATAGCATGTGCTTTCAAGAACAGAATTGTCACTTACAAAATTAGTCTTGAAAATTAACTTTTTCACCTGACAGAACAATGGCCCAATTTCTATAGGAGCTGGAGTTTACTTTCATTTTTAATATCCCAAAACAAGCTATAGATAGATTGGTTTGTTTTTTTTACCTTACATCCTAATCTGTTTCAGATGAAGGTTACAGGCATGCATTGAATGTGTGGAATGATTTTAAAATCCGTCACTTAAATGAACACACAGATTTATATCTAAAAATGTGATGTATTACTGTTGTGTGATGTTTTAGAAAAATTCCGAGCTATGAGTTTAAAACATTATACTCTTGACCCGTGTTACTATGTGTCATCTCTATGTAGATTTACTTTCATATATTGAAAACCGCCGCAGAAGAACACAAAAACTCCCCGATCACATTCTTAATCTCATGGCTGTTAGACGGGAGATGAAGCTACATTCTTCAACATATTTAACAGCATACAGGCAACATTCTTATTTTGGAATGTCAAATATATCGGTATATTTGTCGCTTTGTCTCACGACAAGCAAAGTAATAATGTCCTTCAGACTGAATTTCAGTTACAACGGAGACTAACTACCTCTCAACTATCTGCGCAGGATAAGATTATAGTTCCTGTGTGTATGCGTAAACACAGGTGTACTCATTCCCTTATTCTCATTGTCTGATGGGACGGTTATCTAACACGAACGTAAAGAGATCAGACGCAGGACCTATGCATCTACGTTCTTTCCGAGGAACGGGGGTGATACACAGTCATCTTCCTAACTCTGGGCTGCTATTGAGAATTTCTTAACAGAAAACCTCAAAAACTAATTTTGACCTGACCAGGGCTTGGAACCTGAGACTTCATGGTCAACAACCGCGTGTACGAGCACTAGACAAACGAGGCAAAGTATTCAACTTGAGCGTTTTGTAATGGGCCCGTTGCTGTACGAACATTTCTCTTACTTACACCATCGAGTAATATACCGAGCACCTACATTGTACAAAACGGGGTAACCATATTTTTGATACAAAAAAACGAGCAAATATTCATATATAGCGAGCAATAAAAATTCTTACCTCTGATAGCTGCATCAATTGGCGCATGTCGTACAGGAATATTAATACGCGAAACGTGCAGAATGGCAACCAGCACACTATGAAAGACAGCGTCAGTGCTACTGAGAACCAAACAAATTGTAAAGATTAACAAATTGGAATTAAAATCTTATATTACATGGTACTAGATGGAGTGACGACCTGGTAAGACATGCAGGAAGTCGATGGATGCAGGTGTCTCAGGACCGTGCTTTGTGACATCCCTTGGGGGAGGCCTATGTTCAGCAGTGGACTTGTGAAGGGTTGTGATAATGATGATGATGATTACATGATGATGGTTATATTTATTATTACAATGACATTTTCCTCTCATTTTAAAGAAATAAATCATATTTTTCTAGACAGGCACCTCTATTAAGTTTACCACATACCACATGCAACTTAGTACTAGAGCCAAATAAATATTAAATATTGTAGGTACATTTATATTTTAAAAGTTAAAAACCTGATTCTTAAAAAGTTGTCAATAATGGCACATTTTTCACTACGTCTCTAATATTAAAAAAAATTAGCGTTTTATCCATAACAAAATGTTGATATTCTATAAACCGAAGCACATTTTTAATTTACACTTTTCAAACTTACATAATTATACCTATGCTATAATGCTAACAGAAAAGGGGGTGATGTACATTTAACCATCTTTTAGTTTAGTTGCTTGTATTTAATTTGAATATTAAAAATATAAAGCTTCCAACAAGTTTATTTTTAAAAATCAAGTCCGTAAGCATGTGAAAAAATTGTTGCAAGTTTGAACTAGCACAGCTCTTATTTTCATACACATATGTATATTTCATATTTTTTCTGACATAGATAATATTTATATGTATTGTGTATATATGTAGTGTATGCATGTATATGTGTATTTATGTATTTATATATGTATATATTGTGTGTATTTAAGTATATATGTCTATGTATGTGTGTGTATATGTATATTTATATGTATATACAATATTTATTTAGCGCTTTCTATTTTGATTACTGCTGCACCGCCTCTTGTTTGTATATCTCTGTTTAGCCTAATGGTTGACTGGGAGAGGATGCCCTATTTCATTAAGTCCAACTTTGTGCATTAAAGATTAAATAAATAAATAAAAAAAATATTTGCTGATAAACTATACAGTATATAAGGTATACGGTACTTATAACTTAAGTATACTATACGGTAACTATACGGTACTATAAGGCAGTCATATCACTAAACAGTAATAAAGCGTAGTCTAAGAGTATAATTTAATGCGACAGAAATCAAAAAAGGTTAAAGTAGGTTAGCCGCATTTTTGCGTATGATTATTATTAGTGCTATATATATGATAAGGGTGACAAACGAGCACACAGTCCACCTGATGATAAGTGGTTGCTGCGGCCCATAGACATCTACATCTATCCTCCTATTACAAATCAAAATGTAGATGCGCCGCCACCCGTGAGGACCAAGATGGAATGCCTCATTTCCAGTAAAAAGGGCCTCCGGCCACCTGCACTCACCAAGCGAAACGCAGAGGTAAACCTCTACTTCACGCTGGTATTCTGTGAGGTCGTGGTACCACCCCGGTTCGAGCCGGCCCATCCGTGCGACAGCGAAAGCTGCCGCGTGGCTCTACCACTGTTAGAATACTACTACTACTATACTAAAAAGCAGTTAAACTTAACTACTTTACTTAACTGCCTTTTATATTATGATATATATTCAAATATAACGATTAAATAATTACGTTAATTACATTTTTACATTTTACAGAAGAGTGCCAATAATTTCAGTCAAAAATATGTATGAAAGAATCGTATTTTTTTTTACATGCATTCCAATTGTTGAAACTTTTTTCTCAGTGATATCTACTAAGAAAACCAATTTCACGCTTTTTTAAATTGTTCTCGAAACATACTTTTGTAGCTTAGCCGACTTCTTCCGAATCAGCGCATATTATTAGTACGGCATATTTAGTACAGCGTATATATTATACCCGAGCAATATGACCGGCCTATTGCCACTTCAGCTTACTAATTAGATATTCTCATCTTTATGTCTATCACGCAGAGAAACCCCGAGCATAGCCCCCTCCATAACTCGCGGAAAGACCTTGAACTTCCTTATACGGCCAGCAGTGAAGGACCACGTCATCACTGCCGACATGTACTGGTTGCAAAATCTTGTTTTCAAGTTTTGAGGTACACCTAACGAGATGAAGTGTCGTAATTTTCCAAACGCTGCCCAGCGGAGTTGTATCCATCGGTTGACCTCTTAGTCAAAGTTGGACTGGAACAAATAGTCCAACTAGATGATAGTCGGACTACTTGTCCCAGGTCAACGTTAGAGTGTAGTGTTCCCAAAAACTACCGGAATAGGTGTGACATGGACATTACACATGATGTTTGTTTGTCCATGTTTATTTTAAGAAGACCTATCCGTTAAGAGACACTATTGAGGTCAATGAGCATAGTGCTGAGGTCCTCCAGCGATTTTCCTATATGGACTGTATCGTCGGCAAATTGAAGGTAAGTGATGTATTCGCCATTGATGTTGATATTGGTTGGCCACGGTTGTTGTGGGATATCATCGGAACAGTGACGGAAAAGACTTACTCTTGGATCGTTACTCATACTTACGTGTGGCTCCAACGACGACGTGTACAGCTACCAGTGTAACCTTTCAATCTGACTCAAAATCTCAGGTGTCCGGAAATGATGCATATTGATCTTCAGCTTAGTTATTTGGCTCTTTCTGACAGACAGATCTTTGAAACGACTTTAGAACCTTGGGTCCACTCAATCATTTCTTCATTACGAGCTGTATTGAAGTTATTTAAGTCCCACCGAATGCATTTGGAGACCTGTCTGTTCAGTTGCCTGTATGTTGTCACATCTGCTGATTACTGCAGCTTAATTTCCCGTCTAAAAGCCATGAGATTATGAGTTTGAGCGGAGAGTTTTTGGGTTCTTATGCAACTGATCTTGCACAGTTTAACTCTGACCGCATGGACAGTTTCCATGAGCTTATCATTCATATTTTCCACTGTTTTTCATAACACACTAACTTTTTAAAGAGTATTTAGGCACTTTTCTGATATCATTGACGAAGAAATTCTAAAGAAGTACAGCCTAAATTTTTTTTATAGTATAAGGGTGACAAACGAGCACACAGACCACCTGATGGTAAGTGGTTGCTGCGGCCCATAGACATCTACATCTATCAAAATGCAGATGCGTTGTCACCCGTGAGGACTAAGATGGAATGCCCCATTTCCAGTAAAAAGGGCCCCCGGCCACCTGCACTCACCAAACGAAACGCAGAGGTAAACCTCTACTTCACGCTGATATTCTGTGAGGTCATGGTACCACCCCGGTTCGAGCCGGCCCATCCGTGCGACAGCAAAAAGCTGCCGCGTGGCTCTACCACTGTTAAAAAAATTGTAAAAGATATATCATACGAACTGGTGGAATTAGTGGGAATATAAATATATTTCCTGAAAATTGAAGAACCCTGTCATGACAAGATATTAAAGTTGATCCTTAGATAAGATTGAATAATCCACATCTTCATCGTAGCCTGAAGTACGATGAAGATATGGATTATTTACAATAAAAAAAGAACAAAAAATCTTCTGGAATATTTCCGTATGCAATTCTCAGTTTAGTCAACTATAATTCAAAATTATTTCTATTGATGCCTTACTAAAAGAATCATAACCATTACATCAGCTAATACTTTCATATTTAACAATAATCAGTTTTCATAGTAAGTTAAACAATTTCAATGAACCGAAAGCATGAATTTTACTTATGAATCTTTATAAATAGATGATTTGTTTAAATTTGTTTCCTTATAATAAAACATCAATAACCATTAAATTGTAATTCACTGCTCTCTTTTTTAATTTACAGATATGATAATAGATTTTTAATTTTCAAATAAATGCACTACAGACACATACTTACTAATAAGTTTGTTAACCTTTTTTCTGCTATCTCGTTGATTAAATATTTTACTACTGGAATTATCCTTTTCAGCAAAGTTTACTTTCAAAGCAATCATTATATAAACAAACGTCATGATTGCTAATGGAATGGCGAATGTTACCACCGCTAACACGCCATTAGTTATTCTTGCAGTTGTAGTGGGTACTATAAAACATATTGAAAACTTCGTTGCCTTTACTAAGTCCGCTGTCAACATATCTGGTATGGTCTCGATTATTGCTACTACGCATACACCCATTATCACTTTCATTACTCGTCGCCACACAGGGGTAGATTTTAGTAACATTGGATAACATATGGCTACGTACCTTTCTATAGCCAAGGTAGTCATTATCAGTATGCTGTTGTTCCACAGTAGAATAACAAAGAAAAAATGTATTTTGCACACCACATTACCAAAACCGTAAGATGCACTCAATTGCTCGTATACTTCCAACATCATAGCAAATGACACTATTAAGTCAGAGACAGCCAGATCAAATAGATAATAATTTGTTGCAGTATGCATTGTTTTGTCGTAATAAATGACAATGCAAGTCAAAATATTTCCAAGTAAACCCCCTACAAACATAACAACAATGAATAAAATAACGAGTGTTTTGTTCCAAGGCGATTCTGTTTCTTTCATATTCACTAGAAATTGGGACCATTGTTCTAAATTAAAATCACTCCTATATTCGGTAAAATTAGACATAACTAAAATTTGTTCTTTTTAGGTTTTTTCCTTGTAAAACTAAAATTTAGATAACAAGCACAAGATTTGAATATCGTAAGTGGTTTTCTTTGTGAAGCTAATACAGTTATGAAGCAAAGAGTATTAGAACGGTGTATACATACTCGCTACCAAATAGCTCGACGTTTATCGTGTTTGTTGAGTTTGCTTTACATTGTGGTAAAGTTGATTAAGCTCCCTAAAAGCAGATTTAACGCCAAGCAGTAGTGCAATCATTGCAGCATTTCAGTTTGAAGGGTAATACAGGCATTATTTACAGTTTGCGGGGTCCTACATCATCATTTCAGTCCTCCACAAGTCCACTGCTGAACATGGCCTTCCCCAAGGAATGCCACAAACCACGGTCCTGAGCCACCTGCATCCATCGAATTCCTGCATGTCCTTCCAGGTCGTCACTCCATATAGTGGAGGGTCATCCTGCACTTCGCCTACCAGTACGAGGCTGCCACTCGAGAACCTTCTTTCCCATCGGTTGTCAGTTATTCGATCTATATGGCCAGCCCATTGCCACTTCAGCTTACTAATTGGGCTATGTCGTTCACTCTAGTCCTACTGCGGATATCCTCATTTCTAAGTTTATCACGCAGATAAACCCCAAGCATAGCCCTCTCCATAGCTCGCTGAGCGACCTTGATGGAAAGCGGAAAGGATCTCAATGGAAAAAAAATATTACCCCACCAGAGCTACAATATATCTGTTGCCGACGCGCTTAAAAAACAATTTATTATTTAGTTTCTTTCAAGAAATAAACAATTTACAGTCGAAAACATTGCTATTAAATTGCATAAAGCACTTCAAATAAAGAGATAATCTGTGTTTAAAGCAAATATGTTCAATATAATGTCAAACCAAAGTTCAGGGTTCGATTCCCCGGTCGAGCGTTGATTTCATGAAAGTTTGTTTTTACATTAATTTAGAGTCATGTGTTAGGGTGCGTACAGATCAAGTAACATGTTGTGTAACTTTTGTTTTATAATACGTCCACATTATGTAACATTGCTTTTCAACATTGCAACATATAACAATACCGTACACATTAGAATAACAATGCAATATAACAATGTTATATGACAATGTCGTATGACTTTGCCGTTTGTCGTTCTGCTCTTCGAGTTATATAACATTTGATTCACGTCCTATAACACGTTTTATAACATTCAGCCGCCACATTACTGAAACATGTTATATAACATGTTATGTTTTATAATGTGTACGCACCGTTACACAGAAGTATTATATTCAAATACATACTTATTTTGGATGAAAATATATTTGGCAGGAAAAAAAACTGACTGACTGATAAAGGAAACGACTGAATGGTAAAAAAAAGATTTTTTAACTGAAGGTTTTAAAAATTACGTCAAGATTTATTTAAGATACATCCATGTTGTCAGTTTATCAAGCGAAAATTATCCATAGTGTATGTCGTCATAGGGATTTTATAAAAAAAAAACTATACTTAAGTATTACAGTTTTTAATTCATCGTCATCAGATAGAATATCATCACTGTCACTGTCACTGTCAGTAACATTTATTATAAGCTTGTCTGAGACACCATCGATCATGTGGTCGAGATTAAACATTTGGCCTGCGCCCAAATCAGCTCAATGGGATTGAGCTCACAATGGTAAGGAGGCAAACGTAAAACAGTGACTCCACGCTCCGTTGTCACCTCGTCCACGGCATACTCGTCGCAGTGGTCATGTTTGTGCTGCCGTGCAATGTCTATAAGAGTAGATTTTACCATTTGTGCCTCGAATGGTATACTTTTGCTCGCCATCCACTCTTGTATTCTCGGTTTATTCCAAGACATTGTAGGTAGCGATTCTAACTTTCTGGAGTGATAGGGGCATTTATTAATATTAATGATACTGGCATTATTCATCAGCACTACGGAATTAGGTTTTAGTTTGGGCAAAACCCCACTAAACCACTCCTCAAAACACTCAGCATTCGTCTCTTGATGGTAACCTCCTTTTGCTTTTTTAGCCTCAAACACAAATAAGCTATCTTCTACAAATCCTTCTTCCCCGCCTATATGGATAAAAATTTGCCGTTTGCCTTTTCCTGAAGGTCCTTTCAAGCCGGTGGTCAACCCCTCTAAGAATGCCTGCCGGGACGATTGTATGACCTTCGAGAAAATGAAAAATACCAATTACTCATTAAGCTCACCGATGGCATGCAATACCTACACTGTAATAGATAAATAAAACAGAGAAAATTTTAATTACCTTCGTTGATCCAGGTTTCACCTTGGTAATAAATGTACATTTCTTCCCTGCGATAACCTCTAATTTTTTGGAAGTATTGCTGGCGCTACAAAATAATATCGCGTCTATCTATTAGCACGCTTTTACTGATACGTTACTGATCCAAACCAACATTTTCCTTCAATACAATCCTCATATCCCATCCTGATTTTATTAATAAAAAAGTAAAGTACTCTCAATATGATACCGTACCTTTTCTAGTTCACGTAAGTAAAACGTCAAATGATCAAGTGTCCGGAGTAACTCTCAAACTAGTTAAATTCGGTCACTTTCTATATCATAATAATATTAAAAATATAGTTTGTGACAGAGTCAAAAAAGTTGGACGTAACAGGATATCGGTTGAGTTTAAAACAGCAACGGATGCAAACACTTTTTTTGATCACCCAGCTCTTCAGACTTCTAAATATGATACAACTATCCCCTCATACTGGGTGTTTATGAAACGTTTCCGAAAAGGAAGACAGATGATAATAGGTACTACACCTTAGAACATGGGTCACAAATAAATTTGATCCCGAGGAAAAAAATCATCTTTTCACAACGTTATATTAAATTTTTTCACGCTCTATCATGTAAGTACAGCTGAATGAAACAATAATTTCATAAAAAAAATTATGAAAATACTTAAACCAGCAGTGAAACTTAAAAAAAAACATCAGCTGACAATAGGGTCAATATCCTCGCGAGCGCCTAACTCTTATAGGTCCCGTCACGTAAAAACGCTGGCCTTGAACCTGGGAATTGAGCGATTTATCGATCAAATTGGTGCTACGAAGTTTCATTTTTTATTTCTATTTTCTTATACAAAATCAAAGATAACGATGAAATAGTGTTTATAATTGTATGAGTACTGAGTACCCAATTAAGTACGTTTATTAATTTCAATAATTTTTGTAGTAAAGAATTGCTTGTTGCATCAGGGCACAATTGAGTGTGTAATTGTATTAAAAATGACAACCATAACTTTTAAATTCCACATAAAGACTAGTCGTAGGGATAAAACTTATAAATTAAATAAACGTTGGCGATGTCATAATATACATAACGCTTTAACGGTGTGTGGAAGGTTCCAGTGCTTCAAAGACCCTACATTGTGCGCATTTGTTTTAGCGGAATTGATTAATAGTTTTAGTTTTTGAGACAGTACCGTGTTGACTATCACAAGAGGCAGTTCAATTGTATTGTTTATTAAATTACTGTCGTTATTACTTGTTATTTATTACTTAATTATATGGTATTATTCTTGTTGTTACGTTTTAAGTTTCCTGTTTTGTTTTTATAATGTTAGGCGTACGTTTATAGTGCTCGTGAATACGGCAAGTGCCTTAGAGAAACTCGCGGGAATGTTTCGCATGCATTGCGAATTTACCGAGAGAAATTCCCGACCGCTCGACGTCCAGCTGACTCTCGTCTGATAACCGCAGCATTTCATACTGTACTAATATTGTACGCCCATACAAAGTGCACAAAGTGCAAGCTTTAGTTCCCGGCGATCACGACCGCCGGCGAGTTTTCTGCCGTTGGTTATTAGACCAGCAACAACGTGAGGATTTAGAGGGGTGAGCTGTTTCATACCTAATTTTTTTAAGTAACTTAGTACTGACCTAATCTGAATAGATACATAACTGAATACATCAGAATAATAAACATACCTACACGATGAATAAAAACGCATAACTCTAACCTTGGTTACATTGCATTTAAGTATTTATTTCATTAGCGGGGAATCGAAACAGTTATTTAGTTTATTTAACCTGTGAATTCGAATTAAACTGGCTACGTGGAGACAAGCACAGTGGCAAAATAGTAGGTTAAGTAGATAAGTTAGGTATTTAGACAAGTGTTTTAAATTATTAGGTATTGTGGTATGGCCAGCTAGCTGCGGGCCGCGCGAATTCGGTGTTCGCGCGCACATTGACCCCTAGTCAGCTGATTTTAATTCAGTAATTCCACTGCTGGTTTTATGTTTGTATTTTCATGATTTTTTAATGAAATTACCGTTTCATTTAACTGTACTAACATGATAGAGAATGAGTGAATCTAATAAAACGTTGTTAAAGTTATTTTTTCATCAGGATCGATTTTATATTTTACCTTTCATCAGAGGTATAGTTGGTACTGTCGTCTATCATCGTTTTCGGGAGCGTTTCAAAAATACCCTGTATAGTATCACTCGTAAGGGGCAAGTCAGACAAGTTCCCATAGAGTGGACATTAGAAGAATTAATAGCAGCTATAGAAATTCCCTCTGGATATGGTACTATAATTAAAGCTCGCTGGCTCAATAGACGATCAGTAGACAGCAGACAGCAATAGCGTTTCATGGATGCCAACTCAAACAGTAATTCTTACTTTTTCTGGACAAAACCTTCCACCACATATTTACTGTTTTTACACCTCTATGCCAGTATAAAAATATGTTTTGCCACTTATTCAGTGTCACAAATGTTGCAGATTTGGCCATGCTACTTCTCAGTGCCGATCATCCCCTCGCTGCCTTATATGTGCTCAGAACCATGAAGGTTTATCATGTACTAGGCAAACTCCTACTTGTCTATTCTGCTCAAGACCCCACACAGCAAAAGACCCTACATGCCCTGCACATCTAAGGCAAAAATCTATTAAACTGGTTATGTCACAAGAAAATATATCATATTTAGAAGCTGCAACTAGATTCCCTCTGGTACAAAGATCCTTTGCTGACACAACACGAAACCCGCCTCGTAATTCTTCTCATCAGACCCCTTATCCCATAAATGACAGTCTTTCAACTCCTTCGGCTCAGCTTTCACAATCTACATCATATAAAAAAAAAATCTTTATTCCCCAACGTACTTACAACCAATCATCAAATTCTGGATATGATAAGCCAACCCATCAGGCAATTGTTGAGAGTCCTCCTTATTCCCTTCTAAATAGGTGTGCTTTACTGGGGAATGACAACATTTCTAATAATAACTTCTGCGAACTTATGGTATCAATGTTAATTAACATGATTTCCCGTTTCAGTGACGCAGAACTTCCCCTCAGTTTACGTCATAAACTTACTCAGCTTACTGCAATACCTAGCAACATTCACAATTTTATAATGGGATTGTCGGAGCATCAAACATGAAAAGAACGAACTTATCTTTCTTATTAACAAGTTTAGTCCACTTATTCTTGCTATTCAGGAGATGTGGCTTAGACCTGACTCCCAATTTAGGATCTCAGGTTATTCATGTCTTCGGGATGATAGGAGCGATGAAAATGCTGGTTCCTCTATTTTGATCTCAAAAAAATTACATATTCTTCTATACCTCTTCCTTCCCACAGCTCCTCAATTAATTCTGTTGCAGTCAAGGCTCTCAACATATCTTTTCTGTCTGTATACATTCCTGTTCCTAATGTTACCATCTTAAATGAACTTTTTAAACTTATTTCTTCTCTAACTCCCCCTGTTGTTATCATGGGAGATTTTAATATTCACCATACTTCATGGGAATCACATCACTGCGATTCTCTATCATCTATGTATCTAGATATGATAGACGACTTAAATATTTGTATCCTTAATGATGGTTCTCCTACCGCTACCCGCCGTGTTTCACCTTTTCAGAACGTAAGAAGTGTAGTGGACTTGACTCTTTATTCTCCTGACTTAGTTTCTCTTCTATCATGGAAAACATTACCAAATTCATATGGTAATGATCACTATCCAATTTTTATCACATCTGTTGACTATACAAGAGCAAATTCTGAATTCAACCCGAGGTGAAAATATAATTTATCAAAGGCAGACTGGCATCATTATTCTTCTGTCTTAGATCAAGCAACATCAACAATTCCTTCTTTGCATCATGAAAATGTACATTAAGTCTATACAGAATTCAAAAATGCATTATTATCTTTCGCCAATAACACTATTCCTTTAAAACAAGCCTACAGAAACAAATTGGCCTTACCTCCTTGGTGGAACTAGGATTGCACATCTGCTTGCAAAAAAAGGAAAGAGGCTGAACAAAAATACTCTTTATCAATTACCATGGAAAACTACATTTTCTATAAACAGATAGCAGCTGTAACAGTGAAATTGCTATCTCAGAAGAAAAAAACGGCTGGCATAGGTTCTGTTCTACCTTATCTTCTTCCACACCTCCTTCGCTTATCTGGAAAAACATCTCGCCACCATATTTGGAAAGATCTTCCACAAGGCTCAGTCCTCAATCTTATTCTCTATACTATCTACTTCACTTTCGATTTAGATCTTGCAGTCAATTCATTTTATAATGTCATACAGTATGCAGATGATTTACCCCTATACATTTCTACAGACAACCTGAGTTCAGCTAATTCTCGGTTAAATTCTCCCATGGAATATTTACAATGCTAATTGATAGAATCAGGCGTTACTTTGCGGAAGTCCATTATAATGGAGATGTTATAAATTAATTTGCTTAATTCCTTAATAATAATTGTTTCAGGATTGCCGTGCATGCTAAAAAGAGTAGTTCTGTGTTAAAAGTGTTTAAATTAGTGCTAAATATAGTGAAGTAATGATAAATTTATATAAGAGAAATAAAAGTCGTTTAATAGTGACAATAACTATAAAATTGTGAATTAAACTATCGTATGAGTTAAGTTATTCATGTTTATCAATAAAGATTGTTGTTTTAACCTTGTGTGTTAGATATTTAAGATTTCTAACTTTGAAAATGTTTCGTACAATAGGTATGTTTCGTTGAATAACTTAATACGTTTTTATGTGAGTATAATGTAATAATGTATGCCATAATATGAAAACTTTTTGTATGATTTTTGTATATAAATTGTGTAACCATATGTTTTGTATGAATAAAGATATGGGGAAAAATATAAGAGCGTAGTGGTGAAAATTGGTGTTAAGATATTGCAAAAACCGTGCGGTGCGGCGCGGTAGTTGTGTATCGGCACACACATCAACGCAATATCAGGAATTTGCATTTAGAAAAACCTAACATTAGGGGCTTTTTAGGTGCTAATTAGGTGCCAAGTTTAAAAATTAGGTGCTCTAAAATTTTAACCGCAACGAACTGTTGAAATTTGCATTGTATTTTCTTGGTATTACCATTGACGCGAAACTTCAATGGGGCGCCCATATATCTAAATTAGCAAGCAGACATAGTTCTGCAGCATATGCTGTAAGAAAGATTAGAAGTCTCACAGATGTTGAGACAGCTAGATTAATGTATTTTAGTTACTTTCATAGCGTAATGTCTTATCGAATTTTGCTATGGGGTAATGCGACTGCTATTGAATCTATATTTGTTTTGCACGAGAGAGCCGTACGCGCAATTTATTACCTAAATTGTAAAGAGTTCATCAGAGAAAATTTTAAAGAAATAAACATATTAACATCGCAATATATTTATGAAAATTTAATGTATGTACATAAAACATAAATAGCTTTAATAAAAATAAGGATGTTCATACCTTAAACACTAGGAAAAAACATAAGCTTGTAATGCCAGTTACTAGACTCCACAGAATCAGTAATTCATTTATGGGACAATGTATACGCTTTTACAACAAAATCCCAGAACATGTTCAAAGTTCGACAGTAAACAAGTTTAAAAGTTTTATTAAAGAAAAACTGTACAAAATGGGTTATTATAATATCAAGGAATGCATTAATGAAAATAACCCCTGGGAATAAGGTGATCGCCACCATGCTGGTTCTATGAAGATACATTTAAAATTGTATAAACAAAATTATTGTTAAATGAAATTATGTTTAAAAAAAAGTCCCGCTGGGTTTTTTGCTGGTTCTTCACAAGACAGAGGTATTTTCCGAACCAGTGGTAAATAAAAAATGACTTTTAATAAGTATTATGTAATAAACAATATTGAATAAAAATTATTCTATTCTATTATATTCTATTCTGTTGCAAGCAAAACGTCTCCCTAGCAACGCAATGAAGTTATTAGATATACGATAAATATTAATAGCAAGGAATTAAGTGCTAATTAGGTGCTGCAAGTATAGGCAATAACAAAATTGATTTTAGAAAAAGCCCACATTAGGGTCTTTTTAGGTGCTAATTAGGTACCAAATTTAAAAATTAGTATCTCTAAAATTTTCACCGCAACGAACTGTTGAAATTTGCGTTGCAGGAATATTGACATAGTTACTTCTGCAACGGCTTCGGCGCTGCGGGTAGTGCAGCCCCTTCGCCCTTGCGTAGCAAGTCACAAGCACTCATGTTCACCTCCGCAGCTTCGGCTTATTGCTCCAGCCTCAGCCTCTACGGCTCCCACAGATGCCTGCGTTTTGCCACAGCGGGCGAGGGTAGCTCTCCCTCCGCGCCTACGGATTTACAAAAACACTCTAGGGGTAGGTCAGACACGACTACGTGGAGTCGGGGCATTCTAATTTGGTTTTAGTACAGATTCAACCTATCTTATCTATAATATATAACTAATAAAGCACAAAAATGCCATTTATACCTTATAGTAATTAATTTAATACAACCTAATTAGCAATAAATTTTTAGGTACTGATAAAGAACATAAAATACCGTTCATACCTTATGGTAAGGTAATGGTGGTCGTGGACCCTGTAATTCCCAGAATAATATCTTAATCTGTATCATAATATGTTTATGCATAACGAGAAGAGGTGATTGCTTAATATTAAATTAAGTCTCCTTATTTATATCAATATTAAACAACATTATCATTGCTACGACCAAAGAGCATATAATCACTACATTTTAGCTATGATTATTAAAATAGCAGAAGAGACATATTGTTCCATCCTTACTTTATCCATAAAACATTAACTACACAACATTTATATTATATTTTTATATTATTATATTAGGCTTTGTAATATTATATTTTTTCTAAAATTGCTTACTGCTTAAAATCGAGACTCGTCGTAGAAACTTACTTACTTTTTAGAAGCTTTTATTTAACTTGAAATTTTTGTATGCAGTATATTCTAAGTCTATGGTTTGTATGTTTGTTAAAGTCAAATCTTGTAACTGAATTTCAAATCAATTATCCTCAACCAATTGAGCTGAAATTTTGCATACATGTTTATTTTGATGGTTATGTAAGTGACGTCATTCTAAATTCAATATGGGGGACTTTGTACTTACTTACCTTAGTTATTTTCTATGTACTTGCATGATATGGATATCAAATTAATGGGTTTGCTGAGAAGAATATGAGAATTCTTTTTAGAGAATTTAAATAAAAGCTTGTTTTTAAAAATGATTTTACTATCAATTTATTTTTCGAAATCCAATTAATAAACTGTGACGCATTAATTCAGACGAAAATATCGAAACTATAAGCGTTCCTTGTGAATATATTGATTCGTTGTAAATGAATCAATATATATATATATATATATATATATTTATATATATATATATATATTTATATATATATATATATTGATAGGCCGAGTACCGAGTACTCGGCCTTAATTATATTCCAGAGAAAAATAAAGACAAAAATCCAGCTTTTATTATTATTATTATATTAGACAAATTAAAACATCATGAACATGAGAAGCAACAGAAATATTTAGAACGTACATATGAATCTATAATAGAAATTATTATTACTAATATTTAAAATTTAAGAGAGGAAGATCAATAATTTTTCTAGATGTTTTCCGATAAAACGATTTCTATAAACAGTCATTTTCGTGCCAGATAATGAAAATATCTCTCGAACATGAAATCATGTTGTCTCATTTGACAAGTAATCAGTAATCACTCATCAACAGTATCCGTAGGTGTGTGACTGATCGAGTACCGATACAAGTACTTTTCTTTCGATACTACTTGGTACTAAGTTTTAAAGTATTGATACGCAAAGTACTTGGTATAGAAAGAAAAGTATCGAGTAACTACTTGTATTTACGCGCAACGTTCCATCTCTAACTCTGTGTAAGGGAAATAACCACACGCCGTCCGCTACCGCGTTTCTTTTAAAGCCGAGTATTCGGCCGAGTACTCAGCCCAATCTAGGCCGAGTACCCGGTGGCCGAGTACTCGGCGAATCACTACTCGTTCCATATCTAGTCTGTATGTCCAGCTTTTTCTTCATTGCTACCCACTTCCACCCACTTGTTGTTGCAGTGGTAGAAGGCCCCACGTATGCATTTGCAAATAAGGGAGCTTTGTAATGTCTAATGACATACTTCTATCCTTTTCTAACACAGTACGATTCATATAAGCTCAAGACTGTGCTGAATGGCGTAAATTACTTATGTGCGTGATAATAATAATAATAATAATAATAATCTTTATTTCGGACCAAAATTAATCCATAGTAGTGTTAGTAATAATTGACTTATAAACTAGTGTTAGTAAACATTGAAGTATGTACAAACTTTTTCAAAATCGGAGAATTATAGTTCTCCGCTACTGTTTTCAAAATGCTGTTGTGACTATCTCTCACCCTTCTAAGCAGCGAAGCTGTCTTCTTACGTATTATCGCATGAAAGCCGTCCGTGCGAGCATGCGCAAACATCTCCGACGCACTACAGTATCGAGGCAGTCCCAACAACATTCTGAAAGCATTATTATATTGAACACGCAGGGCATCCAGCGACCTTTTAGTGTAATTGATCCATAGATTGCTCGTGTACAGACTCTGGCAGTATGCCTTAAATAGGGTAATTTTAACTAGGTCAGTACATCGAGCAAATCTACGGGCCAGCATGTTACTCCTGACCGCTAGAGCCCTGCGTTCCCTTTCAATATCTACATTGTCTTTCAGGTCATCGGCAAGAAAATGGCCAAGATATTTAAAAGACGTTACTTTTTTAATTTTTGACCCATTCAAGAACAGGTCAGGTTCATCAGTCCTAGGCTTGCCCCTGACCCCAAAGACAATGTACTCACATTTTTTGACATTATATACCAAACCATGCGACTCAGCATAGGCTACACACACCTTCAGTAACTCTCTTACTGCCCTCACCGACGGTCCCAGCAGCACCATGTCATCTGCATAGCTGATGTTGTTAATACTAACCCCACCAACACTGCATCCGACACGCTTGCTGCTGAGCTCACCTATGAGAGCATCTATATATAGGTTGAATAATCTGGGAGACGTTAGACCCCCCTGCCTTACCCCGCATTCCAACCTATACGGTTCACTAAGAGTATCGTCCCATTTCACATGATTTATTTGTTTACTGTACCAATATTTGAGCAGACCACATATCTCTGACGGTACACCCCTGTCCTCCACCTTCCTCCAGAGCACGTCATATGAGACGAGATCAAATGCCCTGGAAAGATCAAGGAAACAGGCATATACCGGGGTACCCCGATCTACGTAATATCGAACAGTGTGCTTCAGACTTAAAATAGCACTTTCTGTTGATAGTCCTGGTCTAAACCCGAACTGTGTGTCATGCAGTTGAATGTGGTCACTTAAGATGGTATCAAGCACACCGTCCAACACCTTTGCTATGATAGTCGCTAAGGAAATAGGACGATAGTTACCCTTGTCAGAGATGTCTCCCGTCTTGTTCTTCACAATGGGAACTACTATTGTCTTCATCAGCTTTGTAGGTAAGTAAGAGTGACTAATACACATTGTGTAGAACATTGACAGGACTCGCGGCAGGTGAAATCCAGCGTGCTTCAGGTGCTCAATGCTGAGCCCGTCGTGTCCTGGAGACTTACCTCGGCTCATACTTGTTATGATACTGCGTATCTGTTTAGCAGAAATATGCACAAGAGGTTCCTCTCCCCCACAAGCGGTCCCAGCACTACCCACCTGTGTTGAGGGCCCAAGCGGAGATTGTACTTTAAAATGTTCCATGAACATATTTGCGATGTCACTGGGTTCACTAATTCCTTCCACGCTCGTAGCAAGACTAGGCTTAGTGTCCAACTTACTGGTCGACTTCCAGAAATTTTTAAAATCCCTATCTGCTCTTTTTTGAGCTAATCTATCCATTTTGATTTGCTCAGCATTCTTCTGACAAAATTTGAGTTTACTCTTAAAAATTTTTCGTGTTTCACTCATTTCATCATAAATAGGACCAGATAAGGGACGACCACTGAGTACCCAGGCCTTAAAACTACATCTGGCCTCATAGTGAGCGTCCTTTACATAGCTGTTCCACCCACATATCCGCTTACCCCGCCTTGGTCCTCCCTTACAAGTCACTCTGGATTTCTTAGCAGCCTCAGATAATATACTAACAATCTGTTCATACAAATTATCTAATGCGACCCTATGTTCGGCCAAGCCACAGAAGCCATTCGCACAGTTTATAAACTCATGAGGAAAGTCAATGTCCCGCAATTTGCTATTACAAAGGTTTTGGTAACATTGCGTTTCTACATTTGTTCTTTCACCCCATAAGACCAGGTTTTTATCTTGACTTCTAACTGTCCGTTTAGGCCTGACCACCTCTAAGTTACATTCTAAATATATTGGTAAGTGATCAGAAATGTAAACATCTTCATCTTCATAACATAATGTCGAGATCTTTTCTACAACACTTCAGATTTTTCCAGGATTTTCTAAAATATTTTAGGACTATTTATTGCACTTTTGATTTGATTGAAAATCTACTACCAATAGGAGATGGCACTTATCTAATCATGAAAATTATGGCCAAATTGTACTAATAAATGAATTGCGCAATGTTGTTGATACACCTGAATAACTTATAAATAAAGTATACCCGCATATTGTGGATAATTATACTAATTCAGAATGGTTATGCGAAAGACGAGATTTTAGCGACGAAAAACGAGATTGTCGACTCAATCAACATCACTATTCAAGAAATGATTCCGGGAGAAGAGAAAACTTACATGTTTCTCGATAAAATGACTCATGAAGACGTAAACATCAATTTCCCTATCAAATTTTTAAATTCTTTGAATGTACCAGGAATGCCATTATATTTACACTGTCTTAAATTGAAAGTTGGTTCGAAAAACATTTTACTATGAAATCTGAACTCGCCGAACCTGTTTAATGGTACAAGACTCTGCATCAAAAAACTACAAAATAACATCATCTACTCAAGTATAATAACGGGTAAAGAAAAATGACAAACGGTATTTATACCGCGAATACTTTTAATATCAACTGGATTACCTTTAAATTTTAAGTGATTACAATTCCCAGTCAAGTTGGCTTATAGTATGACCATCAACAAAGCAAAGGGTCAAACACTCCAATATTGTGACGTTAATTTTAGAGAATCATACTTTTCACACGGTCAATTGTACGTTGCATGCTCAAGAGTTGGATCACCTCGAAGATTGTGTGTGTGTGTAATTTACAGTTCAAATAATAAAAGCAACAAATGTAGTATATATGCGAGTGTTGTAAAATAAATTTAAAAAAATATAATCGTTAAGACTATAAATATGTATAGGTATATTCAATAAAAGCTTTTTTTATTTAAACAAACTACTTACATATTTAATGGTACAAAGATTTGTGTACATATATAAAATAGAAAAACTGATTTTATATCCATTAAGTGTGCGATGTATTTTGACCCGGGCAAGGCTGGGTTTCGCTGTTAGTGTTTAGTATAAAGATTTTAATTCAATTTGTGTAACTTAATTTTAATTGACAACATAAGAGGATCCACAACCCGCTTCATCTCGTGATAAATGTGAGAAATACCAGAAAAATCTTATGGCTTTCGATAGAATACGGTATAGCCATTTAATTATGTGAGATATAGATTTATTTCATTTAGATTTTTTTACGTGGTAGAGCCATGCTGCAACTATATTATGATTGTAGCACGAATGAGTCGACTCGACCGGGGTAGGACCACGCTCTGTAAAATAGCAACTTAATGCTGTTGTGTTTTGTATGGTGTGTGTAGAGATCCGTTGACACCTTTTACTGGAAACGAGACATTACATTTTAATTTTTTAGGGGTAACAACGCATCTGTATTTTGATTCTTAATCGAGGATAAATGTAAATTTCTAGCATCCGCTTACCATCAGGTGGATTGTGTGCTCGTTTGTTACCCTTGTTCTATAAAAAATATATTTGCCAGGCGTAAAATAACCAGACCGGCGACGGGCAGCGGCGTTAATCCGCCTGCCAAACGTGATGATTAATTAAGATCTTGCCTACAATAGCATAGGCCTATATTCAGCATGGAACATTTACAAGCTAATAAAAATGATGTAATTTTTTTCCGAATATCGAATAGATAGCAGCTCCAATTTTTAAATGCAGAATAAATTCATAAGATTTTTCATATTAAATTTTCGGAAACCGTAACCTCAATGTATATGTTTTAACAGTGGTAGAGCCACGCGGCAGCTTTTGCTGCCGCACGGATGGGCCGGCTCGTACCGGGGTGGTACCACGACCTCACAGAATACCAGCGTGAAGTAGAGGTTTACCTCTGCGTTTCGCTTGGTGAGTGCAGGTGGCCGGAGGCCCTTTTTACTGGAAATGAGGCATTCCATCTTAGTTCTCACGGGTGACAACGCATCTACATTTTGATTTGTAATAGAGGATAGATGTAGATATCAATGGGCCGCAGCAACCACTTACCATCAGGTGGATTGTGTGCACGTTTATCACCCTTATCATATAAAAAAAATATTATCCATAAAATAAAGTAAAGTTTCAGCCTATTTACGTCCCACTGCTGGGTACAGGCATCCTCTCATTTCTGAGATGGTTTTAGGGCAAGGAAATATCCGCCGCGCTGCACCAATGTGTGTAAACGAACTTCACATGACTTCGAAAATTTTTTTTCTTATTTCTCAGACATGCAGATTTCCTCACGATGTTTTCATGCAATTAACAATTTCATTGGTGCCGGCGGGGAACGAACCCTGGTTTGTCGAGTACTATGAAGTTTACCGCGAGCGCTAACCATCTGAGCTACCACGGCTCTATCCATATTATATATATATACATATAAATATGTTATCCATATTTCGTATTAATTTTTGCAATTGAACTATGTCGCAAATACAGCTTAATTAGAAACAAGGAAAAGGGGAAAATAAAAGTAAGCCAATATTATTTCTCTGGTCTGGGTTATTACCCTAGACAACTTGGATCTTTATTATTTTTATTTTTGAAGAAGCATCGCTCTACATATCGTAACCTTTTCGCTATCCCGTGCACTACATATAGGTCATTGCTATTGTCTTACTATTGTCTGAAAAACGGACAGTGAAAGTGTTAAATATGATAAGTTGTTTGTTGCCATTATATACAGAGCATCCGACTCAATCAAAGTTGCAAGACCATTGCTTTCAGACCACGGCAATATTCAGTTTGCGTTTCTTGATGTTTGTCACCCACAGTCTTTGGAAAAAGTGTTTTATATTAAAATGGTGTAAGGACGTATTAGAAAATACTCTTCTAAATCCGAATCCTCCACGAACGTGGTGCACTCGGCTAATAATAGTCGAACTTACGTATGTACGTAATAAATATATAGTATGGTGTAGTTGTAGCACGAATGGGTCGGCTCGACCGGCGACAGACCACGCTCTCACAAAATACCATCGTAAAATAGCAGCTTAATGCTGCTGTGTTTCGTCTGGTGAGGGTAGAGAACCGGACACCTTTTTTACTGGAAACGAGGCATTTCATCTTAGTCCTCAAGGCTGACAACGCATCTGCATTTTGATTCGCAAACGAGGAGAGATGTAGATGTCTATAGGCCTCAGCAACCACTTACCATCAGGTGGACTGTGTGCTCATTTGTCACCCTATTTCTATAAAAAAAATGTACATATTGATTAATATTTGCCATGCAATGGCAGCGCAGGTGAATCTACCACTCCATTTCTCCACTCCAAGAGTAAAATAAGTGAAACGACAAAAAACCTTGTGCCTTATTTGGTGGTAGTATCACTATATGGTGTGTGTGATAAACATAAATATACCAATATTAACACAGTCATCGTAGCAAGAAGACTGGTGCAACTTCCATAGTAAAAATTATATGTACGAAACAAACGGGAGCAAATTTTAATGGTGGTTATCTGTTCTCTTCTTTCTACTTTTCGTAATATGTCTATCAATCAAAAGATCACATTTTTATTTTTTTAATTGCTTTTAATTTTGCCGTGGTTAAAGTACAGAATGGTTAAAAAGTCAAATATGCATTATAAATCTTGCCAATTAGATGGTGTAAGAAGTGAAAAAAAAATAACAAGAAAAGACTATTCATAGCAATATTTCCCTTAGATTATGAAATGTATGCGGTGATTTTAACTTTAATTGTAATAATATTTAACGCTAATACATTTTTGGACCATTGTTTGTAGTAATGTCCTCCAAGCCGACCTTCGATTACGGACGCTAGTATAACCGGAGACTAGCCATCTACGTAGGACAGGTTTTTATAGTGTACGATTGTGTGCACAAATACAATCACACTCTATTAGTGGTGATTAATACATTATATTTGTTTGATAAAAATGTGATTTTATTTTATTTTATTAATTTTATTTTTCAGATGTAAGCAAAGAGTGAAATTAGTTGGAAATGAAGACCTGGCGCTGTGGCACATGTACTAAATGAAAAGCTTTACATGTTAAAACATATTTGTGGCAAACATTGCAAATCCGAGGATGTAAATCCTACTAAAACTGTTATTCCACCAGTGACTTTAGGTTTCCACAATAATGTGTATGTTAATTAAATTTCTTTTAAATGTAGCAAAAGTTTATATTCCTCTGAAGTCACATTTGGGTAAGAATTTAATTACATAACTAAACTCGAAGTTATTTGTAATTACCTGATTATAAATATTTTCTGTTTTATTTATAGATTCATCTACAAACATTAGTTATAATGAGTTTAATTTAGAAATCGATTATTAGTAAACGATCACTGCGTAGGTACCACTGTGAAGAAGCAAATTAATCCAATCAGTGTAAAAAAGCCAATAGTTTTACTCTTTTAAAAAACTAAACTTAAATAATTTAAATTCTTTTTTTTTACAAACGATTTCATTATAAGTTATTAAAATAACTCAAAAACTATTGGTCAGACCTCGATTAAATTCATATGGGACTACATGTGAAGTACCAGCTTTCAAATAAAAAAAGAATCGTCGAAATTTGTTCACCCAGTAAAAAGTTATGAGGTAACACACGTAAAGACAACATACAGTCGAATTGAGTACCGGCTCCTTTTTGAAGTCGGTAGAAAAAGCATCAAGATGCAGACTGTTTATTCTACAGCATAGACACACGTGTTCAGTGCGGAAATAAATAGTACTAATACTTTAGTGTAGTGGCGGTCAAGAATATCCACTACCCCATATCCTCCCGTGGGTGTCGTAAAAGGCGACAAAGGGAAACAGTCGGGAGATAGGCAGCAGCATCTTCCTGATAATAGCCAAAATTACAATAAAAAAACTGCGGTTGCCAACCCGCTCGCCAAGCGTGGCAACTATGGCAAATACCCCCCAATGATCAAAACAACAAACAGACGGCCCCCAGTCCCCGGCGGCCCCGCTATTCCTGGCTACGGTGGCGACCATGGTAACGGCGGGACAGGGGTTGCTAAGAATCTACGGTGGAGGTTCGGTTGCCACCTACGACGAATCGACCTGGCAACGTACAACGCACGCACCCTGTGGACTTACGAGAAGATCGTGGAGCTGGGAGAAGAGATAGACAAGTTACGCTGGCATATTATAGGATTATCCGAAGTCCGAAGAGAGGGGGAGGACACGGTAATCCTCGAATCCGGCAACTTGCTCTATCACCGGGAGGGCGACCATCTGTCCCAAGGAGGTGTCGGATTTATCGTCCACAAGTCTCTCGTTAACAACGTTGTAAAGATCGGGAGTATGTCGACGAGGGTTGCGGACCTTATACTCAGAATCACCAAACGGTATTCGCTGAAGGTCATACAGGTTTACGGACCAACCTCGGCACACCCCGATGAGGAGGTGGAGGAAATGTATGAGGATATCTCTAGAGCCATACATTCCTCCAAAACCCAATATACGGTGTTAATGGGAGACTTCAATGCAAAACTAGGCACAAGAGAGAACGGTGAGCTGAAAGTAGGGAAATTTGGAATAGGGCAACGGAACCCAAGGGGCCAACAGGTGGCCGATTTCATGGAGAAATAGGGACTCTTTATGATGAACTCTTTCTTCAAGAAGCGGCCCCACAGGAAGTGGACCTGGTCGAGCCCCGACGGTTCGACAAAAAATGAGATTGACTTCATTATGACGACCAGACGACAACTGTTCAGTGATGTCTCAGTGATCGCGAGAGTGAAAACCGGCATCGATCACCGAATGGTTAGAGGCACACTGAACCTAAATGTTAAGTTGGAGAGGTCTCGTCTGATGAAGTCAACGCTCCGTCCCCCTCGTGCTCTAATCCAAAGTCCCGAAACCTTTCAGCTCGAGTTACAAAACCGTTTTCAGTGCCTAGAAGACTGCAATGAAGTGGACGATATGAATGACAAGCTCGTGGAAACTGTCCATCCGGTCGGAGCTAAGTTCTGCAAGACCCGCCGCAGAAGAACACAAAAACTCTCCGATCACACTCTTAATCTCATGGCTGTTAGACGGGAGATGAGGCTACATTCTTCAACAGATTTGACAGCATACAGGCAACTGAACAGACAGATCTCCACAGAGAGACAGAACAGAAATGCATGCGGCGAGACTTACGCAACTTCAATACAGCTCGTATTGAAGAAGCGATCGAGCGGAACCAAGGCTCCAGTCTTTGCCAGAGATCTGTCTGCCAGAAAGAGCCAACTGTCAAAGCTGAAGACCGAATGTGGCAGCATCGTTTCCGGGGCACCTGAGATTTTGAGTGAGATTTAGAGGTTCTATGGGCAGCTGTACACGTCATCGTTGGAGCCACACGCAAGTGTGAGTAACGATCCAAGAGCGAGTCTTATTCGACACTATTCCGAAGATATCCCGGACGTCAGTCTAAACGAGATTAGAATGGTTCTCCAGCACCTTAAAAACTGCAAGTTTCCGGGCGAGGATGAAATTATAGCGGAGCTTCTGAAAGCGGGTGGAAAACCGGTACTTGAAGTCCGTCCGGAGGCGTGGAGCAGAAGTGCGGTGGTCTTGTTCTTCAATAAAGGTGACAACGCTCTCTTGAAGAACTACAGACCGATTTCCTTTCTGAGCCGCCTCTACGTGCTGTTTTCGAGAGTCATTACGATTCGTCTCGCGCGCAGACTTGACGACTTTCAGCCTCCCGAACAAGCCGGTTTCCGAAAGGGCTTTAGCACCATAGACCACATACATACCCTTCGGCAAATTGTACAGAAGTCCGAAGAGTACAATTTGCCACTATGTCTGGCGTATGTGGACTATGAGAAAGCCTTTGATTCCGTCGAAATTTGAGCGGTGCTGCAGTCCATTCAGCGGTTCCAAGTTGACTGTCGGTATATCAAAGTGCTGAAGTGTTTGTACAGTAGAGCTACGATGGCTATCCGAGTACAGAACCAGAGTACGAAACCTATCCAATTGCAGAGAGGTGTAAGACAGGGTGACGTTATATCCCCGCAACTCTTCACCGCTGCATTGGAAGACGTTTTCAAGCTTCTGGACTGGAAAGGATACGGTATTAACATCAATGGCGATTACATCACTCACCTTCGATTTGCCGACGATATAGTCGTCATGGCAGAATCGCTGGAGGAACTAAGCACTATGCTCAATGACCTCAATAGTGTCTCGCAACGGATAGGTCTTAAGATGAACATGGACAAAACAAAGATTATGTTTAATGTCCATGTCACACCTATGCCGGTAGTTGTTGGGAGCACTAAGCTCGAAGTTGTTGACGAGTATGTTTACCTGGGACAAATAGTCCGACTAGGTAAGTCCAACTTCGACCGAGAGGTCAATCGACGGATTCAACTCGGCTGGGCAGCGTTTGGGAAGCTACGACACATCTTCTCGTCAGAAATACCTCAAAACCTTAAAACAAAATTGTACAACTAGTGCGTGTTTCCAGTGATGACTTACGGAACTGAGACGTGGTCCTTCACTGCTGGCCGTATGAGGAAGCTCAAGGTCGCTCAGCGAGCTATGGAGAGGGCTATGCTCGGAGTTTCTCTGTGTGATAAGCTTAGGAATGAGGATATCCGCAGTAGAACCAGAGTAACCGACATAGCCCAACGGATTAGTAAGCTGAAGTGGCAGTGGGCCGGCCATATAGCTCGAAGAACCGATAACCGATGGGGAAGAAAGGTTCTCGAGTGGCAGCCTCGTACCGGTAGACGAAGTGTAGGGCGTCCCCCCACAAGATGGAGTGACGACCTGATAAGACATGCAGGAAGTCGATGGATGCAGGTGGCTCAGGACCGTGCTTTGTGGCATTCTTTGGGGGAGGCCTATGTTCAGCAGTGGACTTGTGAAGGGCTGTAATGATGATGATGATGAATACTTTAAAGAATTACTTACATATGAAAGGTAACGCCATATTTTTGTAAAATCAACAACAAAAAAACTAACAATAAGGCATTTTTGTAGGACGTTGATTCCGTCGCGCATGTAAATTTTGTCTAGAGAGCAGTGCGGTTGCAAATAGTTTTATATGTAAACATAGGGCCGCATATATGGACTTAAACTTTAGTACAGGGGAACGCCTGCGTGCAGCTCCTCCTGTCACGTCAGCGGCCAATGTTTATTTATGTTTACAGTACTATTATAATTCGCTAATGTTGTCAGCACTGTTTGTCAAAAATTAAATGTCATGTCTTGATGTTGGTAGTGTAGTTTGGCGCCCTTTTATACATTTACTTTTACTAAGGAAGTCCCGCCTCTTAAACGCAGTGATTATATTTTCTTTGGTAGCAACGTTAAAACGTGACATAATATGTGCCATGCGTTGCTGTTTTGGCATATACATGGTTCGTTATAGACAGCAGTGGCCTCTGTAACCCGCACAAGTTACATCCACTGAATAACTTCAAATCAAGAAGTGTATCTTTCTTTATGGCTTTTTGCTAGGTGAGCTATTTAAACTACGGTCGTCACCCTTATAAAACTAAGTTTAAATAGCTCACATCCTGTATTTTTTGGTTCTGTTAACTTTCAAACTAGAACACAGTACGGTTGAATGATGGCAGAAATAATTAAAGAGATGGTACCAAGTAACAACTCAGATGATCTCCTAGGTTAAAAAGGAACTCTGCCACTTATACTCCATGTTCAAAAATGGTCTTTCAATAGGTTCAACAAGATGACGATTCATTGATATAGATAAGTTTAATGAGACGCCTTAAAAATAAGGTAAATTAAATGTGTACAAGTCCTTTTAGAAAAGTACAATAAAGTAACAACTTTTATACGTCTCACAGCTGAGCACAAGCCTTTCCTCATTTCTGACAGCTGGCGCTGTTCCAATGCGTGTTGTAAATTCGTAATTGAATTGAAATATTTTTCCAATTTCTTAAATAACTTAAACTGACAGGCAAACAGAACCCAAGGGTGCCAAAATTACTAAAACGGAGCTCTTATGGAATCATCCATAAATGCTCCATTTTGCTAATTTTGGCATAAATTATCTTGTTAAACCGAAGTCTACTCAAAGCCGCGGGGAATAGTTACAAAGTTAATTTAGACTCTGAAAAGTACGTGAATTTTTTGGCATATATTACTTTCTTATTGAATGATTAATTTTTCATTTATGATAGCTCTTAAACGTATCGTGTTTACAAAACGTACTAAAATAATATATATTTTTACCTTGAGAGAGTCTCTAAACTTTGTAGAAATAAGACTGAAAATTATTGGATTCAATACAACACTGAAGTAGCTATTTATGTAGATCACTCTTTGTCCTAAACTCCACCACTGAAATAGAAAAGTTTTACTTCAAAATTATACATAGCAAAAAGTCACTTATGCAATTTTTGTGTAAAATATTGACAATGTTTCCTACTTAAAATAAAATCGAAAACCATAAACTGAATTAACCTTCTGATTTAGCTGACCCTCTTATCACTTATGGTCGCAATTTTGTTATGGGCGATATTTGAATAACAATCCAGATTATTAATTATAATATTGATTAACAAACATCTTACAAAACATCATATTATAAAAAATAATAAAATAATCTTGTTTTTTAATTGTATAAATAGTTTAAAGCTTAGTTCAAAAAGCGGGATTCGCTATAAAAACATATTTTATTTACATTCATTCATTACAATCTTACAAAATTCCTTAGATAAATTATGTTCTCAAGGTCGAACTGCGGTCACGACGGCCAGTTTTAACGGAGAATAACCATCACCGCCAGAGAAGATTACATTACAGGAGTATGTGTGCAAGCAGGAGTATACTTTCTTTTCCCTTACTTAAGAGTAAGCAATCCGATGGAAGGCATAGAAATCCGACTCTACTAGTAATAGATCAAGCGCAAGACGGCTTTATGTAATTTCCGAAGTCTGGGAGTGTAACACCGCCAACTTCCTGACTCCGGGTTGCTGAGAGTTTCTTGATAGAAAAACGCAATAACTGATTTTGGCCCAACCTAGAATTCTCACGATCTGGCCCCGCCTTATGATCAGCAGACGCGCTTACAACTACTAGACGAACGAGGCAATTCAATATTAATTAGCCCATAATTCTGCTAGACATATACCCCATCCATAACAGGAAGAATTTGCCGTTATTGCTATCAATAGTTAAGATTAGTTATTCTGAATAATTCCTCAACAGTAATTTAAAATTCTAAATACTTACCTTTTCTAATGCCATCAGCTGATAATTTTCAAGAGCGAAGATTAATACTCGCATCATAAAAAATGGCATCCAGCACAACAGGTACGACAGCGTCAAAATTACTGACCATAAAAGAAAATTTTGTCAATATATTTCAAATAAAAGTTCTTTCGTATCACGTGAGACCTTAAAGTAATACTTACTAACAAGTTTATTTAATTTTCTTCTGTTGTCATGATGATTAAATATCTTATTACTGGTATTAGAATTTTGAGTGATATTAACTTTTAATGCTATCATAATATACACAAATGTCATAATTGCCAATGGGATCAAGAAAGTTATTAAGCCCAAAAAACCATGAATCACCCGTGCCGTCGGTGTCGGAACCGTAGAGCATATTGAAGATCGATTTAATTTCACCAAGTCCACTGTCCACAATTCCGGAATCGTCTCTAGTATTGCCATTATCCAAATAGCAGTGATAATTTTCAAAACTCTTCGCCACATGGGCGTTAACTGAAACTGCAGAGGATACCATATCGCCATGTATCGTTCGATTGATAGTACTGTTATAGTCAAAACACTATTGTTCCATAATACGACTATAAAGAAATAGTGTACTTTGCATGTCCATTGTCCATATTCGAAATAGTCAGGTGCTCCCAGCAATACAGTGAAAGTCACTATAAGATCCGACACTGCGAGGTTAAATAAATAAAAATTTGTAGATGTGTGCATCGTTTTATCATAATATATAACGGTACACGTAAGCACATTTTCTAGAATACCTGTTATTGTTATTATGTATACAAAACTGATAAACACTGTAGCTAACCACGGAGGTTCCACTTCCCTAGATTTAGTTATAAATTGTGCCCAACCATGTATATCAAACTCATTATGAGCTTCGGTAATATTACTCATGGAATTGTTTGATTTAAAGAAAAATACAATATTCAAATTTTCTCGTGAATCTATACTCTCAATACTCAGGTGTTCATTATACTAGAGGTATTACGGTAATGGACTAATATCTACGAAATTGGTCATTGTTTGTTTAATAACGTAAAAGGTTGGCGATAATCATGTTTGCTGAATGAAGTATACGCTAGGATTATGTGAACAGTTTTGAAAAACTAATACGTTATAATCTACTGGATCACGTGTAAGCCTAATATGCTATACTTTGTTAATAATTTGTTTATTCTAAGAAATAATTATAGCAAAATTAGACTTTCTATAACAAAAATCCGACTTCAAAGAACTCAAAACAATAAAATAATTTCGCATAATAGTTTCAGATGTCGGTGCTAAGACAAAGTGTATAAAAGTATAAAAGCCACTACTTCTTAATTTATTATGTTACTTGAGATCCTCCTAATTTTTCGAGGTCGGCTAAAATTTTTGCGTAAACTAGCTGTACCCACGACATCATTTGCACGGTATGTTAATAAAGAATCAGTGAGAAGAATATATGCATAACAAATTGTAGGAAAAATAAAAATAAATGTTATGTATACAAGAAGCATCTCTGTAAACAATACTGGCGGTAATACTGCCGAGTCCCGAGAGCCGACACCACAAACATTATTCTGGCATCAGTGACACAAAAAAGGGCTATATATTACTGGCTGTGTGAGAGGCAGCTGCGGCTGATAGTGACTTCTATGCTCAATTAGGTAAAAGTTAGGCAAAACTCACGCTTTTGTCACTGTTTCACGCATTATCACACACCAGCGTTTCAGAAGTGTCTCATAATAGAGTTATTTTAAACATGGAATGTGCAGTTTTCTCAATGCGCTTTAACGTAGCCGCTATATAGAAATACAGAAAATGTAAGACAGAGTGAATGGGACTTTTCAATGTATAGTGGAGGTTGGCTACATCTTGAAGCGAGCTTCCATTAAAACATACTTCAAGCCGCCAAAGAAGATTAGTAAATTTTTACCATCCGTCAAGTGTCATATCCCTCTACAAGATGCAAGAGTGTACAAGCGTGATTGTGAGTGTGGTCTCTCTTAAATAGGACAAACAAAAAGATCTATTAAAACCCGCGTGAAAGAACATATAGCTGACTTGAAGCACCGACGTTCTGGGAAGTTTGCAATGTGTGAACATGTTTTAGATCACAAATCCTCGCAAAATAACACCAATTCCTACCAAGGATAATTCGCGAGGCTATTGAAATTAAAAAAACATCCTAATTCAATAGAAAAAATGGATGGGTGCTGCCATCTGCTTGGGATCTTATAATTAATAAAATTAAATCCAAGCCCAAGCACACCACTGTAAGACTTCAAGATACTGTAAGCTCATTCTGTGTAGATTGGACCAAAAATTAATATTCAAAAACTGAAGGTAGCCGGGCTATGTATGACATCGGGACGTCAAACACCTCAGTGCCCCCCCCCCCCTCCCCCCCCCCCCTCCGTGACAACGGGTGCTGTGAAGCACCCGAAACGTCGGGAATTAAAAGTTAAATTAAACGCGATAAAATCCGTAAAAATTAGCTTCATTTAATAAATAATAATATTTAAGATAAAAATAGTATAGTTAGTAATATCTATATCCTGGAATCGTTCGAAAATATAACATAAATCCTGCAGATTTAATCACACTAGTTCGTATTAATATATATCAAGTTACATTTGTATTCTTTTTTATGTACACAGGAAATATAATCTATATAAATATAATCTCGCGACAAGCTTTTATATAACAAATTGTGTAATGTAATAAAATGATGGAATTGATTTAATTTAAAGTTTATTTTCTTCTTTTTAGATCATTTAAATAAAAGATTGTTTTTAAATTTATTATATTTATTTTTACTATTAATTTATTTCTTCTTAAATACATACATCACAACAAAATCTTCGTCGATATCCACGCATGGACTACCAAAAATAGCTCCAGCTTCAATCGGGTCCGACATCCGACTAGTGTATGTGTATGGTGTATGTTCACTCACTCACTCCCGAATGCCTCGAAGACGCTGGGCAAGTTAGAACAAGCACAGATAATACTCTTGATCATTATAGGATTGCACAAATCGCGTTATTTAATAATAATTTATTATAACTTAATTGCTGTAAACATTTTTTTTTGCTTTTTTCTCAATAACATGCTTTTATTAACTTCACCTGTATTTTTGTATGGGATATTTCTGCTTGAAATCGGAAGTTTTGAAAATATTCAATTCAAATCAAAACTTTCGATTTTTCATTTCTAATTTAATTTATATCTCAATGTTTCTTTTTAGAATAGGGTGACAAACGAGCACCTGATGGTCAGTGGATGCTGTGGCTCATAGACATCTATATTTATGGTCAATTAAGAATCAAAATGCAGATGCATTGTCACCCCTGAGGACTAAGATAGAATGCCTCATTTCTAAAAAGGGTCCCCGGTTCTTTACACTCACCATACGAAACACAGTAGCACTAAGCTACTATTTTACGTTGGTATTCTGTGGGAGCGTGGTCCTTGCCCGGTCGAGCCGACCCATCGTGTTGCAACCATAATATAGCTGCAGCGTGGCTCTACCGCGTAATGGAATCTTTCGGTTCACTTTTCAACCTTTTTCAACTTTTTCATTTTTGAACAGTGGTAGAGCCAAGTGGCGGCATTTGCTGTCGCACGGATGGGCTGGCTCGAACCGGGGTGGTACCACGACCTCACAGAATACCAGCGTGAAGTAGAGGTTTACCTCTGCGTTTCGCTTGGTGAGTGCAGGTGGCCGGAGGCCCTTTTTACTGGAAATGAGGCATTCCATCTTAGTCCTCACGGGTGATAACGCATCTGCGTTTTGATTCGCAAACGAGGATAGATGTAGATGTCTATGGGCCGCAGCAACAACTTACCATCAGGTGGACTGTGTGCTCGTTTGTCACCCTTATCCTATAAAAAAAAACCACTTCCCAAACTTCTCAAATATTTGAATTTTTACACACGTGATAAAAATTATTATAATACCAAAATTAACCGAAATTAAAGTTTATTTTACTATTAATCCCTATTTTTACGACATTGAAATGGTTTAGAACAACTATTGTTTTTTTGCGTTATAGGATGGTGCGGGAGACAGCCCACAGTTTAACGTGTTTAGGGATAAAGCATTGTTAAATCGATTTAAAAAAGGCGATTAACGATACACAAAAGCAAAGCAAAAATTATTGATTAGCTCTTGATAAAAAAGTTATAACCGGAATATATATTTCAAGATTAAATTACAATGCATGTAAATTTTAGTTACAGTTTTTTTTTTATAGGATAAGCGTGAAAAACGAGCACACAGTCCACCTGATGGTAAGTGGTTGCTGCGACCCATAGACATCTACATCTACCCTCTGTTACAGATCAAAATGCAGATGCGTTTTCACCCGTGAGGACTAGGATGGAATGCCTCATTTCCAGTAAAAAGGGCCTCCGGCCACCTGCACTCACCAAGCGAAACGCAGAGGTCCTCTACTTCACGCTGGTATTCTGTGAGGTCGTGGTACCACCCCGGTTCGAGCCGGCCCATCCGTGCGACAGCAAAAGCTGCCGCCTGGCTCTACCACTGTTAAATCAAAATATGTAACATAATTTAAAACAAATTATGTTACATATTATTGTTGTATTAATGCGAAAATAAAAAGGATCTTTTATTTTATGTTACTTTTTGGGACTGAGCTAATGAACGAATAATTATTTAAAATGCCAAAACAAACAAACATTTTTTGTTTGTTTGTTTTGGCATTTGTTGTTTGGGTTGTAGTCATTCGCTTTCGAGATTACTTTAAGCGAGATCCATAAAATGGCGGACTAAATTTAAAATGATTAGATTACTTTTTCTGACATGCATACTTGGGAAAGAGGGGATGATAGAAGCATGATAGATTTCATAATTGTGGATGAAAGAATGAGGAGCGCAGTGGTTGATACAAGGGTTTACCGGAGGTCCATCGTAGAGACGGATAATTACTTGGTCTTATGCCTAATTAATGGTATATTCAAGCGTTGGCGGCATCGAACATCTGTGTCTACCACCGCGTTACAGCGTATAAGAATAAAGAGGTTACAAGATGAAGGTGTGAAAGAGAAGTATAAATGCAGACTGAGGGAAAATATTAGTGTGTTGAATGAATTAGGTATGAATGATTTAGACTTGAAGACTGTATGAAATAATGTTAAGAAAGTTTTGGTGGATGCAGCCACCGAAGTATTTGGTGTAAGTAAGAGAACGTATGAAAGGAAAGTAATACGTTGTGATAGGGTGATGAGGTACGGATGGAAGTTGAAGCAAAATAAAAAGCATAGCTAGATTTACTGCCAAATAAAGCTGGTAATTCTGGCGGTATGAATGATGAGATTAAAAGAAAAAAGGCAGACTTAAGACGTATAAATAAGAGAGTAAAAGAAGTTGTTGAAAGGAAAAAGCAAGAAAGGATGGATAAGAATGATAGAAGGATATCTGATAACTTCCAGGCAAATATTAAAATGTTCTGGAAACTCGTATGAACTGCCAGGGGGAATTCAAAACAGCCTAGAACGAATGCTATACGAGACGAAAATGGCTGCACGCTGAATGATGAAGTTTCAAATTTAAAGAGATGAAAGGAATACTTTGAAAACGTGTTTAAGAGTGAAAATTCGTCTGAATTAAGTGAAATAGAAATTCCGAAAGAAGTGGAGAGAGATAGGGAGATAAGTGTAGATAAAATAATGAAAGCAATGAAAATCACGAAAGCAGGTAAGGCAGTCGGATATGATAGAGTATCACTCGAAATGCTAAGGGCTGGAGGGTGTGTGTTTGCAGACCTGCTGTACACCTTGTTTAATTTATGTTGGGAACTGAAGCGGGTACGAGAAGACTGGTGCAAAGCCGTTATAGTACCAATATATGAGGGAAAGGGGTCACAGCAGTACACAGTTGAAAGAGTTATGGAAGAAACTGATGGAAAAATTTGGGATGTGCAAGCTGGATTTAGAAAGCGGATGGGGTGTACGGATCAAGTCTTTTCCATGCGCATGATTGCGGAGAAATTTTTGGCCAAAAACCAGAAAGTTTTTTGTGCGTTTATGGACTTGGTAAAGGCTTATGACAGAGTGGACAGGAAAGTGTTATGGCAGACACTGGCCTCATTTGGGTTGAGCGCTGATTTGATAGAGGCATTAAATTCTCTTTATAGGGACTCTAGTGCTTGTGTCAGGATCAATGGGGTCTACTCGGACTGGTTTGGCATTCAAAGAGGTGTCAGACAGAGCTGTGTAGCTTCCCCGTGACTGTTTAACCTACTTATGGACAGTTGTTTGCAAATTTTGAACGTTGAAGAATGTGGGTTGAGAATGGGTGAGCATTTGACGGTTATCAAATGCCTTTTGTACGCCGATGATCAAGTCATATTTGCATCGTCGGCGGCCGAGTTGCAAATGATGGTTACTTTAATAGATAGTAAAAAGGGTAGGTAGGTGTGCGCAGAGGGCAGTAATATCGGTCTTATATATATGGGTCTAATAAATAGTTAAACAAGTTTTTGTTTACAAGTGATTGTATATTTCCATTAACCATAACAGTGATAAGTGGAACAAGTGTTATTCGCAGTATTAAACCAAGTATAGTGGGATAAGACAATTTTTTAAAAATCGCAGTGACAATCAGCTGTGAAATCAGGTGTTTTAGTATACCCTCATTAATAATGTTGAAATTTACTTTTAAAATATAAATTTTAGCATAGTTTATATTTCATTATTCTTCTAATAAGTGAATTACAGAGTCTTTATTAAGTTTTACGTTGAAAAATACCACTAAGCATAATTATTAATCATTCGAACCGAGCAATCAATCTGTGTTGGTATTTCTGCCATCTAGTGACAACTGTCAAAACTATTTATACGCTATCAATTAGCTACATCGATTAATAATGGCAAATAAGTGTGGGCACTGCGGTAAATTTATTTCGCAGACAGATGGCGTTAAATGCTCAAAATGCACGTCGACTTACCATCGGCCGTGTGTTAATATTAGCCCCGAATCAAGGATAAGCCCAAAATGGATATGTAAAACCTGCAAAATACCGCGACAAAGCCCTGTGCCGCCGACTATTATACTGAGGCATCCGTAGACTCAAGAGTTGAATCCTCCATTGAAGGTTTATTGGCTAAGGAAATTAAACTCCTTAGAACTGAGTTGAAGACTCTGTCAGAAGAAATGGTCAGTTTCCGGCAAGAAATTGCGAAAATGAACACCTCCATGACACAGTTTAATTCGAGACTGGACAGCGTTGAAACCCGAGTTACCTCCCTGGAACAACAAACGAAGGAGGGTCAAAAGTCATGCAATAATAACGAACTGGTAGATATTATTGCGCGCTTAAAGCGCGATTTGAATATAAAGGAAAAGGCGGCTCTTTCTAATGATTTAGAGCTCACCGGTATTCCTGAACAGAAGGGAGAAAGCCCGGGTCACCTCATGACACTCGTCGCCAAAAAATTGGATGTAGAACTGGACGAGCGTGACGTGGTTAGTGTTGAACGTGCCGGTATGCGTCGAAACCGTGAGAGCTCGGATAGCGAACCACCGCAGCCTAGAGCCATCGTCGTACGTCTGGCGCGGCCCTCTGTCCGCGACCAACTGACCAACTGTTGCGGGCGGCGCGCGTGCTTCGGGGCGCTGATACATCATGGCGGCTGTACACGCTCGTCTCGTCGTGTCGCGTGCCTCTCGTCGCGTAGAGGTCCGACACGAGAGCACACCATGTACACACTCGTTGTATCACTTGAACTCCAGATGCGCACTGCGATGGACGTAGAAGAAACTGTTTCTGAGTTTTGCCTTTGCTATTTTTAATTATAATTTTTTACATATTTCCAATAAAAAGAAAATTAATAAGCCATGGTGGATGGTTTCTATTCACTGTAATAGAACCATGTAACTTCCTATATTGTATTTAACAACATTGAACCATTTTTTTGATAATTTTTATAATTATCAGAAAACGAACGAGTGTGTACAGGCGCGCTCTCGTTTTCATCGCGAGACTCACGAGACCCTTTGACTCGAGCGCAAAAAAACCGACACGCTTCCGAGAGCGAACGAGGGCCGCGAGACGCGACGCGACGCGACGAGGACACCATGTACACACTTCGTACTCGGCCTGTCTCGTGGTGTCTCGACGAGCGTGTACAGCCGCCATCAGGTTTTAATATCAATGGAGAACCGACTCGCTTTTATCTTAACGAGCGCCTGACGTATGCCAACAAGCACCTTTTCCATAGGACTCGACAGGAGGCACGGCGATGCAACTGGCAATATGCATGGACAAAAAACGGTGTAATATTTGTGAAGCGCGATTCTATGTCTAGTAAGCGAAAACTGTGACATTGGAAAGGTTTTTGGTTCTTCGTGAATGTGATCTTTTTTTATAAAACATTCTTTAAATCATGTCACTATGGGCATTTATCTTTCATATAATAATTTTGTTTTTATTTTACGTTTAATAGTTAGGATAATAGGTTTTGCTGTGCTTTGCAATGTTCTTGTCGTATTTTGTTCAGTTTATTTATGTATGTCTTATATAATATATTTGGATATTTTTTTAACAATTAAGCGACCGTTTACCTTTAATGATTTTCTGAGCTTATACGAAAGTAACTGTGAACTAAATAGTATTATTTTTCTTGCTTTTAATTTATTTGTTAATAGTTCCTATTGTTCTGCTATTATTAATGAAATTGTATATTATTCTTTGTATAATATGCCTGCAATAACAAATTTAGAACAATTATTTCAATACAAAAACGTTCGGGTTCATGTTATCACTGTTAAAATGTTCATACCAGCATCAAAGTTACATAATATAATACAACTAGGTATATTATCTACATTTTTGTGCAAGTTTAGTATTAACTGCGTCTCATATTATTATTATTTGTATTATTGTTGCATAGCATTAATTATATGTATAACGTTGTGTATTTATAATTTAATATCTCAATATGTAGCTACATTGCATGATAAATACTTAGTTAATTTAAACCTTAATCAAAGATATCTTTTGTTCTTTTTCTCAAACTTACATAATCGTTAGGCCGCAGAAATTAAAAGTTGGTTTTTTAAATCCCGGATCACTAGGTACGAATCATGATGATTTCGTGGTAGCTATGGATCGTGAGAGAGTTGATGTGATGGCTTTAAGTGAAACCTGGCTCAGGGCAGGTGAAGAAGGAAGGGCACCTCTTGTGCCTAGTTACCACCTGCGACATACTGCTAGACCGGCAGAAGTTCGTTCTCGCGGTGGCAGTGTAGGTTTCTACATAAGACATGGTTTACCAGTACGTAATCTACCCTACCCTATATCGCAGTCTGTAGAACAAATGTGGCTAAGTGCCAAAATCAATGGTAAAATTGTCATAATTGGCACTGCGTATTGACCACCTTGGTTTCAAGTACAAAATTTCATTGATGGTCTTTCAGATACAATAAACACGTTCTCGTCGTATGATTATTTACTACTTCTTGGCGATTTTAACATCAACTACTTAGATAAATCCAACCATAATACTAAAATATTAGATGAATTCATTTTAATAAATAATCTTAAACAATATGTTAACGAACCCACGCATTTCACAAGTAACAGCAAAACATTGTTGGATCTAATACTTTCTAACGTATCCCTAAACAAAGTAGAAGTGGATTACATACCTGATTTGAGCCATCATGCGTTTATATCATGCGAAGTCAATCTTACTACGCACAAATGTCCACCGCGTCTTGTTTCTTATAGACCAATTAAAAATATAAATCCTGAACAATTTCATCGACTTTTAAAGGGTATAAATTGGGAAAACATCGTGAATGTGCAAGATGTTAATGTTATGGTTGCTGAATTTAATTCAACCATATTATCTATATATAACCTGTTAGCTCCGATCAAAAAAGCCTATATTAAGGAACAATATCGTCCCTGGTTAAATTAATGATGCGACTCCGTGATCGAGCACATTCAAGGGCACGTTTAACAAAAATAGATTCACATGTAAATTATTATAAACAATTAAAAAAACGGGTCGTGACTGCTATTTATAACGAAAAGACCGCTTATTTTAACACGTACATTAATTGTAATATTGGAAACTCCAAAACGTTATGGACGCACTTACATCGTCAAATAAATATAAAAAATAAACATGATACTTGTCTACCCTACAATTTGTGTGACCCAAAAAAGATTAATGAACATTTCCTTGACGTTCCAGGCCAAAATTTTGCTTCTCAATCAGCTATCAACTACTTCGAAACCCATAAATTTAGCTCTAAAACTTTTGAATTTAATGAAATAGATAGTAATACATTTTTAAAAATTCTATATGATCTGAAGTCGAATGCCATTGGGTTGGATGAAATTTCACTGGAAATGCTGTTATCCACTCTCCCATACTCTTTAAATGTTATTACGGTAATCATGAATAGTTCTCTGAGAGCTAAGACATTTCCCAAACAGTGGCAAACTGCTTTAATAAGGCCAATTCCTAAGACAGAGAATATTATGAATTTTAAAGACCTGCGACCTATTAGCGTATTACCCTGTTTGTCTAAAATCCTAGAGAATACAGCTTTCAATCATCAATCAGCTTTCAATCAGTAATCAGTTAACTCATTATTTAGACCAAAATGAAATTCTACCGAGTGTACAGTCTGGCTTTAGGAAACGACATAGCACTACAACAGCTTTGGCCGATGTAGTGGATAATCTTTTAAGTGCTCGGGATTCCGGTATGGTTGCAATTCTAGTTCTTCTAGATTATTTCCGTGCTTTTGACACGTTAAATAGGCAGTTGTTTTTCTCTAAATTAAACTACTATGGATTAAGCTCGGAAATTATAGATTGGTTTCGGAGCTATTTTAATGACCGTAGGCAAATTGTCGAAGTAATAGATGAAAACGGCAATAAAATAGCATCTGATTGCTGTGCTGTTACAAGAGGTGTTCCGCAGGGTTCAATACTTGGTCCCTTGATTTTTTCGTTGTATAGTGCTGATATCGTAAAACATATATTAAACTGTAGCTATCATATATATGCTGATGATATACAAGTGTATATTTCTTTCAAGCCAAATGAGAGTACTGTAGCCATACAAAAATTACATGAAGACTTAAATCGTATAGTCGACTGGTCTGAAGCAAATACATTAGTAATTAATCCTAATAAAATGAAATATATGCTACTTGGTACCAAAAAGAAATAAATAAAGTTTTGGCAAATCGTCCTTTAATTTCAATTAAAAATGTAAATATTGGTCGAGTTACTGAGATTAGAAATTTAGGAATATTGATGGATATGGTACTACACTTCGAAAAACATATAATAAATAACGTTAAAAATTGTTTCTACAGATTAAAAGTGCTATACCAGATAAGGGATGTATTAAAGACGGAAGATCGTATCAGATTATGTGAGTCCTTGATACTGTCCAAATTTAATTATGCAGATGCAGTAATAGGTCCTAGACTTCTCAACCGTTCAAAGAAACTTATACAGCGCGTACAAAATGCCTGTGCCCGTTTCTGTTTTAAAATACCTCCCCGTGCACATGTTACACCTTACATTAATAATGCGAAAATGCTTGAAATGGATTACCGCTGGCAGTTGCATTTTGCTACGCTGTTGTTTGGTTGTATCAAATACAGGGCACCGTCTTATCTCTATGAAAAATTGCGCTGGGCTCGAGACAACTTCTTAACAAATGTAGTGACAAGAGCTTCGGCGTACGGGTTGCTTCCGCCTCAACACCGCTCCGCTGCGTTTCGAGGCAGTTTTCGATATGCAGCAACCAAGTGTTGGAACAACTTGCCGCCGCCGTTCCGTAATACGCAATCGATACATAGCTTCCGTCAAAAATATAAATTATTCCTCTTAGATCAGCAATCTCAAAGTTAAGTAGTGCAGATATTTTGATAGTGTCTAATTTTATAAATAATGTATGAGCGTTTATATGTGTATCTAGGTGTGCTTGTTTATATTTATGTATATATATGTACATGCGTATATATATATATATATATATATATATATATATATATATGTGTGTGTGTTCCCCACACCAACGAAAGTACATCTATACTGTGGACAAGATCTCTACAAAATACTTCAAGGTAGTTATCTCGTTATTGTCCCTCTGAAATGCTATATAGAAACGCCACTATTCTTGATCTCAAACACTAAAGATCGATTGAAGGGACAAGCGTTAAAGCTAATGGACATACCTGAGGAAAACACCAGCATCCCATCTCCTGCATCGGCATATAAACTAAATTCAATAAACCTTCAACATCTTCATGCAACGAACACTAAAATATCCCAGCAAGCACCAATAAATCTATGGAGAAACGAGGACTACAGTCTATACCATACTACAATACCATTTTACGCATTAATAATAAGTGCAAGTGCACTGATTCTATGCGAACTATATAGAAAATACAAGCCGAAGCCAACTGGAGTTACGCAAAGAAACACAGAAGAGGACCATCCTAAATCATTAAGGGTATACGCTATTCCAGACACTGAGAAGATTAATCCCGATCAACTCCCAGCTCAATTCACGACCAAGGTCTTCCATAGTCGCTGTTCTTCGGGGGGAGGTGTTACGCAGCCCTAATCCAGGCAATCTGCTGCGTTGCATCGGCTTACGACAATCACGAGGCGCCGTGTCAGCATAACGTGTCTAGTGTCTTACATTACCTGATTCTAATATTTTACCGTGTGAAATCATTCTAGATTCAAACATCGAATTAGAGTCACCTCACTTAGTTATAAGAATTAATTGTAATTATTATTTTAAATTAAATATATTTTAAATAAAGATTGCTTTTTTTTGCAATCTCTGGCTGGAGCCCACATAATTTATGTATATATTATTTATTGAAATTATGTATTGAAGCGGTGTACTGCAGCTGGTTTATGTATTTGCTTGTAACTTAATTACGTTCCTGAGGGAATTTCAATGCAACCTCTTACAGTATTAAGAATATTTTATAAGAATTATGACAATATTACAAGAAATAAATTTTTGTTATTATATTTGGTTTAACACAACAGAACTGCCCTCTGCACGTAAAAAATATATAATATACGTATATATTTTTTATACTTATTTGTGTATATTTATTTTAAATATATAAGGGTGCCACTGAAAATCAGGGTTAGGGTGCTGTACTTCTGATACATTCCAACATATCCTGAGTGGCTTTCCTTTTTGGAGCAGAGCAGCATTAACGGGTAGATTATCTTTATGATACACCTTATGCATTACTTCTTATTCTCTAGTTCTTTATTATTATTATTTTTAATATTATTGTTTGCTTTTATGTTTTTTTTTTAGTTTAATTTTACCATATCTATAAACAAGGAGTTAATGTCCTGTTTCATGATTTCTATGTATTTTTTTTTTGTTTTTTTTTGTTTGTTTGTATGACTACTTAAATGTTATGTGTTTTATGTAATCCGCTTAAGTGTGCTGCATGTGCCAAATAAAATCTGTTTCTTTCTTTCTTTCTTTCTAATGAACTCTTCATTAAAAGAAAGGGGTATGTAAGTGAACACAAGTAAGACGAAAGTGATGGTTTGGAAAGAGAAGAAAGTAAAACGTTATGTGAAATAAGAATAGAAGGGGAGTTGATTGAGCAAGTGGATGAGTTTGAATATTTGGGATATTTATTTAGCAGGTATGGTAAATATGATAAGGATATATAACGACGAGAGAACGTAGGAAATAGAGTGAATGGAGCTCCACACGCTATTTTGAAGAGCCAGAATGTATCAAAGAAAGCACGTATGGCAATTCATAATGCTGCGTTAGTCCCTACTTTAATGTATGGTAGTGAAAGTTGGGTTTAGCAGAAGAAGCATGAGAGTAGAATAAATGCTGTAGAAATGCGGTCATTAAGGAGTATGTTAGGACTGAATCTGAATGACAGGGTGAGAAATAGTGTGATAAGAGAAAAGTGTGGTTTGCAAGATGATGTTGTACCAGGATTAAAAAAGGAATGCTTCGGTGGTTTGGTCATGTAGAAAGAATGAACAAGGAAAGAGTGACAAAGCAAATTTATGTTTCAGAAGTAAACGGCAGAGTCGGGAAGGGACGCCCTAGACGAAGATTTATCGACCAAATCGGCAATACATTGAAAATGGGCCAGATTAGGAGTACCTTTAACCGACGAGCGTGTATGCGTAGACATATGGATGTAAAGGAGGCGAGAGAGGTGTGTCAAAATCGCGCCAAATGGAAGTCCGTAGTCTCTGCCTACCCCTCTTGGTTACAGGCGTGAGTGTTTGTGTGTAGTTGTGCTTTTTCTTAATTTTACTACTTTTCTATTTATGCGTACATGAATTGTAAGTTATTTAAATTTAGTATACAAGAATATAACGGTATTGCCACACATAAAATATAAACATCTTCCTTATTTTTGACGATTAAATTCGCTTGACAGTTTACAGGTCCGATTATGAGGCACATCTCTAGAAATTTAAAAAAATACCGCTAGTATGCATAATATGTAAATGCGCACGCAAGTGAAATAAATTATAATTTTATAATCTTATTAGTAATATACTATATTAGGTGAGATTTTTGAAGTTAGTGTTAATAGTCATAACAGAATAGAAAAAAATAATAAAAACAAATTCAATATTTTATAATATCTTGCAAAACGCACGCAAGTTACGTTCTAGTGACCTGTCAAACTGTCACCCGCACCATGCTATAACGCAATGACTATAATATATTATTAATAATTAATTATTATTATTATTATATTTAACAGTGGTAGAGCTAAGCGGTGGCTTTTGCTGTCGCTCGGATGGGCCAGCTCGAACCGGGGTGGTACCACGACCTCACAGAATACCAGCGTGAAGTAGAGGTTTACCTCTGCGTTGCGCTTGGTGAGTGCAGGTGGCCGGAGGCCCAATTCCCCCCCCCCCCCCCCATCAACATGGTAGTGGAATTAAATAAAAGACTACCCCAGGAGGGTACCAGCACACCTGGAGAATCCCTCGCTGAGCATCCACGACCAAACTACTCCACTCCTGGGCGTGGGTGCTCAGGCTGCCCCGCGTATTCTGGGGGGAGCGAAATTCCGCTCAAGACGAAACCTGCTCGGGGCAAGCGGAGCAAGAAGACAAAGGCAACCCCTGCCACGCTTACCGTGGATTTCTGCAATATCAGGGGACTTCATTCAAACCTTAACGCCGTCCACTACCATCTGGAGATAGCTAAGCCGGCCTTGCTCTTTCTTACCGAGACACAGGTGTCCTCTCCGGCTGATACTTCGTATCTCTCCTACCCGGGGTACAAATTAGAACACTCGTTTGTGCCCCGGGCTGGAGTTTGCGTGTATGTCAGAGAGGACATCTGTTTTCGACGCCTCGGCAGCCTTGAAGGTACGGACCTGTCCATCCTATGGCTGCGCGTAGACAGCGACGACCATCCCCGCGTCTACGGGTGCCTCTATAGGTCCCATAGCGGTAATGCCGACACAGACCGACTCATAGACCATGTCCAAATGGCTGCAGACTCCGTGCTACAACAGGTCCCATCCGCAGAGATCGTGATACTCGGTGATTTCAACGCCCACCACGCTGAATGGCTTGGTTCTCGTTTAACCGATCATGCGGGTAGATCTGTCTATGACTTTGCTTTGGCATATGGTCTAACACAACTGGTTACTTCGCCTACGCGGATCCCAGATGTGGAAGACCATGTACCTTCCCTGTTGGACCTTCTGCTGACCTCTCATCCGGACGGATATCAGGTCTCCGTCGATGCCCCTCTGGGCTCTTCGGACCATTGTCTGATCCGGAGTACGGTGCCACTCACGCTCCAATCGCAGTTGCGATCTACAGCTTGCCGCCGTGTTTGGCACTATAGGTCAGCTGATTGGGACGGGATGCGGTCTTTTTTTGCATCCTACCCTTGGGGGCGGGTTTGCTTCTCGCCGGAAGATCCCAGCGTTGTTGCCGATTCTGTTGCTGATGTGGTACTTCAGGGTATGGAACTTTTTATTCCATCCTCTGTGGTGCCCATCGGAGGCAGATCCCAGCCATGGTTTGGTCGCTCCTGTAAAATAGCATCACGCTATAAGCAGGAGTGCTACCAGGCCTGGGCTGACGCATCAACGTCTCGGGATGTAAACACCAGCACATTAAAAAAGAAGTATAATTCCGCCTCCAGGTCCTTCAAAAGCGTCATTGCCAAGGCAAGGTCTGAGCACATCGGCAGAATTGGCGAGAAGCTAGTTCGCCTTCCTTCGGGAACCCGTGCATTCTGGTCTCTCGCCAAGGCTGTCCAAGGGAACTTCTGTCAGCCATCTCTTCCATCTCTGCACAGAGAGGACGACTCACTGGCCCATGCCGCAAAGGAGAAAGCCGATCTGTTGAGCTCTCTTTTTGCGTCCAACTCGACTCTAGATGACGGGGGGAACACACCGCCGACCATCCCGCGATGTGAGTGCTCCATGCCAGATGTGCGATTTACACAGCGCTCGGTCCGCAAAGCACTCTTCTCCCTGGACGTCAACAAGTCGAGTGGGCCCGATGGAGTCCCTCCCATTGTGCTGAAGACGTGTGCTCCGGAGTTGGCACCGGTTTTAACGCGTCTTTTCCGGTACTCCTACTCCCAAGGCGTAGTCCCGAACTCATGGAAGACAGCTTTGGTGCACCCGATCCCTAAAAAAGGCGACCGCTCAGACCCGTCCAACTACAGGCCTATCGCCATCACCTCCTTGTTCTCCAAAATAATGGAAGCCATTATAAACTGCCAGCTCATGAGGTACCTTGAGGATCACCAGCTGATTAGTGACCGCCAGTACGGTTTTCGTCGGGGTCGATCAGCTGGTGATCTTCTAGTCTACTTAACTCATAGATGGGCGGAGGCAGTAGAGTCCAAGGGGGAGGCATTAGCTGTTAGTTTGGACGTAGCGAAGGCCTTTGATCGGGTCTGGCACAAAGCGCTTCTTTCGAAGCTTCCTTCCTATGGGCTTCCCAAGAAATTGTGCAAATGGATCACCAGTTTCCTTGCTGATCGGAGCATCAAGGTCGTAGTAGACGGTGAATGCTCTGATTTCAAGCCTATCAACGCTGGTGTTCCACAAGGCTGCGTGCTATCACCAAGGCTGTTTCTCCTGCATATCAATGATATGTTGCTAACTGGTAGCATTCATTGCTATGCGGACGACAGCACTGGTGATGCCTTATATACCGGCCGTGCCAATATTTCTCGGGAAAACGTCGCCGAGTACCGGGACAAACTTGTGTCTGAAGTCGAGTCTTTGCTTAACAAAGTCTCGGATTGGGGGCGACTAAATCTAGTCCAGTTCAATCCCCAGAAGACACAAGTTTGCGCGTTTACCGCTAAAAAGAACCCCTTTGTCGTATCTCCTCAGTTTCAAGGCACTCCCCTTACTGCCTCAGCCAGTATCGGAATCCTTGGCGTCGACATATCGAATAGTGTGCAGTTTCGTGGTCACTTGGAAGGGAAGGCCAAATTGGCCTCTAAAAAGCTTGGCGTGCTCAGCAGAGCGAGACAGTATTTCATGCCGGCACATCGCTTGCAACTTTACAAAGCGCAAGTTCGGCCCCACATGGAATACTGTTCTCATCTCTGGGCCGGGGCACCCCAGTGCCAGCTCCTTCCACTTGACCGCATCCAGCGCAGAGCGGTTCGAATCGTCGACGACCGAGTTATTTCTGATCGGCTCGATACACTGGCACTGCGTAGAGATGTTGCATCTCTTTGCGTATTTTATCGCATTTATCACGGGGAGTGCTCTGAGGAATTGTTCGGACTAATTCCAGCCGCTCAATTTCACCATCGCACATCGCGACAAAACTCGCGTTACCATCCATACCATCTGGATGATTGGCGGTCCACGACTGTGCGATTTAGAAGAAGTTTTCTCCCTCGCACGACTTCCTTGTGGAATCAATTACCACCAGCGAATTTTCCGGACCGATACGACTTAGGAACCTTCAAGAAAAGAGCTTACACCTTTCTAAAAGGTCGGCAACGCATCTGCAATTCCCCTGGTGTTGCGGTTGTTCATGGGCGGCGGTAGTCACTTACCATCAGGTGAGCCGTATGCTCGTTTGCCCCCTATTCTATAAAAAAAAATGCCAGGGAGTCGGTGTCATCCTTTCAGAAAGAATGGGTCAATGTGTGAAAGAGTGTGAATGTGTAAGCCCAAGGCTGCTCTGGATACGAATGAAAATGGGCTTAAAGAAGTTGTCTGTGCTAGGGATGTACGTCCCAGATATGTCTAAGCCCACTTATATTCAAGAGCAGTTTTGGGACATGGTAAAGCTGGTGTTGATAATATGTAAGGAAAATGAAAATATTATTATGTTAGGAGATTATAATAGAAGGGTTGGAATAAGGAGGTCTGGTTATGAAAGGATATTAGAAACGTTTGGCGATTAAAGTATAAATGAGATCGATGAAGACCTCCTCACCGTATGTGTGGAAAAGAATCTTTGTGTGATGAACACTTTCTTTCGCCATAAGAGGATTCACATGTATACATGGGAAAGAGGGGATGATAGAAGCACGATAGATTTCATAATTGTGGATGAAAGAATGAGGAGCGCAGTGGTAGATACAAGGGTTTACCGGGGGTCCAACGTAGGGACGGATCATTACTTGGTCTTATGCCGAATTAATGGTTTATTCAGGCGATGGCGGCATCGAACATCTGTATCTACCACTGCGTTAGAGCGTATAAGAATAGAGAGGTTACAAGATGAAGGTGTGAAAGAGAAGTATAAATGTAGACTGAGGGAAAATATTAGTGGTTTAAATGAATTAGGTATGAATGATTTAGACTTGAAGACTGTATGAAATAATGTTAAGAAAGTTTTGGTGGATGCAGCCACCGAAGTATTTGGTGTAAGTAAGAGAACATATGAAAGGGAAGTAATACGTTGTGATAGGATGATGAGGTACGGATGGAAGTTGAAGCAAAATAAAAAGCATAGCTAGATTTATTGCCAAATAAAGCTGGTAATTCTGGCGGTATGAATGATGAGATTGAAAGAAAAAAGGCAGACTTTAGACGTATAAATAAGAGAGTAAAAGAAGTTGTTGAAAGGAAAAAGCAAGAAAGGATGGATAAGAATGATAGAAGGATATCTGATAACTTCCAGGCAAATATTAAAATGTTCTGGAAACTCTTAAGAACTGCCAGGGGAAATTCAAAACAGCCTAGAACGATTGCTATACGAGACGAAAATGGCTGCATGCTGAATGATGAAGTTTCGAATTTAAAGAGATTGAAGGAATACTTTGAAAACGTGTTTAAGAGTGAAAATTCGTCTGAATTAAGTGAAATAGAAATTCCAAAAGAAGTGGAGAGAGATAGGGTGATAAGTGTAGATAAAATAATGAAAGCAATGAAAATCACGAAAGCAGGTAAGGCAGTCGGATATGATAGAGTACCACTCGAAATGCTAAGGGCTGGAAGGGGTGTGTTTGCAGACCTGCTGTACACCTTGTTTAATTTATGTTGGGAACTGAAGCGGGTACGAGAAGACTGGTGCAAAGCCGTTATAGTACCAATAAATGAGGGAAAGGGGTCACAGCAGAACTGTAAAAACTACCGTGGTATCAGCTTGCTTAGCATTGTGGGTAAACTGTATGCTAAGGTGTTAATTGAAAGAGTTATGGAAAAAACTGATGGAAAAATTTGGGATGTGAAAGCTGGATTTAGAAAGGGTATGGGGTGTACGGATTAAGTTTTTTCCTTGCGCATGATTGCGGAGAAGTTTTTGGCCAAAAACCAGAAAGGTTTTTGTGTGTTCATGGACTTAGCGCGGTATCTAGTCAGAGCGCGCGATGACTTATCAATAATCTAAGGTATGAGAGTTTTATTATGTATCGTTTTTTGGTAATAATCAGACATTTTTATTATAGGAGAGGGGGCAAACGAGCATGCGGCTCACCTGATGGTAAGTGACTACCGCCGCCCATGAACAACCGCAACACCAGGGGAATTGCAGATGCGTTGCCGGCCTTTTAGAAAAGTGTAAGCTCTTTTCTTGAAAGTTCCTAAGTCGTATCGGTCCGGAAAATTCGCTGGTGGTAATTGATTCTACAAGGAAGTTGTGCGAGGGAGAAAACTTCTTCTAAATCGTGGTGGACCGCCAATCATCCAGATGGTATGAATAGTAACGCGAGTTTTGTCGCGATGTACGACGGTGAAATTGAGCGGCTGGAATTAGCCCGAACAATTCTTTAGAGCACTCCCCGTGATAGATGCGATAAAATACGCAAAGAGATGCAACATCTCTACGCAGTGCCAGTGTATCAAGCCGATCAGAAAGAATTCTGTCATCGACGATTCGAACCGCTCTGCGCTGGATGCGGTCAAGTGGAAGGAGCTGGCACTGGGGTGCCCCGACCCAGAGATGAGAACAGTATTCCATATGGGGCCGAACTTGCGCTTTGTAAAGTTGCAAGCGATGTGCTGGCATGAAATACTGTCTCGCTCTGCTGAGCACGCCAAGCTTTTTAGAGGCCAATTTGGCCTTCCCTTCCAAGTGACCACGAAACTGCACAGTATTTGATATGTCGACGCCAAGGATTCCGATGCTAGCTAAGGCAGCAAAGGGAGTGCCTTGAAACTTAGGAGATACAACAAAGGGGTTCTTTTTAGCGGTAAACGCGTAAACTTGTATCTTCTGGGGATTAAACTGGACTAGATTTAGTCGCCCCTAATCCGAGACTTTGTTAAGCAAAGACTCGCACTTCAGACACAAGTTTGTCCCGGTACTCGGCGACCTTTTCCCGAGAAATATTGGCACGGCCGGTATATAAGGCATCACCAGTGCTGTCGTCCGCATAGCAATGAATGCTACCAGTTAGCAACATATCATTGATATGCAGGAGAAACAGCGTTGATGATAGCACGCAGCCTTGTGGAACACCAGCGTTGATGAGCTTGAAATCAGAGCATGCACCATCTACTACGACCTTGATGCTCCGATCAGCAAAGAAACTGGTGATCCATTTGCATAATTTCTCGGGAAGCCCATAGGAAGGAAGCTTCGAAAGAAGCGCTTTGTGCCAGACCCAATCAAAGACCTTCGCTATATCCAAACTAACGGCCAATGCCTCCCCCTTGGACTCTACTGCCTCCGCCCATCTATGCGTCAGATAAACTAGAAGATCACCAGCTGATTGACCCCGACGAAAAGCGTACTGGCGGTCACTAATCAGCTGGTGATTATCAAGGTACCTCATGAGCTGGCAGTTTATAATGGTTCCATTATTTTGGAGAACAAAGAGGTAATGGCGATAGGCCTGTGGTTGGACGGATCTGAGCGGTCGCCTTTTTTAGGGTTCAGGTGGACCAAAGCTGTCTTCCATGAATTCGGGACTAAGCCTTGGGAGTAGAAGTACCGAAAAAGTCTTCAGCACAATGGGAGGGACTCCATCGGGCCCACTCGACTTGCTGACATCCAGGGAGAAAAGTGCTTTGCGATCCGAGCGCTGTGTAAACCGCACATCCGGCATGGACCACTCACATCGTGGGATATTCGGCGGTGTGTTCCCCCTGTCATCTAGAGTCGAGTTGGACGCAAAGAGAGAGCTCAACAGATCGGATTTCTCCTTTGCGGCATGGGCCAGTGAGTCGTCCTCTCTGTGCAGAGATGGAAGAGATGGCTGACAGAAGTTCCCCGGGTAGGAGAGATATGAAGTATCAGCCGGAGAGAACGGATAGCGTGACAGTGGTCGCCTTGGTTTTATTGCTCCGCTTGCCCCGAGCAGCATTAGTCGCGAGCGGAATTTCCCCCCCCCCCCCCAGAATATGCGGGGCAGCTTGAGCACCCACGCTCAGGAGTGAAGCAATTTGGTAGTGGATGCTCAGCGAGGGATTCTCCAGGGGTGCTGTTAACCTCCTGGGGTAGTCTTTTATTTAATTCCACTACCATGTTGATGGGGAGGGGGGGGGGGGGGGTAATTGTGCCTCCGGCCACCTGCACTCACCAAGCGCAACGCAGAGATAAGCCTCTACTTCACGCTGGTATTCTGTGAGGTCGTGGTACCACCCCGGTTCGAACCGGCCCATCCGTGCGACAGCAAAAGCTGCCGCTTGGCTCTACCACTGTTAAAAGCTTATGACAGAGTGAACAGGAATGTGTTATGGCAAACACTGAACTCATTTGGGTTGAGCGCTGGTTTGATACAGGCATTAAGGTCTCTTTATAGGGACTCTATATAGGTGCTTGTGTTAGGATCAACGGGGTCTACTCGGACTGGTTTGGCATTCAAAGAGGTGTCAGACAGGGCTGTGTAGCTTTCCCGTGGCTGTTTAACCTATTTATGGATAGTTGTTTGCAAACTTTGAAAGTTGAACAATGTGGGTTGAGAATGGGTGAGTTAACCGTCAAATGCCCACACTAAAAAAGAAGGGTGGCAGGTGACAACTGTCTTTATTTGAAATATTTTATGTAAAATAACTACATATTTATTATAATAATTATACCATATAAATATAATTTATATAGAATTTCTATGAAACCAAAATTGTGCGGCTGATTTTGTGACTGATTTTCAAAAGGCAAGTATTCGCATGACGTGATTCGGCAAATGTTTTCGACCGAAAGTGCACAGTTTTGCAGAAACTGGACCTTTTCTTAAATTACTATCCGATGAACGGTTTTCTTACACCTTCGCCATATATGTGACGTTGTAGAAACTGTATAAACTACGGGATGTCCACCTCAGGCAGGACGCCTTCGGGGACTGTCTCCCCATCCTCCCTATTACCAGCTAGAGTCGAGGACATAACGAACTTAGAATCATTCGTTACAGCAATTTACAAGCTTACAGAATGCATTACACAAGCGGTGACCAATAGCAAGTCTGCCACCGCCGCTAACAGGAGGCTTATTAACTTGGCTGCAGAAGAAATCAGGCGATGTAGACATAAGCTGGCTAGTACGCCTCCAGCTAACACAGCCGAAGCCACCACCATCACTGACTGTGATTTGCAGGCGAACATTGTGGCATGTGTAAGAAGCGAGATGGCCAAATTTAAAGGCCAGATTACAGCTCAACTTCAGCAGCACCAGCAGCAAGCGCGACTTGCCTCTTATGCTCAGGCCGCAGCTATCATCAACAGAAACAGTGATCGTAGGATGGTACCACCTACTCCACTCACTCATACAAAGCCAGCAATTATATTTTCCACGGAAACTGAAGTCCAAACCAGACAGGAGACAGTAGAAGCCTTCAGAAAGAATATATCATACAGGGATTCCAACTACTCGCCCTCTAGGATACAACCCGTGTCGAACAATAAATTGAGAATTGAGTTCGATACCGAGGCTCAAAGGGATGACACACTGGCGCGGCTGAAAAACAAAGTAGAGGTAAGGGCTGAGCCTGTTCGCAGGCTCAAGCCAATGTTTATTCTCAAGGGCATATCAAAGGATGTGCTGTCAGAGGAATTAATACATATTATGTACAAACAAAATACTGAACTTACCGCGCTTTTTACTAGTGACTGTGACCCTGCTGAGAACCTGAGACTCCGATTCAAACGCGAAAATAAAAATAAAAATCTTTATAATGCTGTCTTTCTTGCAGAACCCAAAATTTATAGAAAAGTGTTAGAAATGTCTAGAGTGTTCATCGATCATCAGCGCGTTCATGCAGCACCGTTTTCACCGTCCCTCCAATGCCACAGATGTCTCCAGTTTGGTCATATGAAAACCAACTGCTCCGCCACAGTCAGTCCTTGCGCTCATTGTGCAAGCACCGATCACACAGTTTCTGGTTGCCCTATCATAAACACACCCAACAGCGCGATATGTTATAATTGCACTACATACAATGAAAAATTTAAAACTAAATTAGACAATAAGCACACTGCCACTTCTAACAACTGTTCGAGACTGCGAACCATGAGGGAGAAAATAGGTAATCATATCGACTATGGATCTGCATAATAAAAAATTAAGATGTCTACAGTGTAACATAGATAAGTCGAAGCACAGCTTACAAGAATTATTTCTCTTCTTCATGGCTGCTAATTACGACATTGCATTAATCTCTGAACCTTACGTTGGAGCGAGCAAGGAAATGAAATCCGTGCATGGCATTAACATCTACCAATTTCCAACAGTAAACCGAGTCAAAGCCTGCATACTAGCTAAATCAGAATGCGGGACGATTATAGGGCAATCACAGTATTCCTCTCCTAATTTAAGTGTAGTTAAGTTAACCAATTGTAATCGCAATACATACATCGCCTCTGTTTATGTCGAACCTGAGAGAGATGAGCTTAACACTCTTGATTATCTGGACACCTTTCTTAAGGCGACAGGCAACACACCCAAAGTCGTGGGTGGCGATCTGAACGGGTGGCATCCCATATGGGGAAGTCACAGAGGAAATTCAAGAGGTGATGTGGTAATGGACCTAATTTATAGTAATGACCTCTTTGTTTGCAATATCGGAAATACACCAACGTTCGAAGCCGTCACCCGCGGCCGGGATCGTTCGTCGATAATAATCGACATTACATTGGCCTCGGGTTCCATCCTGAATTACATATCCGACTGGGAGGTTAATTTGGAGGCATGTCCATCCTCCCAGCACAACGCAATAGAATTCCATATCAATTATTCACACGCACACACACAGATACACACCACCTCTTCTCCTGCCGAACAGACAAACAACAGACCTACATCCACATTTTTGTATAAATTAAACAAAGCTTGTTGGCCTCTTTTCAAAGAAGCTCTTCACCTACGCATGACTTTGTCAAATGTCCTTGACATAGATATCTCATCTCTGAGTCCTGAAGGGTTAGAGGAGGTTAAAGACAGGGTCAGTGACATCATGCACTCCGCTTGTCGCTACAGCATGCGTACTGCAAGAAGGGGAGCGAAATACAAACCACCGTGGTGGACTGAGGAACTGGAGGCCCTTAAACAGGAGGTTAAACACTCATCGCATGATTCACTTACACAAACACCGCAATTTGCCTCTGGATGATCTGCTGATAAAGCTAGCTACCAAAAAGACGGAATACTCTAATAAATTAAAATATGAATCAACTAAACACTTTAAGGAGTTCTGTAATCTTCAGACAAAAGAAAATGTGTGGTCACTGACAAATAGGCTTCTAAAAGCAAACGGACCAAGACGGCCCCCAGTCACCCTGAATCTGGGTAATGGGTACACTAATAACGCAATAGAAACAGCTGATGCTATTTTTATCCGGACGACCTACCTGATACTGAACCCAGACACCATCAACTCTGAAATTTATACAATACTCTCCAACATGCACAGGACGACCCACTTTTCCCTGGGGAGGAGACACTGGAATATCTTAGACAAATGAACTGAAATAGGACCCCGGGTGTAGATAACCTTACGTCTGACATATGCAGCCAATTTGCTAGTGATTATATTAAATTTCTTACGGATATATTTAACCGATTTTTATCACTACGGTATTTTCCAAAACAGTGGAAAGTCGCTTATGTGAAAATTATTCCCAAACCAGGAAAGATGGGCTGTGGAGAGCTGAGTTCATTCCGCCCAATAGGCCTCTTGCCTGTATTTAGGAAGGTGTTGGAAACGCTGTTTATTAAACAAGTAAGACACTGTGCTGCAATCAATAACAAAATCAACAATAAACAGTTTGGCTTTACTAAACATAAAAATAGTACAGAAGCTATCAATACTGCTCTTAAAATTATTAAACAGGCCGAAGAGAATAAGAAATTAGCTATCGCTGTCTCACTAGACATCAGAGCAGCATTTGACAACGCCTGGTGGCCGGCGCTTTTCCAACGACTTGCCTGGTCAAGAGCCATACTGGCATAGCTGGCAATGAGGCGGCAGACATGGCGGATAAAGCAGGAGCCAAAACACACAACTACTTCGCAACACCTACGTCTTACATAAAACACAGAATTAAAATTAGGACAGACATAAAACACAGAATAAATTCAGTGCGTGCGTGCGTGCGTGCGTGCATGCGTGCGTGCGTGCGTGCGTGCGCGTGTGTGTGTGTAAATAAAACTCATCGCACCACCAACCAGCAAGGGCAGAATAACTTCTGCCGGGCCTAGCTGGCCCGTAGTAAGCAAATATTTTAATTAATATTTCTAAGATAAAAATGGTCACCGTAAGTCTTACTTAGTAGATAGACATATGCTAGAGCGAACTTTTGCTCTAGACTTTTTGAGCAACTATAATTCCTTAGTACATTATTTTGATATATCTCTTAAGGTTTAGCCAGCGAAGTAAGCGCCCGAATATCGACTTTTTGACGACTTAATTACAAAATATATAACTTTCTCTACTATCTATAACTTTATTAGAATGTATTATATACATCCTAACCTTCCGTAAAAAAAATCTCTAAATGACAGTGAAAATCGTATGAAAATCAGTTGTGTGGTTGTCTATGTTACATAAAAGAAGTAAAGCGTTGTTTTTAAAAATCAAAAACTACGTATTCATTTATTTTATCAACAAAGTACTTATAGTAAGTTTTAAACCAATCACCCCGTAGAAGGAAAAGTGTCGTATAAACTATAATACCTTATTTCACCCTTTGAGGGTTGGAATGTTTCAAAATCCTCTATTATTGTTAATGCCTACGTAATAATTTTAATTAATTTAAGCATGAAATTTGACAATGTAGCTTCCTATATTGTCAAACTTAATGCTTAAATAATAATGTAAAACAATTGATTGTTATCTCTGATGTTATAATTATATGGTTACCACTGTCAATAAACAAATCGACTATAATTTTTATTCTCTTAAATATAATATTTTACTCGGAAACAAATTGTTGGATGGTGTGTCAGATGAACTGACGACCAGGTAAGATATGCAGGAACTTGATGGATGCAGGTAGCTAAGGATCGTGCTTTGTGGCAATTCTCGTGACGGAGGCCTATGTTCAGCAGTGAACTTGTTAAGGGCTATGATGATGATGATGACAGTTTTGAAACACATACCAAGTCGATGGATACAGGTAAGTGAAGAGTCAGTAGTCTCTCTGTAGAGAGTAATAGTATTTTGTGGTCAAGACGGTCGTTGGCGGCAAAGTAATAAGTAGTCATTCAATTAAGTTTACTAAATTTAAAATTACAAATTAAATGTTTCTTTCCAATTTATATCAATTATTACAAATTGAATTAAAATATATTTTAAAGAAATATTTGAGTAAAATATTGATCATTTTACAGTAGACATTAAATTATCTATGTACGTCATGTTACGTCTATTGCTGCTTTTAAGTGCGTTCAGGAAGAAACCAGCCATGAAGACACTTGGGTGTTGGAGACGGTGTATCAAAAACCGCACGTGCTAACTCTTGCAATGAACGCGCGTCCAGCACCAGAAGACCCACGCAGCACTCGCGCGAGCCCCAAACCAATGCGCTCAATAATACACCTGCGTCCTCCTCCTGAAACATTCTTTCATATTATGTATTATCATAAAAAAATCACAGATCACTGATGCAAATTTTATTTGATATTATACAATATCAGTAGAACAAAAGTATGCTTTCATGTGGTATTATGTACTCTTGTTTATAATGCTACATAGCCTACTTTAAAACTAGATTTATATATAATATACTTTAGTCTAAGTGGAAAGGCTTGTTAAGAGACTTATTGGTTGGGATTTCACCATTGGATAATTTAGTCCCTACTACATTGTTGTCGACAAGACACGCATTCAAACTAAGCGGTTTGCTTCGTCCTTAAAATTGGTACAGCAGAGAAGTGGAATAATTTGCCAGGGTCTCTCTTCCCATTTGATTAGAATGTGGATATCTTCAAGGCAAGTGTAAATAAGCTTTATGTAAAACTAAGTCATTTTCGCTTTTCCATCTTTAGTTATATTATCACACTTTTTAGCACCCTGAGTTGATTGTCAGATCACAATCTATTGTCTGTCATAATCTGGTTGACGTTAAGTAAAGGTAATATATAATAGAATGATCAAAGTAATTTACCTGTAAGTGAAATGCGATCACTATTATACAATGTTAACGCTATTATACATACATGACGTCATTCTATTAAACTCATTAACGCCTCATCTGATATGACTATGTAGATGTTGAAAGTGGACATAATGAAATAATGAAAATAATGGTTAATTTAAAAAGTTAAGACTTTAATATACAATTACTAAAGCTACTTTCCTCATGTAGAGGGATGTTATAAAATTTTGCAAAGTCGTTTGATATTTGTTTTCGACCAGCAGCCCTAAGAGATCCTTCCTATTTGCAAATGAAGTGGCAGCATGACGAGTGCTATGGACACTAAAGATTTCGGTGTCAGTATCAGCCCCAGATAAGATGTCCTTTACCTATCTACTAAGTGTGTGGTTAGAGTCCGGTGAATGTGGTTTTTACATGTTATAAAAATGCCATTGTGGTCTGTACGTAGAGGTTTTGTAACACTAAGATAATCCTAATGTTTTACTGGACATACATTTTCCTCTTTTTTTTAAAACGTAAGTTTAGCACATGCTGAATTCTGTTAATTTTAGAGGTTAATAAAATAAAATTTATTTACCATATACCAGAATAATTTACACTAATATTATCAATTGTTATTAAAGAGAAGGTTCCTAACTTTTGGGCAGTAATCAAGGCCAATAAAATCAATAGTTTCTTAGAAATAGTTTGCAAATTTAGTTCTACAATAACTTGCAAATTATGTTGTACGAAGTCTGATAGTTTTAGAGGTTAATAAAATAAAATTTATACCTTAATCTGAATACCAGAATCATTTACACTAATATTATCAATTGTTATTAAAGAGAAGGCTTCTAACTTTTAGGCAGTAATCAAAATTAATAAAATCAATACTTTCTTAGAAATAACTTGCAAATTTAATTTTACATTTCAAGATATTTTTTTTTTACATATTACACTTGATTCCAAAGTTTTTATTTGACTCTTTATTATACTTAGTTTGATTTAACCTTGACCTATAAACATCCTTAAAAATCTACCAATGTCCTTATTCATTCCTAATTCATTATCTAAAAAGAGAGATAAAGCTGATCATGCACTGTTCAATATACCACAGACAGCACCATTATGGTATTTTTCAGTTAAAAATTGTAGTTTATGTGAAATACAAAAATATACAGGATTAAAATTATTATGTTTACAGAACTTCCCCCATTGTTTATAACATGAATTATACTGTTTCATAATATTTTAGACAGTAAGTTTGAAATAATTGATACACTGCCTGGAGTATAGCTTTTTCTGCCGACTTCCAAAAAGGAGACGGTACTCAATTCGACTGTATGTTTTTTTTTATGTGTGTTACCTCATAACTTTTTACTGGGTGAACCGATTTCGATTCTTTTTTTATTTGAAAGCTGGTACTTCTCGTATAGTCCCATATGAATTTGATCAAGGTCAGACCAATAGTTTTTGAGTTATTTTTAATAACTTATATTGAAGTCGGCTGTACAAATTTTTTTAATTTTTAATTATTTAAAGTAAACTTGCATCTCAGAACTAAGGCAAACGGGCGAAATGCATAAAATTTTATGTCTTTCCAGGAGATTTTAAAGGCATCAATTACTGACCAATACCTTGCCAGCATGCTCAGCATGCAAGGAGACAAAATGTTTGCACTTTGTGTTAGCTTTAGTCGCAAATAAGTTAATTTTGGGAACACCGATAGACGGCTCCGTGGCGCAGTAGCTTAGCAATGAGTTGCTGCGCTGGGGGCCGCGAGTTCGAATCCCGTACGGAACAAGTATTTGTATGGCCTACAAATAATTGTTCCAGGTCTGGATCTTTGTCCTTATGCAATTAGTGTTTGTAAACTGCCTCCACGATACAGGATAAACTCTAGTGTGGGGGTAACGTTTTTTTAAAAATAATCAAAAAAAGAACCGAGACTTGAGGTAATATTGTGATATGCATGTAGTGCTAGCTCCCATTCAGTCTCTATATTAACCCTTTCGCTGTCCCGTGCACTACATATAGGTCATTGCTATTGTCTTACTATTGTGTTTGAAAACCGGACAGTGAAAGTGTTAATTATTTGAGACTGCTTATCAGCTTCTGTATTTAATTAGAAAGTATGTATGTAGAAGGTATGTATGATTCAAATATATAAATATTTTTTCTTTCACAAAATGGCCATATTTTCCTAATAAGGCTATTTAGGTGGGTAAATTGTATATCGACCATACATTAAGTAACAAACAATTGTTGTGTTATCTGTGCGTATTAGATTTTCACAGAATTACATTCATCTTTTGCAAAACATTTTAAGGCATAGTAAACAGCAAGTAATTCTCGTTAATTAATGTAAAATCTACATTCCTCCTCAGTCCAGAAACCATGAAAATTTTGTTGGCCACATACAATTCCCCAACCTGTTTTCGAGGCATCAGAAAATAACTCAAGCTTTTCATGCTCACGCCAGATCGGGACAGCATGGTATAGTTTTCTTCCAATAAAAATAATTCTTCAATAATTTCGTTGGTTATTTTCATTTCTGCTTTATAGTTATCATTGGAATTTAAAAGAGCAAGAGGCCTTTTCTAGGATTTGTCTTGTGTCGGCGCAATAAATAAATAATCAACTAAATAATTCACTAACGTGACACCTCGAGATCTCAGATAAGTAGTGATTCACCTCATCAATTTTGTAATAATTTATGGCGCAAATGAAAGTCCAAATGGTAAGAAATGAAAAAGATATAATTTATTCTCAAGGATAAACCTTAAGTATTTACGGGACTTCTTATACTATATGCTAACTAAAAAGTATTCATCTTTTATATCAATTTAATTTTAAATAATTACTGCACCACCTTCTTATAAGTTATTTACACAGGATAGTATTCTAAACAGCTCTGTACTAGAGATTATTATTTAGAGAAATAAATGACAGGTAAACTTTTTAAATTATTAAATATATTTCCTGTGCCTATTGTAGTACATGGAAATTTTGGGTGAAAAACCTATTTTTTCAATTAGACATTCTACCAGCTGGTACATCTAGGTTGGACAACGATGGTTTGCTGGAGCACGCCGTGATGTCTCCTTTTCCTTGGGTTTTATCATTGCTCAAAACTGTTGACGCTGTTGGTACTGTCGGTTGAATGCAGGTTGCTTGACTGGAGGCTGCTGGTATGAATGTTTGTAATTGACCTGCTCACCCTGTTTCCTCGCACAATACAGACCCCAATTGTTTAAAGGTCGCTCCCTAGCAAGGTCTGGTTTGAGATTCCATATGATGAACATAACCTAAGAGGCGAATATAATTTGAAAGTTTTTCAATTGTGGTATCATCGTGTCTGTATTCATCGTTTAACATATCTTGTAATCGTTTACTTAGTCCACAGATAGCTGCACATATCTGCGTTTGCTTCTCACACAGATGTTCATCTCTCTTACCAGTTTCTATAGACAATGTCACCCTAATTTCTGGATTAAATATATGAGCAGATGTAAGGCAATCTTTTATTTTATGAATATTTTTAATAATTAACTCCTAGGTGTCCTTACCCAACCCTTGTTTCAGTACATCCTCCCAAATTAGCTTTTATATCAGCATTTAGTGTAAACATATTGTCACTGTGTTGTACATGTCCTATTTTCTCCAAAAAATGTACTCACTCGTACCATCATATGATTAATAATATCAGATAGAAAATGCACCTAGTTATGGGGTACATGAGTGGTAATGAGTAGCTAATCTGTCAGAATTTTCACATTGTCAAGTGACATGTTGACCATATGTATAGACGCACGTCCTATCGCCATGGTTTTTGCAGAATTTGCGCAAAGTCAAGAGACATTTTATATATATATATATATATATATATATATATATAACTAATCTGTCAGAATTTGAGCGATGTCATAATACATTTTAACAGAAACAGAAACAGAAACAGAAACTTTTTTATTCAATATAGATTATAAATAATACTTATTGAAAGTCACTCTTTTGTATAATTACCACTGGTTCGAAAAAAACCTCTGTCCTGGGAAGAACCAGCAAGAAACCCAGCGGGACTTTTTTTTTAAATAACAGCTTACAATCATGTATGTTACACAAATTAACAACACAACAAATTAGAAATAGCTTGGGAGCGATCACCTCACTTCCAGGGGGTTATTATCATCTATAAATTCTTTAATATTATAATAACCCTTTTTACACAAACTTAGTCTAATAAAGTTTTTGAACTTTGAGCAGGTCAAATTTTGTATATTTTCTGGAATTTTGTTGTAAAAGCGTATACATCGCCCCAAGAATGAATTACTGACTCGATGGAGTCGAGTAACTGGTACTACTAGCTTGTGTCTGTTCCTAGTATTTACAGAATGAATATCACTTATTTTTGTAAAACTACTTTTATTTTTGTGTACGTACATTACATTTTCATAAATGTATTGAGAGGCCAAAGTTAATATATTAATTTCCTTAAATTTTTGTCGCAGCGACTCTTTAGGCTTTAAATCATAAATTGCTCTTATGGCCCTCTTCTGCAAAACAAATATAATTTCAGTGTCAGCTGCGTGTCCCCATAGCAAAATACCATACGACATTATGCTATGGAAATAGCTAAAGTAAACTAATCTAGCTGTTTCAACACTAGTTAGACTTCTAATCTTTTTTACAGCATATGCTGCAGAACTAAGTCTGCTTGCTAGCTTTGATATATGGGGGCTCCATTGAAGCTTCGCGTCTAGTGTGATTCCAAGAAAAATGGTGGTATCTACAAGACTCAGTTTCTCCCCATTTAAAATTACATTAGTATTTAATTGTTTGACATTTGGAGTCATAAATTTCATACATTTTGTTTTAGTGCCATTTAAATGCAAATTATTGACATTGAACCAATTCACTAATTTAGATATAGCATTATTTACTTCGTCATATTTTAGCAAAAAAAGAAGTGTCATCTGCAAATAATACTATATCATGGTTATCTCCTACTATGTAAGGTAAGTCATTAATATATACAAGAAACATAAAGGGGCCGAGAATTGAGCCTTGAGGCACGCCCATCTGTACCATCGACCCGGAAAAACTCGTACTGTTGATGACAACTTTTTGCGTTCTCTTACTTAAATATGAAATAATTAATTTTAGAGCATCACTTCTTACACCGTAGTGTTGAAGTTTCCTGATTAATGTTTCATGGTGAACACAATCGAAGGCTTTGGATAGGTCACAAAATATACCCAAAGCATCCTGTGAACCATAACCATAGGTATAGTCGCTCCTCCTATCGCTAAGGTCAAATTTCCTCATATGTTAATTCGCTCGTAATATCGCAAAGGAAAATTTGTTTGTTTTGAGATTATATTTGAATTAAGTGCCCGTCTTATTATAAAACAAAATTAGCACACTATCGATCGTCGTAGAAATTGTGTGATTTGCACTTATAAACTATATTATGTAAAAATCATATTAATATAACTTTCGACGAAAAATCGAATAACTCCAATAACATTTTCTTCAAATTACTACGTTTTTTCCTAATATTACCCATTTAATTAAAAGCGAACGGAAATTATGACGTAAATCGTTGACAACAAAAGTCATAATGACGAAGGTAGATTAGTGCTGTCACTAGTATATTCATCATCATCACCATCATCATCATCATTACAGCCCTTCACAAGTCCACTGCTGAAGATAGGCCTCCCCCAAGGAATGCCACAAAGCAAGGTCCCGAGCCATGTACCAATCAACCCCCCGTAGTCCCACCGAGCCGTCACTCCATCCAGTGGGGGCTCACCCATCGGTTGTCGGTTCTTCGTGCTATATGGCCGGCCCATTGCCACTTCAGCTTACTAATCCGTTGGGCTATGTCGGTTACTCTGGTTCTACTGTGGATATCCTCATTTCTAAGTTTATCACGCAGAGAAACGCCGTACATAGCCCTCTCCATAGCTCGCTGAGCGACCTTGCGCGTCCTTATACGGCCAGCTGTGAAGGACCACGTCTCAGATTCATAAGTCATCACTGGCAACATGCACTGGTTGTACAATCTCGTTTTCAGGTTTTAAGGTATGTCTGACGAGAAGATGTACCGCAATTTCCCTAGTATATTAGTGTTCCAAAATTATATTTAATTCTTTTTCTTTAAAGCCGTCTTCGATCCTATTATATATGTCATATCAGACGAGTCGTTATCATTATATAATATAAATTAAGAATAAACAAATATAAAAATTGTATTTGTTTGAAAAAACACAAAGTATCTAAGCTTGCCTTACAATCTGGTTCTGGAACAAAAACCGGCTCGCTTGGATAGCAGTCATAGTCAAACCAAGTTTTCGTCTTTCCAGTCCATGTGTCCACTTTGATTATCTGGAATAAGTGTATTTAATGTTACAATGACTCTAGTCTAAACTCTAAGCATATAATTTATTATAAGATTATAAGAAAATTAAATAACTTTAGAGTAATCTGTTTTCATCTAATAAAATGACTTGTACAGTAACTTATTTTCAACTAATAAATTGACAATAAAATCGAGTTCAAAAAAAGTTGTAAAATCCTCCTGGGTAACAGCATAAACATCAGAATACTAAAAATTGCTTAAAGCAATCGCCATTTTGCTTCCAGTGTTATATTTGTATTATACTGGAAGCAATATGGCGCACAATGCTGCCTATGATATTTCGTAGACGAAGATGTTTTAAATGACAGAATTCAAGATCCGTACAAACATACACTGAAACAACAACTCTTCTCTTCCTGGCGATATCGAATAACAGTTTAAACAATAATGTAATATCAACTTACAGATCCGGGATTTTCCGCATCTACGTCTGAACTGATTGCGTAAAAATATCTATATGGACATCCTGTTGAAAACAAATCCTTTAAGTTACTTCGACTAAATAACAAAAATATTGTTATTGGTCTCGGTTTTTTTAAATTGAATATTTATAGGTACAAATACGCTGATTTGACATTCTGTTATAATTATTATTTAACATTTGCAAATTGGACATTGTTATTGTTTTGTGGTTATGTTATGAATAAAATAAAATTTATTTTATATATAATATTTAATATTTATATTATAAAATCAATTTTAAATTAATATCTTTTTTTAGATTTTAATTTTCATGTCACATTTCTGCCGATGATATATGTGAACATATAAGATATAACCACGTATTATTAACACATTTTTCCAAATATTTTTTTTATAAAATTTGGTTGAATTAAAATGCAGATGCGTTGTCAGCCGTGAAGACTAAGATATAGTCTGTTTCTAGGGCAGGCGGAAAAACGTACTTTGACCTTTGACGATATCATCGAGGTAGCCAAACTTTTTCTTAGGTTTTATCTTTTTATGCTTGTATCATTACATACATCATCAAAGTGAAAGATAAGAATGCCGAGTGCCAAGTTCTTCGTAGGTCCTGTGTCTATTTTATCATGAAGAACGAAGAGTATGCCGTACTTATATGAATTAAAAAGCAAATTAACATTAATTTTTATTTATTTTTCATAAACCATAAGAGTTAATACAAATTTAATTATTACGTTAACAGTAGTGTAATAAGTAGGTAGGTAGGTAGTTGTACAAAACATAACCACTTCTTGGCAGTCGGGTAAAATGGCGAATTTTTAATGCATTATTTAGCAGTTAACCTTGAAAACAGCAAAAAACTTCTCATAATAGATTGTCAGAGGTACTTGACAGACTATGATTTTGTACCTATTTCAGAATCATTTTCTGATGATAATTATGTGGATAAGTTCGCCACATTGATATTATAAAGCTATCTACCGTTTTATCAATGGCATTTTCTAATTTATTTAAGTTGTTTTCTTCTTTTATGACGTGGTTAATGCAGTTCTTCACTTTATATGGTCAATATTGTATAGCCCTTCTTCAAATAGTTTTTTGAGTACTGCCATTTTAAAAGTGGTATTGTTTCGATTTAGGTTTGTTATCTCTAAATGAACGCTTCCTTCACCCCACCCCGTACCATGAAATACGCTTAGCGCTTAACGATACGTAATCGATAACAAGATGTATGGAAGCAATACCTGTCGTTTCGTTTCGGTGCTAACATAATACTTTAGGTCAATGTACGTTTTTCCGCCTGCCCTGGAAACATACTATAGAATGCCCCTTTTCCAGTAAAAAGGGTCTCCGGTTCTCTACACTCACCATACGAAACAGCAGCATTAAGCTGCTATTTTACGCTGGTATTTTGTGAGAGCGTGGTCCTTCCCCGGTCGAGCCGACCCATTCGTGCTACAACTATACTACTAATATAGCTTCAACTTGGCTCTACCACGTAAAAATCATTTCAAGACCGTTAAACTTGAAAAATTGCACTTTAAACATTTCGCTATGCTTTTTCATGAAATTTTCATGCTTCTTTTTTTATTCAGCTCAGTTATTTTACATCATCATAATAGCTCAAAAAAAAACCCCGCTTTAACTTACAAATACGGCGGCAGCTTTGCTGCGTGATGGCGTGGCGGTCTAAGAGAATCCATCACCCCATTTTATCCTGTGAGTATTTAACAGGCGACTGCCTATGGGATTTAGATCTTATGGCTTCGGACAGATGGCGTATAACCAGACCGGCGCGGCGGTGGGCAGCAGCGCAAAGGTGCTAAATGAAGTTATAAAAAAAAGCTACTGCGATGGTCCATCCGCCTAACAATCATGATGATTAAGGCAAGTCCTCTCTACAAAACGAAAGACCCATGTCTAGCAGTGGACTTTTACAGACTGACAATGATGATGATGATTATCTAAGTGGTAGATATTATAATTTCAAAAGTGTACGTGCAAACCCTTGCCCTAAATCTACACATGTCTGATATCATTCGTATTTTGGACAAAGTAAATGGTGGTTTCGGCTTTTTTTTATTCTGTAAAGGAAGTAGAATAGATTGATTGTACTTCATGTGTCGTATATATAAATTATTAAGATACTTTTTTTTATTTTAAAGGTACAATTCCGTAACCAACTGCAGGCAGCAGCGGCTCGTGTTACAGTCAGTTCCGACTGTTGGGGGTTCTCTATTTATGGAAACAAAATAGGTACTTACCGCTTTTATTTAACTCCTTTCTTATTATCCTTATAAATATTCCAAATATTATCATATAATTCCTATTTTTCCAAATATTATCTATCACCACACTGTTTAAATAATTATTGTGAGATCCATTGTACAGTGCGGAATATTGGGCCAACTGGTTTATCAGTATCTTTTCCTCAGAATCGGTGAAACTCACTTTTTGAGACAAAATGTCGCTCGGGCGTTGGCGACACTACTGATCTGCGGTCGGGCTACAGTGTCGTCTGCCGCTAGGCCCGTAGCGGCAAACGACGTGTCGCTAGCTACGGAAGGTATTTCATAGAGCTACATAGAAAGCAGTAGTGTAGCGACGACACGTTGCCTGCTGCTGCTGTCTGCGGTCGGCTACGGAATTGTACCTTAAGACATACTTAACATGTTTTATAAACTAGTTTTCTATTACTTAGTTATATAAAAAATATACACATTTAAATTAAACTTGTGAATTATCATTATTTTGTTGTAATCCTTTTTCGTACTTCATAAAAGTTTAAAAATAGTAACCTGGTCAGATTTGAAAAACGACGAAAAATAAATAGCCAAATATCCATACCATTACACGCGTCATAGTGTATTCTTGGCGTTTCGCAACCCAGATCGGCCAGCAGTTGTGGTTTTATAATGCTCATAGAGGGCGCATCTAGAGACACTTCCAGACGCTTAGGTCTGCCACGGAACCATTCCGCGTAATTCGCATTACTTTGCATGGTCTTAAACAAAATGGAAATTAAATCAACATTTAGCAATACGTATTATATTCTAAAACTTAATAAATCTAAACAATTTAATATACAAAAAATAAAAAAGATATTTATATTTATCAGTGTTATTAGAAATCATGTTTTATTAATAATCTGGGCTTAAAGAGGACATTTGTCACCAAAGAAGTCATTTAGGCGGGGTGCTTGCAATGGTAGAAAATTTGACATTTGCTATCAAATTCACACTTTACATTTTAGTTTCAGATTAAAGATTTTAGTTCGCATATTTCATATGGACTCTAGTCTAATTATAATTTACTTTTGTAATAAGACGAGTAAGACGGATACCCCATGCAAATGTCACGAAGACCGTGGCGCCACCGAAATCATTAGAATAGAATAGAATGATTTTTAATCAATATTGATTATTACATAATACTAATTAAAGTAATTTTTTAATTACCACTGGTTCGGAAAATACCTCTGTAATGGGAAGAACCAGCAAGAAACCCAGCGGGACTTTTTTTAAACATAATTTCCCTTAACAATAGTTTTGTTTATACAATTTAAAATGAATTTTCATAAACCAGTATGGTGGCGATCACCTTAATCCCAGGGGTTGTTTTCATTCATGTATTCCTTGATATTATAATAACCCTTTTGTACAGTTTTACTATAATAAAACTTTTAAATTTGTTTATTGACAAACTTTGTACATGTTTTGGGATTTTGTTACCAAAGCGTATACATTGCCCCATAAATGAAATACTAATTCTGTGGAGTGTAATAACTGGCATTACAAGCTTAAGTTTAAAAATAATGATTTTTATTGTACTACTGAGCTATACTCATTGTTTAACAAGTGGTAAAATTAAAAAAATTTAACCCGACTTCAGTATAAATATAATTTATTTTTGATTTTTTAAAACCGCTCGACCGATTTCCATAAAATTTAAATGGGACCACCTGGAAAGAATACACTTTTATACAATAAAATAATTTTCCATATCGGTGCAGGCGTCTTCGAGTAATCGGTAAACATACATAAAAAAACGAAGACTCGGACGAATTGTAAACCTCCTCTTTTTGAAGTCGGTTTAAAAATAATGACATGACATCTTTAATAATAACCGGTGAAGTGTGAGTCGGGCGTGAAGGGTTCCGTACTATCGTAAAAAACGTTTCTAGTAGTGCAACCCCTTTTAATTTTAAATTATTATTATTTATCATTATAGCGGCAACAGAAATAACCTATTACGGATTATTAGATACAGCCCGCTGACAGACAGACGGACGGATGGACGGACGGACGGACAGCGGAGGCTTTGTAATAGGGTCCCATTGGATACCCTTTAGATACGGAACCCTAAAAATAAAATCATATACACAAATAAAAATATTCAACTGAACCTAAATAACCGTAAATAGACCCTTTCCACTGGAAGCGAGGCTTTTCATCTCAATCCTTAGGGGTGACAACGCATCTGCAATTTGATTCTTAATCGAGTAGATGTCTATGGACTACAACATCTAATTACCATCAGGTGGAATGTGTGTTCGTTTGTCACTCATATTCTATAAAATATACCATAACTAGGCACTACCCACTCGGCGGATATTTCATTTTCTACTTCAATACCTATGTAGTTATATACGGCTCCGTGGTGCAGTGGCCAAGCAATGAGTTGTTGCGCTGGGGGCTGCGGGTTCGAATCCTGAACGAAACAAGTATTTTTATGACCTACAAATATTTTTTCCGGGTCTGGATGTTTGTTTTCGCGCAATTTATATTCTAAACTGTCTCCACGATACAGGAGAAGATCCTATTGTGGTAGTTACAACTAACACATCATAAAAACAAAAAATATCAAAACAATTTAATTACTTTCTATATTTCATCATATTTACCCTACCTCTATTGCCTTAACGTACATCGCATCCAACGCTTTTGCGTCCTTATAGGCACACAAATCGACGACCAATTTACCGTTCTGCTCGAAGGTATTAATAGTATGAAGGAAAAACAGCGTTTCAGTGCAGTAACGTTTCACTTCCCTGCCAGTTTGTTTACTAATTAGCACTATATTTGTCTGAAACAACAATTGAAAATCATTAACTTTGAGTTTAATATAACGACTTTATAAATAATTGTCTTCAAATAAGCGTTTTATTTTTTATTTTAATTTTTCTTCTAAGCTATCCTGATCGGTGTTTAAATTGCACAGATTGGTGATTAGGAATAGAATTACCAATGCTTACAAGAAATATATTTATCAATTTTGCCCTTATATATCTGATCAACGTGAATGGACATTTCTTTTAAATGATATGCTTTTAGTTGCTGCAGCTTGAAAAGCAAAATATGAAAGATTTGTAAAACCTGGAAAAAAATACAAGATCATAATTTGATGCCAAAGCTCCGATACCAAGGCAAAAGGACAAAATATCTTAGTTCTTTTACAATACCAGTGCGTTTAGCTATTGAAAACCACAAAAAAAGTTTCAACTAATGTTTCAAAGTCGATTATGATGTATATAGTACTGAATTTGATGAAATAGACACGGGTAGAAAAAGTCTATGTGTGTGATTTTTGCTCTTGAGAAACTTGCAATAGGGACTTGTTGAAGCAACAACGTAGCTAGCTTTCTTGACTTTCAAAAAAGTCTGTTTTGATTTTGATAAATATTTTAACTTCAACTTTGACATAACTAAAACTCTTCTCGATTCGCACCGAAGCTCCGACTGCTACTTTGTATGTTATGCAAACTTAATTGGCGTCAAATAAATTATATTTATTTTTCTTCTTCGTCCAGCTGTGTAAGTTTTACATTCACAATTTTATTTCTTTATAACGGATAAAGCATAGTACATTTACTACGCTCTATCTGAATGGTGGGCTGGGTGTGGGGTAGTCGTAGAGATCATTTATCATCAGATGAACTGCTAATCAGCTCGTTGCCCATACTCGTATTTTTCACGTGGTATGTAATCACCAATTGGGATAGCCACAAATTGGGATTAGAAATGGCGGCTTATCGAGCCGCCATTTCTAATCCCAATTTCATTCTTATCCTAATCCCATTCTTTATTCCTACGGGCTGTTCACACGTTTATTAAAAAAAATTACCTCATAATCTGGATACCACTGTAAACTAGCAGCGAGAGGCCTATTTGCAAATTGGCTTCGAACAGCTCCACACACTGATACTGTTAAAGGCTGCTCGATAATCACATAGTAATTTTCGGTTACACCTAAAATGTAAAGGTTTTTTTTTTCAAGAAATTATTCGCTAGGCGGAATTTTTTTATGTGTCATGTACACAGTCAGGTCATAAGTATTGTCACACAGTAAAAACTTTTCTTTTAGAATGCTGGCCACAAAATTTTTTATTGAATTCGAATTTCGAATTGTTCATGAACATAAAACTGTATACTTTTTAGAATTTCACTCATTTTTAAATATGGAGTGGACGCTTAAAGAAGACCGTGTTGCAGTTATTGCGTTGCATCGTTGCGGTTACGCGTCAATTCAAATTTTTGACATACTGAAAAATTTTAATATAAGCAAAAGATTCTTTTATTGTACCATCAAACGATACAATGAAGACTCTAGGGTAGATGACAGGTCAAGAAGTGGTCGCCCTCGGTCTGTTAGGACTCCAGCAGTGATAAAAGCTGTGAAGGCGCGAATTCAAAGAAATCCCAAACGTAAGCAGAAACTGTTGGCCCTTCAGATGGGGTTAAGCAGAACCACGGTGAAAAGGGTGTTAAATGAAGACTTAGGACTTCGGGCATATCGAAGAAAAACAGGACATCGTTTGAATGCTCGTCTAATGGACCTGAGACTGAAGAGATGGCGCACTTTGTTGAAGCGGTACGCGGGAAAAAAATATCGAGAAATTCTTTTTCGGATGAAAAAATTTTTACCGTAGAAGAGAGCTACAACAAACAAAATGATAAAGTGTACGCACACAGTAGTGAAGAAGCGAGCAACCGTATTCCGCAGGTCCATCGAGGTCATTTTCCATCCTCGCTCATGGTATGGTTGGGAGTTTCTTATTGGGGCTTAACAGAGGTACATTTTTGTGAGAAAGGTGTAAAAACAAATGCAGTTGTGTATCAAAATACAGTCCTGACGAACCTTGTGGAACCTGTTTCTCGTACCATGTTCAATAACAGGCACTGGGTATGCCAACAAGATTCGGCGCCAGCTCATAGAGCGAAGAGCACACAAGACTGGCTGGCGCCGCGTGAAATCGACTTCATTCGGCACGAAGACTGGCCCTCCTCCAGTCCAGATTTGAATCCGTTAGATTACAGGATATGGCAACACTTGGAGGAAAAGGCGTGCTCAAAGCCTCATCTCAATTTGGAGTCACTCAAGATATCCTTGATTAAGGCAGCCGCCGATATTGACATGGACCTCGTTCGTGCTGCGATAGACGACTGGCCGCGCAGATTGATGGCCTGTATTCAAAATCACGGAGGTCATTTTGAATAAACTTTAGTGTCATAAGAATCTATGTTTTGTTAAGTTCATTTTGGTATATAAATGGTTACATAATGAATAAACTTGTTTCAATTATTTTATATTAAACATTCGACAGAATTTATGACCTGACTAGGTATATACATATATAATATAAGTATACACACATATGAATATTACGCTCTTTTGTTAAATGTATTGGCCACTGAACTAATGGCATACGTCTAAATACAGACAATCGAGTTGTACTAAAATAAATAGAAATTTTAACAAATTTTTAGTCTTCTGTCGTCTTCGTGTCTGTCGTTTCCGGAAAGCAATCGTTCAATTATATTAAAGCAACTTATAAAAATAAATATGTCATAAATCAATCAACACTTGATTAGTTTCATTTTTATTATGGAAACAATATTATCTTGTGACTATTTATAATTGAAATCATTTCTAATAGTTCAGCTTTTAAGGTTTCATAGTACGGATTGCAACAGGTATTGGTGCTTTCCAGCATCCATGGTCACGGGGGACTGAGGTGATTGACGTCCCGATGTCAGAGTTAACCCGTAGTACCTTCAGCTTTTTAATTATTAATTTTGGTCCGATCTACGCAGAATGAACTTACTGTGTCTTGAAGTCTTGCAGTGGTATGCTTGGGTTTACTAAGTTTGATCTCAGTGCTAGCAGTGCTGCTTGTTTATTAGAGTTTATATAGATAATATGGTTGACGTAGTATTTTTGCAGATAGATTTCCGCGCACTGAAGTTTAGCGAAAATTTCTGCCTGTAAGATAGAGGTGAATCTGCCCAAATTCATACTAAGTTTGAACTTGGGGCGTTCCCCATGAATTGCAAAATCTACGTCGAGTCCCATTTTTCACCCATCGGTATACCACATAAGGTTTCCGACCTCACAATTAACCTGTCCTTTCAGCCAGTCTTCTCTGGAGGGTAGTTCCACCATATACTTTTTATTAAAAGTGCGTCCACATGATATCTAAGATCGTGCATAAGACCGATGTTTTCTTTATTGAGTCGAGCATGGATCTCAATTTATAGGAAAGCAAACTCAGATCTCCCTGGACGTTGATCCTATACAAATGACTCCTTGCCTCCTTGTCTAAATAGAAGTCAAGGGGCGTTAAGCATAGAAGTGCATTAAGAGCCGCTACAGGCAATGATCGCATCGCTTCAGTTGCCATTAAGCAGGCAATCCTTTGTAGACTATTTAGTCCATCCGCAGTAGTTCTTTGGTTTGCGTTATTACACCAGACAATGGAAGCGTAGGTAAGAATCGGCCTCATTATTATACTGCGACGCAGGTCCCAGTTGTTCCCAACCATACGACTGCACGTAGCTATAGCAATTTTAACCTGACATACGCAGCTAAGGTGAGAGTTCCATATTAGTTTTTGGTCGATTGTTATGCACAAATACGTTAGTATAGCTTAAACAGTGTTATTATAATGTTTTATGAGTCAGGTAAAAAAGAAGCATTAATTTCACTCACAAGCAATACATACTAAAGCAAATAAAATCGTAACTCAGCCTTAAGATGCCAGTGATAATTATATGCATCAAATTTTAAATCATCAGTTACATTTAAACTTGTTGTATAAGAAGCAATAACATTTAAAAATTCAACAATTGAAAATAATAATGAAATTAATCTATTACATGAACCGTTTGTATCAATATTTAATACTTACCAAAAGTATGCATATACGCCGGATGTAGTGACCAACGTGGTTTCATGCTACCAATTACATGTGCCCGTTCGAACATATCACCTGAAATTAAAATTAAATTACACGAGATGTTACTATTTTAGACATTTATTTATCTTAAAATTTGTGTAATTTATTTATACTACCCCTATGAAAGTCCAATACCATAGATTGCCTTATAGAAGGAATTTTGCCATAGTTGCCACACATCGCAGGTGGGTTGGCAAATTTTTACTATTGCTTACTACTTTGCTTACTGATGCTGCTGGCATTTCTTTTATTTTCTCGTTTTAGTCTGTCGCCTATTATGACACGCACGGGACGATAAATTGTGAGTGAGTGAATATTCTTATACCCCCACTACACGATTAATTTGACAAGTAATACAATTATTATTGCTAATACTAATATAATTTTAAATGGAACATTGAATATCAGTTCTGAACTTCTAAACTTATTTTTTTAAACTGTAATAAACTAATAACTTAATTATCATACAGTCCTACTCCTTGTGGTATCGTGCCAAGAACGCTGGCTGAGTTTCCTCGCTGAATGGCTATACTTAGCCTTTGAGCGAGAATAGAACCAGCCCTCTTATCACCAGCAGCAACGACCGGTCGCGGGTAGAGTTCCTTTAGAAACTTCACCTTCAACCTTTTTAATTAGACTAGAATTATGTTGTGGATTAACATTTAAATCCTTCGTGCAGATAATAGGAATGGAAATGTACTTTCAATTTATATTTGTAAACTCATCGTGTACATCATAATTACAAATTAGATATCATTGAAAACATACCTTTTTCCGTGTATGGAAATTTGACAACAACATGCTTTATTCTGCCTTTTACAATAGACATGCCTACGTTGATAACATCTCCTGAAAGGGCATTTAAATTTTATTCACTATGTATCACTGATTGCACAATTAATGGTTTTGAGGAATGAAGCTGCTCGCATCCACAGGAATTATTTGAATCCTGATTCTCTACGCGTAGCCCCTGGTTAGTGCGAAACGAGCAGCAATACATACTGGTGGTAGGTTGTTCCTCTACTTGTGAGAGGCCCGGCCGAGTTTTAGTTACCACCCACCTGGCAAAGATATACCACCAAATGATGCAAATCGTGTTCCGGTATGATGTTAGGTGAAACCCATTACATAGGGAGGATGGGTCTGGACAGTTGCGTTGCGCATACAAACTGGTTGCGACGCGGCCGTTTCTTAGTGTCAGGTGCCTGGTTATGGAGGTTAGCGGGATTCGAAACACGATTGCACCGCTGGCCGAACGTAAATACTTGCGGGGCCAATTAATGAGCCAGCCACTCATGAAAGGCTGCCCCGCCATATTACGAAAAATCCTTGGATGGCTCCACACTGCGGGTTGGCGACCGGAGAAGAGGGCCTGATGGCGATTTCCAGGGGAGTTCGGGTGTCACCGCGATCTCCATGCTAGGTACCATTGATGATGTGACTCTGCTTGCATCCCTAGATTATATGTGTGACGGCACGTCCAACTGCCATTCTCTCAACCTATTCACTCCCACCATTTATGAAAAAAGGAAAAAGAAGAGTGAGTTTGTACAGCGGTTGCACTCCCTTTCCATCAAAGTGCACCTCACAAACATCCGAGGCCTGCAATGTAATCTCAATGCAGTCCACTACCACCTTGAATAAGCCGCACTTACTCTTTTTGACTGAGACGCAGATCAGATGTCCTCTAGATGTGGAGTACCTTAGCTACCGGAGGCTATAATTTCCATCAGCGCGCCGGAGTCTGTGTTTACGCCCGCAATGACATGTGTTTTAAGCGTCTCCGTCACTTTGAAGACCCTACTTTCTCTACGATTTGGGTATAAATAGACACAGGCATGGATAAAATCATTTATTCTTGTATCTACCGATCGAACAGTGGTGACCAGGAGACAACTAGGTTATTTGAACACCTCAGTAAAGCCTCTGATGTGACTCTAAATCGGTACCCTAATGTACAGTTGGTTTTTCAGGGAGACTTTAATGAGAGATGAAATTTACATCAGGACTGGCTGTTCCCAAACCAGATGACCGAGCACGCTGGGAGAGAAACGTGGAATCTTTTCTTGTCACTGGGGCTCTCCCAGCTGGTACAACAAGCGACTAGGGTACCTGATGTGGATGGGCATACAGCTAACTGCCTCGACCTTCTGCTGACGACCGATCCAGACAGGTACGATGTTCATGTTACCTCACCCTTGGGAACTTCTGACCACTGTGTAGTGAAATCTGTGTCGTTATATTCCCCACCTAACTACGATTTCCACTGTTTGCGGCGAGTGTGGCAATACAAGTCAGCAGATTGGGAAGAGATGCGGCATTTCTTTGCATCTTATCCGTGGCGGCAGGTCTGCTTCTCGTCTGAAGTCCCGTCGAGCTGTGCTGTTGCCATAACCGATGGGATACGTCAAGCGTAGGAGTATTTTATCCCCTTCGCTGACGTGCCCATCTGTGTTAAAGCTCGCCCATGGTTCATCGCCGAATGCACTCGTGCTGAAAAAAACAAGCATATGGCGTTCTTATCCTGGGTCGATGCTCGAGCCTGCTAAGCTCCGGATATTAGCCTTAAGAAGAGTGCCTTTAATCAAACCGCCAAGCCTTGCAAAAAGGCATTACGCCAAGCTAGTTTCGATCGCATTAAACGCATCGGCACAAAGCTCTATGTCAAACCATCTGACAGTAGAGCTTTTTGGTCTCTCGCCAAAGCGGTCGAAACAAACTTCTGTCGGTCTACACTGCCTCCGCTGGTAAAACCAGATGGCTCACTTGCGCATGCGCCTAAGAAGAAAGCGGACTTATTCGCTTCTCTTTTTGCTTGCAATTCGCACCTGGACAGCAGCAACAGCGTACCATCTCAATTACGGTACTTCTATCTCAGAAGTCTGTATCACCAACAAGGAGGTTCTTAAAACCTTGCGAAGTCTAAACGCGAACAAAGCTAGTGGACCTAATGGTATACGAGCTACAGTTCTAAAGGTCTGTGCATCTGAGTTGTCTCATGTGTTGACACGCTTGTTCCGCATCTCATTCAGGACTTGGAAGTTGATCTTGAAATCTTGGGAGTTGGCCAATGTGCAGCCTGTGCTTAAAAAAGGTAGCCGTACCGACCCTGCCAACTATCGGCCAATTTCAATTACCTCCACACTCTGCAAGATTATGGATCGTATATTGAACACCCGCCTCCTGTCATACCTAGAGCAAAATAATCTCCTCAGTGATCACCAGTTCGGGTTTCACCGAAATCGATCAACTGGGGACCTTCTAGCGTACGCCACTCACATATGAAAGAACAGTGGTGAAGCACTTGCTGTTTCCCTCGATGTTTCGAAGGCCTTTGACAGGGTTTGGCACGCTAGGCTATTGGGCAAGCTTTCAGAGTACAGCTTATCCCCTGGTCTGATTGTCTGGGTGAAGGACTTTCTGAGTGAATGGTCTCTCCGGGTCGTCTTCGATGGCTGCTCATCCGATACTGTGGCTACTAACGCCGGTGTTCTTTAGGAGTTCGCTCTCTCAACTCTCTTCCTGCTGTATATAAATGATCTGCTGAGTCCCGGTATCTAAGAGTATGCACTTGATAGCACAGTTGTGGAGAGATACCAATCAAGTGCCCGAGCTAGTCGGGATCAAATCTAGTCAAAAAGAGATGCTATGTTTGAGCGCGTGAGTCTCACACTACAGGCAGTCTCCGAATGGGGCGATGCCAATCTCGTGAGATTCATTGCCTCCAAAACACAAGCGTGTCTTTTTACCGCTAAAATAAGCCCGCTCACCTTGGCTCCTACTTTCCGGAATGTATCCTTGGAGTACACTTACCGCCTTCAAATGTTAGGGGTTGAAATTTCTCTGAACCTCAACTATGGGTGGTTCATTGAGTGCAGAGCCAATACAACTGCAAGGAAAGTTGGTGTCCTTGCAAGAGTGCGGCGATACTTCACGCCGGGGCAGCTTCTTACCTTATATAAAGTTGCGCTTTATATCAGGTCCGGTCGTGCATGGAGTACTGCTGTCACATATGGGCTAGTGCTACAAAATGCCACCTGACAGCGTTGGTCTCAGTGGAAAGACGTGCTAACAGGCACATTTGTGACCTTGATTTGGTTGAAACCAATCTTGTCAGCCTCGAACACAAGCGCAGAGTAGCCAGTCTTTCGGTATTCTATAATATGCATTTCGGTAAGTGTGCGCAGGAATTACAGCTTTAATTCCTTCCTCTCCTTTCCGTCCGAATACAATCTGGGCGTCTTCGAGGCAAGAGTGAATAGGCTATTGTTACGCTAAGACAGTGTGATTTAACATCTAGGGCTGCATCACCACTTACCACCAGGTGTGATTGTGGTCAAGCACAGGCTTATAAATAACAAATAAATAAATAAAAAAAAATTGTTTATTTCGGACAACAAGATCCATAGAATTTGTTAGTAGAGAAAAACTTACATCTATGTTAGTAATATAATTTTTACTTAATACTTTATTATTAAGCAGGACATAGTCCTGGCGATCATTGTCTAATCAGTGGACAATCCCCACTGTCGGCAATCTCACTCAGCACACTGCGACCACTGCCGCGCACTCTGTTTAACAACGATGCGGTCTTTTTTCGGATTATTGCATCAAAGCTATCCACACCCGCCAGTGCAAACATCGCAGACGCGCTACAGTAGCGCGGCAGCCGCAACATCGCCCTGAATGCTATATTGTATGGAGTACGTAGGGCACTATAGGCCTTTTTGCTGTAGTTGGTCCATAGGCTGCAAGAATAAAATGACGCACAATATGCTTTGAAAAGCGTGATCTTGACAACGTCAGTGCAGCGACGAAATCTATGCACCAACATATTCGCCCTGACCGACAGTGCCCTACGTTCTCTTTCAATGTCTTCACCGTTTTAAAGACTGTCAGTCAAAATATGTCCAAGGTATTTAGAACTATAGACCCTTTCTAGTGGTTCGTTATAGAGCTTTATAGGGGGTACAACACTAGGACATTTACTGCCAGCCTTAAATACCATAAACCGTGACTTTTTGGTATTGAATAGTAAACCATGTGAGACAGCGAATTTTTTACAAACACCGAATAGAGCTCTCAGCGCACTAACTGAGGGTGCCAGCAGAACCATATCGTCCGCGTAGCTGTTATTGTTCACACAGACCTTGCCGATATAGCAACCCATACGCATGCTGCTGAGCTCTAGAATCAGTGCGTCCATATACAAGTTGAAGAGCCTCGGCAATGTCAGCCCCCCTTGCCTCACCCCGGCCGTACATCCTGTACGGCTCGGAATATTCATTTGCCCATCTCACATAGTTCACCTGACTACTATACCAATACTTAAGGAAATCGGTGTAGCCGTCAGGTAAACCCACGCCTTCTAACTTACGCCACAAGATGTCGTACGAGACAAGATCGAAAGCTTTACTCATATCTAGGAAACAGGCGTACACCGGTGTGCGTCATTTTTTATAATAAGTAAAAAAAAATATTTAATACAGTTTCAGTGCACTCTACGTACGAGACCAACCTTCACCTTCATACATGCAATTGCTAACAATCGCCTTGCGCCAAACGTACCCCATGTAGCGAGTGATTTCTCGCGTATTCGTAACATTATTTAAAACTTGAAATTTTAAAACGGATCATAAAATCTATAAACTAAATTTAACTCACCGTTTGGCATGACGTGTGGGTGAGATGTATGATTTATGAGGGCAACGCACTCCATCATATTTTTTCTCTCCAGAGTATCGAGGGTCTTCGGATCTATCCTAAAGGTTTGTTACAATTAAAATTCTTAATTAAAGATAACACAATTTGTCATTACATTAACTTTGCTTACTGTTGTACTACTTTTACGTGTAGTGGTTGCGAAAGAGAATTCATCATCCCATATCGTCTCTTGCGTATCCTAAGTGACGACTTTGAGATAAGCTAGAACAATATCTCTAATAAACGACGGTAGTATAACCTAGACTAGACTCTGGAGTGTGCTTTCTTTAGCAATAATAAAGCCCCTAACAAGTAGATTTTTAAAACAAAAGTAAAGGAACATTACTTGGGCTCATCTGACACATAAATATCTACTGAAAATTTCGGGAATCAAGGAAGTGACACAACATTACTATTTAAAAATGTATTTATTGCTTTTCGAAGTATTCTCCGCGAAATATGACACATTTTTCCTTACGATGGAACCAATCATTGAAGCAACCATTCCATTCGGAAGTTGGGGTCTCCAAAATGACCGTTTTGTAGGCGTCCACAGCTTCTTCAGGTGATGAAAATCTCTGTCCACGCAATTTATTCTTTATTTTAGGGAAAGTATAGAAATCATTAGGGCTTAGGTCGGGGCTGTACGGCGGATGGTCTAATAATTCTATGTTTTCTTGCTCTAAAAACTCTTTTGTTCTGTGTGCGGTGTGAGAACTCGCATTATCGTGATGGAGGATGATGCGGCGGTTGCAGTTCTCTTTACGGAGTTCAGAAACGACCTATGGCAAACAAATGCTAGCATACCATTCTGCATTAACCGTTCTTTGTCCCTCAAGAGGAATAGTCGTAACATGGCCGGTTTTGAAGACAAACGTGGCCACAATTTTTTTTGCAACACTCCGTGTACGAACAATTTTTGTTGGCTTTAACTTATTTTCGAACACCCAAACTTGTGACTGGTTTTTTGTTTCGGGTTCGTACGCGTATATCCAGGATTCGTCACCTGATGTGATGTTGTATACAGCATTTGAGGATCCTGCGTGGAATCTTTCGAGAGTTCTGACGCACCAACTAACGCCAGCCGCTTTTGCTCTTCACAGAGCGACTGCGGTATCCATCGGGAAAACAACTTTTTTACACCTTATTGTTCATGCAAGATTATTTGTATTTGACTCATGCCAATGTCTAAAATTGCCTAAATTTCGTGGTATGTCACATGTCGATCTTCCTCAATCAGCTTACGTTTTCTTGGGTGACTGCAGTTTTTGGACGACCTTGACGGGGATCATCACTGAACTTAACACGTCCACGTTGAAATTCAGCAAACCAGCGATAAATTGTGGTTTGGGATGGGGCTTCATTACCAAATGCAGAAATCATCCGGTCAACACACTGTTTTTGTGTTAAACCACTTCGAAAGTCATAATAAATCATCGCTCTTGAATTTTCTCGAGTCAATTCCATTTTGTCAACGACTAAACAAGTTTGACAAAACCTTGTGACAAGACCGAGAATATTTTTTTAAATAAATAAATGATATTCGATTTTTAAAACCAAAGAGTTTTCAATTAAAAACATTATAATATGACAGGAACAGTGGAAATATTCTATTCCCGATACTTTTAGTGCAGCCTATGTATAACATATAATCTGTTACATCCTTATATGTGTTTAAATAAGTTTGATCTACGTGTATGTGCATGTGTATGTATGTATGTGTTTGTCTATGTGCATGTGTGAAATTGTACCTTTAGTACAATAAAGTGTATAAATAAATCAATAAATAACCATCCTTACAAGCCATACGTAAATTACCCAGACAGAGAGTGGCGTCAATGGACAGAACGATTAGTACTGCAATTTCTAATTCGATTGCCAAGTGTTGCGTTAATATTAAATTCTCCTTGTAACGGGACAGGCCTATTTCCAGCAATAGACTGACATGGGCTGATAAAGAATAAAGAAAGAAAAGAAGAACAAAAAAAGAAACCTACTGATTATAAGTAAATAAATTATTTTATTTGGGAATAGATGAGGAGCCCACCCATTATCTTTATATATAAAAATTTCGTGTCACATTATTTGTCCGCGATGAACCCTTAAACTACTGATCTGATTTCAATGAAATTTGCACATTGTGTGCAGTTTAGTCCAACTTGAGAGATAGGATAGTTCTTATCCCGATAAGTGATCCTCAATTTTTTATTGCTAATCTAGGGGTATTTTTAGGAAAGCAAATGGTCGTCGGAAAGGGTAGAACAACGTCTGCCTGGTCAGCTAGTATATTATAAAAACCTAAAATGATTTATGAAATGTCAAACGCTAAACTTAGCTTACCACAATTATAAGACTTTACTTAGATTGCTTCATCTGCAAGGAGCTCTGCAGATTTGAGACAGCAATATCAGACTGCTCACAACAAGACCTACGAGTAGTCTGGTGATGGTTGTTGTGTTATTTGTTAAAAATTGTTTCAAAAATTTCTTAACCAAATGAAATGACGCGTTTGGCAAGTTAGATTTTGAATGATTTTTCTTTTTTTAACTTACCGATGTATAAATGGTGCCTCGGTAAATGTGTACATTTCATCCCCAAAAGGATACAAGGATATCATAGTATTGTCTGACATCTCAAACGGTTTAAATATTGAAGCGATTCTAAAATAAAAAAAGGATTAAGGTAAATTATAGTATCCAGTGGTCCACACAACCAGCGCAGAAAATTAAAAATTTATGCTTCAGTTTTAGCTTAATTTGGAATTAGAGTCAGTGGCTCGAGTTATAGTTATTAGTATTAGGACTAGTTATTGTAATGTAATGACGACGTAAGAGAATCAACTATCATAATCATCAAACATTAAAGAATTTATTGACCTTAGGCTTTAATATTTATTGATTTCTTAATATTGATTTTATGAATGTATTTGACCCTTTATGAAATAAGGATTAGTAAGCTGAAGTGGCAGTGGGCCGGTCATATAGCTCAAAGAACCGACAACCGATGGGGAAGAAAGGTTCTCGAGTGGCAGCCTCGTACCGGTAGGCGAAGTGTAGGGCGACCCCCCACGAGATGGAGTGACGACCTGGTGAGACATGCAGGAAGTCGATGGATGCAGGTGCCTCAGGACCGTACTTTGTGGCATTCCTTGGGGGAGGCCTATGTTCAGCAGTGGACTTATGAAAGGCTGTAATGATGATGATGATGATGAAATAAATATAACTTTAAATGTATGTAACAAAAACTTAAATTTGCACGCTAATTATAAGCAAAACATGTGTACTTATTTTACTGTACCATCTACAAATACCACGTTTTAAGCAAATAAAGAAATTATTATTATTATCTACACTATATCATCCTATGAGTATCGTAAGAGATGACAGAAGGAAACTGAAACAGTAGAAGGACGTCAGCTATCTACTTGATAACAGGTTGAATAATAAAAATCTACGCTAGCTGACCTGCCTGTCAAGAATGACTACGGCCCTTTATGGCAATGGGTGAGACCCATGTTCAGCAGTCAGTACCATCCGTATTGTGACGGAGAGTAGTATTTTTAACACGATGTAATTATGATGGTGACTAATTACTGCGAGTACTACAACATACCTATCAAATATAGTGTGGCAAGGATCCGGCACGCTCTTTGTTCCAAATTCAGTGACAACAATACGTTTGGCAGCGTGGTTCCTTTTGAATGTGTTAGATCGTATAAAACGACACTGGTATGTAACTGTCCCATCAACGATTGAAAATCTGAAAAATAAATATAATATAAATAATGACTTTCATAAATATACAAAGATACAAAACGACGAACGCTTTCACTGTAATTACACTTTTTTATAACATCGAAGGAAGATCTAGATGCTGTGTGAAATATATACGATAGTACAAAAACGCATCGAACACAAAAAAAATTGCACTAACGATATCTCCGGTTATAATTGAAACTAGATCTAGGGTAAATTCTCATACCTTTCGGTCACTGAGAAGTCAGACAAGTTATGCTGGTCTCTTAACGGCTAAAACCTTTTTTCGAATCACGATTTTGTCACCTCGTACTTTGTCGGGGCTACGATTAGACTTTCGCATTCTATGAAGGTTGACTGTTAAGGCTCCTTCTCCTTTAGACAGTGAAGCTGGTACACGCCACCCATTCTTCTAAAGGGAGCACGTAAGGACACTACGTGCGTAACCCCGAAGCCTTACATATACGGCAACAGATCACTCGATATCAGGCGTCCAGACCCCAATTAGGAAGAGGAGGAGTGCTTGATATGCTCTCCTTTAGCGCTTAACTCTCTGACTGTAAATTGAGATACTGTGCCGTTCACTATCTCTCTTTTTTTCGCAGCCTCGTATTACAATATTACTTGCACGTAAGAAGCAACAAAATTTCTCGCCATCAACCATGTCCTTTACTAAAGACGGGAGTGAGAGTTCTTCTCTTACTCCTGCGACAAAGTTTTTATACAGCTTACTAGCTGGGCTCCCCTGAGGTATGGTGCGCTGTGCACTCGTCGATTTCACAATAGCGGCTCCTTGTTATTGACTCATCACTCTTCATCAAACATTTAATTTGTAAGTTTTTCACCTTATTGTCGAAAAAAACAGATATTCAATATAAAAACTGCTGAATGTGTTAAAAAATACCGTATCAACTCCGCAGAAAATAGTAATCATAATGTAAGTTAAAATATTCACAACAATAATAGACAAATAGTATATAATCACTACGTTTTACAAACAGATCTGAAAGCCACCATTAAATGATTCAAAAATAGTGCACATGGATATAAATCATTTCACACTTGCAATAAAAAATGTTGTCGTTACAAATGCGTAATAAAAAGGAATTCCGCAGTTACATAACATGTTTCTTATTGAATTATAGGTCGATACAACGTGCACATTCCACTGCGTTCTGGCCTTGTCCCTATTCAATTACCGCCATCTGCCCGCCTCGGGATTACACTTATACGTACGTGAATAATTTATGCATGAGACGCAGCGACTCGGAGGAAGCCGCCCGACTGAAATTTAGCACGTGGACAACATGACATTGAATTCCATCATCATTCATCTATACTCAATTAGTAATCAAAATGTAAATACGTTGTCTCACCCCCGAGGACCAAGACAGAATGCCTCGTTTCCGATTCCGAAGTAAACAGTGTTCCCGATTCACCAAAGTCATCATATCATCACACAAAACACAACAGCATTCACTGCTATTTCCCGTTGATATTCTGTGAGAGCGTGTTCCTTCCCCGGTCGAGCCGACCCATTCGTGCTACAAACATAATATAGCTGCAGCATGGCTCTACCACGTTAAACAAACATTTTAATATCTTTAAGATTCATATTTTTGACAACACCCTTCCTATACCGTTAGGATAGAATATGACTTCCACAGGATAATATCACCTAAAATAATATATTAATTGCGGGAGACAATTTCGGAAAGAAATAGATAACAAGCAGTCAGGACCTCAATTCTATCTAACAAAAGTGGGATGAGTTTAAACGTTGCGTGTGTGAAAAAATCCCTCCTTTACCATATTATGTGATCTAAAATATTCGCTAAAGAAAGAATAAGATAATATTCCCTAGGTTCAGATTAAATTTTATAACATGGTAGAGCCATGCTGCAGCTATATTAGTAGTATTGTTGTATAGCACGAATGGGTCGGCTCTACCGGGAAGTGACCACGCTCTCATAGAATACCAGCGTAAAATAGTAGCTTAACGCTGCTGTGTTTCGTATGGTGAGTGTAGAGAAACGGAGACCCTTTTTACTGGAAAAGAGGCATTTCATCTTAGTCTTCACGGGTGAAAACGCATCTGCATTTTGATTCTTTATTGAGAATAGATGAAAAGCGGTTGCTGTGACCCATAAACATCCACCTATGGATCACAGCAACCGCTTTCCATCAGGTGGACTGTGTGCTCGTTTGTCATCCTATCCTATAAAGAAAAACAAGATTACCGTTTGCCAAATAATATCATACAAACATTTATAACATCCGTAAAGAGCTTGAGGCTTGTGTTGGCCGTGTAGTGGCGGTGTTAGAACATCCACTATCACATATCGTCCGTTGGTGTCGTAATTGGCTACAGAGGGAAACTGAAACAGGAGATGGGCAACAGAATCTTTCGGATAACAGTTCAAAATTATAAAACAGGTGCGTTATGAGGCAATCTATGGGGCGGCCTGTTTTCAAGGATCTAGAGGAGAAATATCATTTAGTATGTTTTAGTGGATTTAACGTATTTTATTTTATTTATATTACGAAATTTAGTAAAGCTATAGACGATACACGCTGCACTGCTAAATAGCCGTACCGCTGCAGTGAATGTAGAAGGGCTTATTTTATATAAAATAAGGCTGGTAGATCGTATAGTCCACATGATCGCAAGTGAATGTCATGTAGATGCCCATGGACATCTGTATCTACACTCGATTAAGAATAAAAATTTAGATACATTGTCACTCCTGCGAACTAAGATGGAATACCTCGTTTCCAGTAAAAAGGGTCTCCGGTTCTCTACACTTACCGTACGAAACACAGCAACATTAAGCTGCTATTTTACACTGGTATTCTTTCAGAGCGTGTTCTTTCCTCGGTCGAGCCGACCCATTCGTGTTACAACAATTATAGCGCAGCGTGGCTCTACCACATGTAACACACTACCTTCGAAATATCTTACTTCACTTGACTCAGAAATATTTTACTTAAAACGAACAAACACTAAATACAAATTCACTTATCCCTTAAGTGTTTTATATACCTTTTTAAATCTTTTACAGTGTTCGCGACTGACGAAACAACTAAAGTAATTGGTGAATAAAGATTTACTTCAGTAAAGTGAAATTACAGTATATAATCGTTAAAGACGGTTTAAGGGCAAGGAAACGACCGCCGCACTTCCCTTATGAATGTTTGCGGACTTTACATGTTTTCTAAATATTTTATTAATTTTTAGACATGCAGATTTCCTCACAATAATTTCCTTTACCATCAAGCACTTTGCATTGAAAATTGCAATCAACAATTTCATTGGCACTGGCGGGAATCGAACCCAAGTTGCTCCCGTACTGCGGAATATACGGCGAACGCATTGCCTCTGAGCCAGCACAAATGTCAGTAATCTAAGCAGTTACTGTAATTTTCTATTTAGTAAAAACGTCTTCCAAGATTACTTTTGGTGATTTAGAGTTGAAGCAAGGAAACATTTCTTCAAAGACAATATTTTTTATTTAATTCAAACTTGTTTAAACTCTTATAAATGTGAAATACTACACCAGTTTGGAAAAACAAAACATTTACAAAAAAGAACCAGCGAAATTTTTGTTGACAAGTGCAGGTAAATGGTGTGTATGCAAATATATTATCGTCCTCCATTTGTAGATCTATATTAAAGTATGCTTTTAACAATATATGTATATTTAACAAGATTTTTTAATTTAATGTTTTTAATAGAGTTTATTTGCAATAATACAACATGTTATGTACATCAATAAAAAGTCTGTTCATCAATTTTAAATCTCTGTCTTTTCAAATATCCCTCCAGTCTCTGAAATAGATAAGAAATACCGAGTAAGGTCATCTTGAACTTCAGGCATCGCTGCGGTGGACTCGTGAACCCCGCGTTATCCTGGTAAAATGAACCTGGAACCAGAAACCTTTAGGAGTCCTTATTGCCGTTTATCGCGGATTTTATTGCACTTTTTTTTATATTTCCGGCATACAAAGTGCCCGTAACAGCAGCTCCATGATTGAGATTTTCATTTATTATTTTGCACGTGGTAGTACCAGCTGAGGCTGTTTTATTATTACAGACTCGACAAGGGTAAGACCCCGTTTACTAGTCACCAGTGTTTCGTATGATGGATGAGTAACGAGAACTGGAGACGTTTGTTACTGGAGCCGGGGCATTACATCTTACTGCCAAGGGGTGACAACGCATCCGCATTTTAATTCTTAAAAGATGATAAATGTGTTTATGGGACGCAGCATTCACTTCACAAAACTGTGTGCTCGTTTGTTCCCTTTTTAATCAGATACTTAATAACAACGTGTAGTTATATTTTTTTTTATTTTCAACAACTCACTATAAGATGTTCAAAAGATAATCAGTTTATTTTTTTAGGTATCTTACAGATTTAACTATCTTTACCAGCCAGTATTTTCTATTCTTGATTCCAAAAATGCTGTACTACTACTCACTTACTAGTCCGTAAAATCTAAAGATTCAATTTTTATTTAATTTCGTTTTATATGGTATGTAATTTTATATAGTTCTTTTCAAAATATCTAGAAGATTTGCCACCATTTGAGGCATGCAATCACCAACTCTAAAATTACTTCTGTAAGTTAATCAAGTATAAACTTACCTGTGTACAAGCGCTGAACTATCAAACAAATGTTCGAATCGCATTGAACCAACTTTCAGCGATCCCGGTCCATTTCGTAATAAACTTCCTCGTAGCCAAGAAGGAAAATTACCTGCGGAAAATATTTTTAAGTACTTTGTGAGGGATTGTAACTTTTGTCATGGGGGGTATATTGCCATAATTGCCACGCTTGTCGAACGGGTTGGCAACCGCAGATTTTTTTAATCGTAATTTGTATAATAAATGTAGGGCGACCCCCCACTAGATGGAGTGACGAGCTGGTAAGACATGCAAGAAGTCGATGGATGCAGGTGGCTCAGGACCGTGCTTTGTAGCATTCCTTGGGGGAGGCCTATGTTCAGCAGTGGACTTGTGAAGGGCTGTAATGATGATGATGATGATGATATGAGGGATTTGTTTGCATTAATTTTGCGACATAACTGAAGTTTACTGATATAGGACTCCTAAACAAGAACCTTGCTTACAGACGCCCAGGTACTAATTATGCTACAGCTAGGAAACAATCTCCATCTACTCACAGTGAGTGTCGTAAAAATCAAATGTAAGAAATATAAAAAACAATGTCATCTCCTATAAATGTTAAGAAAACTCTTTTTATAGACCAGATATAAAGTACCCAGAGTGGCGTCGAACTGGTGATGGGTACAATATACGTGTAATATTAGAACCGTTATACGCTAACATGTCTCTCAACATCACTTTAACTTTTTGAAGTTATACTTCTTTTGGGGCGTTTGGGAAAAATTATGAGAGTGAATTTTTTACGATGCGCGCACACACTGACAGCTAAAAACGACACCATGAACTTGTTACGATGCGCGCGCACACTGACACCTCAAAGAGACAACTTCATTGGGTAACTACCTCTTAAGTTTTCGTGGGAACTGAAAACTATATTTTAAGTGGTTATTTTTAGTTATTATTGCTTTGTTACGCTAAAGAAGTATAGCTTCCTACGTGCGCATTTAAGTACACACGTTTTTTTTTCTAATATTTAAGTTAAAAACGAGCAACGTCAAATCTACCCGCTGGTAAATGTCCCCGTGGCAAATTTTAAAACTTTTTCTTCCGTTCTATCTATTTATCGGAACGATTTAACTTCGAAAACATAAATTGAGCGTAATAAAATTTTCAAGTATATAAATCAATAGAAACATCTCAGTAACGCATAATATAACTCTTCGATGTTGGCGCCAAAATCGATAAATGTCTGTAGACGCCATTAAAAACGTGTATGACAGGATTACCGCCATTAAAATTACCCCTATATTTTAAGATACAAGTAATCTGGTACTATAGTCGCCTTTACCCTGGGGACAGCTCGAAATAAATCTATTAATTTGAAAAAGATCCGTGTCAACCAGAAAAGCAGCAACATAAGTGAAACCAACATCCCTCACCACATCTCTAGGGTCGTAACAACTAAGGAAAGATCCAGAAGATTTTATTGCATCCAATTTATTATAGACAATACACAAATAGTCATGCCAAATGCATAATTCAGCAACTTACACTCATATATTTTTATTGCAGAAAATAAAATTGTAGTTACATAAAAACACCAAATATAAAAATCACCTACCGTAGTTTCTTTATTGCGCTTTACCTTATCTATACCAGATAAAATGTATACGTAGTAGAGTCACGCTTTTTTTTATAGGATAAGGGTGACAAACGAGCACACAGTTCACCTGATGGTAAGTGGTTGCTGCGGCCCATAGACATCTACATCTATCCTCGTTTGCAAATCAAAATGCAGATGCGTTGTCACCCGTGAGGACTAAGATGGAATGCCTCATTTCAAGTAAAAAGGGCCTCCGGCCACCTGCACTCACCAAGCGAAACGCAGAGGTAAACCTCTACTTCACGCTGGTATTCTGTGAGGTCGTGGTACCACCCCGGTTCGAGCCGGCCCATCCGTGCGACAGCAAAAGCTGCCGCGTGGCTCTACCACTGTTGAAAGCTGCAGCTATATTAACGTTGTATCACGAATGTGTTTCGTATAGTAAGTATAGAGATTCGGAGACCTTTTTACTGGAAACGCATCTGGATTTTGATTCTTAATTGAGAATGTATATGGGCCGCATCATCCACAGTGGATTGTATATTCGTTTGTTACCCGTATTCTATTGAAAAAATATATATAATTCTCAGACAGGAGACGAGAAGCATCTCAGAGAGAAAAGTACGATATTATTAGCAATCTACATGCTACAATGGCAGGTGCCCAGTTTAAACATGGAATTTACACAGGCCGATGAGGAAGAGGTAAAAAACTAAATTGATTAACAGGGTTCGAAGTGATTGTTTAATAATACCAAAAACTCAGTATTGACTTTGGGTTTAATGTTTTTATATTATATTATGTTAGCAATTTTCTTCAGTTCTTTCGGCAGTAAACTATTATTTGCCAATGATATCAATCCATTATATATATATATATATATATATATATATATATATATATATATAGCAAAAAACTAATGAACATTAGTCGCGACGAAAGAGAATCACCTCATTTGTCTCGTCAGTGTCCTCAAAAGCGGGTACGGAATATGAAAGTATGACCATCTTATTCAAAGACGAAAGACGTTTGAATCTACAATCGGAAATCCATCTACTAAGCGTGATGAATTAAGTAAATTCTTCCTTCAACAGGAGAGGCACATATCCAGAAGCGTACTTTTACGAGCTGGTGAAGAAACAAAATAAGATTGATGGTAGAAATTATTCTAAATGTTAAATATGTAATGATTTATAATATCTACGCGAATACAACACATGGAATAAAATATATTTTACGGATTGTATGGTGTTAAATTTTAACTTTTTTCAATCCCGAGGTTTCAGGCACTTTCCAGAACCCATGGTCCATAGAGTCCCCTTCCGTAAATTTCGTCTGTAAAATTCGTATCATTCCAATCTTAAATATATCCTGTTAGAATATAGTAACCGACGCAACCGACACATGAATTAAATCCCAACCTGAAAAAGAACATCTATGCAAATATAAATATATTATTCCAACACTTTGTGGCATGCTGCCACATAGTGTTGGCAATATATATATAGCACCTCCGATCAAAAACAGCAAAAGAGTTCGCACTTTTAGAATAAAACTAAAAAAAAATATATTTTAAAACTTCTTTGCAAACAAAGTTAGTAGAATTCTGTATCGATGTAACACACCTTTCTTATGAAGTATACTGTGTCTGTATATTATAAAACTAAGAAATACTTGCTATTCTACAAGACAATTTATTTTGTTTTGTATTTTATCAAATAATTTAATTGTGTGTATTGTGCTTGCAAATGCCTATTTTTGCGCTTTTTGTTGCGTTGGCTTTTTAATGTTGCTTTTACTTTCCCTAAACGTTAACAGTTTTAATTTTTATTTTAAATTTTTATAAGTGTATTTTTATTTTATGTTGGAGGCTGTGATTAGTTAAGTTTATTTTATTCTAGCTATGTCTCTGGCGTTTACTGAAAATCAGCGTTGTAGTCACCACTATGTGGTTTCTATGACATTTGTGGTGAGTAGACGCCTTAATAGTTCCATTCTATTAAATTATTTTGTTATGTTAATTTGTGTTTATGTTTTGGAACTAAATAAATTATATATGGGGTATTTGTATAGTTTTCTCATCTGGTTGGGTTGTATAAATTATATAATTGAAAATGAAAATGATAAACTTACATAAATATCAATTAAATAAAATAAGTACATAAAAATTACATAAATATATAAAAACCCAACCAGATGGAAGCCCTCGGCAGGCGAGACCAAACGGCCGAGGGTTAGGGGGAAAGGGAAAGAAACCGGCGGACGATGCGGGCGGTATCGAGGAGCACCGCCTTCTGCATTTGAGCTTGGAGCGGTCCGTCACGGAGTCCCAGTCGCCTCAGATGACCCGAGAGGCTAACTGGGATTAACCCGTTCGCAGAAACGACCACAGGAATAATTTCGGCCGGCAGACCACCCCACATGTCGGTCACCTCGTGAGCCAGGTCCAGATATTTTGTCAGCTTATCTGTTTCGGCTTTCACGAGGTTCTCGTCATAAGGAATGGTAATGTCGACCAAAAATATCCTTGACTGTGCCCGGTCCATCAGCACAATATCAGGCTTATTCGCAAGAATAGTCCTATCTGTGATGATGATTGATGATAATATGGCAAGTACTTATAATTATATATTATTATTATTATTAAAACATATTGGTTATCTGGTCTAGTTGTATTATGATGTGTGATTGTTGTGTAGCTGTGTAGTCGCAGCGTAAGCAAATCAATTATCACATATCATTCCGTGGGTATCGTTAGAGGCAACGGAAACTGAAACAGGGGACGAAACAGGGGACGGGCAGCAACATTTTCCTAATAATACAGTGGCAGAGCCACGCGGCAGCTTTTGCTGTCGCACGGATAGGCCGGCTCGAACCGAGGTGGTACCACGACCTCACAGAAAACCAGCGTGAAGTGGAGGTTTACCTCTGCGTTTCGCTTGGTGAGTGCAGGTGGCCGGAGGCCCTTTTTACTGGAAATGAGGCATTCCATCTTAGTCCTCACGGGTGACAACGCATCTACATTTTGATTTGTAATAGAGGATAGATGTAGATGTCTATGGGCCGCAGCAACCACTTACCATCAGGTGGACTGTGTGCTCGTTAGTCACCCTTATCCTATAAAAAAAAATAACAACTCAATCATAATAATAAAATTTAAGTCGTGGTAGAGCCATGCTGCAGCTAAATTAGCAGTATAGTTGTAGCACAAATGTGTCGGCTCGACCGGGGAAGGACCACGCTCTCACAGAATACCAGCGTAAAATAGCAGCTTAGCACTGCTGTGCTTCGTATGGTGAGTGTAGAGAACCGGAGACCCTTTTTACTGGAAAAGAGGCATTCTATATAAGTCCTTACGGCTGACAACGCATCTGCATTTTAATTCACAAATGAAGATAGATGTAGATGTCTATTGGCCACATCAACCATTTACCATCAGGTGGTCTGTGTGCTCGTTTGTCACCCTTATTCTATAAAAAAACGACGGTTTCTAACCCGCCTGCCAAGCGCGGCAACTATAAAAAATATGGTAAGCTATGAGAGGGTACTGTGTTCAAAAGTGGACTTGTCACCATTACAGCCAATTAAAGTCCACTGCTGAATACAGGCCTCCCAAATAGATTGCCTCATAGGGAAATATTTGCCATAGTTGTCACACTTTTCAAACGGGTTTGGTAGCCGCAGTTTTTTATTTAAAGTAGTTATTAGGAAGACGCTGTTGCCCATCTCCTGATTTGTTCCTCTCTGTCGCGTCTTACGACACCCACGGGATGATATGAGGTAGTGGATATTCCTACACCACCACTACATGATGGACTTGTTATAGACTGTAATTAATGATGATGATGATAAGTATATCGTGATTATCAATGTATCTCTGAAACTGAATCCTAAACTACCTCCGATCTTTTAGCATGAGAGACATCGAATACACTGAATATAGGTACGATGGGACACTAGCAACATAGACACTTTATGGTGTATAGTACATGATGTCTTTCCAAATGGGTATAAGACTATTGGGGAATGAACGCCATACTCGAAATAAAGAGTAAAAATATGTAAGACGTTGTAACGCATGTAATATATTCTTTTATTTCTTTTTTTTATAGGATAGGAGATAAACGAACACACAGTCCACCTGATGGTAAGTGGTTGCTGTGGCCTATAGACATCTACATTTATCCTTAATAAAGAATCAAAATGCAGATGCGTCGTCACCCGTGAGAACTAAGACGGAATGCCTTCTTTTCCAGTAAAATGAGTCTACGGTTCTCTACACTAACCATACGAAACACAGCAGTGTCAAGTTGCCATTTTACGCTGGTATTCTGTGAGAGCGTGGTCCTTCCCCGGTCGAGCCGACGCATTCGTGCTACAACCATACTACTAATACAGCTGCGCCATGTCTCTACCACGTATAAAATTTAAAATTGTGTCGTATTCTCTTAAATGTTAGTGGCGGTATAGGAATATCCACTACCCCATATCATCCCGTGAGTGTTGAAGGAGACAACAGAAAGAAACAAATCAATAGATGGGCAGCAACTGCTTCCTAATAATAACTAAAAATATAACAAGTGCTAAAATTAAAAATTGTGTACAACTGACTTCAATATAAATTATTAAGGATAATTCAAAAACTACTGGTCCAACCTTGATAAAATTTATAAGGGACCACATGACAGTTCCAGCTTTCAAATAAAAAAGAATAATCGAAATCGGTTCACCGAGAAATAGCTTTATGAGTTAACACATATAAAAACATACAGTCGAATTGAGTACCTCCTCCTTTTTGAAGTTGGTTGAAAACTGCGGTTGCCAAGCGTGGTAACGTTGGCAATTATCCTACCTATGGGGCAGTCTATGGGGAAGCCTATTTTCAGAATTGGTCTTTGGATAGACTGCAACGGTAAGGGTATCGGTTGTATTTTGTATTTAGTCTATATATTATAGTTATAATTAACACATATCAAATTTACCGTGTGGCAGCGGTGTAAATAAATCCATCACCCCGTTTTGTCTAGTGAGTGACGTTACGAAGCCATAAATGTCGCATTTATGGCGTCGTATGGGAAATGCCAGAAAAATCTTTAAGATACCGAAACTTAGCAATATACCATCTCGTTTGTAAAAATACCCAGCCTGGCGATGGGCATGAGCATCGAAGGTGTGAGACGTCTGGTCGTCAATGCACCTGCCAAGCGTAACGATTAATATCTTCCCCACGACAGGTAGGTTTTAAACAGCGGTAGAGCCACGCGGCAGCTTTTGCTGCCGCACGGATGGGCCGGCTCGAACCGGGGTGGTACCACGACCTCACAGAATACCAGCGTGAAGTAGAGGTTTACCTCTGCATTTCGTTTGGTGAGTGCAGGTGGCCGGAGGCCCTTTTTACTGAAAATGAGGCATTCCATCTTAGCCCTCACGGGTGACAACGCATCTGCATTTTGATTCCCAAACGAGGATAGATGTAGATGTCTATGGGCCGCAGCAACCACTTACCATCAGGTGGACTGTGTGCTCGTTTGTCGCCTTTATCCTATAAAAAAAAGGTAATGAAGGTGAAAGGTATATGTCCAGCAGTGAACCATTAAAGGTTATAAAGAAGGAGGAGAAGAATCAACACGTAATATCCCACCTGTAACCGTTCCCGATATAGGCTGCGTTACCTCTTCATCGCATGACCTCAACCACACGCTATTGTTACACTTTGGATATAACTTTTCACCGCACTCCGCCATCTCTTAAATAGGACGAACCGTATAACAAGCTGCGCAATATAAAAAAAAATCAATTATTTTTTCTTTTTTGCACTTTAAAGCGAAAAGTTTAAATTTAACACATTTAATAACGTACAAAAACCGATAAAACTGTTTTGCTTTGCTTTTTAATAACTAAAATGAACGCACCTTGTAAACTCGTAAATATTAAAAAAAATATATTCAAAATTGAACAGACGTTTTTGATTGCTTAATCAAACACAGATTTCTTTTAGATATCTGGCCAGTGCCGCGGTGCAAACTGAAATGCTGAAAACTGTGAGGTTAGGGCAAATACTTTGCGTAGACCAAAGACGTCACCCCCGCTCTAACGTCCTTCAGAACAAATTGCATGAATACCAGTCTACGGATATACATTACACACCATTCCAATACAAGCTTAACTGTACACGAGTATCAGTGCTGTCTGCAAGAATATGCGTTGCATTACTGACATATTTTTTATTTAAGTATTTAAACGGATACGATTATAAAACATATTTGTTTTGAGTTTTATACAAACATTGCGAAGGCTTTATTTAAGCTTTAATTAAGTAAATGTTATATTTAATAATAAATCTTAGTAACATAAAATCCCTCCCCACAAGGGGAGACGCCTTTGACCAACTGTGGAAATCAATGGGCTGCTAAAAAAAAGGTTTAACTACAACATTTTGCGTCACTTTTTTATAGGATAAGGGTGACAAACGAGCACACAGTCCACCTGATGGTAAGTGGCTGCTGCGGCTCATAGATATCAACATCTATCCTCTATTACAAATCAAAATGCAGATGCGTTGTCACCCGTGAGGACTAAGATGGAATGCCTCATTTCCAGTAAAAAGGGTCTCGGTTCTCTACACTCACCATACGAAACACATCTGCATTAAGCTGCTATTTTACGGTGGCATTCTGTGAGAGCGTGGTCCTTCCCCGGTCGAGCCGACCCATTCGTGCTACAACTATACTACTAATATAGCTGCAGCATAGCTCTACCACGTAAAGAATGGCTCTACCACGTAAAGCATGGCTCTACCACGTAAAACTTACTACATACTTTAAACGACATTTAAAATCCTATAAATCAAAACTCCCTTAAACTATTTCGTTTGTAATACATAATTGAAACAATTTAAAAAAGATTATGCCGTACGTATTTAACTGCGAATTATAACATATTTTCTGTATAACGACATGTCTCATGACCATACAGTCTCTTGACATTGAAACTTTCAGTAAGGACATCAACATAATATTGTGGTTCAAATAGTAAGTAATGTAGGAAATGTAAACTCTCTTCATTTTTATGTATTTCAAGCTGCTTTCATGAATGCTTTGCAAAATCCATTTACGCATTGTAGTTGCATTTGTGTATAAATATGTAGGTGTTTTAATGACCTAGAAGAATTTTGAAAATACCAGAAACATTGCCCGAGTGCCTCCATATCTAGCACCTTTTAACAGTAAAGCGACAGTCTATCCATCTCACCGCTGTGGTTGTGGGCCTGATCTCATGCCTGAGAGGATTTTAGGACAGAGAGGAGTTTATTGCGTTGAGACAACGCAATAAACTCCTCTCGCGCGTAGACTTAATAAGTCTTTCGTATTGTTTCTCCTGCTTTCTTTTCATTTTTCTTTTTTAGAGTTTTCTTCATGATTTTTTCGTTTCCCATTAATTTTAGTGATGCTGGCATAGTTTTTTGCATATTGCGAACTTTTGAAGCGAGCACTTATTCCTTGAGCTACTAGGACATAATCAATAGTAATCAATTGAAAATACTAGACTGCTACAACATGCATATGATGGTAAGGAGAGATTGTCACTGCAATTGAAATTGGCAATAATTAACAAGACAAACAGATTTTCTTACAAAAACACATACTTGCATACACGACATTAAAAATTTATACATTTTCAGGTATTTATAAAATAAAGTATAAAGGTTTATTTAATAAAATTAAATGATACAATATATTACAGTATATACAATATTAAAAACTATAATAATAATTAAAAAAAAAACTAAAACTAGAAACTTAATTATCATATAGTCCTAATCCCCGCGATATCGTGCCAAGAACGCTGGCTGCGTTTCCACACTGAATGGCTAAACTTAGCCTTTGAGCGAGAAAAGAACCAGCCCTCTTATCACCAGCAGCAACGACCAGCCGCGGATGAAGTTCCTTTAGGAACTTCACCGCACGTGGACCCCACGGACCGATAGTCTTTTTTTATAGGATAAGGGTAACAAACGAGCACACAGTCCACCTGATGGTAAGTGGTTGCTGCGGCCCATAGACATCTGCATCTATCCTCTATTACAAATCAAAATGCAGATGAGTTGTCACCCGTGAGGACTAAGATGGAATGCCTCATTTTCAGTAAAAAGGGCCTCCGGCCACCTGCACTCACCAAGCGAAACGCAGAGATAAACCTCTACTTCACGCTGGTATTCTGTGAGGTCGTGGTACCACCGCAGTTCGAACCGGCACATCCGTGCGACAGCAAAAGCTGCCGCGTGGCTCTACCACTGTTAAAAAGTCTCTATAGCAAATGGCACAAATATGTAGTCATCTCTCAGAGACTCATACTTGCGCCACTTACTCAGTTCAGCTGCCTCTGATGCCACCCCGGCTATGAAAATAAAGTTACAATTTTCAGAAATCTCATAGCATAGCACGGTATTATCGAATAGCTAGCACGCCGCGCTATTCCAGTGGTTGTTGGCGGACTTGACATGTTATCCAATCATTTTAATTTCTCCTACATGCTTTTTCTGACGATATTTTGTCTCACGGCCGAGCCACTGCTAAACTAGCACTTAGAATATCAATAAACATGATATTGTCGTGCTGGTATCGAATCCAGTTTGGTCGCAGACCCATCCTACGGAATTTACGGCGAGTGCTTAGTCTCTGTGTGGTCTCATAACGGTGGTAAGAACTATCGCTATTATATATCGTGTCACCGTAAAGATAATAAACACATGACAATCGAGTAAAATAGATTGTTAATGAAGAAACCACAAATACGTCATCGCCAAGCCAACCAATAAAATTATAAGGTGCAATTTTCAAAGTAACTATGATACATTTATATTGTGGTTGTAACAAGAATGGCACTAAGTAAAGGTATAACAAAATTAAACTCAATAACTTAGGGAATGATTCTGCGCCTCAAGATGAATGCCATCAAAAACATAACTTGTAAAAAAAAGCCAAGTCTCGCAACTCAGTTCTTCTACCGTATTGGTACTTGGTATTACATGGATCTCACAACTTTTTACGGTAGAAGAACTGAGTTGCGAGACATGGCTTTTTTTTACAAGTTATGTTTTTGATGGCATCTCATTTCTTTTTGTAGATAGTTATATCTAGGTAGCTATTATTCCATTATACATAATATATAGATACACTGATTCATCACTGCAAATGTAACTTTGTAATACTATATGTTTATATGGGATTACAAAGTTATTTATGCAGTTTGTGTATCTCGAAAACTGGACCGATATTGTAAAATATTTTAATTTTTCCTTAATTTATATACTAAACAATAATTGTATTCCAAATTTGAAGTTTCTATGTCTGCTAAAAGTGCCTCAGAGTTTTGATGATCGGTCAGTCAGTGAGTGACAAAATTAAGAAATTTTGGCTAGTTATAATTCTTAAACTACTTGTTCAAATTTAATGAAATTTGAAATATACCGAGTTTATACAATGCCTACTTGGTCAGTAAAAATTCAGGTTTCTAGTTTTATCCATAACGAAGTTATAGCATTTCAGAAATGGCCTGAACTGCTTCGAGAAAAGGATGGTACGGCCGTGCCGCTTTTTTGCTCTTGGCGGGGGCACTGCCGTGCCCCAGATAATTGTTATTATGGGACCATTTTCAAAATTTTCAATTTATACGTGATAGAGGTATGCTGCAGCTATATTAGTAGTATAGTTGTAGCACGAATGGGTCGGCTCGACCGGGGAAGGACCACGCTCTCACAGAATGCCAGCGTAAAATAACAGCTTAATGCTGCTGTGTTTCGTGTGGTGAGTGTAGAGAACCGGAGACCCTTTTTACTGGAAATGAGGCATTCCATCTTAGTTCTCAGGGATGACAACGCATCTGCATTTTGATTCTTAACCAAAGATAGATGTAGATTTCTATAGGTCACAGTAGTGGATACTATGGCCTGTACGAACAGTGATAAGACCGTTATTCTATTTAAAAAGAAACACCTTTTTTTGAATACGTGGCCGTCGTCGTTATAATTTCATAGTACGTCTTTTTGCACGCAAAAAAATCAATTCGCAACGACTTCGTAACTTTAGCTATTTTCGTTAAAATTATCGATAACATTACGTGTAACGTTACTTATACCATTAAAGCGTTAACTGATTATCGTTAAATTATATAACATTGACATTGGTAACTTAACCACCATTGTATTGGTATTTTAAAGCCTACTTTCTAAAGACCATAGAGTGTAATTTTATAAAACAGTCAGAAACTTTACACGTTTTTTATTGATTTTGGCGCTATCTTAAATAATTTTAACACTTACCGCTTTCGCTTCTGACTTCGGTCTGTACGAAATTGAATCCGGTGGGATAATCCGGGCGTCGAGGGAAGCCTCCTCCTGCCATGACCTCTGAAAGGCAAGGCCAATGAACAAATTCAATATACATACGTTATTAATTCAATGGGGATTAATACTTTATTTCGTTGACGTAAAATATAAAGTTAAAGGTCACTTGCGTCGTTATATTGATCGCTGATTTTGCTATCGTCAGATAAAAGGTACTCATGGGATGAAATACATTATAAGTAAATGACTTTAAAATTTCAATTTTTATTTTCATTTATATTTGATGGAACACTTTGACAAGTGAAAAAACAACACGACGAAGAAAAATTGTTAATAATATACTTATTTAAAAAACCTCACGGAAATAAGCAATTTAGTAAATTTTTATACATTTTATTCACCGTACCGTATTCAGAGTGTCGTACCATGTGGAGTGCACTCGAGCCACGGTGTATGAATGTCCCATATCTTCCCGTGTGTGCCTTAAGAGGCGACAGAGGGAATCGAACTAGAATATGGTCAACAGCGTCTTTCTATTAACAAATAAGAAAGGCTAAGTATACCATGAAGCGGAGAAACGCACCCAGCGTTCTTGGCACGATACCGCGGGGAGTAGGACTGTTTGATAATTAAATTACTAGTTTTAGTTTTTTTTATTATAGTTTATAATATTGTATATAATTAAACATTGTATATTATGTTATGTAAATAAATGTAATAAACATTTACTGAAATAAGAAATAAAAAAATCTGCAAATTAAATTAAATTTAAATATTACTTTTTATTTACAAATTGTATATGATTTTATTACCTCCAACTAACACGCGCATCAGTAAAGCGATGTCTGTGACAATTTTCAAATATTGCAAATATTTTTATGGTCGAGTTTTTGAAATAAGGTTATTTCTATAAGTTAAAAATTTAAAGTTATTTCTATAGTAATTTTGATAACGGGAACCACAGATTTTTTGTAACATGTATAAATTTTCATTGGTTATAAAAATTCTAGGAGCAAAACACTCGAATACTCTCGACCTACAGGAATGGGAAAAGTGACCAATTATAGCTTAACAATGACAACGACAATTGGTTTGTTAGCGACTCATTCAATAAGGCCGCAACGATCCACATCCTCGAACAATTTTTTCAGTTAATGATTTTAGCGTATGTAAAAGGCACAATTATGCTAGTATATATAATAAAAATCTAACGACATGTTCTTGCATGTATTGTATTTGCGTATTAGTCCTAGATTCCAATCCGAACCAGAGCCAAAATTTGTGCCGAAACAGAAATCGTAGGTAATCCTACATTCCAGCAAATATAAGCCGACTCAGTAATTTGTTTCGGCTTATATTTCCTGAAATGTAAACCGTCTTTAATGGTAGTTTATTAACTAATTAAGTTACAGAAAGATTCGTCATCAAATCACTAACATTTTTGTATTGCTGTGAAAAATACACTTATGTGGCTGCTAATTATTATATCTGTGTCGGCGGCGTAACAGAACAATATGACAAAGAACTAATATTATCTGCCGACTTCCAAAAAGGAGACGGTACTCAATTCGACTGTATGTTTATTTTTTATGTGTGTTACCTCATAACTTTTTTTACTAAAATATATCAGGTTTTCCAGCTATATATTTTTAGAAAAATTATAGTATTAGAACTCCTAATACATTGAAATATTATGTTGTATAGTAGTTGACAACCTAGCTGGAAGTGAGGACCCCGGCGTCGCTACACTTGTGGGTTGTGCCACTAAACTATATCCTGAGTAGTAATTAGATTACGATCGTGATAGAGCCACGCTTCAGCGTACATACATAGGTATTATAGCTACTGAACGAATAGTTCGGCTCGACAGTGGAAGGAACACGCGCGCACATGATAGCGTGAAATAGCAGCATAATGCTGTGTTTCGTATTGAATCGAATCGAATCATTTTTATTCAATATAGATTATAGTACATAATACTTATTGAAAGTCATTTTATATTTTTACCACTGGTTCGCAAAAAAAACCTCTGTCCTGGGAAATACCAGCAAGAAACCCAGCGGTACATTTTTTTTTTCAAAAAGCAGTTTATAATATAATATTTTATACAATAATTATTATTAGAAACAGCATGGTAGTGATCACCTCATTCCCAGGGGTTACTATCAGTGATGTACTCTTTAGTAGTATAATAACCCATACTAGACAATTTTTGCTTAATAAATAATTTAAACCTTTTGATAGAAAAGGTCTGCATATTTTCTGGGACTTTGTTGTAAACGCGTATATATTACCCCATGAAGGAATTACTGACCCTTTGGAGTTGAGTAACTGGTATAACTAACTTGTGCCTATTCTACAGACTATTTACAGAATGTACATCACTATTTTTAATATTTTTTTTTTGTTTTAGTGTATGTATGTTGAGTCACACTTTGACTAATAACGACGAATTCCATCTAAGGCCCTCAGGGATGATAACGCATCTATGCTTGTTTATCATACTAATTTCTATAAAAAATATAGCTACAGAACTGATTGATGACTGTTAAAGACCCGTAGACAGATCCAAGAATTCGCCTGAAGGATCATCTTTGTTACCTTAAAAATTCAATTAAACTGAACGCTCAGTACGAGCATCACGTCATTAACAATGAAATTTTATTATTATAATTTTTCATAGCTGGTGGAGTCAGGACGTCCTGTATTCTTGACATTGTATGATTTAATTTTTTATTGTATCCGAGATACTAGGACAATTGCTTTTGTGTTTGTACTTTCAATTGTGCGTTGGAAGTTGATACGAGATACAACAGTAAAAGCAATATTAACCCACCGACACTCGTATGAAAAACGAATTAAATATAAGTATATGCGAAAATAATTCCAAAGGTCTTAAATTTTATTATACAACAAACTCCATTATTTCAATTGGAAAGTAAAACTAAAACTTAATGCTAATTCAAACCACAAAACCTCTAAAAAGTGACGTTTTGTGGGCAATATTTCTTTTGCGTATCAACGTCCATTTGCGACACTGACATAATATTATACCTCATTAACAAATCAGTATTGTTTGGAATTATTTGATATTGGCTTTAAAAATTATGCAGGTATTCAATTTTTAATGAAGATCATAATAAACTTTTTTGTAGGAGAATCCTCATGTATACTTCTCAACCTCGAGGGTGACAGAGAAGTTATGGTAATGCTGAATGTCGTTTGCATGGTTAAAAATCAAAATTATCAGTTTTGAAGCAACAAAAATCCACAGGAGATTCATCAGGCGCCTCTACAATCCAGAAAAGTCACTTTTTGGTGTGGATTTTGGTCCGGCGGTATCATCGGCCTTTATTTCTTCGAAGATGCGCAAAGAGCCGCGCTCACTGTCAGTAGCGACCGATATCGGACGATGATAACAAATTTTTTGTAGCCTAGAATAGATGGTATGGATCTCACAAACATGTGGTTCCACTTGCCATACCGCACGGGAAACATTTAATTTATTGGGTGAAAAGTTCGAAGGCTTCGTCATCTAGCGTGGTGGCAACATCAACTGTCCACCCAGATTGTGTGACCTAACACCGTTCGACTACTTTTTGTGGGGCTACGTGAAATGTCTGGTCTATGCAAACAAACCACACACAATTTCCGCTTTGAAGGCCAACATAACTTGCGTTCTTCATGAAATTGAACCACATCTATACTAAGACGTCGTCCAAAATTGGTCCACCGGGATACACCACCTATAGCGAAGTCGCAGCGGCCATTTTGCTAAAAACATATTCCATTAATAATGTCATCGAATATCCTTTAAAATAAAATCAAAATTGTGGCAATATCAATTACACAGGTTTTTTTATTTAATTTCAAAGTTCGAGCGCTCATTACAACCACACCTTTATTCGCACGTGCGAATGCAAACGTGACTTCTAATTACGATTTGTTTTATAAAGCAGATCCCTTTTACATACGTTCTATGCACGTGATTGAAGAAATTGAACTTATATTTTTAATACTTCATATTGACTATTTTGAAGAAGACCTATTTCTTTTACATGGGGAAATGCCTACGCATACCCGCTTCGTGGGGCCTAGGACGGGTTATTACGGACTCGCACCGACTAAAAACCCATGGTGTGCCACCTTCGCGCATATTGGCAAGGCCACAGGAACGCTTTCGCACACATCCGCGGTCCCACCATCGCTGGCCGCCTCATGGCAGCCTCTTCTCGGGGGAGGACTTCTCCTTCCTATTCTCCTTCCCAGACTGGGCACATCAGGAACACAAGACACGCCTTCCTCCACGGCCTCCAACTCCACCTGCAAAACGGGCCCCCCCCCCCCAAGTCCGATACGCGGAGGTTATGGGGCCAGAAGAATCGAGCGCTCGGTAGCACCCGCTTTCCCGACCCCAGCGCGGCGGATCTGGGTCTGTGGCTCCGCCGCCAACCAAGTCTCGCAATACCAACACTCTTCTCTCCCCACGGTCCCACCACCACCTCATCAACGGTGAGGCCCCGTCAGAGTCGCGGAAGATAGGGCGAGTGGCGCATCGCCATACCAGCTTTCTTCTATCCCCGCGACTCCACCTTTGCTGCAGCGGTAGGGGGAGAGGATACCCCTCTCGCCACAGCCCACCGACACACATCGGAAGTGGGCTCGCCAAGCCCACTCGGAGTGGCCACCTCGGGCCGGCCCTAAACCACGGGCCAGCCAAGGGGTTCCTCTTTGTTCACCGCGGGTGACCAAGCCACGGCTACTAAGCCCCCCCCCCCCCCCCACGTCAAGGCGGGAACCCGTTCGAGGGGGATTTTAGGGAAGACCTACTAATTGCCGAAGTTCTCTCAAAGCCCTTTTATAATTCGGTATCAGCTATATATTTAATCACTTTAGACACTATAAACTTGATCTATAATATATTAATCGCGGATCATAGATTAAGCGCGGTCTATAATCTGTCAAAACAAACTCTGGATGATGCAACAATTAGAGTATTATCGAAAGGCCTTAATTTTGCCTTAACACCTAAAAAAATACCGTACGAAGAAATTATTTGCAGCGTCGAGGACTGTTTATATAAAAACAATATGCGAAAGGAAGATATGGAAGCGATACGTCAAGACATTTCGTCTATGTTACGTCGAATCTCAACACCAAAACCGAATCTACCTAAAGACGCAATAAACGAGAACTCACGATTCTCCGCGCAGATAAAGGAAACGCCACGGTAGTCATGGATACGTCGGATTATAATTCTAAAATACAAGAACTTTTGTCGGATGCAAGTACTTATAAAAAGGTTAAAAATGACCCAACAAATAACACACTCAAAACAACTAGTGATCTCATAAAGAAACACTCCGAAAGATTAAATCTAGACGAAAAATCGATAATACCTACGTGTGCCAAACCACCGAAATTGTATGGGTTACCAAAAATACACAAGCCCAATGCTCCACTACGTCCTATAGTGAGCCAAATCGATTCACCAACTTACAAATTGGCTCAACACTTAGCGAATATACTCTCACCGCTCAGGGGACATACAAGAGCACACACAAAGGATTCCTACCATTTTAACAGCGAGATTAAAGACCTACATCTGGCAGACAATGAAACTATGGTCAGTTTTGATGTGCAGTCTCTGTTCACATGCTTACCTGTTGAAGGCTGCATCTCGATTGTTACTAGAAGGCTAGAGCAAAACAACATGCCCGTAGAATATGCAGTATTACTTAGACACTGCCTTACATCTGGCTACCTATTGTGGAAGGAGGAGTTCTACAAGCAAGTAGATGGAGTGGCGATGGGCTCACCTGTATCTCCCATTGTTGCCGATATATTCATGGAGGACTTTGAGGAGAAAGCCCTGCGTACTTCTCCCGTAAACCCAAGATTCTACAAGCGGTACGTAGACGACACTTTCACAATTCTCCCTTTAGATAAAGTAACTGCATTTCTAGACCATCTTAACTCCTTAAATTCTAAAATTCAGTTCACAATGGAGTTAGAGGCAAACAATTCTTTAGCTTTTCTAGATGTGTTAGTAATTCGGAATCCTGATAACACCTTGAGCCTCACTGTGTATAGAAAAAATCTTGATATATATATATAACTTGTAGAATTTCTTTTTAATTTTTTTAAAAAAGTATTGTCGAAAAAGTAACGTTTATTTGTAAATTGCCCTTTTTGCAACATATTTTCATCAATCATATTTTTAACAAAAAAAAATATGCTCGAACTTGGCAACAAATAAATCGCCGTAGTGTGCGGATCAGTATATCACCATGTAGCTCGACTAAACGACAACCGATGGGAATAAAAGTTTCTTGAGTACAGCCTCGTACCGGTAAGGGAAATATAGGCCTCTTCCCCACTGGATGGAGCTCAGAACATTGCTTTGAGGCCTATTTTCGTCAAAGGACTTATGAAGGGATGTAATGAAGATGATGATGACCATGTGAGAGAGTTTATTACTTATTGGGTTTCTTTATACGTAAGAATCCCCAACTCTGTAAGTACCATCTTAGCTATTTCTGCCACCAAGAAGTAAGTCACTGACATACGACACAGATGCAAATGTAGTCTTATATTGACTGCAAAAATAGACTTTTAGCTCGTTTGTCACATTTATATTATAAAACAGGGTTATCGCCTCATCAAATTTTATTATTCCTACCCTCATTCTTATTCTTCTTCATCATCAGCCCGTAATTCCTGGACATGACTCTTTTGTTCTGCCTTTATAAGTAAAAAACATATCTGCATCTTTTCTTTATAGAATATATGTGACAAACGAGCACACAGTTCACCTGATGTTAAGTGGATGCTGTGACCTCATAGACAACTACATCAATCCTCGATTAAGATTCAAAAAGAAGAGGCGTTGTTTCCCTTGAGAACTAAGATAAGAGGCCGTGTTACCAGTAAAAAGGGTATCTGGTTCTCTACTCACTATACGAAACAGCAGTATTAAGCGACCCGTGTTCTGACGGTGGTTAGATAGCTCAACTTTGTTACGATGTGTTCACAACAACACAAGATTATTAATTTTAGTGCAATGTTACTTTCGTACTTAACCCCTGAGTTCGATAAAACTATAATAAAAGACTAACAGCTCTAACATCATCAGAAACCAGAGTGTAACGAGAGTAGCCCAACGAATTGCGAACTTAAAAGGTCGTGGTTTCGAAGCCGCCATTCGACTACTGTCGTGTCGCCGTTCGGTTGAGTGAGTCAGCTTACCAGGAGTGGTTAAAGTAAATATAAGTAATGTTAATTAGCATTGCTACTACTTTTATTTGAAACATACTGGTATTTTGTGTAATCGTGATCATTCCCTGATCGAGCCGACCCATTCATACTTAAACATTGATATAGCTACAGCATGGCTCTCCCACGTTGCTGTGTGTATGTGTATTCTTAAAACAATTGAACAGTTATCTCATATCTAGTCTTATGTTTTTAGTAATAATAGTATTAGAAAAGATAAATCTTCAAGTGATGTGAAGTGAAATATGCTTAACTTATTTTTTTAAAGATGTGTCTTTTTCTTTTACGATGATAGCGTTGTACGTAGGATTTGCCTATAATCGGAGTAACAGAGGTCTTACTCCATTGATGATGCTACCCGTCGTCTGTTTGCGCATTTTACGTCTGGCGTAAATTAGATGGTTTTAACCCCATCTTTCGGATGCCTATAGATCTTTCTGATATTTCCCAAGTCGCCTCTCATGACACATGCAGAACAAAACTCAAACTCATACTTTAATGATTAAAAAATAAAAAAAGTGTTCGCTTTTCTACATAGTAAGCCAGTCCTCGGGGATCTGGTTATAACTCCTCGATGCATTAGTTCTCTACAACATTCTGTCTTTCTGTATGAGTTCGAAAACCATGCAAAAAATCTTGCATTTAACAATGTATTGCCAAACTTTGTTAGCGTTAAAGTATTATTAATGTTAAAGTTTGATAAGGCGGCTCAATAGCCCGGTGTCTGTGTGGTTCAGTGCAGTACTGCTGGTAGAGAATTCGAAACCCGCACTGAAAAGTATTTGTCTGGATCTAGATTTTAGTCCTAGGACCAGTGGGACCAGTAACACTTGTGTCTAACATCTAGGTAGTGTGAAAGTCCTTGTGAGATGCATGTAAAACGCTTCCACAGATATAATACATAGAAATACATAGAAAAGATACAGGAGAAAATTCAAGCGAGGAGTTTAGTTTTTCTTATAACGTATCGTAGAAATTATTACTAAAGATCAATATTTATGTAATCAAATTTTAAATCCCCCAATATAAAGTACTTTTATAACACTAACATAGATTTCAACAAAATCACTACGAACAATTTCAACCTTCAATTAAAACGATTTTTCGTATCATAATCGAATCTACAATCACAAATACAGGATTCATTTTTATACCTTTATAATAATCGTTGGTGTATCTGTTAGTGATCGTGTAACTTTTGAATGACCTGACCGATTGAATCATCTCAAATCTCTCTCATCTCATCCATTCAAAGAATATATTTTTGTAAAGTTTAGTTTTCATAGCCATGCTACGATGCAATAGGTGGTGCTGTAGTTAAGTTATTTTTTTTATAGAATAAGGGTGATAAGCGAACACACAATCCACCTGATGGTGAGTGATTACTGTGGCCCATAAACAGCTACATCTATCCTCGTTTGCGAATCAAAATGCACATGCGTTGTCACCCGTGAGGAGTAAGATGGAATGCCTCTTTTCTAGTAAAATGGGTCTCCGGTTCTCTACACTAACCATACGAAACACAGCAGTGTTCAGCTGCTATGTTCCGCTGGTATTCTGTGAGAGCGTGGTCCTTCCCCGGTCGAGCCGACCCATTCGTGCTACAACTATACAATTAATATACCTGCAGCATGACTCTACCATGTTCAAGTTATTAACTAGTTCTATCTATATCAATGTACCTAAATGACTATTAATCACATTGTTTTGTTTAAATTGTCCAAAAAAGAAAATCACAAATTCTGTTGGTACCGAAATTGGTGGCGCTGTTATCGAGTAGTTAATATTGTTTTTACTCACAGTTACTTTAAAAAATTACGGAATAAAAGCAGAATAAAACCTAAGTAAGGGAGTTAGTTCGGAGGAGACGATTTTTTTAATATGTTATTTACATATTTTTAATTTTTATGTATCACGTATGAAATTAATTTCATAAATACTACATATTATATAATAAATTAATAATTCAAGGATATTAAATGAAAATGAATAAACAATGGCTAGTACACTTCATATTTTAAATAAGGAAGTCATGATAATGCACTTGGGTCGCATTTGGAGATTTGAATCATGGCGAAAAGGGGAACGAGTGTTGTTGAGAGATATTAATAATACATCCATACATCCGTCTGTTGGTCCTTTTTTCAATCGATGATTTTTAGTAATTCACGTTATCTGTTCTAAAAAATTATTTCACTTATAAAAATTAAAAAATATGCGATTTTATATGGAGTCACTAACGTCATAACAGCTTCTTTTCATTGTCCAAATTTATTATGAATCTGGTCGTTCAAAAAGTAAAAAACAATATTTCGTAAATCATGTGAGAGTTTTGGTCAACATGAAATCCTGCTGAGCGTGCATTTGGCAAAATTATTGATATTATTGAAGAAACTGACTCAGTACAAGGTCGTAAGCCGTATCTACATATTCATCTAGTTCGTACTCCTGATGCAGTGGTGGCTGTTAGTGAAAGTGTTCGTAATGAACTAAGCACAGCAACCAGGCATCGTTCACAGGAACTAAACATTTCACGAACCACATTTTGCACGCATTTTTCACGTTGATCTTCATTTGCATCCATACAAAATTCAACTAACTCAACAATTGAAGCCACCAGACCATTTCAATCGTCGTCGTTTTGTTAATTGAATGCTTGAATGAAATAGTTTTTCATCAAAAATCATCATGAAGCCCATTTTTCATCTTAAGGGGTGTAGAATCCTCATGCTATTCATCCTCCAGATAGAACATCATCCTCCAAAGGTCACTGTTTGGTGTGGTTTATGGGCTAATGGCATCATTGGGCAGTTTTTCTTTGAAAACGAACAGGAAAATGTCTTTACATTGAATGTGAACTTCATCGGAACATGTCTACTGGTTTTTGAAATCGTAGGCCCAAATTTTTGCATGGTAGAGCCATGCTGCGGCTATATTAGTAGTAGGTATAGTTATAGCACGAATGGGTCAGCTCGACCGGGGAAGGACCACGCTCTAACAGAATACCATTGTAAAATAGCAGTTTACATCTTAGTCCTCACAGGTGACAACGCATCTGCATTTTGATTCGTAATCGAGAATAGATGTAGATGTCTATGGACCGCAGCAACCACTTACCATCAGGTGGACTGTGTGCTCGTTTATCACCATTATCCTATAAAAAAATTGAATGGATTGGGCGTCAACGAATTCTGGTTTCAACAAGATACATGTCATACAACACTCCATTTATTGTCAACAAAATTTACTGATCGCATACTTTCAAGAAATTCTGAAGTTTCTTGGCCACCAAGAAGCCCAGATTTAACACCACTTGATTGTTTTTTGTGAAGTTATTTGAATGATAAGGTATATTCTAATCATCCACATACAATGAAGCAACTTAAAAACAACATTCGAGCTGAACTTGAGGTCAATGATCCGATTTTATTGGAAAAAATCAACGAAAATTTTGATGTTCGGATGGAGGCCTGTAAACGAAGCCGTAATGAGCATATGAACAATATTATTTTTCATGCATAAATGGCATAGAACCACTTTACACTGTCAATAAAAAATTGACTTTTCATTTCAAAATATGTATTTTATTTACAAATGAAAAGCGGACTAACAGATAGCCCACCTTTTATATTCTTTGCCGCTACAAATCAAGGAAAGCATTATAGTTCATTCTAATATTCTATAAATATAAAGCATAAAACATATAAAAGCTTTATCATTTATTGTAGTTACAGAGTTACACATAGGATATAAATTTAAATATTTTGTGAATTCGTTACTACAACTACCTGTTTTACGTTATAATTGGTCAAGCAATATTTTAAATTATATAAACATCATTATTCTCGTCTATGACATTTATAAGCTTCAGTGATCAACATAGATAGCAACTGATATGTGTGAAGAAGCATTCATTTTCTGCATTAATTATCCGGCACGGCATACGACAAACATTTTGACAACTCACCCGTTACACCTGTTAAATAAACCACCTTTGCACATTTCTTTCATCTTTAACGTGAAGTGTGAATGGATAAATAAATTTTATTTAAATAGGGTGTTTCTTCTTTCGTCGGCACGACAACGATATATCACACGCTTAGGGTTGCCAACCTTTCTATATAATAAAGCAACCCACTTTATTAGAGGTCCGACTAGTATTACTCTACATAAAATATAGTTCTCGCACCTACTATATTTTAATAAATATTCACTATGGCTTGAAGCTAACAGTCTATAGACATATAAATGCTCGAAACAGCAAAAAAAATGAAATATATAACATAAATTTTTATAATTAAAAAGGCTTCAAGAATACCTTATTTGATATAAAAATCTTAATAATTATTTGATATAAAAAACTACATACTACTACTCGTACACAACCAACTTAACGTGCAGATTTCGAGGGCATAACAATAGAGACTTCCTCATTATTCTACTCGTGACTACATCGATACGACACACCAATTATTATTGTATAACAATGACAAAATTTAATTTCGCAGTAATGAATAATTATTTCTTTCTAATAAAGAAATGCTTTGATTTTGATGAGGTTTTTAATCAACAAATCAATCAATTATTATAATTGTATGCACTAACACACTAATAAAGGAGTTAAATTAGGCGATCTAATCGCTCTGAAAGCAATTTCTTCGGGACAACTTTATTTCGCAAAGAATTATGATTTCATGTATTTATAGTTACTATTATTGTTAATATTTTGACATACTTTCATTCAACATTTTACGTTGTTCACGTAAATATGATGAGGTGCACCTCCCTTCTAAACGAATGTTTAGAACAGAGGTGCACATACATTTTCTATTTAGTAAAAAAAATAATTAAAACACAAGATTGAGGAAAGTGGCAAATATTAGAGTTCCAAGGAGTTAATAAGCTTTGCCGTGTAGTGGCGGTTAAGAATATCTACTACCTCATATCTTCCCATGGGTGTCGTAATAGGCGACAAAGGGAAACAGGCAGGAGATGGACAGCAGCATCTTCCTGGTGACGGCAAAAATACAATAAAAAAACGCTAACCCGCTCGCTAAGCGTGGCAACTATGGCAATATACCCCCCATGATGAAAGTTACGAAGAAACGGCCCCCAGTCCCCGGCGGCCCCGCTATTCCTGGCTACGGTGGCGACCATGGTAACGGTGGGGCAGGGGGTGCTAAGAATCTCCGGTGGGTGGAGGTTCGGTTGCCACCTTAGACGACTCGACCTGGCAACATAAAACGCACGCACCCTGAGGACTGACGAGAAGATTGTGGAGCTGGAAGAAGAGATAGACAAGTTACGCTTGCATATTATAGGATTATCCGAAGTCCGAAGAGAGGGGGAGGACACGGTAAACCTCGAATCCGGCAACTTGCTCTATTACCGGGAGGGCGACCATCTATCCCAAGGAGGAGTCGGATTTATCGTCCACAAGTCTCTCGTCAACAACCTTGTAAAGATTAAGATTGTGTCGACGAGGGTCGACCTTATACTCAGAATCACCAAACGGTATTCGCTGAAGGTCATAGAGGTTTACGCACCAACCTCGGCACATCCCGATGAGGAGGTGGAGGAAATGTATGAGGATATCTCTAGAGCCATGCGATCCTCCAAAACCCAATATACGGTGTTAATGGAAGACTTCAATGCAAAACTAGGCACAAGATAGAACGGTGAGCTGAAAGTGGGGAAATTTGGAATGGAGCAAAGGAACCCAAGGGGCCAGCAGCTGGCCGACTTCATGGAGAAAGAGGGACTCTTTATGATGAACTCTTTCTTTCAGAAGCGGCCCCACAAGAAGTGGACCTGGTCGAGCCCCGACGGTTCGACAAAAAATGAGATTGACTTCATTATGACGACCAGACGACAACTGTTCAGTGATGTCTCAGTGATCGTGAGGGTGAAAACCGGCAGCGATCACCGAATGGTTAGAGGCACACTGAACCTAAACGTTAAGTTGGAGAGGTCTCGTCTAATGAAGTCAACGCTCCGTCCCCCTCGTGCTCTAATCCAAAGTCCCGAAACCTTTCAGCTCGAGTTACAAAACCGTTTTCAGTTCCTAGAAGACTGCAATGAAGTGGACTATTTGAATGACAAGCTCGTGGAAACTGTCCATGCGAACGGAGCTAAGTTCTGCAAGACCCGCCGCAGAAAAACATAAAAACTCTCCGATCACACTCTTAATCTCATGGCTGTTAGACGGGAGATGAGGCTACATTCTTCAACAGATTTGACAGCATACAGGCAACTGAACGGACAGATCTCCAAATGCATGCGGCGGGACTTACGCAACTTCAATACAGTTGTATTGAAGAAGCGATCGAGCGGAACCAAGGCTCCAAAGTCTTTGCCAGAGATCTGTCTGCCAGAAAGAGCCAACTGTCAAAGCTGAAGACAGAATGTGGGAGCATCGTTTCCGGGGCACCTGAGATTTTGAGTGAGATTGAGAGGTTCTATGGGCAGCTGTACACGTCATCGTTGGAGCCGCACGCAAGTGTGAGTAACGATCCAAGAGCGAGTCTTATCCGACATTATTCCGATGATATCCCGGACGTCAGTCTGAGCGAGATTAGAATGGCTCTCCAGCATCTTAAAAACGGCAAGGCCCCAGGCGAGGATGGAATTACAGCGGAACTTCTGAAAGCGGGTGGAAAACCGGTGCTTGAAGTCCTTCAGTTTCTCTTTAATTCCGTCCTCCATGGTGACATTACACCGGAGGCGTGGAGCACAAGTGCGGTGGTCTTGTTCTTCAAGAAAGGCGACAACGCTCTCTTGAAGAACTACAGACCGATTTCCCTTCTGAGCCGCGTCTATGAGCTGTTTCCGAGAGTCATTACGAATCGTCTCGCGCGCAGACTTGACGACTTCCAGCCTCCCGGACAACCCGGATTTCGAAAAGGCTTTAGCACCATAAACTACATATATACCCTTCGGCAAATTGTACAGAAGTCCGAGGAGTACAATTTGCCACTATGTCTGGCGTATGTGGACTATGAGAAAGCCTCTAATTCCGTCGAAATTTGGGCGGTGCCGCAGTCCCTTCAGCGGTGCCAAGTTGACTGTCGGTATATCGAAGTGTTGAAGTGCTGGTACAGTAGGGCTACGATGGCTATCCGAGTACAAAACCAGAGTACGAAACCTATCCAATTGCAGAGAGGTGTAAGACAGGGTGACGTCATATCCCCGAAACTCTTCACCGCTGCATTGGAAGACGTTTTCAAGCTTCTGGACTGGAAAGGATACGGTATCAACATCAATGGCTTGTACATCACTCACCTTCGATTTGCCGACGATATAGTCCTTATGGCAGAATCGCTGGAGGACCCAAGCACTATGCTCAATGACCTCAATAGTGCTTCCCAACGGATAGGTCTTAAGATGAACATGGACAAAACAAATATCATGTTTAATGTCCATGTCACACCTATGCCGGTAGTTGTTGGGAACACTAAGCTCGAAGTTGTTGACGAGTATGTTTACCTGGGACAAATAGTCCGACTAGGCTTACCTAGTTGGACTATTTGTCCACTGACGGCTCCGTGGCGCAGTGGCTTAGCAATGAGTTGCTGCGCTGGGGGGCGCGGGTTCGAATCCCGCACGGAGCAAGTATTTGTATGACCTACAAATAATTGTTCCGGGTCTGGATGTTTGTCCTTGTGCAATTTGTGTTTGTAAACTGCCTCCACGATACAGGAGAAAATCCTAGAGTGGGGGTAACGTTTTAAAAAAAATATATCTAAGGGACATAAGTTACAAACGACAATTTTGCTGCTGATGTCCGGTCTATTACTACTACTACTTAAATATCTTTGCCCTCTATCTACACTCAACATACGAAACACAGCAACATTAAGCTGCTATTTTACGCTGGTACTGTGAGAGCAAGTTCCTTCCCCAGTCAACCGACCCATTTGTACTATAACCACAATAAAACTACTGCATGGCTCTACCACGCATATTTTTTTAAATAAAAATATTTTTTTCAACAGTTACTGTTATGCAATTTTTTTAAAAAGTGCACTGATCAAGATTCAACAATGTGAGTAAAACGCCAAAGTAACATTGCCTACTTTTTACCCGACAATAATCAAAGTTTGCCATCAAAGGCCACTTCAGCTTACTAATCCGTTGGGCTGTGTCAGTTACTCTGGTTCTTCTGCGGATATCCTCATTTCTAAGTTTATCACGCAGAGAAACCCCGAGCATAGCCCTCTCCGTAGCTCGCTGAGCGACCATTTCTCAGATCCGTAAGTCATCACTGGCAACACGCACTGGTTGTACAATTTCTTTTTAAGGTTTTGAGGTATGTCTAACGAGAAGATGTGTCGTAGTTTCGCGAACGGGCAGCGTTCGGGAAACTACGACACATCTTCATGTGCCGTAATTTCCCGAACGCTGCTCAGCCGAGTTGAATCCGTCGATTGACCTCTCGGTCGAAGTTGGACTTACCTAGTCGGACTACTTGTCCCAGGTAAACATACTCGTCTCTCGTATGTTGTATGTGTGTGTAAAAATAAAAAAAATAAAAAAACAATAGCAAATAGTACCGTGATTAGTTATCAACCGTGTGGTGGAGATATGAACAATTCTCATAACTATTGAAACGGTCTATGGATATAACATTCTATTATTTACGGATCCTTGGTGATTATGATGTTGATGAAATTTGAGTACAACACAGGTTTACGCATGCATCACAGACCACTATTTTTTTTTTTGCTTACCATTACAAGCTATTAAAGTCTACTGCTGAAAATAGGTCTGAGATCGCATCATAGAAAGGACATTTGCCATAGATGTCACGCTTATTAGACGGGAAAGCTACTGCCCACCTGGTTTATTTCCCTCTGTTGCCTCTTACGACATCCAAGGGACGATATGGGGTAGTGGGTATTCTTACACCGCCACTACACGGTGCTTTATTAGTTAGTTCTATAAAAATCACTTTTAATTTGCTCGATTCATTCTAAAACATCACTATTACTTTTGCTTAAACATAATCTATACATCTATACAAATAAATAAAATTGAAGTGTCTGTTTGTAATGTCAAAATTACAGCTTTTTACTAAATGCATATGAAAGTATATACGGTACTTATAACAAAAACACAATTTTTAAAGTTTTTGTCTGTCTGTCTGTTTGTTCCGGCTAATCTCCGAAACGTCTGGACCGATTATGACGGGATATTCACTGGCAGATAGCTGATGTCACAAGGAGTAACTTATGCTACTTTTATTTTAGAAAAAGAATTAGGGTTCTGCGCAATTAAATTAAAACCCCAAATAACAGGCGGGCGAAGTCGCGGTGAACAGCTAGTTAATTCTAAAATCATAACTATTACTGCTATTGTACTCGCCGTAATTTATCCTCGGGATCTCACAGCCCACGTCTACGAGTAACCTTGAGTGAATAATGCTCATGAAGGGCATCAGGTGACGCTTCCAGACGTTTCGGTTGACCGCGAAACCACTCAACGTAATCAGCACTACACAATGGCATTACATTGCATTGTCTGTAATATCAAGTTTACTTTATACAAAAATATATGAATTTTACGTTTTTAACTATTACATAGTAAAAGAGAAATGTGTCTGTCTGCACAGTCACTTGGTCACGAACTTTGTAACCTTTTCAATTTATTAAAAAAAGATAATTTTTAAGTAACTATAAATTCACCTCTTAGATGTGTTGGCATAAATATAATAAATATAATCAAACTTATTAAGAAAAAGCATTCTCATAGCATGCGACTACAACCGCCATCTAGCGGCAGATAGCTGAAGATTTCATTCTGAGAATTCCAATTTAAACCACTATCCAATTGTGGACCAGCTTTGGTAATTTAATGAAACGAATTATTATTACCTTAAGTTTGAATAAAATTTGATAGATTCTTAACTCAATTCTGTCGGGAGGAGGTCTCAACATCATCTTTAATATAATAATAAATGTGTACAAATGAACTTCGACTTCGCTCGCGTGTTAGGGTTTTTATGTTTTTGCGCGGAACCCTAATTATTTTTCTAAAATAAAAGTAGCCTAAGTTACTCCTTATGAAATCAGCTACCTACCAGTGAAAGTCCCGTCAAAATCGGTCGAGCCGTTGCGGAGATTAGCCGGAACAAACAGATACACAGACAGACAGACGGACAGACAGACAGATAAAAATTTTAAAAATAATGTTTTTGTTATAAGTACCGTATATACTTTCATATGCAATTAGTAACAAGTTGTAATTATGACATTACAAACAGACACTTCAATTCTATTTATTTGTATGTATGTATGTATACAACGTGTCCCAAAATTCAACGATAAGCCAACACCGGAGGATGGACCTGCTCCGGACTAATCGGTGAAAAAAAGAAAAAAAAATATATCCCAATTATATTTTAAGTTATATAAAAAAAATGAAATTCTTCAGAAATTGAGACCGTTTATGATATTTTTCACTACCATGACCACAATTTTTTAAATATTTTTTTCTTTTTTTTTATAGGCAACCTGAATAGTACTGCTATCTACCACAATTCTTAAAAACTCCAGAATAACTCTTGTTTTATCACGAAAATTAATGAAACTTATTTTATTCCCTAAATTTTTTGAAGACTTTTACTTTTAACCAAATTTAACTTATCGTGGTGTAAAAAAAAGTATGAACACTAGTATGGCAAGTTTTTTTAAAAATTGACGCAACTAACCAACATTCCAAAATGGTATAATACTCTAGGAAAACAAGTTATAAAAAAATATGGGCCTATTATTTCTAAACAGGGGCCAAATTCCTTAAATTGTAATTGTCAGTAATCACTTTTACTACATGCCCAAAATGGTTACAATTTCTAGGAATTCGACTGGGGCATTAATACCTTAGATGTTAGAGAGAGATAGATAGATAGAGATATTTACGTTAAAAAGAGACAACAACAGGGCAGGTAGAGAAGCTGTTATTATTCTCAGCAAGTCGGTTCAGTACGCTCTGCTCCTTTGTTTACTGCGCACCGTTCCCAATTCAACTTACGTGGCCCTCGTACATACTATCGACTTTTGGCTTGGCTTTTTGGACTGGAATCGACCTGCAAACTTAACTGACCTGGCATTATTTGGACTGGAAGTGATCTGCAAACTGAACTGACCTGGCATTATCTTGGACTACGATTGTGTGTTTTGTGATTTAGAGTTCTGGCGCATTTTGGACTGTTTGGCGTTTAACATGCCGCAACCGCACACACCACAGGAATACGCTAATATGCATTTAATCTATGGAGAATGCCGATGTAATGCTAACGCTGCTAGCAGACTGTATCGAGAAAGATACCCAAATGCTCAAATATATCCTGATTATCGAGTGTTTATTAATGTGCATCAAGCGTTTTCGGAGGGTCGTATGCCATCCAATAGGAGAAACGCTGGAAGACCTAGATTGGATCGTGATGAAGAAGTTCTCAATGAGATAGAAAATGACTCGAATACTTCGGTACGTGCCATAGAAGAAGCTACAGGAATCCCGAAAAGTTCTGCACATCGAATATTAAAACGTCACAAGCTTCACCCATATCACTACAGGCGTGTGCAGACGTTATTACCGCGGGACTATCCGCTACGGGTCACATTTTGCCGTGTAATGCAGCAAAGGCACAGTGAAGATCCCCACTTCTTAGACAAAATTCTATGGTCGGATGAAACAACGTGCAAGAAAGATGGGTATTTAAATCTCCACAACCTACATAGTTGGAGTAATGAAAATCCACACTTATGAGACAAGACAAATCCAAATATCAATTCAAGGTTAACCTATGGACCGGCATATTAAATGGAAAAGTAATTGGGCCCTTTGAGTTACAAGGAAACTTAGATGGCAATAGTTATTTAAACTTTTTACAAAATGACTTGCAAGAATTGTTAAACGACGTGCCCTTAAGTAATCTTCAAAACACGTGGTTCCAAAATGATGGTTGCCCAGCAAATTATGCCCGTCCTGTGCGAGAATATTTAAATCAAGAGTATCCAGGGCGTTGGATCGGGCGACTTGGTCCTATATTATGGCCACCCCGTTCACCCGATTTGAATCCCCTGGACTTCTTCTACTGGGGTTGTCTTAAAAACAGGGTCTACTCCAAACCCATTGTGACATTGGACGAGCTTCGTCGAAATATCACTCAGGCTGCTGATTACATTAATAGCAGAAGATATGCAAGACAAATAAAACGATCATTTTTAAGGCGATGTCGTGCATGTATTAATGCTGGTGGTAAACAGTTCGAACATTTGCTATAATGTTAATAACTTAATAAATTACACGTGAAACTGTTTGTACCATTTGTTTTGAAATATTAAATATTTTTCAAGAACTAATACTTTTATTACACCCGACCGTCATTTGGCCCCTGTTAAGAAATAATAGGCCCATATTTTTTTATAACTTGTTTTCCTAGAGTGTTATACCATTTTGGAATGTTGGTTAGTTGCGTCAATTTTAAAAAAAACTTGCCATACTAGTGTTCATACTTTTTTTTACACCACGATAAGTTAAATTTGGTTAAAAGTAAAAGTCTTCAAAAAATTTAGGGAATAAAATAAGTTTCATTAATTTTCGTGATAAAACAAGAGTTATTCTGGAGTTTTTAAGAATTGTGGTAGATAGCAGTACTATTCAGGTTGCCTATAAAAAAAAAAGAAAAAAATATTTAAAAAATTGTGGTCATGGTAGTGAAAAATATCATAAACGGTCTCAATTTCTGAAGAATTTCATTTTTTTTATATAACTTAAAATATAATTGGGATATATTTTTTTTTCTTTTTTTCACCGATTAGTCCGGAGCAGGTCCATCCTCCGGTGTTGGCTTATCGTTGAATTTTGGGACACGTTGTATGTATAGATGCATAGACTAGCTATTCCCCACGACTTCACCCGCGTGTAATTTATTACGATTGGATTGCATGGGTTTTCATTTTATGGCACGGAACCCTAATTCTTTTTCTAAAAGATAAGTAGCCAAATTTACTCCTTATAATACCAGCTACCTGCCATTTAAAGTCCCGTCAAAATCGGCCCAGCCATTTCGGAGATTAGCCGGACAGACAGACAGACAGACAAATATTTTATTAATTGTGTTTTTGTTATAAGTACGTACCTTCATATTTTTTAAAAAAAAACCTCAAAAATTTAATAAAAAGCTATTAATTTGACATTACAAACAGACACTTCAATTTTATTTCTTTGTATAGATTAGCCGTTAAAAAAGCCGTTTATACATGTAGGTACTTACCTCCATTGTTATTATGTATCTACATTCCATTCAATATTTTTGCGTCTTTATAAGCACAAAGATCGACTACTACTTTCAACTTTTCATCTTGCTCAAATACATTTATGACGTGGAAATAGAAAGTGTCTATTATATATCGTTTTACTTCTTTTCCTGTTCTACGGTTAATCAGTACGATATTTGTATATTATTACTATTTTATTTATAATAGAATTGTTTAATTATGTTCATGTAACTGAAAGGAGATCGAGTTTAAACGCTATGTCATTGATGTGAGTGCTTTAGTTACATGTAACCGGAGAAGGACGAAGCTCGCACAGAATATCAACGTGACTAACGTATACTCGTATAATAGCAAACATAATACTATGTTTTGTATGGAGACGAGAAACAGCAACCCTTTTAACACTAGTAACAAGGCATTCCATCTTATTCAAGGCAGACAACCAATCTGAATTTAGATTGTTCATCGAAGATGGATGGACACTTACCATTGAATTAATCACGTATTATACTTGATGAAAAAATAAAAAAGTAGATAAAAATAGTTCGCTGCTTATAAAAATCGATCTGTTAAAATGAAAGGATAATCAGTACAGATTTTTATTTATTTATTTCTTTGTTTTACTTCAATTTATTTTGAAATAATATTTAGTGTTTTGTTAGAGATTCGATGGATGCACGTGACTCAAGACCATGCTTAGAGGCATTCCTCGGGGGAAGCCTAGCCCAGCGGTGATCTTTTAATGGCATGTAACACATACACAAACGTGATATTAACGTGCAAAAACTACAGCAAAAACGCACATACGTGCTAATAAGTTTACAGTACCATTTCTTCTTCGTTTTTTTGTCAAATTACTTGGCAGGGATTGGCGATCACAACATTAGACGTCTCCGTCATTCATAAACGAGATAATTATACCGCCATCTATCTGAAGCTATGAAATGTGCTAATTTTCATAGTCGGTCCTTACCACACCCACTGGACGAAATTGGGGATTATATTATGCTGCCACAGCACGGCAAACCAGAAGGGGACGGTTCCCTACTGTCGACGCCAGATAGTCGACAGTCGACCCTGTTGCATTTATTATAAGGTGCTTAATATTATGTTTATTGTATAGAGTCCTACATTATCGTATATTCAACCAATCACACTACACAAATATGCATTTAGTAAGCCACGTCATTCTCCACACCCGACACTCATATTCGTTCTCACCATAGATTACTGTTCTCACATTCCCATTTTAATATCCAACCAAACAAGACACAAGCACAACACCAAGAATAATACAGTTGTAAATCTGTAAATTCAGACGAATAAATGTTTTAGAAGATCTATGATTTCTTTCTTTTGTTCATCGCGAACACCTACATTCTTGGGCCCAGGTGTTAACAATATGAAAATAAAATAATTTGAAAGCTTACTTATAAACAACTCATAACTGAAAATTTAGTAAGATTTGTCAATCTAGGAGTTGAGTTATCGTAGAATAATGTATGTATTTTACCTACGTTACAGTGTATTACAATTAAAACAATGACTCATGATGTCAATACCTAAAATTCGCGGTGTCTAATAAAGAAGCAAGGGTCAATAAAAAAGTAGGATCAGTATAAAATCATTGAACAAAGGCACAGCTTATCAAGGACGCAAAATGGTTAAATAATTAACGAAAATTAAAACAACAAGAAGTAAGTGACAAGTGTGGTGAATATTAAGTATATCGATATGCATCTGAGATCGATTACTTAAATTGTTGTTGTAATTGTTATTTTTTGGCATGTTGATGTTTTGTATTTTTATTAGTTATTTTGTAAATATGATCGCAATTATTTTTTATCTCCCTAGTTAACACTTAGAAAACAGATCTTAAAATCCTCGATTTATTCGAAAATCGATTGTTTCGCTTGTTCCAAAAAGAATAAAAAAAAATAGATCTTTTTCTTAAAATATGTGAATAGTTTAGAAGTTTGAAGCGTCCAGTTTTAAAAAGCAAAGACGACGTAGCATTCAGAAACGAGAATTTCACTAGTGTAATCAATTCTTTATTTTAATCGATTTATGGGCATAAGTAACTTTTTTCTTTTTTTTCCTTATACGAATAATATATTTTATTTCCAACTGGGTTCAAATATCATTCAAAGTAAATAACAGAACTTCAATGAAATCTTAGAAGCTTTTTATTTTATTTTTATTTTTTAGATCCGAATAAATAATAAATCTGTTGTTGGTTTTCTTTCTTCTTCTAATCACCTTATCTAATATCTAATTATTTCTTATTTTTATGTTTTCTTGAATTCTAGATTGTAAAACGAGCCAGTTTTCGTATTTTAATTCAGAAAAGCCAATTTTTTAATTTTCCATTTCCATTCTCCTTTAGTCGATACAAAATCTACATTTATGTATATATATTCAATAGGGCTTGTCAAGTTATGGTCGGACGTACAAATCATATTTAAAACAGATCTATGATCTTCAACTTAGAATTCTTAAGAATATTGTATCCCCAAATATGCGTGTCCTAATTGATAATGGTGAAAATGAGATTTTTAAACATTGTAAAATCTTACCAGTTTATGACCAAATTAAATTCATGTTATTAAAGCAATATTTCTTTTGCGATAATATAAAGTCATACATAGAACAAGCTGTACATACGCGCGCTATGACACAAAACCGGCTCCGATACATCATTGCTAATAATGTGTACGGGCAACGGACGGCCCATTATCAGATACCGCATTTAATAAATAACTTACCTTTCGATTTACGCGAAAAAATTTCACAAAAAAACAATAAAATTAAACTCAAAAGCTTTTTTCTATCTAAATTATAATTACCTATTATATCTACTTACTTAACAATAACATACCATAACATACAATAACATAACATACATACGTTCTTACTTTTACCTTGCTACTACTGACTTTAACCAAGTTGTTAACTTACCTTCTTAGTCTTTATATTCTTACTATAGATACTAAGTACTCACATACCTAACTACTTACTTAGACTGTGTCTTGCACATAAAATATAACTTAAACTAAATTATTTAGCATCAAGTCAAACCTCCGTGGTTTTTAGATGTTAATTAGACCTATACATGTATTCTTTTCTTTTGATCTGATAAATAAACTAAAAAAAATGTATTTTCGAAAACGTGAAGTTTTATATATATTATATAAACCACACATATTTAAAAAAATATACGTTATGATTGTAGGAGGGAAAGAATTGTCATTCAAAGTACGTTATACATAACAGTTAATTATTGCACACAGACTTTAACTAATCAATATTCTTATCTTTAATTTTCGCAATCTAAGGCCTGATTCTATTAATATTTCAACTCATCTTCGGCCTTTGAAACCAACTTAGACAAAGACCTTTTGCAAATATCCCAGCTGGCGTTAATTACTTAGATTTAACTGTACCCGTCACTTTGGGCAAGCTAGTTCGTGTGTTTTGAGTCAACAAATAATAATAAATAAACAATGCGTTTATTTCGGTAATCTTGTTAACAACATATTACTGAGACTTCCCAGTGAGTAATCAGAGGTTACTATTGTTGGGAATGACCCGCTACTACCCTTAAACATTACAAAAAGTTTCATCTCTAGAGAATTTGAAATTAGTACGTGGATGTTAAGGAGTGTGTGAATGTGAGTGTAGGAGTGTTATTGTATATATGGTGTGGGGTGTGTGTGTATGTGTTGGTGGATGAAGAAAGCATAAGTAAGAACACTAGTTGCCTTGCAAAACAAAATTATATACATATATGAAAGACGACATACTGTTAGACTGTTACCTGTAAATGTAAGATGTTGCTGAAATAGATTTCAGACAATTCTATTTAATAGATTTTCAACCTCGTCATAAGTCACAATATACAACCAATACATTAAAGTTTTTTTTTTGCATATACTTAATTGCATAGTCAATACCCTTGTACCGTTGATATTGAGGCACATTACTTAGTTGTGGAATTTAGAATCAGCGGATTTGAAGGTATTTTAAAACGTAGTGATTATATACTCTTTGGCGCACCGCAAACAGAGCAGGTAAAGTTGACATTTGGAAAAAAAATCTCCGCGTTACCTATTTACTATGCTAACTACTTACTTTCTTAGTGACACACTCGCTACTAAGTTGATAACTACGCGGCGCGAATTATGATTCCAATATTCTTTTCATACTTTAAGCGGGTTTAGGGCCATCATAAATTTGAAAAATATTTTTTTTATTGCAACGACGTAACTTTTGACTGCCTTTACAACTATTTATAATTTAAAACGATTAACTATTTCCAACAACAAACTCTTTTTTATATGTATAGGGTGACAACGAGCACACAGTCCACCTGATGGTAAGTAGTTGTGGCCCATCTACATCTAGCCTCGTTTTCAAATCAAAATGTAGATGCGTTGTTATCCGTGAGGACTAAGATGGAATGCCTTTTTTCCAGTAAAAAGTGTCTCCGGTTCTCTACACTCACCATACGAAACACAGCAACGTTAAGCTGCTATTTTACAATGGTATTTCGTGAGAGCATGATCCTTCCCCGGTCGAGCCGACCCATTCGTGCTACAACTATACTACTAATTTAGCTGCAGCATGGCTCTACCACGTATAAAAACTATTTACAACTTAAATATGCAATCGTGTAAAATAATACTAAACAGTCACAAAAATGTTTTCAAGGTGGACCATCGTTATTATTCAGTGCTTGCACACGTTGACAATGAAAACGATGATATCCAGAAGAATTCAGTAGTCTCCATAAGTAGCACTGGCTAACTCTGAACTCTCGAGCCGCATCATTGTTGCTAGCGCGGGGGTTTCGCTTGAAAAACTCGATCACTGCGTATTTGACAGCCGCGCATATTACTGAATGACCACCTCGAGCATTTCCATGCGACGGAATGATATTTGTCCAAAGTGTAAAAGCTTTTAGTTAGCTACAAAAATTGTTATCCGATTAATACGTGTGTTAATTCCTTGTCTTTGCAAACGCGGTTAAGACTCACTTTCGTATGATTTTTACGCACCACGTAAACTTTCATTGCTTAAAATATAACACCGTATCATTTTATAGTAATCGCGGTTAGAATAATTTCGTTGCTTCATTGCTTATGAAGTGACAAATATTACTACCTACAAAAATTTTAAAGTAGGACACTCGGTGCGTAATGAGGTCGGAATATGTGGGTGAGTAATAAAATAGTAGGCGCTAAATATTTATTAATGACAATCACTTAAAATAATACATTTCCACAAATTTTGAATATAAAAGATAAAAAGGACAAAATGTTTGAGTTTATTTTCTTATTTAGTTTTTATCAACATTCGGTAATATTACCTATTCTAAACCTCTTCTGTAAATTAAAAAATAATTTAAAAAAATAAGCCTGTATATATATTATACTTTACTATTAAACCGTTTCTTTCATTTAAAATATATTTATCAATTCTGATGATCAATTCGTGACCAATCTACTACTGGGCCACGCTCTTTGTACCAGACGTATCGCACCTTCAAAGCTACACGTACCCATCGATAATTTATATATTTTACATCTAGCTTTATATATGTATTGATGATTGTACGGCCATCTATCGCAAATTTTACGACGTAAATAACGACAGTACCATGAAAGATGGTAATTTTTATTCTATGACGAAATATAGTACTGCAATCACTAATCCGCCTGCTAAACGTATGACAAATCTTCCCTACAAAAGTAGAGCCCAAAAGGAAAGGAGAATAAGAAGATATATTATTACTATATGCTATTTTCATCAGTAATACAATGAGTCATTTTATATGAGTAGCCTACTCATATAAAATGACTCTATGAAAATAAATTTTCGAATGTATACCATACCTTTTTCCGTGTAGGGGAATTTTACAATTACATATCTCATTTCGCACCATGTGAGAATTAACCCCTCATTGATAACATCGCTTAATAATTTAAAATTAAAAATTTTGCACAGCTGACTTCAATATAAGTTATTAAGAATAACTCAAAAACTATTGGTCTGACTTTGAACAACTGGCAGATAATATTATTCAATATTTAATAATTAATATTAAATATTTTATATACTTTTTTATACATATTAAATAATAAATATAAATAATTTAAAATTACAAATTTTGCACCGCCGACTTCAATATAAGTTATTTAAGAATAACTCAATAACCATTGGTCTGACCTTGATCAAGTTCATATGGGACCACACGAGAACTATCAGCTTTCATATAAAAAAAGAATCATCGAAATCGGTCCACCCAATTAAAAGTTATGAGGTAACACACATTAAAAAAAAACATACGCGTCGAATTGAGTACCGTCTCCTTTTTGGAAGTCGGCAGAAAATACTACACACAATTCAATACTTCATAATTTTGTACAGCCGACTTCAATATAAATTATTAAGAATAACTCAAAAACTATTGGTCTGACCTCGATCAAATTCATACGAGACCACGCGAGAAGTATCAGCTTTCATATAAAAAAAGAATCATCGACATCGGTTCACCCAGTAAAAAGTTATGAGATAACACATATAAAAAAACAAAAAAAACATATAGTCGAATTGAGTACCGTCTCCTTTTTGGAAGTCGGCAGAAAAGTTTAATGAATATTTTATCTAGAATAGTTTAAAGCATGACAAAATAAAACACTTAATTGTTAACACTTTTTACTGTACTGGATAACTTTTTGCCCAGAAGAAATAATTTGGGTGACAGGAGAACGAAATAGAAGCCTATGGCATAAATATTTTTCCCTTTTTAAAGTAATTGTAATTTTGAAAATTATAAGAAGTGATAAAAAACAATGAAATTTAAATCATGTGCACCCTAAATTACGCGTGGTAAGAATCAATGAAATAACGACATTGAACGTCAACCGGCTGCTAGATAACACGTTTACTTCAAATGAGTAGTATTGATTGATTGGCTTTTACTTCGTTCAACTATTGCACCCTGTTTCTTCCTCAGGGTAAAAAAGTCATGCGTTATAATAAAAAGTATTTTATAATACAAAATCAAATAAATGGCAATTAATTTTTTTTACATTTTTTTCATAAATTATAAAATTTCGTGGTTTTTTTAAATACCGTAGCGACTCCAAATAAACTACTTTTTATAAATAAAATATAATATTAATGAAGCTGGTTTCAAAGACATTATGCGAGAATAGCTCAATATAAACTTCTCGTTATACAGCGTGTAAAAAAACTTCCGATCCGTGGGGGTGCTGAATAGCTGATTTACTCTATTTAAATCTCACTATTTAAATATTTATTTTTATTAATTTTTTTATCCCTAAAAATAATTGTATAGAAATTGGGAAATTTATACGAAAACTCAAGAAGATACGAAAACCCAAGACGCAAGTCGTAAGGCTGAAGGGTCACATCATTCATATGTACATACTTAGACTGATTATTCTGTTGTGATCATTTTCGTCTTGTCGAAACGACGTCGAGTCGACGAAAAAGAAGCTATGATTGATAGTATGAATCTCTCACAGCATGCAATCGGAACAACTTCGTACCCTATATATAGTACAAGTTGCTGTAAAATTACCACCTAGCGGTATTGAACACAACGTTGAGAAACTTAATGATGACCCTGATTTTTTTTTAAAACCAGTCCTGTCAGGCTCGAACATAGGCAGTTTCTTGCGTAGCAGTTCAGTGTATCCAGTTTGTCGGTACTCTATAGAATTCATTCCGGATAGAGCGCAAGAATCATCATCATCAACATTACAGCCCTTCACAAGTCCACTACTGAACATAGGCCTCCTCCAAGGAATGCCACAAAGCACCGTCCTGAGCCACTTGCATCCATCGACTTCCTGCATGTCTTACCAAGTTGTCACTCTATCTATTGGGAGGACGCCCTACACTTCGTCCGCCGGTACGAGGCCAGCACTCGAGAACTTTTTTCCCCATCGGTTGTCTGTTCTTTGTGCTATGTATATGGCCGGCCCATTGCCACTTCAGCTTACTAATCCGTCGGGATATGTCGACCACTCTGGTCCTACTGCGGATATCCTCATTGCTAAGTTTATCACGCAGATAAACTCAGAACATAGCCCTCTCTATAGCTCGCTGAGCGACCTTGAGCTTCCTCATCCGGCCAGCAGTGAAGGACCATGTCTCAGATCCATAAGTCATCACTGGCAACATGCACTGGTTGTACAATCTCGTTTTCAGGTTTTGAGGTACCTGACGAGAAGATGTGCTGTAATTTCTTGAATGCTGCCAAGTCGAGTAGAATCCGTCGATTGACCTCTCGGTCGAAGTTGGACTTACCTAGTCGGACTAAATAGTATGACTAGGTAAGTCCAACCTATATATGGTATGTAATATAATATGTATACTAATATAATAGGGAAGTAGAATAATTTGTTAGCTTCTGTCTTTCCCTCCGATACAATATGCATGTCTATAAGGTAAGAGTAAATAGGCTTTCGTTACGCTAAGACAATGTGATTTACCATCTAGTGCTTCATCACCGCTTACCAGCAGGTGAAATCATAGTCAAGCATAGGCTTATAATATGTAATAAAAATGTCACAGTCAGTAGTCATAAACAGCATTTGACACCATTACAAGACTAAGAACCTCATGGGTGCACTCACTTTAACCAAGGCACATCACTCTATTAAAACATTCTGATCAAAGTACTACATTACGCAAACACGAATTACAATATATTATAAACAAATACATAAAAACCACGCTCTTATGCCAGCGTCATTGGTTTAGATCCGCGGCACCTTTGATGTCGGTACCAGTGAGCGAGATCCGGCGACGATATTTTATCATAAATAAAACAAAAAGGGGAATGGTACTTAATTACTTATGTATATTTTAAATTTAAATAACTTTTAATATTCATAATTAAATATTTTTTATTTATATTCTGAATAATTAGGTACTCATTGTTAAACCTATGTGACCCATTTTGGATTGGACATCATTTTTTTCACACTGTATATAACAAGTAGAATATAAAGAAAAAATACCATCAGGCATCACGTGTGGATGAGCTGAATGGTTTATAATTGCTATACTCTTCATTAAATCCTTCCACTCCTCTGTTTTAAATGTTTTGGGATCTATCCAAAATTATGAAAAGCACTATGTCAAAAGTAAATTAATTATTTCTAAATTATCTAGAAAAAGAAGCTTATTATTGGTATAGCCATAGATCAATGGTAATTGTAGTATACACAGTCAGGTCATAAGTATTGTCACACAGTAAAAACTTTTCTTTTAGAATGCTGATCACAAAAAAGTTTATTGAATTCGAATTTCGAATTGTTCATGAAAATAAAACTGTATACTTTTTAGAATTTTACTCATTTTTAAATATGGAGTGGACTCTTAAAGAAGACCGTGTTGCAGTTATTGCGTTGCATCGTTGCGGTTACGCGCCAATTCAAATTTTTGACATACTGAAAAATTTTAATATAACCAAAAGATTCGTTTATCGTACCATCAAACGATACCATGAAGACTCTAGTGTAGATGACAGGTCAAGAAGTGGTCGCCCTCGGTCTGTTAAGACTCCAGCAGTGATAAAAGCTGTGAAGGCGCGAATTCAAAGAAATCCCAAACGTAAGCAGAAACTGTTGGCCCTTCAGATGGGGTTAAGCAGAACCACGGTGAAAAGGGTGTTAAATGAAGACTTAGGGCTTCGGGCATATCGAAGAAAAACAGGACATCGTTTGAATGCTCCTCTAATGGACCTGAGACTGAAGAGATGCCGCGCTTTGCTGAAGCGGTACGCGGGAAAAAAATATCGGGAAATTCTTTTTTCGGGTGAAAAATTTTTTACCGTAGAAGAGAGCTACAACAAACAAAATGATAAGGTGTACGCACACAGTAGTGAAGAAGCGAGCAACCGTATTCCGCGTGTCCAACGAGGTCATTTTCCATCCTCGCTCATGGTATGGTTGGGAGTTTCTTATTGGGGTTTAACAGAGGTACATTTTTGTGAGAAAGGTGTAAAAACGAATGCAGTTGTGTATCAAAATACAGTCCTGACGAACCTTGTGGAACCTGTTTCTCATACCATGTTCAATAACAGGCACTAGATAGGTACCTATTATTACCTATTCCAACAAGATTCGGCGCCAGCTCATAGAGCGAAGAGCACACAAGACTGGCTGGCGGCGCGTGAAATCGACTTCATCCGGCACGAAGATTGGCGCTCCTCCAGTCCAGATTTGAATCCGTTAAATTACAAGATATGGCAACACTTGGAGGAAAAGGCTTGCTCAAAGCCTCATCCCAATTTAGAGTCACTCAAGACATCCTTGATTAAGGCAGCCGCCGATATTGACATGGACCTCGTTCGTGCTGCGATAGACGACTGGCCGCGCAGATTGAAGGCCTGTATTCATAATCGCGGAGGTCATTTTGAATAAATTTTAGTGTCATAAGAATCTATGTTTTGTTAAGTTCATTTTGGTATATAAATAGTTACATAATGAAAAAACTTGTTTCAATTATTTTATATTAAACATGTGAATTTATGACCTGACTAGGTATTTCTTATAAAATTCGTTTTTTATAATATCGAAGGTACGAGCGCGCTCATGGCCACCTATATCAAATTGAAAATAAAGAACTAAATTTATTTATTTTTTAGACAAAAGAGCACTCATTTCGCATGATACTGTAGTCATAAACTCTTTCTTATCCTTGAAAACAGATACGAAATGCGTCGTTATCAGTGAAAAGGATCTGTGTTTTATTCCACTTAGGGTTTCAATTGTACAAAATACACCGGTACTATGCTGCCTTTGTGTTCTTTGATAGCGTCGTCCTTTACCGGGTCGAACCGACACATAATGCCACCGCATTTGCAACGTAGTTTGACAGATTTTTTGTTAACACTGAGGCCTAATTATACTAGCTGTAATACTCTTCTTAACGCAATAAAAATATTAGAGATTTTAATATAATATTATATTTATTGTAAAAGAATTAACTACCCTATACTACTATTTTATACGTGGTAGAGCCATGTTGCTAGCTAGCTATATTAATAGTATAGTTGTAGCACAAATGGATCGACTCGACAAAGGAAGGACTACACTCTCACAAAATACCCACGTAAAATAGCAGCTTAATGCTGCTGTGTTTCGTATGGTGAGTGTAGAGAACCGGTGACCCTTTTTACTGGAAACGAGGCATTCCATCTTAGTCCTCACGACTGACAACGCATCTGCATTTTGATTCGCAAACGAGGATAGATGATGATGATGATAGACCACAGCAACCACTTACCATCAGGTGGACTGTGTGCTTGTTTGTCACCCTTATTCTATAAAAATCCCCCATAAGAAAACTGGAGATGGGTAACAGCATCTTTCTGATAACAACACAAAATAATAAAAAAATCTACGGTTTCCTCGTCTCAACCGTGGCATCTGTGACAAATATCTTACCTATGAGACAAACTAATGGAGACAAACTATGTTCAACAGTGGGCTTTGATAGGCAGTGATAATTAATTAAGTAATTGCAAAAGGCTGATATAATTTTCTTACCGTTTATGTGGGAAGCTTATGTTACGCAGTTAAGTTGTTAATGATGTTGACGAATATAATTGTGTTGTTACAGTTTGCAAGGTTTGTTGAAATTGGAATTTCAAATCAAAATGATGCTTAAAATTCAAATCCAATAGATTCTTTGTAAACAAATCGTCTTGGCTCAAATCCTCAAAGGCTCTTGACTCAAATAAATGTTATTTGCTTAAGAAAAGGAAGTATATTTTTTATCCGTAGGTACAACAATACAGTATAATAAAATCAAAACAAAGAAAAAAATCTTGTGATTGAAATCGAAACTGTCACCGACTCAATATAAGCTTCCAGCAACATTTTTGCAGCATTGTTATTCAGCTGGGTAAAAACTCACGTGCTATTTGACTAAAAGGCTAGGCACTAGAATAGACACACAATATTATTAAGTATCATAAGCTAGCGCTTCACTACTATTCTACCTGATAGTAAGTTGTAACACAGAGAAAGGTAGTAAAGCGCACTGACTTAGCTTAACAAATTCTATCACTCTAGCCTTGAAGACATGTACATTGTAATCGAATGGAAAAACAGATGCTGGCAAATTATTCCACTGCTTTCACTACCTCTTCAAACGACCGACAAAGCAAACCATTGGGTTCAAATGTGTATTATATCCACAACAAATGGGTAGCGATCAGCCGAGCTTCTGGTGGTGGAATATAGAGGGATGAATTAGACCAAGCAATCCCTGTGCATAATCTCTGAATTGTATCCTGTAAAATACCGAATGCCGGCGTTAACTGACTAGGCGTCTAATTAACTAACACAGTAAATCATCAGTCACTAATTGGAATGAAAAATGATTATTTAAGTCTAAGATCAGTCAAGGTCCTCCTTGCAGAGATGATGTGTCTCTATCGTCACGCTTGGTAAGCGAATTGATGCTGGTCGCCGAAACAGGTATTTTACGATTAACTCAAACAAGACGGTCCGTCCCGCCATCTAACGGAAGATTTTCTGACAAATTCTGGCGTTTCTCATAGACACCTTTAGAAATATCGAAATGAATTGGATGGATTGGATTGGATACACGACCACAAATACTTACCGGTTAACTTACCTATGTATAATAGGAGATTCTGTCAAAGTGTATAGTTGGTAACTGAATGGGTATACATATACCATCTGATATTATCTGATAGGTATTATCTGATAATTTTTCACTCGGCTTAAAGAACGCTCCAATCCTAGTTAAGCAATACGCAAGTATTTAAATAAGCCATAAAATTTTTAATCAGCATTTAGTTACAACTATAAGAAGATCTCCTAGGTCACCTTTTTATGATCATAAAGAGGTTTTAAATGGCGGTCTCATTAATAATCTTTTTTTTTACATAATCAAGACTGACAAAAAACACACAATCCATCTGATGGTAAGCGGATGTTATGACACCTTTAGAAGTTTAGAAGAATTTCCACCCTTAATGATTTAAGTGAAATGCTTCGTTATCCATAAAATGGATGTAAAGTACTCGAAACACAACAGCCTGTATTCTGTTCGAGTATGGTCTTTCCAAAGTTAAGACGAGCCATCTCATTTGTACTGGGACCATAATACATGTTCGTTCTTAATATTTTAGAGAACAAATTGCTTGCGATCAATGAAAAATGATCTGAACTTTACCGCAACTGATACACGAGGCCTGTTGAAGCCCAGCCGATACAAAACCTTTATTTCTTGATTTGCAGATCAAAGGTGCAGTGTTAAAATAAATTAAAGCAGATCCTTTCTGAGGCCCTGGTCCAACTGTGGGCGTTTACCGACTAATAAAAATGAAGAAGTTTTGCAGGTCTAGATAAGATAAGTTCTTCTTTCTGAATTCTAGAAATTATTTTTAATTAAAATGTTTTATCAACTTAATTTCTTAATGTTTATCAATATAACTTTACTGATGTTTCAAGTATGCAATTTGAATAAAGATATAGATAAAGAATGAAAATACTGACGTAAAAAAAATAATAATAACATTATGACTTACCTGTTAAAGATAGTATGGCAGCGGTCGGGTACAGCCTTCGTCGCAAAATCGGAGACAACGATAAGGTACGCGGCGTGGTTTTTTTTAAACGTGTTTGTTCGTATGGAGCGGCATAGATACGCAACAGTGCCGTCGGCAATAGTAAAACTGTGAGGAGCAGAAAGCTGTTTTTAAGTTTAAGTTTTTAAGTTTTTTCTCATTTATCTCGACCACGTCCTAAATTTGATTTAAAAAAAGTAGTTGAGTCGAAAGTAATGGATGGCGACTTAAAAAATGCATCCCGTATTTTATTCTCAGACGACATCCTGGCTCCTCGTAATGTCGAAACACTTGAAAGCCTTCGTCAAAAGCATCCTTCGGTCAAACATCCTCAGGGTTTACCGCTGCCTCCCAGGACTTCTATGCAACCTTTACAAATTTCGGAAAAAGACACTTTAGAAACAATTATGTCATTTTCGAATGGCTCTGCTGGCGGCATTGACGGAATGACGCTTCAACATCTTAAAGATCTTGTAAGCGCTTCTGCCGGTGACGCCGGCGAAGTAGGTACTTCTTAAAGACATTACAAAATTATGTAACTTTATGCTTTCTGGTAATGTTAATCCAAATTTCATTCCATTCTTATATGGGGCAAGATTATGTGCCTTCAAAAAAAAGGATAACGGTATCCGTCCTATAGCCTTTGGTTCCACATTTCGACGTTTAACTTCAAAATTAGCTTGCAGGCACATAATCTCTAACCTTAAGACCAAATTTCAGCCTACTCAACTAGGTTTTGGCACTAGAGGTGGCTGTGAGGCGACGGTACATTCAGTGCGTACATTTTTAACAAACTCTGACGCAGATGTTCTTGTGAAGGTTGACCTAAGGAATGCTTTTAACTCTATCGATAGGGTAACCTTGCTGAAAGAAGTGGCTAATAATACCCCCGAAATTTATCATTACGTTTGGCAATGTTATGGTCAAAATACTAACTTGTTCTACGAAAACCATGTTATCGATTCCGCTGTCGGTGTTCAGCAGGGTGACCCACTGGGTCCAGCACTTTTCAGTTTGGGAATTCAACCAATTATTTCAAATTTGAAATTCAAGCTGAATGTCTGGTACCTAGACGACGGTACACTGGGAGGTAGAGCAGATGACGTCCTCAGTGATCTTACTCATATTTTTCAAATTTTTAAAAATATTGGTCTAGAACCAAATAGCAATAAATGTGAAATATTTTTTCCAATAATTTATCTACTTCTCATAGAGACACTTTAATTCAAAATTTTAATCATATTTGTCCAGGAATAAAAACTGTCAGTACGGAATCACTATACCTGCTAGGTGCCCCGTTGTTTTTCGATAGTATTAAACCTGTTTTAAAAACAAAATTTGATCAGTTTTTAAACCACGTTGATAAATTGTATAAATTAAACCCCCACATAGCTCTTACTATTTTAAAATATTGTCTTCTTGTACGTAGATTTACATACTTAATCCGCTCGAGTCCAGTCTGGAAATGTTCGGATATTTTACAAGATATTGATAATAATCTTAAAATAGCTATGGAAAAAATTCTAAATTTAACTTTAAATACAACAGCCTGGACTCAAGATACTTTACCTATAAAATTTGGTGGCATTGGTGTGAGAAATCTTTCTAGCATTGCATTGCCTGCTTTCCTTGCTTCCGTACATAGTGTCAGTGACTTATGTAATATAATTTTTAATAATAAAGCAGACCTATGCTTTGCTACGGAGGTAGGGCAGACATGGCAAACGCTCTGTCCTGGTGAAAATGTTCCACTGGAAGTTAACCAACAAAAACAGTGGGATATTCCATTGGTACAGGGCGTGCAGAAGGATTTGTTTCATAATCTCCATAGTGTCCTAGATAAGGCACGCCTTCTAGCTGTTTCGACTAAGGAATCTAGTCACTGGTTACACGCTTTACCATCAAGTAATCTCGGCACATTACTTGATGCGGAAAGCTTACGCATTGCCGTAGGAATCCGACTAGGAGCGGCGATTTGTCAACCCCATCAGTGTCCCTGTGATAGCAGCGTCGACAAGTTTGGGCTCCACGGACTTTCATGTAAGAAAAGCGCTGGTAGATTTTCACGACACAGTTCTTTGAACGATGTCATCCGAAGGGCTCTTGTCTCTATAAATGTTCCCTCGGTTTTAGAGCCTTGTGGAATATTTAGAGACGATGGCAGGAGACCCGACGGTATGACATTGTTCCCTTGGGAGAGAGGTAAAGCTCTAGTGTGGGATGCTACTTGCGTAGACACTCTGGCGGTCTCTCATCTCAAGGGTACCTCGTTTAGAGCCGGGGCGGCATCAGAGGCAGCTGAACTGAGTAAGTGGTGCAAATATGAGTCTCTAAGATATGACTACATATTTGTGCCATTTGCTGTAGAGACTATAGGTCCGTGGGGTCCACGTGCGGTGAAGTTCCTAAAGGAACTCCATCCGCTGCTGGTGATAAGAGGGCTGGTTCTTTCCTTGCTCAAAGGCTAAGTATAGCCATTCAGCGGGGAAACGCAGCCAGCGTTCTTGGCACGATACCGCGGGGAGTAGGACTATATGATATTTAAGTTTCTAGTTTTAGTTTTTTTTTAATTATTATTATAGTTTTTAGTATTGTAGATAAAAATAAGTATTATTTAATGTAATGGATTATTAAACAGTTTAAATTAATAGATAAGTAAAAAAATTTTTAGCATTTTTGAAGAATATGATGTTTTTGACAAACGAACGCAAAGTACCCCTGAATACAAGCGGATGTTGACCAAATTTATCCTCTATTTAAGAATCAAAATGCAGATATGTTCTCACCCTTAAGTTGGAATGACTTGTTACCAATTAAAAGGGCCCCCTATTTCGTCGTTCACAATATAAACCATTCTACTATTCCATGCTGGCATTCTGTGTCGAATGTGGTCCTTCCTCGATCAAGCTGACCCATTCGTACGTCAGCCACAATACGCTGTAGCGTGCCCCCACCACATAAATTGCATGTTTCCGCATATATTATGATAATGAACGAAAATACGATGATGATAAAGTCAGAATGAATATTAATAAATTATCTTATTATTCTGCATAGCATGGACTTGAACCGACTTTTTTATAAGACAGACAGACCAAAAAATCGAGGTGTAAGTACTTAAATATTTAAAAAAAAATTAAACATCGATTTCAAGATATTAAAATATTATATTAAATTGAAAATGTTGTTGACCCATAGACATCTACATGTATCCTCGACTAGAATCAAAATGCAGATGCGTTGTCACCTCTGAGTACTAAGATGAATTGCCTCATATCCTGTAAAAAGTGTCTCTGGTTTTCTTTACTTTAGCATTGAGTTGCAATTTTACGCTGGTATTCTGAGAGAGCATGGTCCTCCCCCGATCAAGCCAACCCATTCGTGCTACAACCATAATATAGCTGCAACATGGCAAAAATTTAGCGTAGCGGATGGATGCGGAATTACCAGGAATCACCATTAAAATTTCGATGAGATATAAAAAATATTTAACACCTGTGCAGTGCTGAACTATCAAAGATGTGTTCGAAACGCATACTTCCGACCTTGAGTGTTCCTGGTCCATTACGTAACAAAGTTCCACGTAGCCAAGATGGCAATTTTCCTGAAAATACCAAAATACAACAAATACTAAATAAATATATATTGAGTTCTGTAAATATGAAATCCGAGAAAGGTAAACTGTGATTCTAGATATTATTTCATATTCATTACAATTAATTATTATTGGAAAATTTTCAGAGAAGAACTGTCTTCGAAACGACTTATGTTAAGATGTAGAATACCAGAGCTTGAAGCCTAAAAACTATGATAATCTTCTTACTCCTGACTAACCTCACCCGCAGTAATTTTTTATTAAAACATACCATGTTTTACCATGTGATACAAACATAATATATATCTATAATTGAAATATAGGAAACATAATATAGCAAAATGTTTTCATATATTTATGCCACCATATCCAAGATAACTTTATTTAATAATCTACCATAATTTTCAGAGGTTTCAGAGTTTTATGCAGAGAAAAAAACTCAAGTATAAAAAGTGTACACCATGAAAATTTAATTTTTTAAATTAAAAAATTAAGTAAAGTAAAAACCCACTGCTGCGCACAGGCCTTCTCTCATTTCTGTGAGGGTTTTGGGCAAGGAAATTTCCACCTTGCTGCCCCAATGCGTGTTGGCGAACTTCACATGTCTTCGAATTTTTTTTATAGGATAGGGTGACAAACGAGCACACAGTCCACCTGATGAAAAGTGGTTACTGTGACCCATAGACATCTTTCTCAATAAAGAATCAAAATGCAGATGCGTTGTCACCCGTGAGGACTAAGATGGAATGCTTCTTTTCTAGTAAAATGGGTCTCCGGTTCTCTACACTCACCATACAAAACAAAGCAGTGTAAAGCTGCCATTTTACGCTGGTATTCTGTGGGAGCGTGGTCCTTCCCCGGTCGAGCCGACCCGTTCGTGCTACAACTATACTAGTAATATAGCTGCAGCATGGCTATACCACGTTATAAAAAATATTTTTTCTTATTTCTCAGGTTTCCTCACGATGTTTTCCTTCACCGCCGAGTACATGGTAAATCAGCACTTGAAATTGCAACTATGCCGGTGGTGATCGGGACCGGGTTGCTCGCGTACTGGAAATTAACAGCGAGCGCTTAGCCCCGGAGCTACCACGGCTATTAATTAAGAGTTGATAATCACCCTAATAATAAAAAGCACCCATGACACTCATAACGTATCTGCATCGGTTAAGTATACTCAGAATGAGGTTATCAATATCCTGTTGAGGAATACTGTCATATAATCAAAAAAGGAAAATGGATAATGACGAACTGAAGTCAATAGTGGATGCTAATCCATTCAACATGTGGCTGCGCTAGCGTCGGTTTTGGGTGCAAGTGTCAAAACAATGTTAGAACATTTGTGGTAAATTGCTAAAATAAGGAACCTTGACAAATGGATACCTCATAAACTTAGTGACGCACAGCGAGAGTCCAGCGTCCAGGCTTGCATTATATCGATTAATCGTCTATAGCGACACAATCTCAAGCAATCGTCACAATGCTTAGATCCAAGTGCCCAAGCCAAACAGCACCCGAAACGAAAAATTACGAAAAATTATTAATTAATGACAGTTTCATGGTCTACTGTTGATCTTGTTCACTATAGCGTCTATCTTGTGCTACAGTTACTGCTGGCTATTATTATCAAGAATTGCTAATGATGGTGAAGAAGCTGTCACTCAAATAGCCTAGATTGGTAAAATGCCTTTCATTCCTTCTTCGTGACAACCCGTACAACGTTCCACCACATACCGCACTACGAGTACAGACGTTGGCAAAATCAGCAAAGTTAAAGCTGCAAACCCTTCTTCATGCAGCGTATTCTCCAAACCTGGCAACAGACATACCCTTATCGAAACTTAGATAACATTTTGAACGGCAAAAATTTCTATTCTGAAGAAGCAGACCCATGACAATACAATAATTTCATGTACTATTTTCATCAGAATGATCACAACTCAGAATCATTAATGCATGTTAAGTTTTTTAAACATTAATGATATTTATATTACCTACATATTTACACTTTTACATTATAATGTTGTAAAGATATATCGCCTTATTATAAAACCTATGCCCCATTTTGTAATAAGACGGATAAGATTTATCTTGAGTAAAGCTGTTTGTTAGTCTGTGGAAGATAATTCTGAGATTTGATCAGAATCGGAACATAATTCCAGAAAAATGAAAATTAGCTTCTGTGGGTGAGCTAGTTCCCTATTTATCAGTATTTATTTCACTATAAATTAATTCATTCATTCATTATTTTTATATCAATAGTAATGGAATATTATTTATAAAGGTCAATGTTCGACTATAGAATTTAGAACACAAAAAAATTACAAATAGCCGTCTGAGTTTAAGACCCGTCGTCAGAGCACACTAAGTGTTTTGTACAAAAATATTTCAATGAAATATTATTTATTTTCTATTGTTATTAATGTAGGTAATACAAAATAATGTTATTAAGAGAGGTTAAATGTAAGAGAGCTTTTAAACGTGTTTCGTTTAAAAAATTCTGACTACTTAATATGGAGTTCAATGCTGTACATAGGCCTTAAATTGCATTATAAGGTGGAAATTTGCCATAGTTTCCACGCTTGGCAACCGCAGTTTTATTTTCTGGTTGCTATTAGAAAGGCGCTTCTATCCATCTCCTGTTTTTTTTTAAATACTAGTAATGTTATTAAACATTACTAATATTCCCTTTAACCACTTCTGGTAAGCTTAAAATGTTTGTGTTAGAAGTGGTTCACAACAGTAGTCGAATGGCGGATTCGAACCCACGATCTTTCGAGTTCGCGGTCCGCGCCCTGCCATTAGGCTACTGACACTTTGTTTCCCTCTATCCCCTCTTACGACACTTATGGGACAATATGGGGTACTATTTCTTACACAGCTACAATATGATAATGTACAAAACAAAACAAAATTTAAATAGTAAACATAAACTTAGCCTTCGAATTTAAAAGAAAATTTACCTTTTCTTAAACAGTCGCATTGATAAAATCACTCTTTATTTTAAGAGCGATTTCTCTATTTTTATAAGATAGCATAATATAATATTTCAATGTCAGTTTAAATTCAGTTAGGCGCCTCAGTTTATTTCCCTACCCATTACTTACCCGCCCACTTCGCTGATCTTTTATACCTTCATATCAGTGTAAAAGAAACGTTAATATAAATATCCTGTATCATTTTTCATATTTGTACCTTTTTGGCAATTTATTTATCTTTGCCAATTAGGAGAAGAGATTTTTATTACTGGGTTGCCCTGTGGCAATCATGGGTGTCAAATTTACTAAAATCCTTTATTAATAATAGTTCCAATTACTCTTTTGACACTAAAGTACTTTCTTGTATTAACGTTACATGCGCTGTAAATAACAGAAAATAAACTATTATAGATATTTATTTTAGGTTGCATCAACCCATAGGTGTTGCTAAGATGGTAGGACTCACGTCCTCTGGACTGAAAAGTTCCCTTGTTGAACCACATGAGTAACTCTTTACTCTGTGGTTGAACGCTACGAATGTGCAGCGCTGTTTTGGCTGCTAAAGAACATAATCTGTTATGTAGTTCATCAGGTATTTATCGCCCGTAAAGTTAAATATATATCGACGACGAAGTGGCAATTACTCCTAACTCAAAAAACACTACTTTACAGGAGACGAAAAAAACGTTTCTCTTAATTTAACGTATACTTTTGGAACATTGTAAAGTTTTAATTTTGTAACAGATAGATAAGAAATAAAACTATATTGTTAAATATAGCGAAATATTACAGGTTTTCGAGATACTACTACATAGGAGGAATTGTAACTATTTTTTTTATTTTATTCTTGAGATAGGAGGTATTGCAACGAAAAAAAAACCTGTATTTTGATTAAATAATCACTATTTATTAAATCTCTTTTGGTGAAACATAAATCGAATAGGACTAGTATTTAAAATACTGGACGATATCCCAAATATTGTATGTTTGAACATTTACACTGTTGTTACAATATTCTGAAATACAAGTAGGCACCTATTTTTTAACATAAGTAAACATTGCAAAAAGGCAAATTAGAATCAGAGAACTACGAATCATAAGTCAACAGTTAACTGGAACTTATCATGATAAAAAATCAACTCAATTTGCAAGAAATATCTTCGTGTCATTAGATATAACTTGCTGTTGAATTTACTTGCAATCTGCTGATTACCTACCTACCTAAAATACAAGTGGAAGTAATCGTTTATAGAACTAATACCCAAAAGTCTACAAAATTAGTAAAATATTATAACAAATATCTAAGAACTTAACTAAGTGCCTACTGAAATACAAATTCACATTAGTTATACCGTAAACAAAAGGAATTACATTCATAAATCTTTCATAAAAATAAACTTTAATTAAAGAAACAAAATACAAAGAACAGACCACATCATTGCATAAAATAAAACACTGTCTATTCGAAAGGCAAAGAGTCGTAGAAGGCATGACAATTGGAGGGAGTACTGCCTTTAATTGCTGAAGATTATTGAATTTTGTAGGTTTTATTGGAATTCTATTCGAATACATTTGACGATGCACTATTTCCGAACATATAATCTTGGGTCTCTGTGGAAGAGAAGTCCAATCTTCATCAAAGTTGAGCTTTACTTCAATGGTCATTGTGTTATATTTTATGGCTCTTAATATGTCTAGTACTTGTGGATCGCCAGCCCTACGCCCAGGTCGTATACTTTTGTAATACCAATTTACAGCATCAGCGTAGTTTTTTACAAACTTGTAGTCGATTTGTATATTTTCATAAGGATTTATCCTGCGTGCTTCCTTTGTAATTGTACTGTAGTCGCTTGGTAAGTGAATTTCTCGATTTTTGAGTTTTCGTTCGATTGCCGCATGGACAGAGTCGCACTCCATTTGCGTATGTCCTGGTTCTAGAAACTTTTGAGTTATTGTGATATTATTGTATTTTTTACTTAGAAATAGCAGGGCATTTGACATAATGGCATTACGATTTTGATACGTACACCCATCGGAATAAATTACGATCGGTAGGAGTTGTGGAACGCAATGTCTTTCGATATAATCGACTAAAAATGACACAAATGTACTTGCAGTTAAGACAGCCGATGTTTCATCAAACCAATAGCAAGTGCAATGTTTACTAATTAAATTGAACACTGTGAAGTTATGGACTGTTAATTTAGTTTAAAAGTATAATGCACTAGCGGTTAAAAAGGGACAAGCCTTCACAGATTTCAAATCCATACTCAGTAAAATAAATTCTCCTACAGCAGCTTACTTTTTATCAATTTTTTTTCTAGTCTAGCTCTATCTTTTTTTATAATATGCATTTGATAATCAGCCTTGCTCAAATTGCCTGCTGTGTAACTAACACAAACGTCACACATATCTTTTTTAAGAGTGTACAATGATAATTTTTTTAAAAACTTACACAAATTACTTTTAACAGTGGTAGAGCCACGCGGCAGCTTTTGCTGTCGCACGGATGGGCCGGCTCGAACCGGGGTGGTACCACGACCTCACAGAATACCAGCGTGAAGTAGAGGTTTACCTCTGCGTTTCGCATGGTGAGTGCAGGTGGCCGGAGGCCCTTTTTACTGGAAATGAGGCATTCCATCTTAGTCCTCACGGGTGACAACGCATCTACATTTTGATTTGTAATAGAGGATAGATGTAGGTGTCTATGGGCCGCAGCAACCACTTACATCAGGTGGACTGTGTGCTCGTTTGTCACCCTTATCATATAAAAAAAACATTATATATATTACATACACACACAAATTTTAAATACACGCGCAAGGTATTGTACCTTGCGCGAGTGACTATGTTGTTGCTCTCTTCCATACATTATCATGCGTCTCACTCATCCCATGCACAACTAGCTTCAACCTGCTCGATGAGTCATGCGAAAATTAACAGTCATTCATACATTCATACTAGATCACGCATGAAACGGACGTGCTGCAGCTTAGATAGGATAAATTGCCAGCAATTTTTTTTGAGAATAACTTAGAAGGTATTGCTACACTTTAATATCTTGCTCAATTTTGACCCTAAGGACCTGTTGTCTTCATTATGTAATTTGAATTATGTCATTTTACGTAAAACTATTCAATAAAAAAAAATCGCAAAAATTGAGATAGCAGTAATTGCCACTTCGTCGTCGATATAATATCTAGCTTAAACTTAAACTATTTAAAAGGCTGCAAAGGTTTTTCGCACGAACTTTTGTTTGATAATTTGATATTTTCTATTTATTTATTTATATATCATAAAAATTAACGCAGTATCTAAAACATAATGAATTTGATATTAATGATGATTATTTACGAACATAGTGTATTTATTTGTTTCCATTTTATGATTCACTTTATCTTAATAATTAATCTTAATGTTAAAAAAAACGTTACCCCCACACTAGGATTTTCTCCTGTATCGTGGAGGCAGTTTACAAACACAAATTGCACAAGGACAAACATCCAGACCCCGAACAATTATTTGTAGGCCATACAAATACTTGCTCCGTGCGGGATTCGAACCCGCGGGGGCAGCAACTCATTGCTAAGCCACTGCGCCACGGAGCCGTCATTCACTAAAAATAAATTTGTAATAAGGAAGCGGTAACTTCATTTCGATTTATGTTTTGTTCGGATCCATCCACCCATTACAGCCCATAAAAGTTTAATGCTGAACATAGGCGTCCCAAAAAGATTGCCTTATAGGGGGGATTATGCCATAGTTGCCACGCAGGCGGTTTTGGAAAACGAGGTTGGACAAGTTGTTATCAGAAAGATGCTGTTGCCCATATCCTTTTCCAGTTTCCTTTTGTCGCCTCTAATGATACCCACGGATCATATTGGGTAGTGGATATTATTACACGACCACAACACGGTTAATCCTATCGGATATAAAACAAAATATTCCTCGGGATTATTTATATATTATCTGTGTTTATTTCATATAAATTTCGTATATTTGAATTAGAAATTAATCAGAGAGGTAAGGTTCTGTCAATTCGGCGAATATGAAACATGAAACATGTATCTCTATATATTATTAAAAGCAATTTCTGTCTGTTAATCTCGCCAAAACTCGAAAACGGGGCTTGATTCACTGGCGCTGCGTAAGGATGTTGCATCCCTTTGCATTTTCTATCGAATCTACCACGGGTAGTGCTCTGAGGAATTGTTCGGATTAATTCCAGCCGCCAAAATTCACGAACGCACGTTGCGTCAAAATTCACGATACCACCATCACCATCTGGATGCTTACTGGTCCACCACTGTGCGTTTTACTAGGAGTTTTCTTCGTCGTACAACTTCTCTGTGGAATTGTTTATCACCGGAAACTTTTCCGGACCGATACGACTTAGGGACCTTCAAGAAAAGAGCTTACACCTTTCTAAAAGGTCGGCAATTCACCTGCAATTCCCCTGGTGTTGCGGTTTTTCATGGACGGCGGTAGTCACTTACCATCAGGTGAGCCACATGCTCGTTTGCCCCCTCTTCTATAAAAAAAAGAAAAAAAATATCTACAATTGGATCCGGTAGTTGGCGCTATTATCGAGATTCAGAAACCACCTGTACAAAGCCGGGGTAGATAGCAAGTATTAAATAAATACCCAAAACAAACAAATAGGGCGACTAAAGGCACTTTCGAGGCCCCCAAAACTCAAAAGTTATTAGACTTAAACACTTGTAATTTAATAACTTTTAAGTTCCCCTTGAATACCTAGAATCTCAAATTTCATGAACGAACGACTAGTAGTTCTTTAGTTATTATGGTGTGAAAAGTCCCATTTTTATCACTCGCTGAACTTCAAGGTTACGTGAAAACTTGAAATATGGTATCAAGGAAGATCATTAAGCGTATACTATAATTAAGAAAAAAAATCTGAAAACTTATTAGTTTTGTTTAAATTTCCAGATTTTCCGGATAAAATATAGCCTAGACAACTCTTGGAATTGCTCTGAATCTGTTCGTGAAAGGAGAAGGATACATCTCCATACATTTTTGGGCCCAGATGTTAACAAGATGAAAGTCGGACCATTTGAAAGCTTATATATAAACAATTCATACCTGATAATCTGGCTAAATTTGTCAATCTAGGAGCTGAGTTATTGAAGAATAAATAAAAGTGATTTTATCTATTACCTACACTGTAACAGGCGATTTTTCACTGTTATAACACTGTAACAGGTTATTTTCACTATAATTACTTAAAGATATAAAAACCGCATCAGTATAAAATCACCAAAGAAAAGCTGAAGTTATCGAGGAAACAAAATAGTGAAACGATTAACGAAAATTAAAACAGCAAAACTAATTGAAATGAATATTAGATATATCGATCTGAGATCGATTACTTGAATTATTGTTGTTACTGTTATTTGTTGGCATGTTGATACTTTGTATTTTTTCATATTATTTTGTAGATATGTTTTTTATCTGCCTAGTTAACATAGATAAATAATTAAAAATAGATATTAAAATGCTGGATTTAATCGAGAATCGATTATATTGCACTCGTTTCAAATCAAATCGAAAATTGGTCTTTTTCTTTTTTCTTTTAAATGAATAGTTTTGAAGTTTGAACTGTCAACCCAAACTAATAGAAATTACTAGTGGTAAGTAGTGTACAGAAAAGAGAATTTCACTAGTATATTCTTTATGGTAATCGATTTATTTCCATAGAATGTTTATTTCTTTTTTCCTTATGCAAATAATAATATACTTTATTTCCAAATGAATATATCATATCAATGTATCAGCTCTATCATTTAATTTTTTAGGATCCGAATAAATATAAAATCGATTGCATCAATACAATCGATTTTCTAACTTATTTATTATTTTAATGTTTTCGAAATCTAGATTGTAAAATGAGCTAGTTTTTTGTATTTAACTTTAGAAAAGTTTAGCCAATTTTTTAAAGTATAAACCAATTAGTTAACTTCAGGCCCAAAAATCCCATCCTCCTTTCATTACAATTAGTTCAGATATTTCACAGATTAAGTTGGACAGACAGACAGTCTAACAAACAGACAGACAGTCCGACAAACAGACAGACAGTCTGACAAACAGACAGACAGTCCGACAAACATATAGATAGACAAAAATTTAAAAATGGTTTTTCATGTCTTAATGGTATGCAAATATAAAGCAGTTATTTCGATATTACAGAAAAACACTTCAATTTTATTTACATATATAGATTATTTTCTTGTAAACTATTCATCTAACTTATATTTTACCTGTTGTATTCCCATGTAGAGGCTGAATTATTTCTTCTTCGCAGGATCTCAAGAATATACTATTGCAGTTTGGATATAGCTTGACACTCGACTCAGCCATCATTGCTATAGAAGAAGGAACACGTAATAGATAAAATACAACAAAAGTATATGTACATATATTTGATCCCTTGAGTTTGAGATCCTTGCAGTTTTCTTTTATAAGTTAACACAGCCATAAAAAGCAGTCGCAGCCCTTTATTACACGTATATAACACTTTAAAGGAGTGGTCGTTGGCAAGGTTGTGTTCATTGACCAAAAGATGTTTAGGAGGGGTTTATCGGGATTGCAATTCCTGTACGCGGCTAAATGCTCTTTATAACGTGTTTCGAAGTTGCGACCAGTCTGAACCCACGTAAACGGCGTAGCATTCGTCACAAACAAGTTTGTAAACACCCGACTTTTGACGTATATTCAACCTATCTTTATTATCACAGATATTTCTAAGAGAATTTTCTGTTTTGAACGCCATATACTCGTAAACGCCGTTTTTTCGAAGAGTATTAGCTACTTTTTCAGATATGGGGCCTAAGTAGGTCAAACTGCTCACATATTGAAGAGCACTTTGAGGTTGAACCGCGTAGAGAGAGTTGCGAACAACATGCTTTTGTTTCTTTTTAATTAAATTGTTAATGAATTTTTTTGAAAAACCGTTAGAGACCGCTATTTGATAAATTACATTAAGCTCTTTTAAATAATTTTCTTTACTTAATGGGACCGGTGCGTGTTGCCAGTGATGACATATGGAACTGAAAAGTGGTCCTTCACTGCTCGCCGTATAAGGAAGCTCAAGGTCGCTCAGCGAGCTATGGAGAGGGCTATGATCGGAGTTTCTCTGCGTGATAAATTTATAAATGAGGATATCCGCAGTAGAACAAGAGTGACCGACATAGCCCAACGGATTAGTAAGCTGAAGTGGCAGTGGGCCGGCCATATAACTCGAAGAACCGACAACCGATGGGGAAAAAGGTTCCCAAGAGGCGGCCTCGTACCGGCGGACAAAGTGTAGGGCGTCCCCCTACTAGATGGAGTGACGACCTGGTGAGACATGCAGGAAGTCGATGGATGCAGGTGGCTCAGGACCGTGCTTTGTGGCATTCCTTGGGGGAGGCCTGTGTTCAGCAGTGGACTTGTGATGGGCTGTAATGATGATGATGATGACTTAATGGGACAGTAAACAAACGATTAATGTAACAATAAAAAGTGGCTAATTTATATTGCCACGGACGACACGATGACGCAGGGATGACCGTGTCGGTATGAGTTGGCTTTCGATAAATTTGGAAAACATGTGACAACTCTTTTCTTGCTATTGTTAAGTCGAAGAAATTAAGGGTACAATCTTGTTCCAATTCAAGTTTAAATTTAATTTTGTCGTGGAATCTATTTATTTTATTAAGGAAAACATCTAGTTGTCTCCTTGTGCCAGTCCAGCAAATAATTACGTCGTGTACATGTCGATAGTAAAATAACATATTTTGATTGACAACTATATGTTGTTTTTCGAAATTATCCATGAAAATGTCCGCCATAAGGGGACTTAGAGGGGACCCCATAGTCAACCTTTCTTTTTGTAGACAGAAACGGTTATTAAGCCGGAAATAGTTTTGTTTCATACAGAAAGAATTTAAGTTAAGAAAATCATTTGTTTCCCCGGGATGTAGACGACGTTTATCAAAGAGATCTGCGAGTATACGCAATCAGTCAGGGGATGGTACATTTGTGAAAAGACTATCAACGTCTAAAGATAACGACATGGATTTAGGAGGAATACGAATATCTTAAATTTTGGAGATGATATCTAAGCTATTTTTTAGGATTTAAGTGGGGTTGAATCCATTTTTTTTTATATGATATGCCCATAGACATCTACATCTATCCTCTATTACAATTCAAAATGTAGATGCGTTGTCACCCGTGAGGACTAAGATGGAATGCCTCATTTCCAGTAAAAAGGGCCTCCGGTCACCTGCACTCACCAAGCGAAACGCAGAGATGAACCTCTACTTCACGCTGGTTTTCTGTGAGGTCATGGTACCACCCCGGTTCGAGCCGGCCCATCCATGCGACAGCAAAAGCTGCCGCGTGGCTCTACCACTGTTATAATCTGTATGTAATCTGTCTGTGCGTGTCTGTTGTATATCCAATAAGGAGAAAGTTTAATTTTTTAGCAAGGAAATAAGCTAGTGCACCTATATATGAGACAACTGGCCGAATAGGAACGTGTTCTATATGTATTTTTGGTAACCCACATAAAATGGGTTCTTCAGGATTCATGCTATGACTGCTACACTAAGACTGTTGTATACATAGCTTAATATCCAAAGTAAACTTTTTAGTTGGGTCAGACTCCAATAGCTCAAAGTCATCACCTTGGATAACATCGTTAACTCTCCATAATGACAACAGTATTGCCCTTATCGGCTTTAGTAACAATAAGGTCGTTTTCCCGTATTCCCTGCTTTAGTGAGTTAAAAAGAGGGAACTCAGGGTTGAAATGGGAAGACGCGGGCACAGCCCGAATTTCATGAGCTACCAAATTATTAACGATGTTATCTTTCTTCCCGATCACAACAGCCATCTCCGCGTATGGCCGTTGCATAGTCTCCAACGATTTTTGGGAGACCGAAGGTGTTAAATTAAACTTTAGGCCTTTATGTAAAAAAGACAACTCATCTGTTGAAAACTGGACAACGGAAAGATTTTTAACTCGGGGATAAAATTGGTGATATTCTGTTTGTATGTCGTTATTACGATTACGGGGTAAAGAGATACAACTTGTTTGTGACGAATGCCTCGCCGTTTACGTGGGTCAGACTGGTCGCAACTTTGAAACACGTTATAAAGAGCATTTCGCCGCGTACAGGAATTGCAATCCCGATAAATTCCCATTATACTAAACATCTTTTGCACACTGGACACAACCTAGCCAACGACAATTCCTTTAAAGTCTTACATACGTGTAATAAAGGGCTGCGACTATGTGTGCTGAACAATTAGAGATATTAAAAAGTAATAATAGTAACGTTGCACTGCTGAATGAACAAACAAATGTTTGTAACTCACCTCTCTTGAAGAATATCTTTAAGCCTGCTCTCTAATAACAGGCAGCCTCGCAGTATGGCCGTTTGTCTCCCTCATGGTGATCGGCGATTGGTTGCGTGGTTGGAGGGTAGGCGCGCGTTGCGCGGCGGTTTGTTTTTAATTTTACAAACGGTTGCGTAAGTCCAGCGGTGATTGGTCGCATGTTTTATCGCATGACGCAGTCACTCGCTCCTTATGTAGAGAGTGGTTGCGTCAGCGGTCTGTATAAATAGGAGTTGTTTTGGCTCGCCGCTCACTTAGCGGTCAGCCACCGTAGAGTTCAGATTACCTGAAGAGGCCTCGTGTAGAGGCGAAACACGTGTCGTATTGTCGTCGGTGGTGTGTCTTTCCTAGTGTAGTGGTGTTGCGACTAGTGGTGCTGGGATTAGTGGTGACAGTGATAGTGCACGCAATTGAGGGAGGGCGGGAGGTACTCTTCAAACTAGGTTAAGACACATCACTTTATTTTATCGAGCGGATGTACGCAAGGTAATATTTTACCAAATTTAATATAATGGATTTCCGCAAAGTAACGCCTGATTCTATTAATTAACTACTAAAATTACAGCTTAGTGGTATTTACATGTTTACCCGTGTATCACGTTACTAGAGTTACAACCAATTACAGGGCGTTCCCGTCACAGATAAAAATTCAAAAATATATTTTATTTTATTTTCGTTTATTTTGATGAAAGAGGATCATCCCAGATGCACTCAAGATGGATGACGGAAATATGCGTGCTTAACAATATAATAATAATAACTGTATAATAAAGATAACTGTATACTAGATATATGGTAGGTACGCTTACCGATGGTGTTAATTTCAAAAATCCCATAAACAACAACGGTTGCCATGTATCCACAAATACGACGCTTCGCTAGAGTAAAACTTTTACTCTGAATCTGGTTAGTATTTTCATAGCATGCCTACACATACTTTAGTTTAAAATAAAGTAAAATATATTTTTTGCGCAATTATCTGATAGGATGACCACAAATGGTTGAATATTTTTAAAGTTGTCAAATAGCCTATTCGACTCTGTTCTTTTTTTTGTGTGTTACCTCATAACTTTTTTGTGGATGAACCGATTTCGATAAATTTTTTTTGAAAGCTTTTCCTTCTTATGTGGTCTTTCATAAATTTGATCAGGGTCTAACCAACAGTTTTTGAGTTATTCGTAATTACTTATATTGAAGTCGGTTTAAAAAAAAAATATGCAGTTTATGAGTTGTGCAGTCCATACCTTTAACCCTTAGGCTATTGTTGCTTAACTTTCTGTCACTGATAGCACAAAATCTGTCAGAAATGCTTAACCCAGATACCACAGATTGGTGATGAACAGCAGCAGCCCTATATCTAGCAGTGAAGTTTCACAATTCTGGCGACCAACGATGCATCATAAGTCTTCATTCATTTATATCGAAAGTCCACTTCTGAACATAGACATCCTCCATTGATAGCCGCAAGGCAGACAGGTAACCGCAGTTATTTGTTTTTGGGTACTAGTTATCAAGAAGAAGCGCCTCTTACAACGCCCGCGGAATAAGCCTTATAATTACAAAAACAACGACACTTCGTAAATACAGACACAAAAAAATTAAAAAAGAATATTGAATCTCCAAAAGTAACCTTAAAATCACAGAAACCTAAATAATAAATTATTTAGATAATCTGTGCTTAAAATTGAATAGCACGCTTAAATCTGCGTTCATAAATTTCACCGTCTATCTATTTCTTTTTACCGACCGTTTTAAATTCAAAAGGATTTAAAAGCAGATAAGCGTAATATTTATGGAAAAATGTTTAATATATTTTTTATAAAACTGAAGCGACAAACGAATTCAGAGTCCACCTGATGGTAAGAAATGCGAGGAGGCCTGTGCCCCGTATATAGGCTGTAACTTTAACTGATGGCAAGTGGCTACAGCAGTCCACACCTGCAGCCAACTCCAAACAAAGAACTAATGCGTTATCACCTCTGAAGACTAACAGGGAATGCCTCACCTGGAATTATGCTGGCTGTCAATGCACTTCAGACAAGAATACAGCAGACCAAGCACTCCTATGTTACTGGTAAATCCTTCTTCCCTTTTCCGTCATTGAACAACTAGGCTGTCGATGGCGATTGGCGATTCTTCACCAATTTATTGTCGATATTCCACGCATTCAAAAGTAAGCGACAACAGCTTTATGGTTAAGAATGTAGACTATAAACTCCGAAAGTCGTGAGTTCGAATGTCATTTGACTACTGTAGATAACCACTACAGTACTAGCACAATCGTTTTAAGCTTGCCTGGACTGTGTGAGTGTTACTAGGTATTCTATTATATAAAAATAATGTAGATGGTACGGTTCCTGTCCTGCCATTTTACACTCACTGTTACATTCTTTAGGAATAATCGGAAGTGAAAGTAATGATACGGATCTAGAAACCTACGAAAAATTAGTTTTGTATTTTATCAATCAATTAGTCGTCATTCGTCTACTGATGTGATGCACTCCATTTTTATTATATAGTGTATAGTGCCTACGCTTAGACTTGCAGAGGCGAGGACGGGTTTTGTCTGACTTGCACCGGCTAAAACCCTATGGTGTTAACCCCATATTATCAAGGCCACAAAAACACTAGCACAGATCCGCGGACCCACCAGCGCCGGCCGCCGCATGGCATTCAGAAGACGACTTCTCCTCCCCTTTCTCCTTCACAGTTAAGGCACATCAGGAATACACGCGCGCCTTCCTCCGCAGCCTCTAGTTCCAAATGCGTAACGAACCCCCGATTAAAACGAACACTCGGAAGAACCAGCTTTCCTGGCCCCACTGGCGGATCTGGTCTTTCGACCGTGAAGGGTAGGGAGAGCGGCGCCTCGCAATACTGACACTCCTCTCTCCTAGAGACCCACTACCACCGCATCAGCGGTGTGAATCCACCTCCACTGCAGCGGTTGGGGGAGAATACATTCTTCTCGCCGCAGCGCACCAACATACATCCGACCGCCCTCGGACCGCCCTTCACCTCGAGCCAGCCATGGGTTACCCTTAGTCCACCGTGGGTGACCAAGTCACGGTAGGGGGGGTGGGGTTGTGAAGTACTCATTTTAGCTAAGAATGGTAACGGAATATAAGTAATGTACGCTAGTAATATATAAGTCAATGAAGTAATGTTAAAATCTTAAGAGGGTTATCATGGAATTAATCCACCGCGCAGCTCCAGTCCGTGTTGTCAAAATTCATACTATTTATTCGTATTTTTTTATTCATTTAGGTTTCCTCGCGATGTCTTCTTTCATCGCCAAGTATGTGGTAAGCCATCACTTAAAATAATTATAATTAACTAATTAAAGGTAGGTTAAAGGTAATACAACGCACGCACCCTGAGGACTGACGAGAAGATTGTGGAGCTGGAAGAAGAGATAGACAAGTTACGTTGGCATATTATAGGATTATCCGAAGTCCCAAGAGAGGGGGAGGACACGGTAATCCTCGATTCCGGCAACTTGCTCTATTACCGGGGGGGCGACCATCTGTCCCGAGGAGGTGTCGGATTTATCGTCCACAAGTCTCTCGTTAACAACGTTGTTAAGATTGAGAGTGTGTCGACGAGGGTTGCGTACCTTATACTCAGAATCACCAAACGGCATTCGCTGAAGGTCATACAGGTTTACGCACCAACCTCGGCACACCCCGATGAGGAGGTGGAGGAAATGTATGAGGATATCTCTAGAGCCATGCATTCCTCCAAAACCTACTATATGGTGTTAATGGGAGACTTCAATGCAAAACTAGGCACAAGAGAGAACGGTGAGCTGAAAGTGGGGAAATTTGGAATGGAGCAACGGAACCCAAGGGGCCAGCAGCTGGCCGACTTCATGGAGAAAGAGGGACTCTTTATGATGAATTCTTTCTTCCAGAAGCGGCCCCACAGGAAGTGGACCTGGTTGAGCCCCGACGGTTCGACAAAAAATGAGATTGACTTCATTATGACGACCAGACGACAACTGTTCAGTGATGTCTCAGTGATCATGAGGGTGAAAACCGGCAGCGATTACCGAATGGTTAGAGGCACACTGAACCTAAACGTTAAGTTGGAGAGGTCTCGTCTAATGAAGTCAACGCTCCGTCCCCCTCGTGCTCTAATCCAAAGTTCCGAAACCTTTCAGCTCGAGTTACAAAACCGCTTTCAGTGCTAGAAGACTGCAATGAAGTGGACGATTTGAATAGCAAGCTCGTGGAAACTGTCCATGCGGTCGGAGGTAAGTTCTGCAAGACCCGCCGCAGAAGAACACAAAAACACTCCGATCACACTCTTAATCTCATGGCTGTTAGACGGGAGATGAAGCTACATTCTGCAACAGATTTGACAGCATGCAGGCAACTGAACAGACAGATCTCCAAATGCATGCGGCGGGACTTACGCAACTTCAATACAGCTCGTATTGAAGAAGCGATCGAGCGGAACCAAGGCTCCACAGTCTTTGCCAGAGATCTGTCTGCCAGAAAGAGCCAACTGTCAAAGCTGAAGACTGAGTGTGGCAGCATCGTTTCCGGGTCACCTGAGATTTTAAGTGAGATTGAGAGGTTCTATGGACAGCTGTACACGTCATCCTTAAAGCCGCACGCAAGTGTAGGTAACGATCCAAGAGCGAGTCTTATCCGACATTATTCCGATGGTATCCCGGACGTCAGTCTGAGCGAGATTAGAATAGCTCTCCAGCACCTTAAAAACGGCAAGGCCCCAGGCGAGGATGGAATTACAGCGGAGCTTCTGAAAGAGGGTGGAAAACCGGTACTTGAAGTCCTTCAGAAGCTCTTTAATTCCGTCCTCCATGGTGGCATTACACCGGAGGTGTGGAGCAGAAGTGCGGTGGTCTTGTTCTTCAAGAAAGGCGACAACGCTCTCTTGAAAAACTACAGACCGATTTCCATTCTGAGCCGCGTCTACGTGCTGTTTTCGAGAGTCATTACGAATCGTCTCGCGCACAGACTTGATGACTTCCAGCCTCCCGAACAAGCCGGTTTCCGAAAAGGCTTTAGCACCATAGACTACATACATACCCTTTGGTAAATTGTACAGAAGTCCGAGGAGTACAATTTGCCACTATGTCTGGCGTATGTGGACTATGAGAAAGCCTTTGATTCCGTCGAAATTTGGGCGGTGCTGCAGTCCCTTCAGCGGTGCCAAGTTGACTGTCGGTATATCCTAGTGCTGAAGTGCTTGTACAGTAGGGCTACGATGGCTATCCGAGTACAGAACCAGAGTACGAAACCTATCCAATTGCAGAGAGGTGTAAGACAGGGTGACGTCATATCCCCGAAACTCTTCACCGCTGCATTGGAAGACGTTTTCAAGCTTCTGGACTGGAAAGAATACGGTATCAACATCAATGACGAGTACATCACTCACCTTCGATTTGGCGACGATATAGTCCTTATGGCAGAATCGCTGGAGGACCTAAGCACTATGCTCAATAACCTCAATAGTGTTTCCCAACGGATAGGTCTTAAGATGAACATGGACAAAACAAAGATAATGTTTAATGTCCATGTCACACCATGCCGGTATTTGTTGGGAACACTAAGTTCGAAGTTGTTGACGAGTATGTTTACCTGGGACAAATAGTCCGACTAGGTAAGTCCAACTTCGACGAGAGGTCAATCAACGGATTCAACTCGGTTGGGCAGCGTTCGGGAAATTACGGCACATCTTCTCGTCAGGTATACCTCAAAACTTGAAAACGAGACTGTACACCCAGTGCGTGTTGCCAGTGATGACATACGGAACTGAGACGTGGTCCTTCACTGCTGACCGGATGAGGAAGCTCAAGGTCGCTCAGCGAGCTATGGAGAGGGCTATGCTCGGAGTTTCTCTGCGTGATAAACTCAGAAATGAGGATATCCGCAATAGAACCAGAGTGACCAACATAGCCCAACGGATTAGTAAGCTGAAGTGGCAATGGGCCGGCCATATAGCTCGAAGAACCGACAACAGATGGGGAAGAAAGGTTCTCGAGTGGCAGCCTCATATCGGCAGGCGAAGTGTAGGGCGTCCCCCCACTACATGTAGTGACGACCTGGTAAGATATGCAGGAAGTCGATGGATGCAGGTGGCTCAGGACCGTGCTTTGTGGCATTCTTTTGGGGAGGCCTATGTTCAGCAGTGGACTTGTGAAGGGCTGTAATGATGATGATGATGAATTAAAGGTACCGCCCCTCTTATCTATTTCTGTGTAGCAGTGCAGTACTTCACTATTATCCGGTACGTTCTAAGGAGCGGGCATAGACAATCAGTTTAAGTACAATCTATGAAACATTACATCTTAGTCCATAGAAGGGACAGTGCATTTGTGGCCTTCTTTGTATGAAGTTGGTTGCAGGTGTCTATTGGTGGCAGTATTAGTAGACCTTAGTTTGTTTGTCACTCCGTCTATCGGAGGCTCGCCCAACACTGCACTTACCAGTACGAGGCTGCAACTCGAGAACATTTATTCCCATTTGTTGTCGACTTTTCGAGCGATCCGCTTCGCCATGTCAATTACTCTTGTTTTTCTATACACTAACTGCGAAAATAGCCCTCCTAGAGCTCGCTGAGCGGGCTTAAGCTTCCTTATATGGTCAGTAGTCAAAGACTACATAAATAAATAAATATTATTTGAACTACAATAAAGAAGTTTGTAACCGCATGTAATTTTATTAGCAGTTTTTAAGTTTACAAACAATCGCTATAATCTGCAAATCGTTTTAAGATTTCGTAAATTGATAGGTAGGAAATTAATTAACAACAAAACAGTAGATACTTATAAACGCATACATACTCAAAATAGACTTAAAATACGGATTTTATTACTGAGAAACAACATCATATTGCACTGCCGCCTGCAAAGATAAACATTATAATTTATCTAAGAACATTTAGTGATGATTTAAAATAATAAAAAAATTGTGTTATTTTTTTTAATACTCTTTTAGGTTTACTTTTTTTTATTATATTTCTAAAGAATAAATATATATATAATATTGTCACTTGTTCTTCAATCTTTTTTGACCATCAGATTTAGAGGCACAAATATCACATGGAGGAATAGGACAGGTGCATATTTTGCACGAGTGGACATAATATTCTTCGCCTACGGCATAACACCTTCCAAGGTTAATCATGTCTTCGAGATCACACCTGTTAGGAAACAGGAGATTTATTTAAATAAAACGTTAATCTCCACTCTAAATGCACACATTGCACGTGTACAGTCACGCAATTAATTTTTTTTTATAGGATAAGGGTGACTAACGAGCACACAGTCCACCTGATGGTAAGTAGTTGCTGCGGCCCATAGACATCTACATCTATCCTCTATTACAAATCAAAATGTAGATGCGTTGTCACCCGTGAGGACTTAGATGGAATGCCTCATTTCCAGTAAAAAGGGCCTCCGGCCACCTGCACTCACCAAGCGAAACGCAGAGGTAAATCTCTACTTCACGCTGGTTTTCTGTGAGGTCGTGGTACCACCCCGGTTCGAGCCGGCCCATCCGTGCGACAGCAAAAGCTGCCGCGTGGCTCTACCATTATTATTGTGGTAGATACTCGTAAAAATATTTGTCCCGCACTGGAATACAGCCCTTGATTTGGCTTGCGATCCGCTTTACCGAATGGTACTGGTCCTGCAGGTCATATGTTCAATTCCCATATAGGACAACGTACCTGCATGTAAATATGTGTGTGATCTTATTAGTTATTACACAGTACGTACATACATCGGCGATTGTTAATAGGTAATGGAGGGGTTCACTTCTGTCTGTGCGTCAGTCTAGGTTCTGTTGTGTTGAGAATATGAATAATTGGACTGGACAGGATTGGTTATCAAATGGGATGTTTCCTATGCTAATTATTTATAATTTTTGCAGGGAAAAAGTAATGAAAAAAAGTTGGTCGTCACGGGACCCCGGCAGATATGAATACATCATAGTTGATGATTGAATTAAAACTATTGTATACTAGCTGTTCCCGCGACGTCGCCCGCGTTTTATTTGGGGTTTTAATTTTTTGCGCGGAACCCAAATTCTTTTTTAAAAATAAAAGTAGTATAAGTTACTCCTTATGACGTCAGCTATCTGCCAATGAATATTCCGTCAAAATCGGTCCAGCCGTTTCGGAGATTAGCCGGAACAAACAGACAGACAGACGGACAGACAGACAGACAGGCAGACAGACAGACAGACAAAAATTTAAAAATTGTATTTTTGTTATTAGTACCGTACATACTTTCGTATGCATTTATTAAAAAGCTGTAATTTCGACATTATAAACAGACACTTCAATTTTATTTATTTGTATAGATAATAACTATTAAATCATTTGACATTGTTCCCAGACGAGTGGCTCATTTTTATTAGATATCTAATAAGATAAAAATTGGCAAAATTTCTAGGTGTATTCCCTTAATTGAAATAGCTGTCCAAACAATCACTTGAGAGTGTCTCTCAATTAAGTGAGCATCATGAAAATGGCCTCAAAAATAATTATGTTTAAGCCTTCAAATAAAAATGAACTTCGGCTGTGTATCATGTGATTATATTGTGAACAGAATCTTTGGTGAGCAATGGAGGAGTTGTAATTTTATAAGTAATTTAGCATAAGTAAATTTATTGTTATTAATCATAGTGTATCTCGATTGAGTTCAAATTTTCTAGTTGAATCCGTTGCATTTTCAGAGCTCAACAACCTTATTTTCTGTAGTGACTGTATTTTATGGACCAGGAAGATTATGTCAAGAGAATATTTGACGGAGTTATCAGTAACTTCGTGTAATAAATGTGTGAAAACTTTATTAAAAACGATAAAGTAAGATATTTTTGTTATTGTTACTCTTTTGCCTTGACGGTGAAATGGCAGTGTGAGAATATCCACTACGCCATATCGTTCTGTGGGTCTCGTAAGAAGCGACAGGGAAACAAACAAGGCGATGGGCCGCAGCGTCTCCCTAATGACAACTTACGCAAAAACTGAGGTTGCCAACGCACCTGCCAAGCATAGCAATTACGGCAAATATCGGTCCTGTGAAATAATCTGTGGGGGAGGCCTATTTTCAGCGTTGGACTTTTCATAGGCTGTAAAGAGATTTGGTACGCAAGCCTTTTTATGCTTCAGTATAATTTTTACATATAGAATAAAAGCACTCGATGAGATAGATTTAAACATTTACATTACATTTACATTTTAAAGGCCGGGAACGCCTCTGCGATACCCTCCCTGGTGTTGCAGCTGTTCATGGGCGGCGGTAGTCACTTACCATCAGGTGAGCCGAATGCTCGTTTGCCCCCTCTCCTATAAAAAAAGAGACAATTTTTCTTTGCTCGTAAAGTTTCTTACTTTCTACCGACTTCATAAAGGAGGCGGTACTCAATTCGACTGTATGTTTTTTTTCTTTTTTTTTGTGTTACCTCATAACTTGTTGTCCCATATATAAATTTGGTCAAGGTCTGAACAATAGGTTTAGAATTATTCTTAATAATTTATATTGAAGTCGGTTGTACCAAATTTTTAATTTTAACCATTTCACTGTCCCGTGAGTCATATATGAACATTTCGATTGTTTAACTATTGTGTCTTTTTCACGTACAGGGAAGTTAAATTATTAAATACACATATTGCTCTTTACCGCGTATCCTAGAAACTAATGTGACACAGCCAATTTTAAAACCGTAAAGGGGGAAAAGAGATATGTATACTCAAGCAACCTAACATTTATCTTTCGGAATAAAAGAAAAAATCACCAGTTACAAATTGCTATTTTAAACATACTTGCTTTTTTCCAATAGCCTTGTCTCTATCTCGTTGAGCGTAGGTACTGCATATTGAACGATGCCTCCTTTACCAATAGTGATAGGTGTAGCACAAATATGCATGTCGTAGCACTTTTTAGGGTCTTCTTGTTCTACTAAAGCGCTGTCGATGAAGGTGGGCTTCTCGAAAAGACCTTCGCATTAGGGGTATAACTAATTAGGGACATTATGGTACTGTTCACTTTTTCTGCACTACAATTCTTTAGAGTTAAATTTTTGTCAAGTTCACTTTCAATAATTGTTAATGCCATCTAGTGGCGAAATAAGAGAATCCACTTCCCCATATCACACCGTGGGTGTCGTAACAAGCGAGAGAGAGAATTGAGTCAGGAGATGGGCAGCAGGGCGGCAGCATCTTCCTGATACAACTCAAAATGTTAAAAAGAATCGTGTGGTAGTTAACGCAAATATCCCCATGAGGCGATTGAGAGAGATCCATGTTCAGCAGCAGAATTTTGATGGGCTGTCATGAATGATTGAATGCATATTTTCATCATCATCATCATCATCATTACAGCCCTTCACAAGTCCACTGCTGAACATAGGCCTCCCCAAAAGAATGCCACAAAGCACGGTTCTGAGCCACCTGCATCCATCGACTTCCTGCATATCTTACCAGGTCGTCACTCCATCTAGTGGGGGGACGCCCTACACTTCGCCTGCCGATACGAGGCTGCCACTCGAGAACCTTTCTTCCCCATCTGTTGTCGGTTCTTCGAGCTATATGGCCGGCCCATTGCCACTTCAGCTTACTAATCCGTTGGGCTATGTCGGTCACTCTGGTTCTATTGCGGATATCCTCATTTCTGAGTTTATCACGCAGAGAAACTCCGAGCATAGCCCTCTCCATAGCTCGCTGAGCGACCTTGAGCTTCCTCATCCGGCCAGCAGTGAAGGACCACGTCTCAGTTCCGTATGTCATCACTGGCAACACGCACTGGGTGTACAGTCTCGTTTTCAAGTTTTGAGGTATACCTGACGAGAAGATGTGCCGTAATTTCCCGAACGCTGCCCAACCGAGTTGAATCCGTCGATTGACCTCTCGGTCGAAGTTGGACTTACCTAGTCGGACTATTTGTCCCAGGTAAACATACTCGTCAACAACTTCGAGCTTAGTGTTGTTAGTATTTTCATATTATTTCTTTTTTACTTTTACATTATAAATGGAATATAAGATAGTTGTAATATAATAAATGAACTAAATTCAACAAATAGCGAAATGTTAATCTAAAAAGTAGGTCAGGTAGGTCGGTAGGTTCTGTTTTACAATTGTATGGCAATAGAGATCTTCCATCTTTAAAGAAATCCTTCCATCTTGGAACGATTTGTTCTATTGAAGTAAGTGAACGTAAGATAAAAGTCTGTCCTTTACTGATTTTAAGTATTTTCCCTTAGTCGGGTTAAAAAAATCCAACTGTAAGGGATCCTTGCTCCGTCACCACACACCAACATAAAAAATAACTGTGAACACTCCCAGATTAACCCTTTCGCTGTCCCGTGCACTACATATAGGTCATATCTATTGTCTTACTATTGTGTCTGAAAACCGGACAGTGAAAGTGTTAAAACATAGCATTAGTATTTTCTTCTACTTTTTTGTGTGTACGAGCGTGCATACGTGCTGATACGAGTACGTAATAGTCCATTACTGGACGTGAACCTCTTCCGTTGCAAAGAGGATTTGCCTTAATCTTCAGACTTGGCAGGTGTCTTGGAAATTTAACGGTACTCCTCGTCACCGGTCTGTGAATTTTACGTCAAGCACAAATAAGAAGTTATACCACCATTTATCAGGAAGCCATAAGATTTCCCTAACATTAATACACTGACACAAAACTCGAAATTCCATCCAAATCATCTAGATAGTTGGCGGACCATTACCGTGCGATCTATTCGAAATTTTCCGCCTCGCACGACCACACTGCGGAATTTACTGTCGCCAGCGGTTTTCCCGGACCAATACAACTTGGGGACTTTCAACCAAGAAAAGAGCCTACTCCTTTCTAAAAGGCAGGTAGCACACCTGCAATTCCAAGGAATGTTCATGGGCGACGATAATCACTAACCATCAAGTGAACCGTATGCTCATTTGCCTTCTCTTCCATTAACAAAAGAACGATGTTAGAAAAATGTAACCAAATATAAAAATATACTAAAATAAGGGGGGGGGGGGGGGGGTAATATGGTCACCTTAAGCTTCGCCGCACTATAAAACCTAATATTAGGAGGAAGACAGGAACAAAAACACAAATACGTATGTATACTACCTATATTTAATATATTTAAAGAAAACAGCAAACAAACTTAGGCAATAATTAGGAAGATTTCGAAAAATCAACTTGAAAAAACTAACTAAACTACACAATACTTACTAAAATCAACTATAATATTTACTATAATGTCAACTGTCAAAGTGGCATAAAGTAGCACACTTTTGACCCTTTATTATTTAATTGACTGATGAAGAGCTATTGTATCACAGCGTCATATATCCAAACAAGGCTTTGGCTTTGCTTTATAAGAAAGTAACCATATTAACCGGATGACCATATTACCCTCAGATATAATAATACCGCGTAAAATTCAAAATGCTTAATAGAAATAAGAGGGGTTCAAATTTACCTTTCATAATATTAATTACAAATCTGGCAGTAGAGAAACCGATAGATAGATGTCCTTGTTGGCCGTCACCCTTAACCTTACAAATTATCTCCTCAGCTTCTCGTACCAACTTTGTCAGGCACTCTACTTGCGTCTTAAAAAAGCAAAGTTATTATTACGATGCGTATAATTTTGCACTAACTTTTGAAAGCCGTCCCTAAAATATATTTTATTAAAAAAGTTTCCTTTACTTTAGATACTCTTACATTCAAGTATCTGTTTCGACTTCTGTACATTATATTCGACAGCGAAAGTGAAGCTGTTTATTAATATTTTATTTCTGGTGCTAAACAAAAATAAAATTTACCAACCAATACTCCCAATTAAACTTTATATAGTAGTAGGCAATGCGATATCACGCTTAAATTTTAAAGCAGTAAATAGACTCGGGCTTTATTTCGCGGAATCAAATTATAATAAAGAAGACAAACAATATTAATATACTCGTACAAACACATGTATAAGTTGGTGCTTGCTACGTAGTTTGAATAACACCACAAACCTTTTAATGAGTCATTATAAAGTTTCACGAATCTCCAAAAATTGGTTACAGTTTATCATTGCCAACTGCTTTTAAAAAAATCTTCAAAAAGTCTTGTATCATGTTTTATTTTGTACAAAAAACGCAGACACGATAGACTTTGACGCGCACGTTCAGCATTGGACTATTGTAAATTATGAAAAAGAAGTGAACATAGTAAATTTAAACTGTTAGGGAATACAACTTCATAATATCAGTAAGATCTATTATACATCTATTACTTATTACTACGTTCTTGAAAACTTAATAGGTATACATACCGAAGAAAACCTTGGCTATTATCGTTGTCATGGTTTTGGTAGCTATTATAAAGCTGGTGTAGGTTGCAAGAGTGAATTACAGGAACTTGACTGGTTTTTTAATGATGTTATATTTCTAACGCAATTATAATTTATTGAATATTATTTGATAGATAAACGGATATTACGTCGGATATTACGTAATGTACGCAAGTATCAAGATTTAGCGCTGATATATGATACAATGGATAGAGATGTTGTCATACGATGTAATTAATTTTGAGGTCTGTCTGAATTAATATCGATCCGTTAACGTGTACAAATTCATAAATACGTTAAGCGAAAAAAATATGTATTAAGAAAAGTATGAAAAAAGTGGTAGGAGGTTAGTCCATCGCCTACTCAATCACAAACCCAATATCCAATTTGTCGCCTTTTACGTCATTCTGAGCAAGTACCAAAGTTAGCACATTCTTTTTTGTTACTTCTCCTCCTACTTTTTTCTTTTTTGTGTTACCATTACAGTCCAAAAGTCAAAAGTCCACTGCTAAACATCTACCCATACATTGCCTCATGGGATCATCATCATCATTACAGCCCTTCACAAGTCCACTGCTGAACATAGGCCTCCCCCATGGAATGTCAGAAAAAACGGTCCCAAGCAACCTGCATCCATAGACTTCCTGCATGTCTTACCAGCTCGTCACTCCATCTAGTAGAGGGTCCCCCTACATTTCGCCTGCTGGTGCGAGGCTGCCACTCGAGAACATTTCTTCTCCATCGATTGTCAGTTTTACGAGCTACGTGGCCGGTCCTTTGCCACTTCATCTTACTAATCCTTTGGGTCATATCGCTTACTCCAGTTCTACTGTGGGTATCTTCGTTTTTAAGTCTATCACGCAGAGAAACGAGCATAGCCCTCTCCATAGCTCGCTGACCAAATTTGAGCCTCCTCATACGGCTAGCAGTGAAGGACCAGGTCTCATATCCATAGATCATCACTGGCAACACGCACTGGTTGTACAATCTAGTTTTGAGGTCATGCAGGTATGCCTGGCGAGAAGATGTGCCATAAACTCCCAAACGCTGCCCAGCCGAGTTGAATCTGTCGATTGACCTCTCGGTCGAAGTTGGACTTACCTAGTCGGACTATTTATCTCAGGTAAACATATTCGTCACAAACTTCGAGCTTAGTGCTCCCAATAACTACCGGCATAGGTGTGACAGGAACGTTAAACATGATTTTGTTTTGTCCATGGTCCATCTTAAGATCTATCCATTGGGAGACACTATTGCGGTCATTGAGCAACGATTCTGCCATAAGGACTATATCGTCGGCAAATCGAAGGTGAGTCATGTACTCGCCATTGACGTTAATACCGTGTCCTTTCCAGTCCAGTAGCTTGAAAACGTCTTCCAATACAGCGGTGAAGAGTTTCGGAGATATACGTTTAGTAATCTGGTTCTGTACTCGGGTAGCCATCGTAACTCTACTGTACAAACACTTCAGCACTTTGATATACCGACAGTTCACTTGGCACCGTCGAAGGGACTACAGCACCGCCCATATTTCGACGGAGTCAAAAACTTTCTCATAGTCCACATACGCAAGACAAAGTGGCCGATTGTACTCTTCGGTCTTCTGTAAAATTTGCCGAAGGATATGTATGTAGTCAGTGGTGCTAAAGCCTTTTCAGAAACTGGCTTGTTCAGGAGGCTGGAAGTCGTCAAGTCTGCGTGCGAGACGATTCATAATGACTCTCAAAAACAGCACGTAGATGCGGCTCAGAAGGGAAATCGGTCTGTAGTTTTTCAAGAGAGCGTTGCCGCCTTTTTTGAAGAACAAAACAACCGCACTTCTGCTCCACCTCTCCGGAGTAGTCCCACCATGGAGGATGGAATTAAAGCGCTTTTGAAAGACTTTAAGTACCGGTTTTCCACCCGTAAATAGAAGGTCCGCTGGAAAGCCATCCTCGCCCGGGGACTTGCCGTTTTTAAGGTGCTGGAGAGCCATTCTAATCTCGGTTAGACTGACGTCCGGGATATCATCGGAATAGTTTCGGATAAGACTTGCTCTTGGATCGTTACTCACACTTGCGTATAGCCCATAGAACCTCTCAATCACACTCAAAATCTCAGGTGTCCAGGAAACAATGCTACCATATTCGATCTACAGCTTTGACAGTTGGCTCTTTCTGGCAGATAGCTCTCTGGCAAAACTATGGAGCCCTAGTTCCGCTCGAGCTCTTCTTTAATACGAGCTGTATTGCAGTTGCGCAAGTCCCGCCACATGCATTTGGAGATGTGTCTGTTCAGTTTTATTATAAGTTGTAAGTGATTGCTGTGGCGCACAGACATGACTATGGACCACAGTAACCACTTACCATCAGGTGAACTGCGTGATCATTGGGTGACAAATGATCACGCAGTTCACCTGATGGTGATCATTTGTCACCCTATCCTATAAAAAAAACATCTACATCTCTCCTCAATAAAGAATCAAATTGCAGATACCTTGTCACCCGTGAGGACTAAGATGGAATGCATCTTTTCCAGTAAAAAGGGTCTCTGGTTCTTTACACTCACCATACGAAACACAGCAGTGTTAAGCTACAATGGTGTTCTTCTGGTCTACCTGACTCATAGATGGGCGGAGGCAGTAGAGTCCAAGGGGGAGGCGTTGGCCGTTAGTTTGGACATTGCGAAGGGCTTCGATCGGGTTTGGCACAAAGCGCTTCTTTCGAAGCTCCCTTCCTATGGGCTCCCCGAGAAATTGTGCAATTGGATCACCAGTTTCCTTGCAGATCGGAGCATCAAGGTCGTTATAGACGGTGCATGCTCCGACTACAAGCCTATTAACGCTGGTGTTCCACAACTAACTAACGCTGTGTGCTATCTCCAACGCTGTTTCTTCTGCATATCAATGATATGTTCCTAACTGGTAACATTCATTGCTATGCGGTTGACAGCACTGGTGATGCTCTATACACCGGCCGTGCCAATATTTATCGGGAAAACGTCGCCGAGTACCGGAACAAACTTGTGTCTGAAGTCGAGTCTTTTCTGAACAAAGTCTCGGATTGGGGGCGACTAAACCTAGTCCAGTTTAATCCTCAGAAGACACAAGTTTGCGCGTTTATCGCTAAAAAGAACCCCTTTGTCGTATCTCGTCAGTTTCAAGGCACTCTTTTTCTTGCCTCAGCACTGGAGGATCCCGATACTGATCGGAATCCTCGGAGTCGAATATCAAGTGACTTGCAGTTTCGTGGTCACTTGGAAGAGAAGGCCAAATTGGCCTCTAAAAATCTTGGCGTGCTTAGTAGAGCGGGACAGTATTTCATGCCGGCACACCGCCTGCAACTTTACAAGACGCAGCTTCGGCCTCACATGGAATACTGTTCCCATCTCTGGGCAGGGGCTCCTCAGTGCCAGCTCCTTTCACTTGACCGCATCCAGCGCAGAGCAGCTCGAATCGTCGACGACCGAGTCCTTTCCGATCGGCTCGATTCATTAGCACTGCCAAGAAATGTTGCATCCCTTTGCATTTTCTTTCGCATTTACCACGGGGAGTGCTCTGAGGAATTGTTCGGATTAATCCCAGCGGCCAAATTTCACGAACGCACATCGCGGCAAAACTCCCGATACCATCTACACCATCTGAATGATTGGCAGTCCACCACTGTGCGATTTAAAAGATTTTTCTACCTCGCACAACTTCCTTGTGGAATCGATTATCAGCAGCGATTTTTTCGCACTGATGCGACTTAGGGACCTTCAAGAAAAGAGCCTACTCCTTTTTGAAAGGCCGACAACGCATCTGCAATTCCCCTGGTGTTGCGGTTGTTCATGGGCGGCGGTAGTCACTTACCATCAGTTGAGCCGCATGTTCGTTTGCCCCCTCTCCTATAAAAAGCTGCTATTTTACGCTAGTATTCTGTGAGAGCATGGTTCTTTCCTGGTCGAGTCGGTTCATTCGTGCTACACTCTACCACGTACCATGTTACCAGTTGCCTGTATGCTCTCAAATCTGCTGAAAACTGCAGCTTAACATACCGTCTAACAGCCATGATATTAAGAGTGTGATCGGAGAGTTTTTGTGCTCTTCTGTGACGGATCTTACAGAACTTAGCTCCGACCGCATGGACAGTTTCCACAAGTTTGTCATTCATATCATCTACTTCATTGCAATCTTCTAGGTACTGAAAACGATTTTGTAACTCGAGCTGAAAGTTTTTTGGGCTTTGAAGCACGAGGGGTCACCGCGTTGACTTCATTAAATGTGACCTCTTCATCTTAAAAATGTTTAGCTTTAGTACGCCTCTCACCATTACGTAATTGTTGCCAGTTTTCACCCTCGCGGTCACTGAGACATCACTAAACAGGTCGTCATAATGAAGTCAATCTGATTTTTTGCCGAACCGTCGGGGCTCGATTAGGTCCACTTTCTGTTCCAATAAACTCCTTGTTCCAATACGACCCCGCTATTGAAACAAAAAGTTTATCATAAAGAGTCCTCTTTCTCCATAAAGTCGGCCAGCTACTACTTTCTCTACCTTCAGCTTACAGTTTTCTCTTGTGCCTAGTTTTGTGTTGAAGTTTCCCATTAACACCGGATAGTGATTTTTGAGGGAACGCATGGCTCTAGAGATATCCTCATACATTTCCTCCACCTCATCGAGACGTTCAGAGGTTGGTGCGTAAACCTGTGTGACCTTTAACGAATACCGCTTGGTAATTCTGAATATAAGGTACGCAACCCTCCTCGACACACTCCCAATCTTTACAACGTTGTTAACAAGAGACTTGTGGACGATAAATCCAACATCTCCTTGGGCCAGATGGTTGTCCTTCCGGTGATAGAACAAGTAGCCGGATTCGAGGATAACCGTGCCCGCCCCCTCTCTTCGGACCATTCCAGCGCAACTTGTCTATCTCTTCTCCCAGCTCTGCGTGCGTTTTATTATGTTGCCAGGTCGAGTGATCGTAGGTGGCAACCGAACCTCCACCGGAGATTCTTAACACCCCTTGCCCCGCCGTTATCATGGTCGCCACCATAGCTAGGAATAGCGGGGCAGCCGAGAACTGGGGGATATTTACTTGTGTCGTTGCTCATTCGGGGTATATTGCCATAGTTGCCACACTTGGCGAGCGGCTCGGCAACCGCAATTTTTTATTGCTTTTTGCTGTTATCAGATAGATGCTGTTAGCCATCTTCTGCCTCAGTATCCCTCTGTTGCCTCTTACCAGCCACTACACGGGAAATTTTTAATAAAATGCGTAACAGGTGAAGAGGAAAACTGAACCAGAAAATAAGAAGAAACACCTTCCTAAGCAGAGTAAAAATAAAAAACTGCGGTTGACAACCCGCCCGCCCAGCGTGACAACTATACCAAAAAAAACCCTATGATAAATACCACGTAGCACATACGAAGACAATCTATGGGGGAGGCCTATGTTCAGCAGAGGACTTTTAACAGGCTGTAAAGGTAACAGTTGTAAATGGAATACAAATGAAATTTTAGTAATATGCACATTTCCAACAAACAAAAATAATCTCTGATCTTTTTGATCAAAGACCATGTTTTGTTAATAGTAACATTTGATACAAAAGGAGAAGAAATAAATCTCACATTAAAAAAAATATTTACCATATAAAATGTCAAACCAAAATTGTTTGTATTGTGAATTAACGTGGGAGACTATATTGCTTAAAATTAAAAATAGTAAAATTGAGATTGTCCTTTGATAACAAAAATATATCGAAACCCTAACTTATATGCATATATAATAAAAAAATAACTTCCATAAGTGACCACCACACTGACTATAGGAAAAAAATAACTTATTGTAAGGGTTACCTGAGGGAAGTTTCCCGCTTTACCCATCGAGAACACGGGCACTCTTGTACACCTGCCGGTACCACAGACCACTGGCATGTGAGAAGTACTGGGGTCTTTGCCAGTGAGAGAACAGAACAGCTGATTGGCGCGCATGGAGCTGATGGCGTTCACGCCCAATAAGCGCCGCTTATCGTATACCCCAATAAGCTTAAGAGTCTGAATAGTATTGAAAAGGAAATTAAGAATCTGATTTTAATTCACAAAATATTATTATGTTAAAGATGTAAAACTTAATTAACTAAAATCTAGTTTAGCTCTTGAAAATTCTGTAATACACTCCGTTTTAGTTTAGCTCGTAAATCTTAGTTAAATAATTCACATCTTCAATAAGTAATTAAGGATTAAACCTAGAGAAGTACAATGTACGTAGTACTTTATATAATCTCTATGATTATAATCGTTTACTGTTGTTAAAGCCTTAGTTATGATTACTACATTATTAAAAAACGTTTAATATCAAATTAAAGCCAACATTCTACTACATAGAGTGATATGTAAGGTAACAAATAGTTAATCCAAGGTCTCTCAAGACTGTGCTTATAAAGTTATCCCAGAATTCAAGAGTATTCATTATAGGCATTGAATTTTGAGAAAATTGGTAATAAATGGTTCAGTTAACATATTGATACAATCGAAAATTTTTACTATATTATGTTCACGGTTTCAAGGTCTCCTTGAATTTGTATGTTTAACTTATAGCAACGAAAACATTAAGATGATGTAAACTAAATAATTGAGAAACAACCGTGTAGTGGCGGTGTAAGAATATCCACTACCTCAAATCATTCCGTGGGTATCGTAAGAGGCGACAGAAGGAAACAAAGAGATGGACAGCGGCGACTTCTCAATAACACCTAGAAAATAAAAAGCAGCGGTTGCCAACTCGCCTGCCATGCATGGCAACTATGGCAAATATACCCCCATGAGGCAGCTTATGGGGGCGGCCTATGTTCAGCAGTTTGGTACTGCTGAACATAGGCCTCCCTGCTGCTGATAAAAGGATGTTATAAATAAATGATGAATGAGTTCATATTGAGTTCGCCTTGTACTAGCGGCGTAAGAGAATTCTCCACCTTATTTTTCCCGTGGGTAGTCGTAGGTGGCAACTGTGAGAGAGGCAAAAAATAAAAGCGGCCAAGTGCGAGTCGGACTCGCCCATGATTCCGTAGCAGCAAGTAATATAATTTACGATTTATGACGTATTAAAGATAAACTATTTACTAGATCTCGTCCAAACCAATTTTCGGCGGATGTTTACATAGTAATGTACACCATATATTATTTTTAGTTTATCATTCTCTTATTTTAGAAGTTACAGGGGGGGCGCACACACATTTTACCACTTCCGAAGTGTCTCTCGCGCAAACTATTCAGTTTAGAAAAAATTATATAAGAAACCTCAATATCATTTTTGAAGAGCTATCCATAGTTACCCCACACGTATGGTTTTGATGAATTTTTTTTTGAGTTTTAGTTCTAAGTTTGAGGAACCCCCAAAATTTATGTTCTTTTTTCTATTTTTGTGTGAAAATCTTAATGCGGTTCACAGAATACATCTACTTACCAAGTTTCAACAGGATAATTCTTATAGTTTCGAAAAAAAGTGGCTGTGACATACGGACAGACAGACAGACAGACATGACGAATCCATAAGGGTTCCGTTTTTTGCCATTTGGCTACGGAACCCTGAAAAGACCTCGTCTCAATTCAATAAATATTTTTTTGTATGTATATTGCGATAATATTTTCGTTAATAGTGTACCTATTTGAATAATTCTCTTTTTATTGAATAAAGTTATACTTCAGTGGTGGTTTGACATAAATTTGGAGAAATAGTTTGGGAGTGAATCTAGACGACATTGAAATTGAGATATTCCATAATCCACTAACAAGAGTAAGAAAATTACTTATAATAAAAAATAAAAGCTGACTTCAAAGAGCTTAACAGTATAAATAATTTCACCATCTGACGTCGTGTCTTTCATTCTACTACATTAGCTCCGACTCCGGAATGTGAAATTATTTCACTCTTAGTTCTTTAATATCGGCTTTTATTTTTTTAATAAAAGTTATTTTTGTGACTACGATAATTTGAAAGTATACATACATTCATGCAGAGTGAAAAGTTGCAGTCAACAGGCGGCGTCTGTATAGCAAGAACCGCGTGCGGGCTGAAGCGTGCACATGCAATGCACGCAATACGCACTCGCTCCATGTTTTTGAAAAATAAATCTCGGTCTAAAATATTGCAACATGGCGGCGTTGCGCAGTAACCGCCACAAATTAATACCACATCTGAATCCTGTAATAATCAATAACCAAAAAAATATTTATAGTTAAATAACCCATTACATATGGAAGTAACCGATAGGGAAGTAAAGTTCCCGAGTGGGAGCCCCGTACTGACAATAGCAGTGTTGGGCGAACCCCCACTAGATGGATTGAAGATCTGATGAAACGCGCAGGGAGTTCATGAATGCAGGTGACTCAGGATCGTACTTTGTGGCAATCTATGGGGGAGACCTAAGTTCATAGTAGTTCATGCATCGTATTGTTCGAATTCGGGAGGTGGAGTCAAGAAATTCTCAGTGGCAGCGTGGTATAAGGAAAAAAAGTGTCAAGAGTTATCAGGTTGAACCGGTTTGTATTGCAGTCATAATATAACTGCAACATGGTTCCAATTCCAATTCAGTATGTACGACAAAGAAACCATATATTTGATTATGTTCACCACGTAGTGGCGTTGAACGAATATTTACTACCATAACACAGTGTTATTTTTCAAAGAGTAGCCAAATTTTAAACTTAAGTTCAAATATACATAAATAACTATATACTGTTATTGCAGTTTTTGAAAATACGTAGTAGTATCTATATTCTATTTTTATTTGAAATTATCCCAAATTGAATATGGCTTATGGGCAATAACGTTTTTTGCCTACCGATCGACCCTTACAAATGTGTGCGAGCTCAGTAAAATCAGATAAAATAATGCATTACCACGCACTTTTGAATTTTAAAGATAAAAAGAACAGAATGTTTGGGATTTTTTTTAATAATGTTTTCTTCATCATTTGCCTATATTACTTATTCTGAATCTACTCTGCAAATTTGGCCGGTTATTGCAAAATATGCCTGTATATTATCCCGTGGGTGTTGTCCCTTTACGTGAATTTAGTTTCGCCCTTCTCCAGCCTAATTTCAAAAAAGCGCTCATAGATTATAGTTACAAAATGTCTTTACGTGAAGAGCATCTTTTAGATGTACATGGCCTTGGTACGCCTCCACTTCAGTGCTGGTGTCTATATGAGCTATATCACTAGCGACTCCAAGTACACATGTTTCCGGCTCATCGTCATATAGAGTCAACGTTTTGATCACTTGCTGCTGCTTCAAGAAAAGAGATGTGATGCGACCAATGTCACTGCCTGCTCCCATTATTGTTACCTAAACAAAATTACTTTCAGTGAGCATTAAAATATTATGTATAAAAAATATAGTTAAAATAGAAAAGATGTTTCTCTAATAATAGACTGAGAAAAAAATAACAAGTCCAAGTGATAAAAATGACTACTGCAGCCCATGGATACCTAAAGCTATATTGGCTAGACCAGCAGATATATGCAAAATACGAAATCTGAAATATGAAAAACCTACTAAGAGATACTACGCGTATCTAACGCGTAGTATCTCTTAGTAGGTTCTTCGTATATAACCATATATATATATATATATTAACGTAACACAGTAAGAAATCTTTATTTAAAAGGTAGAATATACTCTTTGCCTTTATTATACAAGAAGAAGATTATTTGCTATCAGCCCGTAAAACGCCAGATGGAAAATAAACACACCGTCAAGAATCATTAACAATTTGAAACCATCGGTATTGTAATCTCCAATTATATTACACAAGATGATAATGGTCAAATTGATATCAGGGATATTTATAGTGTTTTCTAATCTCTTTTACGGTGTAAGTTGACCAAAGATTGTTTGGCATATTATGGCAGATATTTTCTCCGGATTCTTTTACAGCTGAATCTTGGAAATTAAAAAAATATAAAGAAATTTTCTATCAAATCATAATCAATACAGCAATTAAACCAAAATTAGATGGTTTTTAGGGCAAGGAAATGTCCACCGCGCAGCTCAATGCATGTTGGCGGACTTAACATGTCTTCGAATTTTTTTTTTAATTTCTCAGACATAACAGCTGCATGTTTTCCTTACGACGTTTTCCTTCACCGCCGACCACCACTATAAATTAGCTCTTAAAATTGTAATTAACAATTTTATTGGTGCCGACGGAGATTGAACCTGGATTACTCGCGTTTACATTGAACGCTTAGCTACCACGGCTCTCATTACATATCTAATATTCATTTTTTTACAGAATAAGAGTAACATGCGAGCGCACAATCCAACGTGATAAGTGGTTGCTGCGGCCCAGACATAGACATATTTATACATATCCTTCATTAAAAATCAAAATTCTGATGCGTTGTAAGCCCCAAGGTATAAGATGGAATGCCTCGTTACAAGTTAAAGGGTCTCCGGTTGTCTACACTCACCATACGAAACACAGCATTATTCTGCTGTTTCACGCTGGTAGTCTGTGAGAAAGTGATCCTAACCCGGTCGAGCCGACCCATTCGTGTTGCAGCCATCATTTGTCTGCGTCATAGCTCTACCACATGCAAATAGTTATGAGAAACTAGCCTTTTGTGGAGGAACACGCGGCACTGCACAAAATTTCTCACATTCGCGTTCTATTTGGGCCAAGACATCAGACATGACGTAGTTTTTATATTTTGCGTTTGGTGTAATTATCCAGCCGCTACGGATTAGTCTCTTGCATATTTGCTGGAACATCCTAATGATTGAATTTTTACTAAAATTTTGAGAAAGGGAATTTGTTGTGATAATATTATTTAAAACATTTTAGACTGCGGTATTTTTTTTGATGAAATGAATATGTATAATGATGATTTGTATGAAGCACTGTGAAGTGAATGTTGACGGATATAGATTTCAAATGAACGTCGTTGTCATTATAAAACCGCAGATAATCAATATTTTAATCTTCTTTATATTAGAAGAAATTAAGAGAATAATGACATTTATGGATATGAGCAGTTATGGATATTCGCACAATTTTTTCATTCCGTGTTCAACCAAAAACGGTCTGTACTGGACGTGTCAGAAGCGAGGGCGGCTTCGACAAGGAGCGCATGGGTGCATCTAGCGGCCCTACAGCCGGCGGAGGTGGGCCACGCGCTCTCTCGACTAATGCCGAAGCGCTCGGCAGAACCTGGTGGTATACCGCCGTTCATTTTTAGGGATTATCCCTTTGCTCTGGTGGAATATGGCTTCCGCTCTGGTCAAAGTACCACCGGGAACTTGCTGCATTTAATGTCACAAGTAGGTAGTCACAGAAGTTGACGCAGAGATACAGGTTGACGTGGCCTATTTCGATTTTCGGAAGGCATTTGATACGATCGATAATACAACAACATATGTTGAAGTTTTTCGCCAGCTACTTGCGATACAGATGTCAGTACGTGGACTATGGCGGGTACTACTCTGAGTAGTACTTTACAAGGTCAGGGATCAGTCAAGGAAGTAATTTGGGTCCTCTCTATTTTATAATTATGATAAACGAGTTACCGGAGGTGATCAAGGAATTGCCGTGCCTTTTATTTGCTGATGACCTAAAATTAGTTATCGAATTAAGAGATACAATGCTAACTGCAGAGGGATATAAATGAGGTCATGATGTAGAGCCAGAACAATAAACTTCATTTTAACATGGGCAATTGCTCTACGTTGTCATTTAGCTGAGCACGTGTTTTGAGGCATCACCCGTACCATATGAAGGGAGGGTAGCTGCAGCGCCTTATGAAAGTGAAAGATCTAGGTGTTCACTTCACAAGTGATTTATAGTTTCGAGAACGCATTACTGAAGTCTATCAGAGGGCACACCGCAATCATGGTTTTACCCTGAGATAATCAAACGGGTTCACTAACATTAACGCAACAATGGCATTGTATGAAACGATGGTAAAAATTCATTTGGGGTGAAACTCGCTTAGGTCATCCAGCGATTCTGCCATAAGGAATATATCGTCGGCAAATCGAAAGTGAGTGGTGTACTCGCCATTGATGTTGATACCGTATCCTTTCCAGTCCAATAGCTTGAAAACGTCTTCCGATGCAGCGGTGAAGAGTTTCAGGGATATTACCTAACTCTTGTCTTACACCTCTCTGCAGTTAGATAGATTTCGTACTCTGATTCTATACTCGGATAGCCATCGTAGCCCTACTGTACAAACACTTCAGCGCTTCGATATATCGACAGTACACTTGGCACCGCTGAAGTGACTGTAGCATCGCTCAAATTTAGACGGAATAAAAGGCTTTCTCATAATCAACATACGCAAGGCAAAGTGGAAGATTGTACTCTTCGGTCTTCTGTACAATTTGCGGAAGGGTATGCGGTCTATGGTACTAAAGCCTTTTCGGAAACAGGCTTGATCAGGAGGGCGGAAGTCTTCAAGTCTGCGTGCGAGACGAATCGTAATGACTCTTGAAAACAGCACGTAGACACGGCTCAGATGAGAAATTGGTGTTTAGTTCTTCAAGAAACCGTTGTCGTCTTTCTTGAAGAACAAGACCATCGCACTTCTGCTCCACGTCTCCGGAGCTTAATTTATTTTATTTATTTATTTTTTATTTAATTAAAGAGCTCCTGAAAGACTTCAAGTACCGGTTTTCCACCCGCTTTCAGAAGTCTGCTTTAATTCCATCCTCGCCTGGGGCCTTGCCGTTTTTAAGGTGCTGGAGAACCATTCTAATCTTACTCAGACTGACGTCCGGGATATCATCGAAATAGTGTCAATAAGACTTGCTCTTGGATCGTTACTCACACTTGTGGCTCCAACGATTTTGTGTACAGCTGCCCATAAGACCTCTCAATCTCACTTAAAATCTCAGGTGTCCCGGAAACGATGCTGCCACGCTCAATCAAAGGCAAAGACTTTGGAGCCTTGGTTCCGCTCGATCGCTTCTTCATTACAAGCTGTATTAAAGTTGCGTAAGTTCTGCCACATGCATTTCGAGTTCTGTCTGTTCAGTTGCCTGTATGCTGTCCAATATATTGAAGACTGCGCCTCATTTCTCGTCTAACAGCTATGAGATTAAGAGGGTGAGCGGAAAGTTTTAGTGTTCTTTTGCTTTGCTTACAGAACTTAGCTCCGACTGCATGGACCGTTTCCATGAGCTTGTCTTTCATATCGTTCACTGCATTGCAGTCTTCTAGGTACTGAAAACGGTTTTGTAACTCGAGCAGAAAGGTTTCGGAACATTGCATTAGAGCATGAGGGGGCAGAGCGTTGACTACATTACACGAGACCTCTCCAACTTAACTTTTAGGTACAGTACGTCTCTTACCATTCGGTGATCGCTACCAGTTTTCACCCTCGCAATCACAGAGACATCACTAAACAGTTGTCATTTGGTCTTCATAATGAAATTAATCTCATTTTTTGTCGAACCGTCGGGGCTCAACCAGGTCCACTGTGAGGTCGTTTCTTGAAGAAAGAGTTCATCATATAGAGTCCCTTTTTCTCCATGAAGTCAGCCAGCTGCTAGCCCCTTGGGTTCCGTTGACCTATTCCAAATTTCCCTACTTTCAGCTCACCGTTCTCTCTTGTACCTAATTTTGCGTTGAAGTCTCCCATTAACACCATATAGTGAGTTTTTGAGGAATGCATGGCTTTAGAGATATCCTCATACATTTCCTCCACCTCCTCGCCGTGATATGCCATGGTTGGTGCATAAACCTATACGACCTTCAACGAATACCGTTTGGTGATTCTGAGTATAAGGTCGGATGGATAGAAGTCGCGGCACAAAATCCTAGTCGACACACTCCCAATCTTTACAAAGGTGCTAACGAGAAACTTGTGGACGATAAATCCGACACCTCCTTGGGACAGATGGTCGCCCTCCCGGTGATAGAACAAGTTGCTGGATTCGAGGATTACCGTATCCTCTCCATCTCTCGGACCTAGGATAATCCTATAATATGCCAGCGTAACTTTTCTATCTCTTCTTCCATCTCCAGGATCTTCTCGTTAGTCCTCAGGGTGCGTGCGTTGTATGTTCGCAGGTCGGGTCGTCATAGGTTGCAACCGAACCGCCACCAGAGATTCTTAGCATCTCCTACTCTACCGTTACCATGGTCGCCACCGTAGCCAGGAATAGCGGTGCTGCCGAGAATTAGGGGCCGTTTCTTCGTAACTTTCATTTCATGGGGGTATATTGGCTATAGTTGCCACGCCCGGCTAATTGGTTAGTAACCGCAGTTTTTTTTTATTGTAATCTTGCTGTTTTCAGAAAGATGCTGCTACCCATCTCCTGCCTGTTTGCCACTGTCACCTTTTACGGTACTACGGCTCCGGTCGTCGTACTGATAGGAGGTGTTGCGAACTTGCACTAACGCGTACTCGGATTTTATCAAGTATTTTATAGTACTTTTACCGTGTTTTTGTTGCTTTTATGTTTTAGATACTTTTATTTTAGTATATAGTGCTCATAGCAGTGTTAGTTGTTGCGAATTAATGCTAAATCGGATTGTTTTGTACATATTCTGTGACTTTGTGACATCAGTGGGTAGTGTTAACACGTGGCAGTCAAATTCGAAATTCGAGTTTGTCAGGTCGTTCGAGACTCTTCTTGAACTTTCGGCAGCTACTCGCCACCAGGGGGCGATAGTGTGCACTTCCGGCACTGCACTGCCCTTTGCAGGCGCCATGCGCCCAACTGGTACGGTCTGTGTTATCTATGCCTGGCAGTGCAGCAAGGCGAGATCTTCGCGTCACGCGCCGCTGAGTGGCGCTAGGTGCGACTGTCCGCGCCTCAACGACATCTGTGCCAGGTAAGTTGAACTTTTTTCTGCTATCTTTGACTTGGATGTACTATCTTGTGACAGTGAGACTTTGACTTATAGTAAGCTTTTATTTTTTTTTATTATTTTATATTATTTATTTAGCTTAGGTTTATGCGGGGATAACATTTTTTAAAAAAAATGTTGGGGGGATTCCGTTAGGTCCACTCGACTTCTGGATGAGTGCTCTGCGAACCAAGCGCTGTGAGAACAGCACATCCGGCATGGAGCACTCACATCGCGGGATGGTCGGCGGTGTTTTCCCCCCGTCATCAAGAGTCGAGTTGGACGCAAAAAGGGAGCCTAAAAGGTCGGCTTTGTCTTTTGCGGCTTGGGCCAGTGAGTCGTCCTCCCTGTGCAGAGATGGTAGTGATGGCTTACAGAAATTCCCTTGGACAGCCTTGGCGAGAGACCAGAATGCACGGGTTCCCGAAGGAAGGCGAACTAGTTTATCGCCAATTCTGCCTATGTGCTTTGACTTTGCCTTGGCAATAACTCTTTTGAAGGACCTGGAGGCGAAGTTATACTTCTTTTAAAGTGTGCTGGTGTTTACATCCCGAGTCGCCGAAGCCGCAGCCCAGGCTTGATAACTCCTGTTTACTGTGTAATGCAGTCTTACAGGAGCGGCCAAACGAAGGCTTAGATCTGCCTCCGATGGGTACCACAGATGATGGAATAAGTAGTTCCATTCCCTGTAGCACCACATCATTGACAGAGTCAGCAACAGCGCTGGGATCATCCAGCGGGAAGCAAACCCGTCCCCATGGGTAGGATGCAAAGAAAGACCGCATTCCGTCCCAATCCGCCGACCTGTAATGCCAAACATGGCGGCAACCTGCAGAACGCAACCGCGAGAGGAGCGTGAGTGGTCCGAAGAGCCGAGAGGGGCATCGACGGAAACCTGATATCTGTCCGGATTAGAGGTCAACAGAAGGTCCAACAGGGAAGGTGTATGATCCTCCACATCTGGAATCCGCTTAGGCGAAGTAACCCGTTGTGTCAGACCATATTCCAAGGCAAAGTCATAAACAGATCTCCCCGCATGATCGGTTAAACGTGAACCGGACCATTCGGCGTGGTGGGCGTTAAAATCGCCAAGGATCACGATCTCTGCGGATGGGACCTGTTGTAGCAAGGAATCTGTAGCCATTTGGACGTGGTCGATGAGTCGGTCTGTTTCGGCATTACCGCTATGGGACCTATAGAGGCACACGTAGACGCACGGGTGGTCGTCGCTGTCTACGCGTAGCCAAAGGATGGACAGGTCCGAACCTTCAAAACAGCCGAGGCGTTGAGAACAGATGTCCTCTCTGATATAGACGCAAACTCCAGCCCGAGGCACAAAGGAGTGCCCCAATTTGTACCCCGGGTAGGAGAGATACGAAATATCAGCCTGAGAGGAAACCTGCGTCTCGGTCAGAAAGAGCAAGGCCGGCTTCGCCGTCTCGAGATGGTAGTGGACGGCGTTTAGATTCGAGTGAAGTCCCCTGATGTTGCAGAAATTCACGGATAGCTTGGCAGGGGTCGCCTTGGTGTTGCTGCTCAATTTGCCCCGAGCAGTTATGTTTTGGGCGGAACTTTGCCCCCCCCCCCCCCTAGAATACGCGAGGCAGCCTGAGCACCCACGCTCAGGAGTAGAATAATAACATGGTCGTGGATGCTCAGCGAGGGATTCTCCAGGGGTGCTGGTACCCTCCTGGGGTAGTCTTTCGTGTATTCCGCTACCATGTTGATGGGGGGGGGGGGAATTGGGCCTCAGGCCACCTGCAGTCACCAGACGAAACGCAAAAGCAGAGCTTCTACTTCACGCCGGTATTCTGTGAGGTCGTGGTACCAACCCGGCTCGAGCCGGCCCATACGTGCAACAGCAAAAACTGCTGTGTGGCTCTACCACCGTTAAAGTGTATATAAGGAGGTATCTGTATATAAGGAGGCAGTAACTTCTATTGGGCCTGTTTTTATCAACATGACGGATGGTAGGATTTCGTTCACGCCGCGGAAGTCGCTGGCACGATCTCCTCCCGAAGATCTACAGGAGCGACGTACAGTGACGCCCCCGGCACTACTTACGGCTTTGGCTATTACTGTGAAGCGGCCTCTGACATCTCCAGACGAGATACAATCAGTGGCCCAGCACCAACGCCTGGAGAAAAGAAGAATAGGCTCTAATGTTGTCCTCATATTTAATGTTGTGCTCATGAGGGAGGGAACCCTCGGGGGCACACTGAGTAAGGAACCTGAACCTGAACATGCAAAAGAGGACTCGGAAGCGACCCAGCAAGGCGATTTCGATGCGGCTAAGACTCCTAGCCTCGAAATAATTGAGCATGTTAGGAAGGTGGTGAGTACAATTATGGGAATAGTCTCCGCCCCGGGCTCTAAGCTAAACAAGTCAGAACAAACAAAGATATCGGTTGCGGGGCACGACTTGATTGCTATGGTCGCGGCAATGTACGTCCACGTCATAGAGGCGGAATTAGCTCTATATAGAGCAGAAAGAGATAGAGCTTATGCGGAGGTGAAGCTGGCGCACCAGGAGACCGCGCGTGCTCCCACAAGTGACGGGGACCACGCCCCCACAGTAAGCAAAAGTTTCGCTTGTGTTTTGAGGATGCCGAAAGGTGTGACATCGGTGCCCATCCCCGAAAAGTCAGGCCCGGTCTTGGCCTGGCCGGGGAACAGGCACATCTAAAGACAGCGAACGACACAAAGGCAGAACTTAAGAAGTCGGTGAAGCCTTCTGAGATTAACATTCAGGTCTCAAAATTAAGGAAGGTGCGAAATGCTGGGGTAGTGGTCCAGACTACGTCCCAGGAGAGGGCACAGAAGTTGAGGACTGCGATTCCTCCAACACTGAGGGTGGCAGAACCACGTCAGCGCCAGCTACTAGTCGCGCTGCGTGTATTATGTTAAGACGGAGGATAGCTTGCCGGCACTCCATGATCAAAACTTCGGTAAGGATATAACGTGGACCCTTGAAGAATTAAGCAGGCAGTGCAAGGTAGCCTTCAAAAAGTCATGGAAGAGAAGCAGGTTTACCATACTACAGTGCATTTCTGCATTAAAGGGCGCACTAACGGCAAGAAACCGGCTCTACATAGGATGGCATGTGGTCGAGCCCTGTGACTTCATTGATGTCACCTGCTGCGAAAAATGCCGGCAGTACGGATATCCTACCAAGTACTGCAGGACAAAGAAGTCACATGTGGCAGATGCGGAGAAGAGGGGAAGAGCAAAGAGGAATGCAAGTCCCCTGAGACATGTTGTGTTACTTGTTGGAGGTTTCACAAGTCGGGTGCGAAGACCCATGCCACGATGGCGAAGAACTGCCCGGTTAGGGTCTATGCGGAGGAAAGGGCCATAAATACCACGCAGTATGAGTAAGGTGGACCATCTGAATATTGGGCATCTTAACTTGGGGCTAGATGAGGTGGCCACGAAGGAGCTGCCTGCACTGGCGTGCAGCCTTTGCCTGGACATTGTCCATGTCCAGGAGCAGTGGGCCCGCTCAGAAGACTATATCCAGTTTGGCGCGGAGCCCTAGGCAGGGATTTCGATCCCACGAGAATACATATGTGTGGCCGGACTGTCCCATCTTAGTAACTCCCACTGCGTGGTTTGCCATGTGGAGAAGTACGGTCTCTACCTCATTTCTGCGTACTTTAAGTACACCGATTCAATTGACCAACATCTGCAATATCTAGAGACCTTACTTGACCAGCTAAAGGGCAAGCGCGTTGTAATCGGAGTTGATGGCAACGCACCCTCGCCACTCTGATACAGCGACAGGGCACAAACAGTAGGAAGGGGACACGAAGCAGAGCATCGCAGGAGGATGATGGAGGATTTCATCATATCGCAAGGGCTCATACTGGCCATCGTGGAGGGACAACCGCCCACGTTCGCTGGGGCCATGGGTGACTCAAACATCGACTTAACCCTCGCGACTAGAGGTGTCACATTATCAGGGTGGCAAGAACTGAATTGCGCCAGCATGAGCGACCATCGCCTCATCACCTTCAAGGTTGCGAGAGGGCGCTATGCGGAGCTTGCGGGCCGGTGGACATGCCTGCCCGTTTCCGTGACCGGGGGGTTGACTGGCGCTATTTTCGCGGTACAATTCACTTAAAAATTTAAAAGGGCTTGCTCGTGGCGTTGTGCCCGAACGACGATAGGTCTAAGCATACAGAATATCACAGGCGGGTGCGCTTCATGGTGGCTTTCACGCCGTCTAGGCCGACTGCCGTTCCCCTCACCATTGTATGTCTGGGTTTTGGCTTTTTTGTTAGGGCTTTGCCCAACACTGCTCCGGGATTGGACGGAATTAGATCAAACATGGTTAAGAACGTGTGGAGAGCTGTACCTAGGGAACTCCTCTGGGTGTATGCCAAATGTATGGAAAGGACGGCTGATAGTTATTCCGAAAGGTAATGGCCACTAACGGATCCCAAGGCGTACGCTTCTCCCCATCTTTGGGAAGTTGCTGGAGCGTGTTCTGTTGCGATGTGCCCCGAGCTTGGTGAGTGGCATACCGGATAACCAGCACGGGTTTTCGCCGGGTCAGTCCACGGTACCGGCGCTGCAAGATCTGCTTAGTATTGCGCGCGAGTCCCAGCGCAAGTATGTACAAGCCGTCTTTTTAGACATATCGGGAGCATTTGATAATGCATGGTGGCCAATGGTACTGTTGAAGACCAAACAAGGAGGGATTGACTATTTCACCAACAGACGAGTTGGTATATTCGTAGGTGACTATTCCGAATGGAAACGCTCGACCAAGGGCCGCCCGCGGGGATCAGTTCTATGACCGACCTTGTGGAATTTACTGCTGGACGATTTGTTGAGGCTGCCATTCCCCTTAGGAACGAAAATGTTGGCGTATGCAGATTGAAACTTTTGATAGAGGCGAATTCTACAGCTGAAATAGAGAGAGCGGTCAAATCTGTACTGAAGTTGGTATCATCGTGGGGAGAGAGGAACCGAATATCCTTCTCCTCCGCGAAGTCGTGTACCATGACTATTAAAGGCAAGTTCCAGCGACCACCTGTTATAAGGATGGGGATGGAGTCAGTAAAAAGTGTAATGTCGACTAAAGTATTGGGTGTCAGACACGAGTCTATTCTTTATTCAGCACGCCAAGGATATGGGAGAGAGGGCTGAGAGATGCTTAGGGAATATGTCATGGGTGTCGGCATCTTCTTGGTGCATGCGCTACCCGGCCCTCCGTGTTCTATATAAGGGAACGTATGTTCCAATAGTGACATACGCTGCGGCCATTTGAGTTGATCGGGTGGGGAATTGTACAGTTCGCACGGCACTGTTGAAATAGCAGAGATCCTCGCTCATGTTCTTGACGAAGGGGTACAGGACGATATGTACTGCGGCGCTCCCGGTATTAACCGGCGTCCTGCCGGCGGATCTGAAGGTAACTTGTGTTGGTAGGATTGACCAGGTTCGTAAAAACGTAGAGAATGGGGAGTTGAACAGGAGTTATTGCGAAATTTGGGCTGAAGTTATGAATGTATGGCAGGAACGATGGACGAACGAGACAAATGGTAGGGAATTATTCTGATTTTTCCCAGACGTGCAACTCAGTGCAAACTAGGTCGTGCCGGACTACCAAGTCTCACAGATCCTCAGCGGGCATGGATGTTTCAGGAATAGATTTTTCGATATCAAACTGACTGAATCGAGTATGTGTGAGTGTGGAGCAGCCTACGAGGATGGACAGCACGTTCTGAGGGAGTGTGTGCTTCATGATGACCTGCGGTGTAAGATGATGGATGGAATGGTACGCGGAAGGGTTGGTCCGGTTTACTACCCGGAACTCGTGGACGGTCAGGAGATCTTTGGCCGGCTGCGCGAGTTTGCTCACGGCTTGCATGCAAGGAGGAGGAGAGATACGCCTACACAAATGAAGATCAGCCCGGAACCGAAGGCGTGCTGTGTTTGTCCAGCCCAAAAAGGGAAAGTGAAAAAACGTAACGTTTTGCGAGTAAATTGGTGATTTTTACACCATTATTCTTTATAAAGAATCCAATTAAATAGCATATATTATTAATTGTGCAGAACAAATTGTGTTATATAACAACACGGTTTCTATATATAAAAACGCTTCGCTTTCTTTGATCCCCTTTTTTAAACAAAATACCAATTCAAACTATTTGGTTTTTTTTTCATTTTAAATCATCCTAAGTTGCTGAATGAACAGTATGTAATATAAACCCTTCTCACATAAGTCATAAAACGGATCCTTAAGGAGAACATATTAAAATTTTCTTGAATATAAGAATCGGCCATTAATGTATCGAGAAAGAGATATTTAGACGATCACAACACAACTAGACACGAAAATAAACAGTTTTTACACATTACCGTTATCATTATATACTATCAAAAGTCCACTGTTGAACGTAGGCCTACCCCATTGATTGCCTCACAGGAGGGATATTTATATTTGCCTAGTAGCCACTATAACGAGGGAGTTGGCAACTGCAGATTTGTTTTTGTCTCTGTTGACTCTTAATTATCTTATTTATTTATTTATTTATTTCTACCTCAGTCTTTACAGGCGTTCCTAATACGACAGTGTAGGCACATAAAACTATCTAATTTAATAAGGACGGAACACAACTTATCTACTATTATAACACAATACATATAATGTCACTTTTGTGAATTCACCCAAGGAACAGCAGAATAAATCTATAACTGATCTACTTTATTTAGAGTGTGCAGCACTCGGGTCAGTGGGGCCTCCTTTAGAAGGTTGGTGCGTGGTGCGTGCGCGCGGTACCGCGAACAGCGGCGGCCGCTTCCGGCGCCACACGTACCTGTCCGGCACACACAACTTATAGTTCGGCCGTTCAGAGAATGCGTTCCTAACACGTCGCAATTGAACTGACGACGTAACTTTGTAATCGCGTTGCAGTTACGATAAAAATATTTTTGCTGGTTGTTACCGTTTTAAGAATTGATGAGCATTAAAACAACATTATTATATCAATAATCAATGAATGTTATAATTTTGTGCCAAACTGAGTGTCAAATAACTTGGTAAACAATATTTTTCTAAATCTATACATACTGCGCTATTACAAGATTATGTCAGCGCTTTATATTTGTAGTGCTGTGCTAACAATAACAGGCAATAACAGTATCGTAATCTGTTCTTATACAGTTATACTTTATAAAATAATACGTTTAGTTTTTCTTTTTAAGAATTTGAAAATAATGGACTATAAGATAACTTTTATTAAATATGAACTGGCTATATAAAGATGAACTGGCTCTGGAGTACGGTCATCGCGTCCTAAGAATTCCACCGTATCATTGCCAATATAACGCGATTGAGCTAATCTGGGCTCAAATAAAAGGTTACGCCGCCCGCCACAATACTTCCCCGCCATTCAGCACGAAAAAGATGATGAAACTATTAAAAGAAGCCTGCGGGGAAGTCACAAGAGATGACTGGCCAAAGGTTGTTGAGAAGACTAAAAACCTGATTGTGGAACATTTTGACCGAGATATCAGGATTGATTCTGTTATTGATAATAATATAATTATACATGTAGGCGAAGATGATGATGAAGACACCACCTCCTCAAGCGAATCGGAGTCTGATTAATATTCATAAAAAAAAGTCCCGCTGGGTTTCTTGCTGGTTCTTCCCAGGACAGAGGTTTTTCCCGAACCAGTGGTAATCAAAGAAAAAAGTGACTTTATTTATAATCTATATTGAATAAAAAAGTTTCTGTTTCTGTTTCTATTCTGTACGCACATTCAATTCAATGTACTTTATTGCATAGAAATACAGATTGTAACTTTGTAACAAAGAATAAATAAAACAATTTTATTATATTAATATTACCTTTTTTTGGTTTCCACTTAAATTACTAAAATATAAATTTTAAATGATTCCGCCAATTTAAAACGAAAATAATCTTAAAAATAACGCGGCGGTTCATTTTGGAGGAACGGTAACGAACTCAGTGTTATGTTGCGCCCATCACTAGTCGTGACTATGGAGTGTAGAGAGAAGGAGGACCATCTCTAAATATGAAAAGTGTCCCTAAAAACGTGTCCAATAAGGGTGGCGCTGCAGTAGCATAGGATAAATTTAATAAAAAGCGCCAAAAGTAATTAGAATAAGATGGAGAAATAAACAAGGACAGACCAATCCACTTGGTTTTGTACTAGGTAAATAGTTGAGATTTTGTATATTGGCATTTTACTAACTATTCTAATCATGAAATTTTTTAAATATTTGAATTCAGCTGACTTCACTCCGTTCACAACAGCTATCTTCATATCGTAGTTTTTCAGACGCCAGCGCTATTGTGGTAGATTTTGGAACCTCTATTTTCAGTAAATAGTAGGACACTTTTTCAACTTTCGCCCCTTATAAGATGGTTCTCCTTGTACTCTACACTCCATTGTCGTGACTAACTGATAGGTGTCAGAAACGCATTCTCTGAACGGCCGAAGTATAGCCATTCGCAATATCGCCTCGTTATATACTTTTTTTTTTTGCGCCCGAAGCAATTGGAAAAGGGCTACCAGAGGGAGGCGGAAAATGCATTATGCATACCACGACAGCCGGTCTGTCCTGGTTATGCGGGACTCACTGCCTACCGGGGGACCTAAGTGATACCCGCTAAAAACCGCCTTTGGGGAGTGGCAACTAGCTGTTTAAAGCTTCTTATGCCGTATCGGAAGCGACCCTCTTTTGGGAAAAGAGGGCGCAGATACTTATATATATACTTTTCCACGCAGCAATTTAAACATATATGTTGCCAAACTTAACTCCCTCTTAACCTCCAGTTTGTTACACCCCACCATGCCTATAACAAATAATGTTGAGTACATTAATGGGTAGAACGGATACACTCCATATAATTTTAAATAAAGAAATCGAATAATATGGGGTAGTGGATATTCTTACAGCGCCACTACACGGTCGTGCCATATTGTAGTCAAATTAATACTGAATGTCCGATAGAACGATAGTTCATAATTTTTTTATAGATAGGGGGTGACAAACGAGCACACAGTCCACTTTATGGTAAGTGTATGCCGTGACCCATAGACTCAAAATTGATCTTCGATTAAAAATCAAAATGCAGATGCGTTGTCACCTGAGGACCAGAATGGAATGCATCGTTACCAGTAAAAAGGGTTTATAATATCGCGGGATAATTCATTTGCAGTGTTAAAATAAAACAATAGATAGAACAGACATCAAATTTAATAGATACGTTTCACCTATTACATAATAACATTCATAGTGATTAATAGTATATTGTCTACCCATACACAGGCGTACTTATTCATCATACACGTATAGCACAGAGGAATTCAAAATGACTAGAAATATTCAGAGTGAAAGCCGCCCAGAAAACATTCCTTAGCATTCCACGCTATATCAGTAAGTACAAACCTAAGGTTTTACTCTCCTACATAGTATGAAACCATGTTATACACACAGTGTGTTAAATAAACTAATTATCTACACTGATAGATAATACAGAAAATTACGTGTCGTGTACGATAATTCTTTAATCTTCAGACATGCCTTTATTTTAATTTCAATTATATGTACTTATTGAAAAGTAACACAATTTTGCTGACTTCGGTACAATAACTATGGTAATTCATTTTTAAAAGATTTATAGCGTGACAAAACAAATTTACGCTGCAGATATGAGTGGCAAAGTCGACAAGGGTTTTCCTAAAAATTTATTGACAAAATTGGTGATATATTGATGACAGGCGAAATTAAGAGTGCTCTTTACCCGACGGGCACGATTAAATATACTATATGGACGTAAACCGAATGGAAATTCATAATCTCTGCCTCCCTCTTTAGGTGACAGGTTTGTGAGTTCATGTTTGTATGAATGTATTTTTTACAAATGAGTTACCATCATAATTTGTCTGTCAGACCAGACATTTCAGTATAATAATATGGCATAAAAAATAAAACAACATCACAAAAATATCTATCTATGTTGGAATAACACTCGATCTTAATTTTTATTTTTATAATTAATAAAATATTAAAACAATTTTGTCGTCGCAATGAAACCTTACAATTCTTTGCTTAAAAACATAAAAAAATAAAAAATCTTGACATAAAGATGGAGATATACATTTTTTATTTGGTTTCATCGTAGGATTTTAAACATATCGAATTATCTTAACTACATAATAGATTAATTCCTGTTTTTGTAGGTATACATGCTAAAATCGAGGAGTTGCCCCTAATCAAAGTGCAAAGGAGCACTGGTAAGTGGCCACAGCATTCCTTGATAACTTGCAGACAGCTCTACGCAAAAGGACTACTCATAACAAGTTAGGTATTAAATTTTTTCGATCTTTAATTACTTACAATAAATATTTTTGGGGACAGCAGAAATCTTAAAAATAACATTAAATTATCTGGCACGTATTAAAATTTAATTTTTTTTATTTTTGTTCTTATATCAATCTAGTTTATTACTAATAATTTATTTAAAAACAAAATAACAAAACATAATGTATTAGTTTCAACATTAATATAATATAATAAAATAATAAAAACTACTCAAACCAACAGATATTGAAAGACGGAGCGCTGCGCTGAATACACACAAGTGACAACGAAACCAAATCAAAACTATGCTCTACTTATGGTGGGAACACGCAGTCACTCACACATATATATATATGCATCTAAAATCAATTTCCAAAAAGGTTTGCCCTTAAAAAAGAAACAAAGTAAGAAAATGTGTGAGTGAGTGCGTTTCAAGAAGTTGGACATGGTATCTTGATATGTCGGTGTGAGCAAAAACAGAAAAGTAAATTCAAAAATATCTTTCGACTTTTATCCACTCTTTTTCTTTAATATTTATTAATTTATTCATACAGCCAAACAAAAGTCCACATCTGAACATAGTTTACATAGAGTACATAAGTATTAATAAATAATATTAATTATTTGTATTTCAAAATATCGTATCTTAAAATATGCAAAATAATCGAACAAAACACACTATAATGTATTTTTGAAATTTTCAACATTATTTAAAATTATTGTTTTGTATGAATCATTTTAGATTTAGTCAACCATGGTGATTCGAATAAGTCTGAGTAAAGAGGGGCGTTTAACAATTGTAAGAAGTCTCAGCAAATATCTTTGTACTTATAACAAAAAATAATGTGCCACCTGCTAGCATGTCGTAAAAGTAAAATTTACTACTTTGATTTTACTGTTATAGTTGTGTATATATGTATATTTGAGTTTCAAAATCAAACTTATTTTTATACAATAAAGCAAAATTTAAACAATTTCAAAATAATTACATAAAATAATAGGCGACTCTTTTATGAATTTGAAATTATATTTGGTTTACCTGTAAATATCTAAACTCATAGTCAATTGCAAACAGTCAGGAATAAATACTTTAAAAAAAAATTGGCACTAAATTTTTTTAAATTTATTATGTTGGAGAAAAATACCTCCGAATGTTATTTTTTGTATGAAAATATATTTTAATTTTAAAACCTTTAGTTGTACTTCCAATGGCTAACTATGCAATTATATAATTCCTCCACTCGATACCATTGCGCAATAAAAAAGAATTCACCCTCCACTTATTATGTAACGATTAGTTTTACCAACGCAAATTGTAATTCTATTTTTAATCTGTTTGGATTGTAGTATTGAGTTAATATAACGATTAGTTTTAATATTGACATTTTTAACAATAGTTCCACCAATAGGTATAACTAATCGTTATGTAAACTTAATAGGTACTACCGTACTACAGTCCAAATTGCCAATGCAATGATTCCATATTATAAAAATTATGGTATTACCTTAGCTTTCTCTCTTTTTAATGTCGTTAATGTCATTCATACATAGTTCCTATAAAAACCTACCAAAGAAATTCACCTTATAATCTAGACGGCTTACCTCAAAGAAACAGTAGGGCCCCTAATACCGTACCCGACTGCAGCAATTGTATCAATCTCGCACATTACTCACAACCAGCCACTTACGATACCTAAATTAGTTCATAAGATAGTTCAAAGCTACATAGTGTTAACTCCATCCAATATGTTTTATACTTCTCGCCTTCTATCACCAATTTATTAGGGATCGAATTCCTAATTTTATTAGTGATCAAAGTTTCAGCAAAATCAAACCTTAACAATATTTTTTAAACTTACATGACCAAAAAAACTAGCCACAAATCATGCTTATTAAAAAAATAGGGAAATTAAATAAGTATAGTCTATTATTATGAGCTGGACGAAAGTTAATGGGATCACAAGGTAGACGCATTTACTATCATTTTTTTAACAGTTTGATACATAAAATTATACTGTATTAACTAATCTTAAAGTACAAATTATATTAATATTTTATGGCATTATGGTTTATTACGTACTAAATCATTATATCAGTGTGTAAAAATTAACCAAACAGAGCTCATAAACAGATTACATACCACATACTACACACCATAAAATACTTATGATGTTTGAATCATTTTTGAATAAGAAGTCTATTATAAAGTATATATTATTATACAGAAATTTATATAATAATAAGAGCAGAGAATGGTGTCAGCGATATAAAATTCTCCAAAATAGCTGCTAAAAAGATAACAAGTGTATAACATCAAAAACTTATTTTTTTTTTAATTTAAGCATAACAAGCAAGAAAGTTACACAAGAAAAAATATATATTAATATACGTCTCCAAAAATAAAATTCAGTAGAATTATATAACAGTAACCACAAAATATATAAAAAAGTCTGTGTTGCATAATTTTTGCACGTGTTTTACTGCCATCGTCGGCAATTTAATTTTCAATCTCTCAAATTTGCATACCACTTTATATAATATGGGACCTTTAAGTTAATATTTTTGGTGGTATGATTTATTGTAATTTTATATGCTATTTATAACTATAGAAAAGTCACACCATTTATATTCATATTTAATTCGATTTTATTTTTTTTCGATTTTAAAACATAATTCAAAGTATATTTTGATAGCGATAGCTGTTAAAGTTTTACCCTTGTAATTTTTGTATAAACATTAAATATTGTAGACTATCTAGAAAAATAAAATTTAAATATTTTCCAAAACTCATATATCTTAAACCATCCCCTGTCCCTTGTTACATAATATGGATCCTAGATATTGCCTAAATATTGCGTCTGAAGAGAAAAAAATGGATGTGTTAACTTATTTTAAATGAAAATTCAAATCATTTAGTCACGGGAGATAAGAAAAATAGAAATAACCGTACTCAAAATATACTTAACATAAAAATAGGCGAGTTTACCATATCTCTAAGCAAATACATGCCAATCTAATTATACCACATGCGGCTGCAGTCGGATCAAAAGACAAGAATCTAAGCCTTTAAAACTAACATTGCTATCTTATAAATGGCGGGAGTATGAGATACGTATTCGATGTACCTACAATGTGCTTTTTTATTAAACGCACAAAAAATAAGACCACAAAAACAGGATTGAAATAACAAGTTAGAGAGTACTCTGTAAGATCAAAATTCTAAAGGCATCTTTGTAAGTAGCAGTTGAATAATAATTGATAGTAAAATGTTTTTATCAAATAACGGGTAAATTTAATAAACGAAAGACAATTTAGATTATTAAATCTAAAAAAATATTGCTTAAAATGCATTTACCCGCCTTTTTTTACTCATAAAGTTTTATATAAATAAAAATTATAGACTAAAAGGAAAAAATAATTATGCCTCTGGATAGATATTAATCAGAACATTTTACCAACACAGCAAATTTAGTTCAGGTTCAAGAGAATATAAATTAAATTAGAAATAATAGAAATAATACTTAAGACAATAAAAGGAAAGGTGAGTTTCGTTAGGCCTTAATCGAATTACGCTCCTTCGAACATCAACAGGGAAGACTTTATATTACAAAACGAAGACAACAACAAGTCCTACAGACAGTGTCATTTAACGACAATTATTACAATTTTGATCAAGGCAAGATAAGTGTTTTGCATACACGTTTCTAAATCTACTCGTAACAATTTTTTACCCTACAGCCTACTCTCTAGTGTCATTTTTGTAATAAACATCAGACCAAACGACAGCCAATAATATAGAAACCCAAAGTAACCAACATTTTCGAAAAAGAATGTTGAAATCAAATTGATCCTAACCCAACAGTTCATATTATCATCTCTTGTTTATTCATTTCATAATTCTAAAACATATATCGATTTATCGAAACAAAAAACAAGTGAACTGCTAAAATCATGCACGGAATTAGATAAACAAATCAAAAAATATTCATAGAAATCCCTTTCTTTTTTTTTATGAAGATCCTTACAATTTCGTAAAAAAAACATATTTCATGAGCCAAAACTGTTTGACAAGGAAAAACTACTCATTTATTAACAAACAGAAGATAGTTTTATCGAAAAAGCTTCCAATCGCCGTATCTGGATCATCTTATTCAATACTAAACATAGATATTGTTAAAATACACGAATGTAATATTAATGTACAGTTATACAGTCATAATAGGATAGAGCTAAGAGGTTCCCTGTTTTCATTTCGTGTTTTATTCAAATTAAAATTCAGTCATAGTATCATTAAATAATATCTCGTTGTTAATTTCACAAATATTTACCTTACACACGTATTATTTGGGTAGACATTAGCATTCACAAAATTACATTATGAATAAAGAAATGTTACTGGCATTTATTAAAATAATTAAAACAGAGCGAACAGATAAATGGAGTCCATCCTAAAATGAAATGTTATTACAAGTACCGTAACGAGCGATTTAATTTAATAACACTGTGACTTCATCGATATAAAAACGAAGATTTATAATTAGATTACGTATGGAATATTTCGTAAATGGTACTTATTACATACCATCCAATATCTAATTTCGAAACAATATTATTAGCTAAATACGAATTGTATTCAGTTCTCTCAGTTGAGTAATGAACAGGGAACGAAATTTTAAATTAATAAAAAAAATAGATATTAATTAGTTTACTATACACATTGAATGTTTGAAATATTTTTCATAGTTAATTATTTTGCTTTACATTCTATTAAAAAGAAACTATTCGATGAATAGTTTCTTTAGAAGTAGTGTTATTGGGTATGGATAACACGATGTTTCTGTGATATTTTTAATGTGACGCGAAGTGCTCAATGTGGATTGTTGCTCTCAACAGAACGTAAGTTAAATTTAAAGTGACGTGACTTGCTAAAAAAATATTTTTCAAACTGCAAGTGAATTGAATTGTATATTGAAGTGAATTATATGTTATAGTTATAATTAACTATTGATTTTAACGCAAAGTAAAATATTTTAATAGTTTGTATTATACTACTGATACTGACGGAAAATTTCGCAAAAAGAGTTGCAGTGAAAAAGATAAAACATTCAACTAAAAGACAACCAACATTAACTGAAACTTATGTTAAGCTACAATAATACCGATTATATAATCAGGAAGCATGCCACGTACAACAATCGTACACGTAAATATTATTGCAAAAAATCGTTTAGATGCGTGTTGTGATGGACACCATATATATTTCCATGGGCAATAATATAAATGGGTGAGGCTCACAAAAAACGTACTTCATCCATATTTTTCGTGAGTCGAATTTTGATTAAAGAAAAATATATTTCGGAAGTTCCTAACAAATAAATCTTTTTGTTTCCTGTGTTGGATATTATTCACTTGTTAATATCAGGCCATTTAAATTGTTATTTTATTTGAATTTAACCAAAAACAAGCAACAACAAGAAATTGCCAACTTATTGTTTCATAGAAGAATAAAATGTGTCCACCCCAAATAATATCATTTTTTTTTGTTTTTCACCGTGTGTGTGCTGTTTATCGTGACATCTTAGTAATAACTCAAATGTATGGGAATAAAACTACTATTCCAATAGTAGATATAATAAGTTATTCAAAAAAATACAAAACTATGATTAAAAAAACAAATGTTCCAATAATATTTCACGTGTGTTACGAACAACTTCTTACATGGTAGATTTTTTTCAAATAGGCAGTAGCAACACGTATGATGTTTTTTTGTGAAGGCAACATTACTGCTTTCAATATAAAATGTCAGTGTCATGTCAGACATCTACGTTATTGGAAAAGGCAGTACTTGTGTGTGTATGTTATTTTTCGTTTTTGGATTTTAGCGACTTTTCGGAAGAAATTTTGCATGGTAAGTAATAACATTTATTTACTCAGGTTAAGGCCAATTAAGGAGGGATATGTAAATTATTAAATAATGTAGTATTTCACTTCTTTGCATTGTATTTAATTTTGCTACACGACTTTTAGGTTATGGTATTCACGCGTGTTTGTTCACGTGTGTTGCGTGTGTTACGAATTTGGGTGACGTAACACACTAGAAGAGTGTAAAGCTTAGTGCACATTGCAATATTTACATCGTCAACAGTCTGAGATATACGCTGCTGGACAAAGTAAAGTACGCTGTTTTTAAGCAAAGCAGCACAGACGAAGACTCTTGTATTCTTTGCATGATTCTTCCGATGAAGAATATCACATTTCTGATAACGATGATTACTTTGATGACACATATTTTCAAATGAAAGAGCAGAACCATATATATGATTTTAGAAAAAAAAACGGACTCAATAAGGTGGAAAGAAAAAGAACTGAACAGTCAAGTAATGAAGATGAAAAAAAATGACACTTGGAAGAAAGTGACAGAAATAAGTCTTATGTCTAATGAAAATGAGGGAGTAATAAAAACAAAGGGTGAATCGGTGTTGGCTACAGCTCAGCTTAATGATTTAAATGACTTTGACAGTTTAAAAAACGATTCGGAAGTGACATCGGATATATGGAGGCTATGTTTAATGACACAGTACTAGTAAGATACTACCAAAGAGCCTCGTGGAAATACTACATCGGTTTTATAGAAGATATTCGCGTTGAAGAAGGGAAAAGTTATTTTACTGTAGGGTTTTTAAAAACCGTAAAAAACCAGTACTAAAGTTTGTTGTTCAAAAAATAAAAGATCAAGACACAATCACTGAGGATTTCATTGTAAAACAGATTAAGATTACACAAAGCATTGAAAGGTCAAAAGAATACTTTTTAGCTGCTAATAGCGACGAGGTTTATTTTGAGTAGGATATAATATGTTAAAAATTATATTTTGTTTGATTTTATTATTATTTTTCTAATCATTTTCAAGTACAAATTTTGATCTCATTATTTGAATAATTAGTAATTAAGAAAAAATAAATAATGCTATGCAGCTTTGTTTGTGAAGTTTTTGAATTTAAATAAATAAATTGGTCTATAAAGTATTTTATTTGAAATTCCATTATAATAAATAGTTTCGTGTTTTTTTATAGAATAGGGTGACAAACGAGCACACAGTCCACCTGATAGTAAGTGGATGTTGTGGCCCATAGACATCTACATTTATCTTCAATAAAGAATCAAAATGCAGATGCGTTGTCACCCGTGAGAACTAAGATGGAATGCCTTTTTTCCAGAGAGCGTGGTCCTTCCCCGGTCGATACGACCAATTCGTGCTACAACTATACTACTAATATAGCTGCAACATGGTTTTACCTCGTATATGAATCGTGTGAACTAATCTTAACAATATTTCCAGTATGTTATCTATGTCCAGTGTGTTATTGTGCGTTACAAGTTCCCGTGTATGATGGTACATTTTCTGTGAGCCTTACCCAAATAAAAAAGATTTTGAGTAATGTATGCTAAAATATCTTAAAAGCGGATAGCAAAGCCCTTAAAAAAAAGAAATCTTCCTACTTTTGTAAGAAACTATTTTATAATAAAATTTAAAAGAGCACCATAGAGATAGAAATGTAGTAGGATGATCATATAACTTAGCAAACATTTTTTTTCTGTCATAACAGTTGTTTATTCAGTTTTATTTGAAATCGAAGCATAAATCGAAAAATATTTTTTATATCAAACTACTTAAGATAAACATAGCAGCCACAGTACAAACCATATTTACATGAAGAGTTATGTCAATTAATTTCCGGTTTATTTATGTTTGTGCGTAAAATTAAGGTGAAAGCTCCAGGGAGCCCGCGAAATTCAAATTTTCTTACGTTTTTTGCAATGTGTAGGTCGATGTCAGGTTGTATGTTTAATAAAATATGATTCGCGACCGTGACGAGTATGTATTTACAGAATTATAATCATTATCATCATCAATACAACCCCCTTAGTTCGTATAATCCTTTTGTATGGCTATTTCCAGAAAAACTCATCCAAAGGAATTATATAAACTTGGAGGGTTTGAATTTCGCGGGTTACCCTGGCGCATACACCTTAATGACAATACTAATATATTATATTGATTTGTGACAAAGCAACACCGAACAGCATGCAATACTATTTGTAACGCTTCAGAGAACTTCAACATAGAATCATATCACAATAGCATAAAGTCCAAAAGTGTATTGTAAAACTCGGTAAAAAGATTTTGTGCTGAAGTAGCGCATATTGTATACAATATTACGCGAATTATATAGTATAGGTAGTACAAGAAATATCGTTTTCTTTTTATGTGTCGAGTAACGACAAATAAATAATTATTATTAATAAATATAAAGCAGAATCCATATTTGGCACACCATATTAAGAATATTTAAAACTTTTAAAAGGATTAGTTTCTTTACAAAATAACTCTCACCGATACTTTTAAATACTATATAATATGCATCAAGCATCACTATATGCATCACACAGTACGAAAAACGGAACGGGAGCTACTATATTAGATTTGTAAATCTTATTGAAACAAATATCGTGGAATGTTAATCTACAACCTATGGTTAACTCATAATTGTTAGTACTTACGTGAAATCAACTACTAAACTACTAAAGAATAAAAATAATATACTTCAAATCTTCATAATATACATAAATATTTATTTTAAACATACAATTGAATAATTATCAATAAGCTGTCTATGTCATTGAAGTCATAATAAATACATTTTCATAAATAGCTACAGTTTGACGTGAGCTGCTATTTATATAAATATTAATTAAAAACGCATTATTTATTTTAGATATGAAGTTTAATTTCACACTTTCACTAACCTGAACTGGAATAATCGTAATAAGATTTTTTTTTATTTGAATAACTCGGAAGAAATCTCGCTATCGGTTAAACTCCGTTGCAAATGACTCCTTGTACACAGTTACATGTTAAAATATGATAGTTTTAAAGAAACAGGATAGTTGTGCTAAAGATATGTATAGACATTATATTTATGGCTGCATTAGATCAAGGAAGGAACAACACTTTTTTATATTAACAAACACCTTTTTAAGGCACGAAGATTAAAGACTTTCCTCATTTACTGTTGAATATGTAAGAAATAACAAAATAAACAAATTTGAATTCTTCACGTGAATACTTCGGGACATATTTTGTGTATAAGACTAATTGAGTGTTTTCCCTCCTTCGTCGAATGCATTGACTAGTACTCCGATGCGATCAAAGCGTTAGACCATAATGCGAACGTTACAATTATTTCTACTTGTTAAATGCAATTCGTAGAACGATTTTCAACGTACACACATGTTTGTGCAAACTACACGACTTACTAAATATGTATCACGGGTAACGTACGCATCAGACAAAGCATCAACGATTCAAAACTACACAAGAACAATCAATTGAATACACGCACCCGCACACGAAAACACGCTATTGGTTCAAAGAACCTTACATTATCTTTTAATAGAATAATAACTTATAAAACATCACACACCAACTAAACTATGAGATTGCAGACGTAGAGAACAATACTACCCGCGCATCAGATCTATACGGAGACGTACCACAGACGAACATGCTCGTCGAATCACTTTCACTGCTCCTTAGGAGATAATATCACAGATTCCTAAAAAATTAAAACTCAATGACATAGAGATCCACCTACCCGTCGAGATATTCATTCAAGCGGAAGTTTGGGAGGGTTCCGCCGGTGGGATTAACTGGCGTATTGGGGCGACAACGGTGGCGGACGAAACGTACGTAGCACCGGGCAAAGAGGTAAGGGCGCAAAAAGTGCAGAAACATTTAGCCTTCCGGCGCACCGCCACATAGACGCTCCAGTTCCAAAAGCTCCTGAAACAGAATTATACATAATATACAGTTATATAACACATATTTAAAATTAAGTTAAAATATTTATTGAAAACATTTACTCTTTTATCTAAACATATTTAAATGAAATTTGAAAAAAGTGTCTGTCTACAATATCGATATAATTTGCCTTTTATTGGGACATGAATAACCATTTTCAAAATGTATGTCTGTCTGTCAGGCTAATCTTTGAAATAGCTGAACCAATTGTAGTGTGTGACCCGTAAAGTTTTATCACAGTCAATTCAGCCATTCCCAGGATTATCCCGGACATACAGACCGACAGATACACAGACAGACAAAACTAACCCCATGAGCTTAATAGAAATCAGTTATTTAAGTATTACAGATGGACACTTTATACCACGTACCCCAAAATTCAAGGTTATGCAGGCACCAGGTTGTGAAAAATTGATGATTACCCAGGGAAAACAAAAAAATCTGACTCTTTTTTACTTATATATTACAAATTTGCAAATATCACTGTAATTTTTGTTTTGAACTATCAACCTGAGTAGCATAGCTGTTCATCCCAATTCCAAATAAAACGAAAATATCTGAAATTGTAAGAAAAAAATAAATGGAAGTTATTTTTTTTTCTAAGAATTTTAGAAAATTATAACTTTTAATAAACTTTCAATCGTCACTGTATAAAAAATGTATCAACTCTACCATGGCAAGTAATTATAAAAGTTAGCACAACTAATCAAGATTCTAAAATGGTATAATACCGAATATTCAATGATGTCCAGATTATCGAGTGTTCATCAACGTGCATCAAAGCGTTTTCAGAAGGTCGTTTACCAAACGACCGGGGAAATGCAGGAAGACCTAAGACAGATTACGATGAAGAGGTAATTCAAGACATTGAAAATGATACTTGCACTTCAGTACGTGCCATAGAGAAACTACGTGAGTCCCAAAATGTACTGCACATAGTATTCTAAAACGTCACAGATTTTATCTGTATCACGTAAGACGTGCGTAAGTAGACTTTATTACCCCGTTACTATCATGCGTGGGTAGAATTTTGTCGTTTAATGCTTAGAAACATACTGAGGATACGCAATTCTTAGATACAGTTTTATGGTCCGACAAAACAACCTGTAAAAGATAATAGATATTTAAACCTTCATAATCTGCATAGTCGGAGTATCGAGAACCCACACTTAATGAGTGAAGACAAATCTCAGTACCAATTTAAAGTGAACTTGTGGACTTAAATTTTTAAGAAAAATCAATTTGCCAAATCTCCTAGAGGTGTACCTTTTAACATATTATGAAATTATGTGGTAACAAAATGACTTTTGCAATAAATACACAAATAATACTGTTAATGAATGCTTCTTTTCAATTTATTAATATAAATGTGTTAAAAGTTGTGATTATAATTTATTGTTAGAATAACACATTTTTTTTCTCTCACCTTGTAGTCCCTGTTAACTAGAAAAAAACCAAAGTGCTCCCTAGTCAAAAAAAGGTTGGGAAAGCCTGATCTAGACCAAGAGTATAAAGAATAAAAATAAAAATAAATATAGTAAGAAAAAAAATATATACGAGGGTGGATTGAAAATTACTCGGCCTAACCAAGAAAATAAACACATACTAAATCAGTTATATTTTTATTTTTCTACATAATCACCATCAAGTTCAATACACTTTTGCCACCTCCCCTTCCAAGCATTTAGACCGTTGAAAAAAAATGATTCTTCCTTAGAGTCAAAATATGCGTCTACAGCTGCTTTGACCTCGTCGTTTGTCGAAAATCTTTGACCTCTCAAGTGCTTTTTTAGGTTAGGGAACAGAAAGAAGTCTGACGGTACCAGATCAGGTGAATACGGCGGATGCGGTAACAGTTCAAAGCCACAGTTGTGAATTTCAGCCATTGACTGTACTGACGTGTGAACACGGGCGTTATCTTGATGAAACAGGACTTTTCTTCTGAGCATTCCTCGACGTTTTTCTTTTATTTCCTCTCGTAAACGACGTAGTAAGGTGCAGTAGTAATCAGAGTTTATAGTCTGACCCCTTTCAAGATAATCAATCATAATCACACCTTTCGAGTCCCAGAATACTGAAGCCATCACCTTATTTGCCGACAAAATCGACTTAGCCTTTTTAGGGGGTGGTGAACCAGGTCTTCTCCACTGTTTTGATTGTTGTTTTAATTCCGGTGTACAGTAATGAACCCATGTTTCGTCTATAGTAACAAAACGATTCAAAAAATCATCTGCATCGGCTTTAAATAACTCCAAACAGTCGCGTGAAATAGTCAATCGCGTCCTTTTTTGTTCAACTGAAAGCAGTCGCGGAACCCACCTCGCAGACACCTTGTGGAAACCCAACTCGTTGACAATGATGTTTTGAGTTCGTTCATAAGAGATGCCTATAATCTCGGCTATCTCTCTAATTTTTAATCTGCGGTCTCCCATTATTAAATCAAGTACTTTTTTAATATTTTCGTCAGTAGTTGACGTCGAAGGCCTTCCAGAGCGGGGTTCATCTTTCACACTCTCTCTACCACGCTTAAATTCTGCTATCCATTTTTTGACGGATGAATATGACAGAGCACAATCGCCTAATGTACTGACCATGTCATCATGGATGGCTTTTGATGATAGCCCCTTCTTATGGAGGTACTTAATGACGGCACGCTGCTCGATTTGCTCCATTCGCGGAAATTATGTCCGATTACTTTATTAATAAATTTATAAAATCACAACTAATTATCGCACACGTTTCGAACTTCACACAATGAACTAGTCTGAACTGAACTAAATAATGTGGGTAGATTTAATTTTTAGAATTGAATGGATCTGTGTTAGGCCGAGTACTTTTCAATCCACCCTCGTATAATAAATTGCCGGAATACATAAAAGCCGAAACAAATATTAATAAATTCAGTTATTGCTATGCCTTTCGAGGTGTATGTGATTGTTAGAACTTGCATGTTTTGTTTAGTCACTAAGTCACATGTAACACAATTTGTAAATAAATGAATAAATTAATTAATTAATGGTGGATTAGGCGTCTTGGTCCAATTTCATGGCAGCCCTGTACTCCAGATTTAAACCCGTTGGATTTTTTTTTACTGGGGTTGCCTGAAAGACAAGGTATATTCAAAATCAAAAGTAACAATAGGCGAATTTCAACAAAGAATCTTGGAGGCTGCAGAAAACATAAACACACAAGGATATGCGTGATTCATTAAAAGATAAATTTGAAGGCGCTGTCGCGCATGTATTAATGTGGTAAGTGGTATGTGGTAAACAATTAGAACATTTAATTTGATGTACTTACATAATAAATGTTTCAATTTAATCATTAGTTTCATTTAAACAACTATCTGTCCCACTCTTTCTTAGGAATGGTGTAACTATCTATCTCACTCGCACTTCAAACATCTATTGACGACGCTTGTCTACCTGAATATGTAAGCCAAAATCTTAACTTTTTTGGGCACACAATAACATTGTCAAGGATAATAATTAATAATTGTGTTTGGTTCTTGTTCAGAAAAAATATGACCATATTTTTTGTACTTAGTCTCCCTAGAGTATTACACTTATTTAGGATTTTGATTAGTTATGCTAACTTTTATAATAACTTGCCATAGTAGTGTTGATACATTTTTATACAGTGACGAGTGAAAGTTGATTACAAGTTAAAATTTTCTAAAATTGTAAGAAAAAAAATTATCTTCATTTTATTTTTTTCTTGAAACTTTAGATATTTCGTTTTATTTGGAACTGGCATGAACAGCTATGCTACTTAATTTGTAGTCATAGTACCTAAAAATATTGTATAGCGTGTCAAATTTTTAAGTATTTTAAAAAAGGTATAATTTTAAAAAAGTTTTTTTTTGTTTTTCCCGGGTTAGCCATCAATTTGTCCACACCCTGGTGCCCGCTTAAGGTTGAATTTTGGGACATGTACATGTACAGACATGTTTTTACGTGGTAGAGCCATGCTGCAGCTATATAGTGGTAGCACGAATAGGTCGACTCGATCGGGTAATGATCACGTTCTTACAGAATACGAGCGTGAAAAGCAGCTTAATGATGGTGAATGATGGGGATGAGTCCCATGAGAGTGAGTGAGATGTACCACGTATATCCCTGTAATTCATATAGCCGGCATATAATTAATTGTATTTAATGGAAATTTATTTACAATAAGCTAACTTATCATTTTTGAAATGGAAACAAGAAGAATAATAAAAAAAAAAACTATTATTTAGCAATTGTTTATTATCATTGATATAACAAATATTTGTTTAAAAATTATCGTGTTCACACTTTAATATAAAATTTTAGACGATAATGAATTCGGATACCAGTGTAGATCATGATATTAAGATCATTTTTACTTCAGCTTTTTTCCAAATTCACTACTAAACTGCTTATTAATTTCTCTGGCTTAGCAACTCTAACAAATTTTCATTCATAGGGTACCTTACAATTTCGTATATTTTCAAAGACATCCAGCAATTGCAAATTTTCATTAATATGTTAGTGAATAAACAGGACTGTGATAACATTTTATCGAAAACTTTAATGTCGGCGTATTTACAACACTATTGCAGCTATTTTTATTCAAAATATATTTATAGAGAAACATTATCCCAACGAAATAAGGTTAAATATTACTTGTAATAAAGGCAACTTGAAATTTTGTCTATGTTTAGTTAAGTTTCTATCCAAAAAAAGTCTTTCTTTGGTACGAAACACCTCTATTCGAAATATTTTTTACTTTCGTTTTTACACTCCTAAATTGCACAAAACGGCATATTTTCGCATATATCACTTAAGCAGCGACTCGTCAGCTCGCAACAATTTCAGTCTGCGACTGACGGTGTATTACGCTCTTCTGTCACTAATTGTGACACGCCTGCCTTGCCCACTTTGACCCAGCTTGGTTGGGAACTGTTAATGACACCACCATATTACTCCTAACCTTGCAATCTCAAATTTTAACCTGTTTCGGTCTCATCAGAATTCTTTTTGTAGTGTTAGGTTAACATTAAAAGAAGACTGTCAAAACTACTCGTCGCATTGTTTTGATCGATAATCCCAAGATTTCTATAGCAACGGGATTATATCATTACCTAATACGTATAAACTTAAAAAAAATGTCTTGAATTTGTATATAAAATACGAAGAAACTTTTTCCCCGACCTATTAGACATGGTGGGCTCGCGGTACTGACCTGCTCGCGGTGCTTGTGCAGCATGGCGCGCAGGCGCTCGTGCGTGAGCGCCAGCTGCTCGCGGTACTGACCTGCTCGCGGTGCTTGTGCAGCATGGCGCGCAAGCGCTCGTGCGTGCGTGAGCGCCAGCTGCTCGCGGTACTGACCTGCTCGCGGTGCTTGTGCAGCATGGCGCGCAAGCGCTCGTGCGTGAGCGCCAGCTGCTCGCGGTACTGACCTGCTCGCGGTGCTTGTGCAGCATGGCGCGCAAGCGCTCGTGCGTGCGTGAGCGCCAGCTGCTCGCGGTACTGACCTGCTCGCGGTGCTTGTGCAGCATGGCGCGCAAGCGCTCGTGCGTGCGTGAGCGCCAGCTGCTCGCGGTACTGACCTGCTCGCGGTGCTTGTGCAGCATGGCGCGCAAGCGCTCGTGCGTGAGCGCCAGCTGCTCGCGGTACTGACCTGCTCGCGGTGCTTGTGCAGCATGGCGCGCAAGCGCTCGTGCGTGAGCGCCAGCTGCTCGCGGTACTGACCTGCTCGCGGTGCTTGTGCAGCATGGCGCGCAAGCGCTCGTGCGTGAGCGCCAGCTGCTCGCGGTACTGACCTGCTCGCGGTGCTTGTGCAGCATGGCGCGCAGGCGCTCGTGCGTGAGCGCCAGCTGCTCGCGGTACTGACCTGCTCGCGGTGCTTGTGCAGCATGGCGCGCAGGCGCTCGTGCGTGAGCGCCAGCTGCTCGCGGTACTGACCTGCTCGCGGTGCTTGTGCAGCATGGCGCGCAAGCGCTCGTGCGTGAGCGCCAGCTGCTCGCGGTACTGACCTGCTCGCGGTGCTTGTGCAGCATGGCGCGCAAGCGCTCGTGCGTGAGCGCCAGCTGCTCGCGGTACTGACCTGCTCGCGGTGCTTGTGCAGCATGGCGCGCAGGCGCTCGTGCGTGAGCGCCAGCTGCTCGCGGTACTGACCTGCTCGCGGTGCTTGTGCAGCATGGCGCGCAGGCGCTCGTGCGTGAGCGCCAGCTGCTCGCGGTACTGACCTGCTCGCGGTGCTTGTGCAGCATGGCGCGCAGGCGCTCGTGCGTGAGCGCCAGCTGCTCGCGGTACTGACCTGCTCGCGGTGCTTGTGCAGCATGGCGCGCAGGCGCTCGTGCGTGAGCGCCAGCTGCTCGCGGTACTGACCTGCTCGCGGTGCTTGTGCAGCATGGCGCGCAGGCGCTCGTGCGTGAGCGCCAGCTGCTCGCGGTACTGACCTGCTCGCGGTGCTTGTGCAGCATGGCGCGCAGGCGCTCGTGCGTGAGCGCCAGCTGCTCGCGGTACTGACCTGCTCGCGGTGCTTGTGCAGCATGGCGCGCAAGCGCTCGTGCGTGAGCGCCAGCTGCTCGCGGTACTGACCTGCTCGCGGTGCTTGTGCAGCATGGCGCGCAAGCGCTCGTGCGTGAGCGCCAGATTCTCGCGGTACTGACCTGCTCGCGGTGCTTGTGCAGCATGGCGCGCAGGCGCTCGTGCGTGAGCGCCAGCTGCTCGCGGTACTGACCTGCTCGCGGTGCTTGTGCAGCATGGCGCGCAGGCGCTAGTGCGTGAGCGCCAGCTGCTCGCGGTACTGACCTGCTCGCGGTGCTTGTGCAGCATGGCGCGCAGGCGCTCGTGCGTGAGCGCCAGCTGCTCGCGGTACTGACCTGCTCGCGGTGCTTGTGCAGCATGGCGCGCAGGCGCTCGTGCGTGAGCGCCAGCTGCTCGCGGTACTGACCTGCTCGCGGTGCTTGTGCAGCATGGCGCGCAGGCGCTCGTGCGTGAGCGCCAGCTGCTCGCGGTACTGACCTGCTCGCGGTGCTTGTGCAGCATGGCGCGCAGGCGCTCGTGCGTGAGCGCCAGCTGCTCGCGGTACTGACCTGCTCGCGGTGCTTGTGCAGCATGGCGCGCAGGCGCTCGTGCGTGAGCGCCAGCTGCTCGCGGTACTGACCTGCTCGCGGTGCTTGTGCAGCATGGCGCGCAGGCGCTCGTGCGTGAGCGCCAGCTGCTCACGGCGCCGCGCGTACGTCAGCTCCAGCCGCGAGCACTCCGCCACGCCACGCTCCACCGACTGCGCACGCAAACGTTACACATATACAGATAAATCCCTCTCGCCGACCACCGACAATTTATTCATTTTTTAGTTTACTGCCAGAAGTGAAAGACGTTTTTAGATAGAGGCTTACGTCTTTTCTCGCTCAAAGGCTAAGTATACCCATTCAGCGAGAAAACTCAGCCATCGTTCTTGGCAATATACCACGGTCAGTGGGACTGCATGTTAATTTTTTTTTCTTTATACCCTGGTCTCGCGAGAGCCGCAAGCGGTTTCTGTCATTTCATTTATTCTTAATAATAACAACCAACATAATCCAGTTCGAGCGAACAACATTTTATTTCTTTCCCCTAGTTTTAAACACATTTAAATTTTACACACACTTTATCTGTTTATTTATAAAGTATTTAACACTATTTTGCCAACTTCATTGTTTAAAACATTATCTTTTTTTAACATTTATTTATATACATTAGCACAGTTACACGTATTTCCAGCAAGGTGGGTGATCGAAACAGGCCACCGTTAATCGCGCGACGAATTCAAAGCGTATCGTGCATTTATTGGAAGGAAGGGAGCAAAGACTTTTTATTTATGTTTTTATCGTGAAAAATTGTAATGCTGTAAATATCTCGTGCCTGCCTGAATGAAATGGTACGGTGTTAAATTTTAAGCAATTAAATTTTACGTGGTGCGCAAAGATTGTATGAAAGTGAGTATTTACCGCATTTGCAAAGAGAATTAACGCACGTGGTACACGTGCGTTAATTCTCTTTGCAAATCCAATCGGAGAATAATTTTTGTAGCTTTAACATTTATTTATACAGGGTATTTTTGAAACGCTCCCGAAAACAAAGACAGATGATAGAAGATACTACACCTTAGCACATGGGTCACAAATAAATTTAATTCCGACGAAAAAAAAATCATCTTTTCACAACGTTTTATTAACTTTATTCGCGCTCCATCATGTTAGTACATCTAAATGAAACGATAATTTCATAAAAAAAATCTTGAAAATACTTAAACAGAAAACCAGCAATGAAACTTAAAAATTACATCAGCTGATAATAGGGTCAATATACTCGCGGACGTCGAACGCTTATAGATCCCGTCACGTAAAAACGCTGGCCTTGAACCTGGGCACTGAGCGATTTTTCGAAGTTTCATTTTTATTTTTATTTTTAATTTCTTATACAAAATCAAAGATAACGATGAGATAGTGTTTATAATTGTGTGAGTACTGAGTACCCAATTAGGTACGTTTATTAATTTTAATAATTTTTTGTAGTAAAGATAATGTAATAAAATGTACAAAATCAGGAAGGAGAGTAAAATTCCCTGAGTATTATCGCCCGTATCACGGTCTCTAGAGGGGGGCGATGTGGAGGCATATCGAACCTGGAACTTCAAAGCGCGGCAGCGAGTGAGCGTACAGCTGTCTTTATACTATGGTACAGCTACTCACGACTGTATCTAGGTCAAACGGCCACGCCTCAATCGACTTGCGCGTGAGCGGGTTCCCCCCGCCAGTCCGCATCTGCTATCGACGTAGAATGTATGTCAATCGTGCGCTTGTCCGGGCTATCGTATTCATTAATATAATTATTGTAGTCGCGAGGTACATATCGAGTTGTGTATAAGTTCTATTGTTTGTGTTAAATTGTCTTTCCTTTGTTTTCACTATGTACATTATCCGCCGCATTAAATGTTCTGTGTATTTGTAGACAATAAACGTTTTGTGCGTTATATGTGGTGACTTTTATTGACACCCATACAACCATAACTTTTAAATTCCATATGAAAATTAGTCGTAGGGATAAAACTTATAAATAATAAACGTTGACGATGTCTTAACATACATAACGCTTTAACGGTGTATGGAAGGTTCTCCAGTGCGTCAAGGACTTTACATTGTGCGCATTTGTTTTAGCGTATTTGATTAATAATTTTAGTTTTTAAATCAGTTCTGTGTTGACTATCTAAAGAAACAGTTTAATTGTGTTGTTTATTGAATAATTGTTGTTATTACTTGCTATTTATTACTTAATGATATTATCCTTGTTGTAACGTTTTAAGTTTCTTGTTTTATTTTTATAATGCCTAACGCGTACGTTTATAGAAGCTCGCAGGAATGCTTCGCATGCATTGCGAATTTACCAAGAGAAATTCCCGACCGCTCGACTTCCAGCTGACTGATAACAGCAGCATTTCAGCGAGTGTTGGAAAATCGGCCCATTGCTCTGGTAGCGGCAGGAGGTGGAAGTCAAGTGGCTGTTCACTCGGAGGAGCGCATTTTAAATGTCGTTCGCCGGAATCCGAACCTAGGTACACGAAGTATCGCTAAATTGTTAAGGCGTCGGGATGGAACAAGTGTGTCATACTGTACAGTTCACAAAGTGTTAAATTGTAACCGAATGCGCCCAAACAAAGTGTACAAAGTGCAAGCTTTAGTTCCCGGCGATCACGACCGCCGGCGAGTTTTCTGCCGTTGATTATTAGACCAGCAACAACGTGTGCCTGGTTTTATTGAGCACGTCACCACGGAGGATTTAGAGCGGTAAGCTGTTTCATACCTAATTTTTTTAAGTAACTTAGTACTGAACTGATTTGAATAGGTACATCTGAATACATCGAATAATAAACATACCTACACGATGAATAAAACACATGGTGCACCTTGGTCACATATCATTTAAGTATTTTTTTCATTAGCGGGGAATCGAACCAGTTATTTGGGTTATTTTACCTGTGAATTCGAATTAAAGTGGCTACGTGGAGACAAGCACAGTGGCAAAATAGTAGGTTAAGTAGATAAGTTAGGTATTTAGACAAGTGTTGTAAATTATTAGGTATTGTGATATGGTATGGCACATTAGGCTAGTGGGCGCGCGGCCTCTGCGAATTCTGCGTTCTCACGTACATTGACCCTTAATCAGCTGATTGTAATTCAGTAATTCCATTGATGGTTTTATGTTTAAGTATTTTCATAATTTTTTTTATGATATTATCATTTCATTTAGATGTACTAACATGATGGAGCGTGAATAAAGTTAATAAAACGTTGTGAAAAGATGATTTTTTTTTTCGTCGGGATCAAATTTATTTGTGACCCATGTGCTAAGGTGTAGTATCTTCTATCATCTGTCTTTGTTTTCGGGAGCGTTTCAAAAATACCCTGTATACATTAGCACAGTTACACGTATTTCCAGCAAGGTAGGTGACCGAAACAGGCCACCGTTAATCGTGCGACGAATTCAAAGCGTACCGTGCATTTATTGTAGGGAGGGAGCAAAGACTTTTTATTTATGTTTTTATCGTCAAAAATTGTAATGCTGTGAATATTTCGTGCCTGCCTGAATGAAATGGTACGGTGTTAAATATTAAGCAATCAAATTTTACGTGGTGCGCAAAGATTATATGAAAGTTAGTCTTTACCGCGTTTGCAAAGAGAATTAATGCACGTGTACCACCCAATCGGAGAATAATTTTTGTAGCTAAACAAAGGCTTTTAGATTTTGGACAGTTCAACATTCGAGATGGTCATTCAGTAATAACCACGGCTGTCAAAAACGCAGTGATCGAGTTTGTCGAGCGAAATCCCCGCGCTAGCACCAATGGTGTGACTCGACAATTTAGAGTTAGCCAGTATTACTTTTGGAAACTACTGCTGAATTCTTTTGGATATCACTTATTTCATTGCCAACGTGTGTAAGCACTGAATAATAACGATGGGCCACCTGAAATACATTTTTGTGAATGTTTAGTATTATTTTAAGTGATTGCATATTTAAGTTGTAAATAGTTCGTTGTAGTAAATAGTTCACCATTTTAAATTGTTAATAGTTGTAAATACTTGATTCCAATTTTAAATATGCCATAATAAATACAGTAATCAGTTACGTCGATGAAATGTAAAAAAAAAAATAATTTTGTTTATTGTGACGTCCCTTTAAAGTATGAAAGAAAAATTGAAAACAAAATTTGCGCAAAAGCTCCGTGCATTAACTCGTACACGACTGCGCGTATGCTTTAGTTGTTGCCCATAAATCACATAAAATTTCGGATATTTTCAAATAAATATTATTTACAAATATTTTTAAAAACTGCAAAAATTTATATCAGTATTTATATTTCAAACTTAACTATTTAAATTGGCTAGTCTTTGAAAAATAACCATGTATGCCATGTGTTGCCAGTGCTGATAGTGCTCTGTGAAAGTTACGCGGGATATTATGTTAAAAAGTGGTCGGAATAGCTTAGGTTCGGATTATCGAATCCACATAATTTACATACATACCTGCGAATGTATCTCTCTTTTAATTCTGAGTATTTCATCCTTATCTCTGTTAGTCTTTTTAGCTAATGCTTTCACATCTTCTTTCCTCGAATTCGCAAGTTTATTTAGTATCTCCTTCTTTTCTGCTTCTAACATGTCCTGGAATCAAGAAAGAGAAAAACCGTAAAAAAATCTGTAATAACAATATTTCCGAATTTGAACGAATCAGCGCTGATTCTACTCTTAGTCTGTTGAACTTAGCTCTATGGATTTTACGCGAATGAACTTTTCTTCCAAAGCCTGACGGGCATTCGTATCAAATATTCTTTAAGGGCAGAAATGATATCGCTTAAAGAAAGTAAATAACAAATATAAAAGTTAATACTCAAAAGAGAAAACCATTATAATTTTGATGTAGAATCTAAGAGCATATTAGCAATTACTCTGCACTATATCTTTCACATTTTCCGCAACAACTCCCAAAAGTAATATTTTTGGTCTGCAATCGCAGTCTATTTCTCCTGCTGAAGCAGACCTCGTTTAGAGGCGAAACACGTGTCGTATTATCGACGATGGTGTATTTTTTAGTATAGGGGTGTTAGGGTTAATGGTGACGGTGATAGCGCACGCAGTTTAAGGCGAACGGAAAATGCTCCTCAAATTATCATTTTTTATTTTTTATGCGAATCTTAAACAATTTTTGACATTTTTAATCAGCGGTTTTAGATGGATTTATCACCATTAGTCAATCCGTAGTATGCACTACAGGCAATTTATTATGGCTTTTGCAAAAAAAAGTTGACCTATCCCATAAACTCTATTTGGACTTAATTGCTATTGAGAAGTTATATATGTATATGTTTGTATTGTTAAAAAGCAACGGCTGTTAAAGATTCAAACTTAAACATCTTAAAAATTGCATTTTTTATAGTTCACCTGTTACTAACTGAACATTGTGGTCAATAAGTAAGTATTTGAATCATATATTAAAAATCAAAATGCAAATATCATTGAAGGCTATGATGGAATGCCTCATTATCAGTAAAAAGGGTCTCCGGATCTTTACACTAACCATACGAAACAGAAGCATTCAGCTGCTGTTTTACGTCGATATTCTGTGTGATCGTAGTCCTTCCCCGGTCAAGGAGACTCATTCGTGGTGCAATCATAATGTATCGTCTCCCACACACAAGCGGTTTGCGGTGGCCGCTAACCGCGAGCCGCGGCTCCAGCCGCTGCAACATCACACCATCGTGGCCGGAGTGGCGGCCTGAAGCGCTATTCGCTGTGGAGTCTGTGCTACAATCGCACGTCACTAAACATGACAAGCCGTGACGAAGTTTTATTATTTTCAGCAATATTATCATATATTTGGATTTAACCCTAATGCTTTTGTGATCACGGTGCGAATTATCATAAAGTACTGGATAATTTTGCACTGTTTCTATTAAAATCTCTGAATTTAGCACCATTTCACACACGGTACACGCGGCCTGTTGTTAAAATTTGCAACTGACCGCGTTGCGGCTACTGACTGACCGTGGGCTCGCTAACACACGCGTTGGCAAATGGGGCGGAGCATGCGGCCCCGGCCAGCCGCTGGCAGGCCGCGCCATAGCCGCACGAGTTTGCAGACTCACTTACATTGCAAGCGAATAGAACTGACCGCCACCGCAAGCCAATTATGTGTGGGAGACACTTGTAGCTGCAGCATCCAGCATACGTGCTGGATATATAATATATACAGGGTCATTTTTAATTTACTAAAGACCTTTTGGGAATATATTGGATACATTATTACAAACAATTTTAGCGAGATCACTCTTCACAGAATATAATACATTTACGAAAAAACTACTTTTTAGGTTTTGTTGTCATGCCTGACTCCTTTTAAGTCTGTATTTTGTAGTACCTAAACAATGTCAGAATAAATCGTCAAAGAAAATGCCTTATTTATTTTACACTTGATATCAGTATCACACATTGTGTTGAAATCATTAAACATAATTAAATAAGCAAATAACATTCAAAAAAAAATCACAAATATTAAAATTTATAATAAGTAAGTATGACCGCCGGGCCGGTCGACACCCGCGCTTAGCTGATTGCGTTGCGAGTGCCTACTAAACCATTCATCACTGTGCCTATTGCACCAGGGCGCCACTTTAAATGATTTTACATTAACTTTATATATACTTCTTTATTTTGCATAAAACCATTTGATGAACTATTTGATTCTTTTATTAATTTCTTTAAGAATTAATAGACATTCTTTAATAGACATTTAGGTAGTTTTTTTACGAATACTGTTTGCTAGCAACGCTGCCTGCATCGCATCCAGCTGGTAGCAACGCCTCAATGTCGCACTTGCGGCGGCCCAAGGCCAAGCCAAAGGTATATTATGACGTCGACACAGGTGTCATCGTCATCAAAGACGCCGCCTGCCCTTTTCGGTTTGCAGCCATCGATTTGGTGATCGATGTTTGCAGGACGTGCAAATTAAATGAGTATTATTAGCTATTTTTTTTATTTAATGTAAGTTGTATTTAAAAAATGGAAGCAGGTTAAAATAATTACGAATTTAACAATAAAATATTTATAATGATTAAATACAAATTAACAGTAATTGAATAAAGATATTAAGGTATAATGGTTCAATAAATATATTAAAATACAAATTTAAAAATTTGATTTACCTAGGTACTTGTCCGCGGATGGCGGTGAGTATCGCGCACATAGCGTTCCAAATAATCACCTCCACATTCTATGCATAAGTGACACCTAAAACTTAACTGTTCACCGACACGAGATAATACTTGATGATTCATTTGATCGCATGCCCAAATTATTTTTTCTTTTAACATGTTTTAACATGCGCGACCAGTACACGCTAATGTTTTTACATGCCCCCACAAATAAAAATCCATTGTTGTGATATTTGGCGATCTGGGAGGCCATGCACAAGGCCCGTCACGACCGACCCAGCGACCAGGGTATTCTCTGTTTTAATAATCCTTAACTTGGCGAGTATAGTGCGCCGGTGCCCCGTCATGTTGGTAATATATATTGCGTAGAGATGCAAGTGGTATGTGCTCTAACAATCTGGCAGCGTGTCGGTGAGAAAACTATGATAGCTTTCACGGTTTAATTTTTCTATGAAGACCGGGCCCAGTAACGTTGTATTAATCACGCCTGCCCACACATTGACACTAAACCGGTGTTGAAAGCTATGCGGTCTTGGTTCATGTGGATTTTCATAGTACCACAAGTGTTTATTTTGCGAATTAAATAGTCCTATTCTGCCAAATGTTGCTTCATCAGTCCATAAAATGTTAGCTCGTTTAGCAGCTAGTAACCAATTACAAAATGTAACTCGCGCTGGTTTGTCAGCTTCGCAGAGTTCATGAACACGATGCAAGTGGAAAGGGTACTTCCCTTCATTGTGTATGACACTCCATGCGTAGCACTGTGACACATTGAACTGTCGGGCTGCCTCATAAGTGCTCGCTGCTGGATTTTGTTCAAAAAACTGCAGTATGTTTCCTGCTCACGTACTGTGCGCTGCGGTGGACGACCACGATCAATTGATACAGGCTGGAATTGCCCGTAATCTCGCAATCGCTGTGTAGTACCTAGCATCGTAGCGTAGCTCGGTGCACGTGAGTTGGGAAATCGCCTTGAATATTCACGGCAGGCTTCATTAACGTTGTCATTGCAAATTGCTAAAATTCGCACCATTTCGGTATACTCAACATTTGAGTATCGGTAAGCCATCGGGCTTACCAATACTACTAACGTACAACGTAAAGTTCGCGATATTAATCTGACAACGGAAAGAGAAACGTCGCGGGCGCATCAAAGGCCAAAGGCGACTGACGAAACAGGTAATTAGGTCAAGTTCAAAAGAGCAAGCGCCGCCTCCTACACCCCGCCACCCCTACCCCGCCACGCGCTTAATTTTGTTATTTTGGACTATTGCCGTTTAGAAGGTCCAATTAAAATATTTTTATTTTTGTATGAAAATAAAAATGGAAGAAATATAATTTCTTTTCTTACAGATGTTGTTGTTATGATGTAAATAATATATTCCCAAAAGGTCTTCAGTAAATTAAACATTACCCTGTATAGGTTTAGCATGTATAATAAAGTAGTAGTGTTTACCGTGAGCGCTTTCATCTGGTGGCGCTGGTCGGCGCTGAGCATCTTGTCGAGCGTGGCGTAGATGGCGTGGTGGTAGCGCAGCCGCAGCTCGCGCTCCGCCGCCTCGCTGCTGTCCTCCGCGCCCGCGCCCGCGCCCGCGCCCGCGCCCGCGCCCGCGCCCGCCCCCGCGCCACCGCCCGCACCCGCGCCGCTCCCACCTGCGCTCCCACCGCCCACTAGCGCCAGGCCCACTCCACTCGAGTTCGCATCGCCGCTCCTGTAATCAGTATAATACTATACAATATTTATTTTTCAATACAGATTACAAGTACATAATTCTTATTTAAGCTAAACGCACATTTTTCCGCACCGTACGCATCGTACGCACCGAGTTTTACTGATGGCCACGCACATTTGCCCGTACGCATCGTCCGCGTCGTACGCAAATCTTTTGTATTACCAACAACTTTTGTAATTTTTCCAATCACTGGTGAGAAACGGTACAGTGAAATTGATCGCTCGAAATTACTATGGAAAGAAATATAGTAATAGCCTGCTTATTGGTAAAAGAAGAACAAAATAAATTTTGAAGAAAAGGAAGATTCTGGTTTCATAATATTAATTTAAAAAGGCAATTGTATGAAGAATATGAACTTTGAACTTTATTTAAAGAATTATTAGATGATGGTGAACGATTTTTTAGATAATGGCATTTAACATACAAGAAATTTCAAGAATTACTACATATACTAAAACCATGAAGCAAATACAAAGAGGAGACGTTGTAATTAAATTTCACTATGTAACAACGCGTGACAATTTGCGGGGTGAGGGGATGCAAAGCCCCACCCACTTTACATTATCTACATCTACCGATAAATAGTAAAACTACTCGAATCATTCCATATCGATGTTGCAATGTAGCTTAGCTTCCTTGACGGTAGATAGCGGCATGTCCACAAAATGTTATAAACTATAAAAATAATATTTTGTGATTAAAATTTCTTTATGTCTGAATGCAAAACACATTTCAGCACCTTCGTATGATTATTTTACCAATACTGAGCTCTACGGACCTTTATATTTGTAGTTCACATGCCACAAAGTGTCGCCATCTAGTGTCGAATATATTTAATTATATTTGCAAGCCGACGCAGAGATTTTTCTAGAACTATTTTAATAAATTAGGTGTAAAATTATTTACAAATGAAATGTGATGTCATCCATAACATCAGAGCGTCTATCTGAGTAGTTTTTACACAATAAAACACAATACTTCATCCTTTTCTTCTTAATACTACGAAAATACACCGATTTGCGATTTTTTCAACACATAAGCGCACAGGACGAATGCTGACAGTATACTAATTAAAGCCACGCCCACTATGATGACGTCAGGACCTACTTAGAATCACAGTGCACAGTTGATTATGCCGTCTCCCCTTTGTATTAGCTTCATGACTAAAACCATATCTTTCTATGGAAAACTCAAGATTTAGGAAGGCCAACTGAAGCAGAGAAAAGACTTATTGTATGTTTGAGGTAAGTATTTTTATTGATAATTAAGTTATCAGGTATAATTGGGTTTTTGAATTAAATTTAACTATTTTTTGTTAGTTCAGTATTTAAATAATTTATCGCTAAGTATACATATTGATAATCGATGCAAAAAAAAATCTAATTATGTATAATTAATTACGAATGAATTAAAAGTTATAAAAATGCAAAAATTTTCATGTAAGTCGAAACCACCAGTTATAGTGTAAAATTCACTAAGTTGGCAACATTAGACAACACTGAGTATCATCAGCACACGCCGCGTTATATGACGTCATCAGCATTCGTCCTTCGATATCGTATACCTACCGCATTTTATAAAATTCGGCGCGTACGGTGCGGCTGTAATGTGCGAGGTTTCTTATGATTTCATACAACTAATTCTAAAATTCGGCGCGTACGGCGTTTACGGTGCGTACGGCGCAGACAAATGCGCGGACAAATGTGCGTTCAGCTTGAAAGTCATTTTTTTACTTTCTCACTGTTCACAAAAACCTCTGACCTGGGAAGAACTAGCAAGAAACCCAGCGGGACTTTTTAAATGACGTAATAAAAAGCAAATTTTTTTATTTATTTTATTTTTTTAATTATTTTATGCAACTTTTTGTATCCTAAGGAACGTCCCTATTTTCATAATCAATATAACAGCGAACATCTTCAATTATTCGATATCTGTCGGAAAGAGAATACAAAAATGTCTGATATTTTCCCGTAAGATACATTTACGACACCCACTGGATTAAAAGTAGCCGTGAAAAGTGGACTACGAAAACGATGTCTATTATTTTTGAAACATGTACGCTGTTCTTAAACTAATACTTAGTATTCGTCGAATTGTCATCTAAATGGCTCTGGGCCTATTTTACAAAATGTACCAATCAAGTTAATTTTTATGTGTAAATAATTTAAGTAACACAAGTAACCGACAAAGCTGTTGTGGAAGCGGGAAAGAGCACTATAATCATAGTATTATGTCTTGTTTCTGTTGTTTTCTTATTCTATATGAATAAGTTTGTGTCCGTATAGCAAGAAGTCCATTTATCGATTATACAACGTTCGGGTGCACCGCGTTTTCTTATTTTTGTTTATATAAATTAGATAACTATTTTGTGTCTAATGCATGAAAGGAGGAAAAATCAACATATTTGCAGAAATCCTATATTGATGTCACTAAACAACACTGTTGCTTTCCAGTTTACATAGCCAAATAACCTTTTTTTTATATGACTGAAGGGACAACGAATTGACGCCTGATGTGATGACTACTGCTGCCCATGGACACCCGCAACTAACTTCAAACAAAGAAGGCCATAGTTGCGTTTTTCAGACCTAAACTCAGCAGTGTAAGCACTGTCACAGAAATAGGTAAAACTGTGGTACCTACCCAGACAGAAAAGTGTCTTACTTAGGAGTTACCTAGTGAAACTGCTACATGTGAAACCATTAATATAATTTTAAGTTCTCAAACATAACAACGTACGCCACTTTATATTTTTTTGTATGTTTAAAAAAATGTCAACACCATACTAGGATTATATCCTATATCGTGGAAGTAGTTTACAAACATAAATTGCACGAGGACAAACATCCAGACCCGGAACAATCATTTGTAGGCCATACATTTTTATTACATTTTTAACAGTGGTAGAGCCAGGCGGCAGCTTTTGCTGTCGCATGGATGGGCCGGCTCGAACCGGGGTGGTACCACGACCTCACAGAATACCAGCGTAAAGTAGAGGTTTACCTCTGCGTTTCGCTCGGTGAGTGCAGGTGGCCGGAGGCCCTTTTTACTGGAAATGAGGCATTCCATCCTAGTCTTCAAGGGTGAAAACGCATCTGCATTTTGATCTGTCACAGAGGATAGATGTAGATGTCTATGGGCCGCAGCAACCACTTACCATCAGGTGGACTGCGTGCTCGTTTTTCACCCTTATCCTATAAAAAAAATACAAATACTTGTTCCGTGCGGGATTCGAACCCGCGGCCCCCAGCGCAACAACTCATTGCTAAGCCACTGCGCCACGGAGTCGTCAATATTAGAAAAATGGAGTGCAAACCTGATTGAAAAAGGACCTTGCGTGAATAACAAAACATCTTACATGTTCTTGGAGGAGAGCCCCCTGCGGAAGAATTTGGACAGTGGACGGTCACGTTTACGGCGCAGTAACTCCAGTTTGCGCGCCAATTCCGCTCGTTTGTCCCGCGCCGGCTTCGAATCGAGAAGCGCTGCCAGCGCTGCGCCTAACGCCGCCTCTGATGATCCATTACTCTCCTTCTCCTTCTCTTCTGCAACAACAAGGAACTGCAGTTTGCTGACGTGCTGTTGACTGTGCGACAACTTCCGAATATTGTAGAAAAGTAGTAGTATTGTGTAACTACTAGTTGCCAAGAATATATTATAGACCCAAAAATTTATTTTATAGAATAAGGGTGCTCGCACACAGTCCACCTGATGGTAAACGGACGCAATGGCCCATCGACACCTACATCCATTCTCGATTAAGAATCCAAATGAAGATGCGTCTGTCCTCTCATTGTGCTCAGGTGCACTCTCTATTCATTCACTTTCATAGTCCATTGGTACAGTTTAATTTGCTTATAAAGGCACGGAGTTAAGTTGAAACTGTAAACTTCCTGATCTCGGGCTGCTATTGAGAATTTCTTAACGGAAAAACCCAAGAACTTATTTTTGGTCAAATCCGGAATTCGAGACCGGGAACACATGATCAATAACCGCGTTAAGCCCTACAAGACCAACGAGCCTAGGCAGTAATTACAAGAACACAACAAAATACATAATTAACAACGAACATCTCAAAAGAAGTGTTAAATATAATATACTATTACTGCCGATAGTTAGTATACGAATGAGTGATGAATCTCGACTGCGCGTCACTACGGGAAGCACGGGGATAGAGGTGGGGTTCGGAGGCCGAAAGTGCATACTTGTCAAGCGCCTAATTATTTTAGTGGAGTATTAATGTGGTGTACGATATAGCGTTCTCATAACAGCTGTAACACAAGAATGAAATATTTGCAGACGTGTTTTACAGTATATAAAGACAAATAAATATAAACTTATTGACGAAACTTAAAACATACCTCTTGTAAACTTATCATCTAATGGCTGTGGTGCGGGAACAGAGGTAAGTGCTGGTGATGGCACTGTGGTATCCATGTCGATGGACTTCCTCACATCGAGTCCCAAACCCACCTTATTTGGACTTGTGTCTAGTGTACCCTCCGGTTTGATCTACAAATAAATATACAAACATAGAACAAACAAATATAAGCAATAAAACTCCTTTAAAAAAATTGTATTTTTATTACAATCATGAAAATCTTAAATTCACAATTGATGAGCACAGGGTCGACACTACTAGTTGTCAGATCATGGTATAGCGTGAAACCACGTCGCGATCTTAGATATGAGGGCGATCACTATGGGATTTTAGCTCATAAGAGTCTAACATAAATATTCTGTTCCCCCGATTCATGTAGAATTACCTCACGGTACAAATATCATCATAACTTTTTTTACACCTACCATCAAGCAATATAAGGGAAACCTGTTATTGGCCATACTTTTAGTTTGTTACATTAATGTTAATATTTACTATATATGCTGTTGGTTTTCTAAATAAATAAATAAATAAATATACAAGTGTAACTGTACAAGTGTAGTGTACTTACACACAATCAACCTGCTGGTAAGTCAACACTGTGGCCTATAGACGATCTACATCATAGTTACATTATCGATTAAAAATCCAAATTCAGAATGCATTTTCACTATTAAGAACGCCTTTTCGAAAAGAATGTGGAGTAATGATTGGTTTCGATGTTTCAAAAACGAATCGTTTGTCACATTCTTGTAGAATGTGCGTGAAAAAGAAAATTATAAAACAGAACAGAACAAAAAACGACTATATTGTTTAATTTGTAATGTAAGTTTGCCGCGTACTGGCTGGCGGTGTAAGAATATTCACTACCCTATATTGTTCGGTGGGTGTTGTAGGGGCGACAGAAATGAACCAATTAGAAAATAAACAAATTGCGGTTTCCAGTCCGCTTATCCAACGTGTCTACAATGGTTTTAAGTCGTCATAGGATTGCCAAACGAATAAGTTGTTATAGAACAGCTTCGTCTATGTGTATAAAAATTCCATCCACATCATCTCGTTGGTTAGCAGTCCACCGCCGCGTGTTTCACCAGAAATTTTCTAACACACAAACACAACATGGAATTTACTTACTATCTATATAAATAAAATGATGTGTATGCAGTTTTGCACGCATTACGGAAAAACTTCTAGATACTATATGAACTGCTTGAACAAACAACGATTTTTATACGGGGTTTTTCACACGGTCAGCTGCACGTCGCTTGCTCTCGCGTCACTAACCCAGATAATTTATATATTTTAACTACAAATGGACTTATGGCAGAATCGCTGGAGGACCTATGCACCATGCTCAATGACCTCAATAATGTCTCCCAACGAATAGGTATTAGGATGAACATGGACAAAACCAAGATCATAATTAATGTCCATGTCACACCTGTGCCGGTAGTTGTTGGGAGCACTAAGCTCGAAGTTGTTGACCAGTATGTTTACCTGGGACAAATAGTCCGACTAGGTAAGTCCAACCTCGACCGAGAGGTCAATCGACGGATTCAACTCGGCTGCGCAGCGTTCGGGAAACTACGACACATCTTCTCGTCAGACATACCTCAAAACCTTAAAACGAAATTGTACAACCAGCGCGTGTTGCCAGTGATGACTAACGGATCTGAGACGTGGTCCTTCACTGCTGGCCGTATGAGGAAGCTCAAGGTCGCTCAGCGAGCTATGGAGAGGGCTATATGCTCGAGGTTTCTCTGCGTGATAAACTTAGAAATGAGTATATCCGCAGTAGAACCAGGGTAACCGACATAGCCCAACGGATTAGTAAGCTGAAGTGGCAGTGGGCCGGCTACATAGCTCGAAGAACAGAGAACCGATGGGGAAGAAAGGTTCTTGAGTGGCAGCCTCGTACCGGTAGGTAGCGACCCCCCACGAGATGGAGTGACGACCTGGTAAGACATGCAGGAAGTCGATGGATGCAGGTGGCTCAGGACCGTGCTTTGTGGCATTCCTTGGGGGAGGCCTATGTTCAGCAGTGGACTTATGAAAGGCTGTAATGATGATGATGAACTACAAACGAAGCAACGAATAATATTGTTTACAAATAAATTTTCTATGCGATTTTTTGATGATTTTCCTTCGCACATACGAAAACTTTGTTAATATGTCAGACAACGCGGACGAAGTCGCGGGTTATAGAACAGCTTCGTCTATGTGTATAATAACTCCATCCACATCATCTCGTTCGTTAGCAGTCCACCACCACGTGTTTCACCAGAAATGTTCTAACACACAAACACAACATGGAATCAGTGGTTTTTCCGAACTAATACAACTTAGGTGAGACCCTTCTGTTTTCTAATATAGTGGCAAAGCCTTTACAATTTCTATGGTGTTTCGAATATTCATGGGCGACTGCGATCACTAATGCCCTCCAGACCGAATTTTGGTCACAGCGGCCAGTCTTAACGGGGAATAGCCATCTGCGCAGACCAGGATTATTGTGTACGAGTGTATGCGCAAGCACAGGTGCATTCTCTGTTTCCTCACTGCCATAGTCCGATGCGGGATTTGGTCCTGGGACCTCATGATCAGCAACCGCGTTTGCGACCACTAGACCAAAGGAGCGATCACTAGGTATCAGGCGAGTCGTATTTGTATGCCTCCTGCCGTGCACGGACGTGTGTCTCACGTGAATACGTGTCCGTTATGAAACGATTTCAAAATGGCGGCTCTCCCACTCTGTCACACGCGATGCGTAACACCCTCCCTCAACGTAACAAATTCTTTGATCTTTTAGCTATTGAGTGGTGTAATAAAAACAAATTGAATGTATATGATACGATATGTAGCTGGAACACTATACTGACACTAGTATTTAGACCGATTTTGTTATCATCAGTTTTCTGAATTGCCTCCCACTATGTAAGCAAATTAAAGACGTATTAACGTTAAAATAAAGTTATAAAGGTGTGTACAGACCGAACCGGGTCGTCGTGGCGCGAGGTGTGGCGCGAGGTGGGGCGTGTCGGCGGGCGCGGGCGGCTCGTCCGTGTCGTCAGTGAGCACGGCCAGCTGGTGCTCGCGCTTGTCCAGCTCGCTCTGGTACTTGATCGGGTTGGCCAGCGCCTCCGCCAGCTCCGACAGCCGGTCCGGCACGTAGTCCTGCAATAAACACCACATCTTTTATTTTATCTTATACTATGGAAAAGAAAAAGAAAACATTTCAAAGTCATATACACAGTCAGGTCATAAGTATTGTCACACAGTAAAAACTTTTCCTTTAGAATGCTGGCTACAAAAAAGTTTATTGAATTCGAATTTCAAATTGTTCATGAAAATAAAACTGTATACTTTTTAGAATTTTACTCATTTTTAAATATGGAGTGGACGCTTAAAGAAGACCGTGTTGCAGTTATTGCGTTGCATCGTTGCGGTTACGCGCCAATTCAAAATTTTGACATACTGAAAAATTTGAATATAACCAAAAGATTCGTTTATCGTACCATCAAACGATACAATGAAGACTCTAGTGTAGATGACAGGTCAAGAAGTGGTCGCCCTCGGTCTGTTAGGACTCCAGCAGTGATAAAAGCTGTGAAGGCGCGAATTCAAAGAAATCCCAAACGTAAACAGAAACTGTTGGCCCTTCAGATGGGGTTAAGCAGAACCACGGTGAAAAGGGTGTTAAATGAAGACTTACGGCTTCGGGAATATCGAAGAAAAACAGGACATCGTTTGAATGCTCGTCTAATGGACCTGAGACTGAAGAGATGCCGCGCTTTGTTGAAGCGATACGCGGGAAAAAAATATCGGGAAATTCTTTTTTCCGGTGAAAAAATTTTTACCGTAGAAGAGAGCTACAACAAACAAAATGATAAGATGTACGCACACAGTAGTGAAGAAGCGAGCAACCGTATTCCGCGTGTCCAGGTCATTTTCCATCCTCGCTCATGGTATGGTTGGGAGTTTCTTATTGGGGCTTAACAGAGGTACATTTTTGTGAGAAAGGTGTAAAAACGAATGCAGTTGTGTATCAAATACAGTCCTGACGAACCTTGTGGAACCTGTTTCTCATACCATGTTCAAGAACAGGCACTGGGTATTCCAACAAGATTCGGCGCCAGCTCATAGGGCGAAGAGCACACAAGACTTGCTGGCGGCGCGTAAAATCGACTTCATCCGGCACGAAGACTGGCCCTCCTCCAGTCCAGATTTGAATCCGTTAGATAACAAGATGTGGCAATACTTGGAGCAAAAGGCGTGCTCAAAGCCTCATCCCAATTTGGAGTCACTCAAGACATCCTTGATTAAGGCAGCCGCCGATATTGACATGGACCTCGTTCGTGCTGGGATAGACAACTGGCCGGGCAGATTGAAGGCCTGTATTCAAAATCACGGAGGTCATTTTGAATAAACTTTAGTGTCATAAGAATCTATGTTTTGTTAAGTTCATTTTGGTATATAAATGGTTACATAATGAATAAACTTGTTTCAATTATTTTATATTAAACATGTGACAGAATTTATGACCTGACTAAGTACACTGAATGATGACCTTTTTGAAATCACTTAGAACTTATAAAGTCAAATTAATAAAGTTACTTATAAGCTTACGCTATGCGATTCAAATAAGAATAGGACTAACCTGGCTATAATTCAATTCAAACTAGTTAGATAGGGTGAGCAAAACAGATATTTTTGAAATGATATCGATTTACAAAAGAACCATAAAGGAACCATAAAATTAATCTGAATCTAGCATTTCAGTTTCGCTAATCTCTGTATCAATGTTTATAGATTGTAGTCCTCGTTGTCATCCTATTCGTCTTAGAGTAATTACACATAGAGTGATAGTGTCATTCAAAATTCCGTTCAAAATTGAAGCAACAACAAAATGAATGTGTACATAAGCGGCTTGTAATTACATTTGCCCACACGCACACAAGCAAATTAGTAATGTTTACAAGTTAATGACATTTTCCCCAAAAAGTGGGGAATATGTAATAGTAGACATAGTCCTACAATTAATATTTAGGTTATGTTTATAATTATTTATTAACTATTTGCAAAGTGAAAAATGATACATTATTTATTTTTGTTAACTTATCTAATATTTAAATTATTAATATACGTAATATATTGTGTTATATTCACAAATCTAATTATATTATTCTGTTAGAAGTGGTATATTTATATAAATATCTGTTATTGATCTTCCGTAAAATCTTATATTATTTGTAAATATTATTTTTTATATAATACTCAATGGCCTTATTCTATGATATATAGAAATGTGGAAGAAATGGTGGAGGCAAATGCCCACGTCCATTTCTTCCAGTTTTTCCAATCCAGCCCCACTTACACATAACAAGTGAATAGTTGTCAGATAATCATTTTAGCTGTCAGATATTTTTTCATTAGTTATTCATTACTAGCTGTGGCTGTATCCCGCGGCTTCACCCGCATACTGATTTTGATTCTTGCCATTCTAAGAATCTGCGTGATATATTTAATTTAAATCGGTCTCAACGTAGAGTTTACAACATACAAATTTCACTGAATGGATATAATCACGAGACTTAAAGAGTGCGGTCAACTTCAAGTGATTATTATTATTACTTTATTGGATATTATGTTATGCATTAAAACAAAATAAGATTCGGAAGGAGATAAACTATTCAAATACAACATGAAACTAAAAATGTTTATTAAAAAATATAAAATAAAATAAAATATACTCAAGTACTTAAAAAAATATCTCTTAATGACCCTGAAACTGCAACTCTTTTCTAAACAACTGCCGCTTTGATGACGCTATCCCAGAAATGTTATCTTTTTTAGATTCAGAAAAGAATCGAACTAAAAATGTTAAATATATGTAAATTGGAATAAAAAAAACAATCATAGGCTATGTTATTTATCCTAAAACACATACAATAAACTGGTAAAAACAACTGCACATTATCAAAACAAAATAAAATCAACACATTTTTTCGTGGCAAATGGGAACCCTAATAATATTTGGCAAATAAAAATACCTGTTTATATGATAATGAGACTATTGGCAGTATGCGTGTATTTTTTTCAATATGCATTTTTTTAATTATAATAATAAGAAAAAATGGAGTAAAATATTTTACTATGCCTAGCAACATTTTCATTATATTGGCTTCTGTCAAATTTATTATTTATAATTTTATTTTAATGAATGTTTTTTACAAAAATATAATATGTTAGGCAGTAATTACCCGTGAAATGAGATTTTTACATTTTTTTAATGATTATGTGATGAGTTGTGACACCCTTTCACAGTACAGTACGTCATTCTTTTGAAAATTTGTGCGAGCCGTTTACGACTACGTGGACTCGAGTACTAACGCGCCAAAAGTCGTACTTAGCCTTTAAAGGATAACTTGAAATGGCTTCACTTTGCGTATGCCTGCTGCGGTTCTAAGCCTAATACTTTTACGCTATTCGTCATATCCATCATAATCATCACTGTTGCTTTCTCTTTATAAAACTAGAAGATGGATTTATATAGTTATTTAAAATATTCCACATTCTAGTATCAATACTTTAAATTAATTTATAAAAATAATTATAAGTTCAATAGATTTGGTAAAACTAAAACTCAGTTAAATAAATCGACAAAAAAACTTTATTAATACGACACTTTTCAAGTGACAGTTTACAGATCGCGATCTTTCTAGATCATTGAAGTTATTTTTATAGAATATGAGTGACAAACGAGCACAAAGTCCATCCGACGGTAAGTGGATGCTGTGACCCATAAACATCTACATCTATCCTCAATTAAGAATCAAAATGCAGATGCGTTATCACCCTGAGGACTAAGATGAAATGCCTCGTTTCCAGTAAAAAAGGTCTCCGGTTCTCTACACTCACCATACAGAACACAGCAGCATTAAACTGCTATTTTACGCTGGTATTCTGTGAGAGCGTGGTCCTATCCTGGTCGAGCCGACCCATTCTTGCTACAGCCGCAATATCTTTTGTTTTCTTTTGCTTTGTATATTTTTAAAACAAAACAACGAAAACGTTTCTATTCTTATTTGAATCGCATTGTTACTCATAATTATTTTATTAAAGAGTAGTGTTATTTTTCATAAACAAATAAATTATCTGCACTCAATAATCTATTATTAACTGATAAAGTTTTAAAATTCGCAAGCAAATATTTCGAGACACCATATTTGTATGTTTCTCAAGCGCCATATTGGTGTTATTACCATGAAATGTAGCCTAGAACACTACGGATAAGACAGATAATTAAAAAAATCTTGTAATATGGCACTTGACTCTTTAAAATCTTAAGCCGTTCTTCAAGCCTAGGCGACATGAAGTCGCAAAATAATTATTTATGAAAAAAATACTTACCTCATAAATACAAACATACATACGTACACCCGGAAAACATAAACGTATTTTCTGGCGAGTCGGATAAAAACGGCTGTCGGATAAACCTATTTTCTATCATATTTGCTAGGCAACCAATTTTGGAAAAAGTCTTACATAAATGTGCATTCTTATGAATAGAATAGAAGATAGAATGTATATTGTCTATAAATAATAATTTTTGTGATCACGCACCTTAACGACAACAAGCAACAATAAGCTAGCCGGCAACGGCAGACCCAGCTCGGTGCGCAAATTGACATGGCGATATCCGGGCCGAAGTCCCAACACTGGCAGCACTCGGTGACCAAGCAGCCGTCCGCTCTCTTCGTGTGCGGCGATTCGTAGCATCGCCAGCTCGGGCAATACTACCTAGAAACAGAAACGGAACTAAATACATATACCTTGGTAAATCCATTACATTCTCTAATAAATACAATGGTAAGAAATTATCAATAGTGGTCGATTAGCCGCAGAATGGTGTCTGTAATCTGTATACCTCTGCCGCATGACCACTTAAAAAAAATTATTGCACGGAATCAAATATAGAACATATTATATCAATGAAGTATTCATTTAAAACACAAACAACATGATCTAGACCACAAAGTTGATCTAGATTAATGGAATCTTCCATCGAGTTTCCGCCTTCTCGTGACTGATTATTAAAGGCGTGATTTGATCAACCTCGGCGAAGCAAAACCTTAAAATTTGGCCATATCTACTTTAAATTTTTATTTTATATGATAAGGGTGACACACGAGCACACAGTCCACCTGATGGTAAATAGTTTCTGTGACCCATAGACATTCTCAACTAGGATTCAAAATGCAGATGCATTGTCACCCGTGAGGACTAAGATAACCTAGTTTCCATTAAGAGGGGTCTCCGGTTCTCTACACTCACCATACGAAACACAGCAGCGTTATGCTGCTATTTTACGCTGGTATTCTGTGAGAGCGTGGTCCGTCCCCGGTCGAGCCGACTCATTCGTACTACAACTATACTACTGATATTGCTGCAGGATGCAATTGTTTAGTAAATCATTGTTTATGAAAAAACAAAAATAACGGGCTAGATCAGCAAATACGTTCACGTAAATTTTAACAATTAAAACACCTTATAAGGTATTAATCCATGTCTACCAATCTATTTACTACTATATTTCATTCTTCGTCACCAACCTGAGAGCTTGACTGAGTCATAATCGCCACGTTTAACAGACAGTATCAGTTTTCGCACCAATGACGCTGCTAGCCGTCGCCATATTTTGATATATTATGGCATACAACGTTCTACACTTCGCATACTTAGTGGAGATTCCTTGGGGGAGACCTATGTTTAGATGTGGAATTGCGAAAATCTATGGTGATGATGTAGAAGAAAAAAGATTTACATATATTTTAATATTAGTACACGTACCACATCCATGACAAAATATGGGACGATAAAGTCGTACGCTTAAGCTTACACTGCGTCTACATGGAGATGAGAAAGAAAAAAACTATTTGTTGCTCATATAAACAACACATATATAAAAGATATTTGATAATTAAATATAGTGAATGTAATATTATATATATATATATATATATATATATATATATATATATATATATATTATATATAATAACACAACAATAATAATAATAATAATGAACAAAGTGCTTTCGAGAACTAATGACGTCCTCTCAGATAAATCGGACGTCATGCAGCGATGGAGCGAATTTTATAGAGAAATGTATGCGTGTGATGATCTTAGTGAGGGATCCGGGGATGACGTCGAGACTGGTACGCCAGACCCGGACCTCGATAACAGGATGAGGTCATCAGTATGAAAGAGATTGAACGTGCGATTCGAAGTTTGAAATGTGGTAAAGCTGCGGGACTAGACAGAGTTACTGCTGAAATGGTCAAGTATGGTGGGCCTCGCGTCTGGGACAGCTTTCATCTGCTGTGCAATTTGTGCTGGCGGACGGGGGATGTCCCGGATGATTGGCGATCCGCAGTCATTGTGCCTTTATATAAAGGTAAAGGTTCACATTTTGACTGCGGGTGCTATCGGGCGATCAGCTTGACCAGTTTAGCAAGTAAAGTTTACTCGAAGGTTTTGACACGTAGGACGCAAGAGAAATCGGAAAGATTTCTATGGGAGGCACAATGCGGATTTAGACCTGGAAGAGGATGCACGGATCAAATGTTTTCTCTACGCATGATCACGGAGAAGCTTCTGGCTGCTAACCAGAAGATTTTCTGTGCTTTTGTGGATCTTGAGAAAGCATTTGATAAGGTTGTAAGGAAGAAAATGTGGGAACTGTTGCCGGGGTATGGTGTGGATGGTCGATTGCTAAGGGCTGTGCAGTCACTTTACTGTGACTGTAAAGCCTGTGTGCGGGTAGGTCATGACCTGTCACCCATGTTTAGCGTCCAAACGGGCGTAAAACAGGGTTGTGTCATGTCTTCCTGGCTGTTCATACTGTATCTCGACAGCTGTTTACAGAAGCTGAAAGATAGCTGTTTGGGTGTGAAATTGGGTGACATTAAAGTAAATTGTCTGCTGTATGCTGATGATGCAGTGCTTATTGCACCATCAGAGGCAGAACTGCAGGCATTAGTCACGTGTATGAAAGAGGAATGTGAAATTAAAGGTCTCCGTTTGAATGCTAATAAAACTAAGGTTCTGGTATTTGAAAGGGACGAAGAGAGAACGAAGTGTGAAATATGGGTACATCAGGAATGTCTAGAACAGGTAAATGAAATTGTATACTTGGGGAGTGCATTTAGCCGGGATGGAAGATGTGATTTAGATGTGGACAGGCGTGTCGCTGCCGGGAACAAAGTCAATGGTGCCCTGACTGCGTTAGTCAAAAGGCAAGGCGTAGTGAAGAGTGCACGCCTTGCAATACATAACGCAGTGTTGGTACCGACTTTGTTATATGGCAGCGAAACCTGGGTATGCCAGAAGAAGCATAAAAGCAAGTTGAATGCAGTGGAGATGCGATCTCTTCGTAAAATGTGCGGCGTCACCATGGCTGACCGAAAGCGAAACGAAGAGATTCGCAATATGGCAGGTTTGAAAGATGACCTTATCACAAAAATTGATAAGGGCGTGCTTCGATGGTTTGGGCACGTTGAGAGAATGAGTGAAGACCGAATGGTGAAGAAAATATATAGCGCGAAAGTTAATATTAAAAGGTGTCGAGGTAGACCGAGACTAACTTTCGAAGACCATGTGAGCAAATTGCTCGAAGAGGGGAGGGTCAAGAGTACTCGGATACCTAGACGTGCATGTATGAAGAAGATAATGAATCTGAAAGAAGCGAAAGAGGTATGTAAGGATCGTGACACTTGGCGATCTGTTCTCTCTGGCTACCCCGTCAGGGATTGTGCGTGACGATAAGTAAGTAAGTAAGTAAGTATAATAACACCTTTATTCTTTTTAAAAACATCTTTTTTAAAACATTTTTCAGATTTTCTCTTGTATATTGAAGGCAGTTTACAAACATAAAATTCACAAGGACAAACATCCATACCCGGAACAATTACGAGTATTTATAGATCATACAAATATATGCGGGACTCGAACTCACCTTAAACGCCTCCCTGACAGTTTTAGTAAGATTTATTTCACTATCAAACTTTGGACTGTTCTATCTTTTTTCTATCAACTTGATAATGATAAGGGCTTATTTCACAAAGCTGGTAATCTGTGGCCCGACGCGCTGGTGTTGTACGCGAAACTTCCGCTGTCACAGGAAACGACAGAAACACGGCGCTTCTTCTAATACATTATTAAAATAAAAAGGTTGTCGTCATGTCGGATCCCTCAAGGCCTAACTTGTTTAAACAAAGCTTATTTTAGATTCAAAGATTTATTTAATTAAAATAATTAATTGAATAACGAAGAATTTATAAACTGTGCTGAAATGTCGATTAAGGGTACTTACTCTTTATTTCGCACATCTTTAATATCGAATCGATTAAATATTTAATATCGGAATTGGTCGGACTAATTCCAGTCGCTCAATTTCACCATCACACATCGCGAGATCACATGCATACAATTTGGATGATCGGCGGTCCACCACTGCGCGATTTACAAGAAGTTTTCTTCCTCACACAACTTCCTTGTGGAATCGACAACCACTAGCAATTTTTTTTGGACCGATACGACTTAGGGACCTTCAAGAAAAAAGCCTATTCTTTTTTAAAAGGCCGGCAACGCATCTGCAATTCCCCTTGTGTTGCAGTTGTTCAAGGGCGGCGGTAGTCACCATCAGGTGAGCCGCATGCTCGTTTGCCTGTTCTCAATTCTCATATTAAAAAAAATATGTTGCCAATTTGGTCGATAAACTTCCCGTCTAGAGCGTCCCTTGTCGACTCTGACATTCACTACTGAAGCATAAAATTTACTTTATCACTGTTTCCTCATACATTCTTTCTACGTGTTCAAACGACCGAACCGAAGTAATCCTTTCGTAATCCTGGTCACAAGATCTTGCAAACCACCCTTTTCTCTTCATTACAAATATGTCATCCAGTCTTTAAGAGTCAGTCCTAACATACTTCATAATGACCGCATTTCTATAACATTAATTCTTGTCTCATACTTCTTCTGACACACCCAACTTTCACTACCACACAACATAAATGGATTCCTATACGTCAAACACGATGCTCCAGAATTTTACATGTACTTGTACTCGTTAATTTATTCAGTTTTAAACGATCCAAGGTCACTTTTTAATATGAAGTATGATGTTTCGAACCTGTCAACCATAATTGCCTTTGTGCACCCATGGTTGACTGGCAGAGAATGTCACATGGCATTAACTCTATTACGCTCGCTGTCCCCATTTGGGCCACTTTTTTATGTACCTACCCACATTAATTAACATATTTTAGCTATCTTTTCTTTGTAGAGAAATTTGTACTGCCAAAGAGTGTGTGGCTTTGAAGTACACGTTACAGTTTTTTTTTAAATTATTGAACTTAGTGGTTTTATTTACTTCATTGAACAACTAGTAACACCTAGGTGTTTGACCAAAGGGAAGTTATTATTTTTTATATTTACTTTGATATTTAGTATATTTCTTTTGTATTTTCACTTAGCCATAGCTTTAACTAGTAAATAATACTATTATATAGAGTATTTTCCAAGATTAGATCGTAAGCAGAGGTATTTTAGTATGGTGTCCCCGAATGGGTCCAATGAGCTGATTGATAATATATTTTTGTTTTTTATTCGCAGATTTAGTTTCGCCGTGAACAATGACTAAGTGATCGTTTGATATTGGAAATGATTATAGAGGACTCGAGCAAGCCATTGAAAACATTTTGAATGAAAAGGATGGTCCTAATGTAAATTACGATATAGTGGCCATTTCCCCAGACCCTAGTATTCTCACTGATAAAAAAGAAGGCGATGAAGACGATTTTCAGCAAAATATTCTTCCGCGTGATATCCCAGGTAGAGTTGAAATGTTTGAATCAAGGAACTACGATGAATGGGATAGCAATGATGACGAACCGTTACAAAAATACAATAGAGTTGAAATCCGGGAACCACGTTGGCGTAAGTATGATGGTTCAAATGATGGCATGCCTTCAACGGCAAATAATCTTCAAAAACGACAGGAAAACATTGTAAACGAGCAGAACCAAACGCCAAACAACATTTTTGAAAAGATATTTGATGTGAAAGTTTTTGAAATGTTAGTTTTGAACACGAAGTTATATATGCCGCGCAATACAACAACCATGACTTCAAATAACTTTTGATGACCTTAAATTATTTTTTTTGGTATCCTACTTTTGACTGGATATCACTCAATTCCACGAGAATGCTTATAGTGGTCTCTAGATAAAGACTGCAATGTTACCATTGTTTCAAAACAATTTCAAAATCAGATTCTTGGAAATTAAAAAATTCCTGCATTTCTGCGATAATGAAGCTGCTGTCGGATCTACCGATAAAATGATCAAAATAAGTCCACTTGCTGATTTGATCCACGCGCATCTATCGGTAGATGAATCGATGGTGGGACGACACTCAGCCATGTAGCTCATAGGAGGCAAGCCAGTGCGATTTGGATACAAGAATTGGATGATTGCAAGTGCTGACGATTACTGTTATGCTTTTGACGTATACTGCGGTAAATCAGCAGAGGGAAACAATAATGAGCCTTTGGGGTCAAAAGTGGTGAAGGGTCTGTTGGAAAAAATAAACGCCGTTCCGAATGAGCATATCGTGAATTTCGACAACTTTTTCACCAGTCACGCTTTACTGCGAGATCTGCGTAAAGCCAGTCATTATGCGACAGGTACTGTGAGAGAAAATAGGACAAAGAAATGCCCACTATTATCTGTCAAGGACATGAAAAAGAAAAACCTAACAGAATTTGACCACCGATTCGACACAACCAATCACACTTTATGCGATGGCTTGACAACAATGTTTGTACTATGGGAACAAATTACGACTATCTTTATCCTCTGAGCAAGGTAAGAAGAATGGAGCTCTACAGAAGGAAGAAAAGTAGATGTCGACATTCTTTTTGTCTTCCAGAACTACAACATGGGCGGAGTTGATCAAACTGAGCAGTCATTCGCAATATAAATAACAGCAGCTATATGCTTGATTTGGCTGTAACTAATGCTTGGCGTCTCCATCTCCTGACCACTGAAGACAAACTAGACCAGCCCCAGTTTCGCTGAAGTACCACCCGTTTCTACTTGAGTACTGTAGGCACTGAAAGACCCAATGGAAGGCATCGTAAACCTTCTTCAATGGTGCTTACTATGAGTCGTCATGGTGTTGGACACTTCCCCCAGAAACTGCCAAGCCTGCTACGATGCATAAAATGCCACATGAAAGCAAAGAAATGCATCAAAACATTGTGCATCGAAAAAGGTTGTTTTGAAAAATACCACACACGGCCCCATTTGAGGACGACGTTTTTTATACATAAGGAAGCTTTTGTATTTTTGTTTTTGTAATAAAATGTCTTAATGGCCTCCAATAGTTATGTTAATAGTTTTTTTTTACAAAAAAGTCTTGCTGTTTGTAATTGGGGCCAAATGGGTTAAGTCAGCCCTATGTACCTTTAGCTTTAAGAAGTTACATTTAAGCTTTTAAATAATTAAAATAATTAAGGTAGGGACTAACACAGCATTGTAAATTACCATACGTTCCTTTTTTGACACATTCTGACTTACTACAACGTGAATAGCTCCATTCCCTCTATGACCTGCATTCACTCGTTCCACATCGTTGTTAAGTCTAACCACACATCCAAAATACACAAACTCAATCCACTTGCTCAACCAACTCCCTTTCTATTTCACGTATTGTTTTGCATTCTTCTCTAAACTATTCACTTTCGTCGTGTCTTCACTTCACACTTTGTATAGCGTTTATGGATAAAAAATGGATGCCAAACCAGTCCTCGTAGGCCCCGTTGATTCGAACACAAGACCAAGAGTCCCTATAAGAGATTTTAATGCCTGTCTTAGCCCAGCGCTTAAACCAAACTTGGTCAACATTTGCCATAAAACAACCCTGTCACAATGTCATAGGCTTTTCATGGTTGAACTTATGTGAAACACTTTCAAATTAATGGTTTACAAATTCATTCATCCATGCTGTTGATGGAAATAGGTAAAAGAGTTCTCTTAAGCTGATATAAGAGAACAAAATCATCAATGATAATCTACGTCAATTTTAATTCAAATTATTTTCTATATTTTCTTTAAATAATAGATGAAAAAAAACACGATAAAATTTATCAGCTGTTTGCGAAAGAACAAGAATCATCATTGAATGTTATTACTTTATCAATTATCTTGTTGAGGCGTGAACGTAGCTTGTGGAAAACTTTCCCAATAAAAACTTTGAACCGATATCTAGCTTCCCTAGGGAATGGGTAAGCTGAAAATAATATTGTATAAATATATATTTTATACGAGCTATACGAATGGTGATGTTATCCTCCTCTCTTCCTCTCTCTACTTTTTCCAACCTTACATAGGTTACATACATACAGATTTTTCTCCAAATTTATATGGTTCCACCGCTTAAGTATAATCGTTCACAATTCACAAAGATATCTCTTTATATTCCTACTTAAAAACAAAAAAAATTGTACGTGGTAGAGCCATGCTGCAACTATATTAATAGTATTAGTTGTAGCGTCGGCTCGACCGGGGAAGGACCACTCTCTCACAGAATACCAGCGTAAAATACCAGCTTAACACGGCTGTGTTTCGTATGGTGAGTGTAGAAAACCGGCGACCCTTTTTACTGGAAAAGAGGCATTCCATCTTAGTCCTCACAGGTGACAACGCATCTGCATTTTGATTCTTTATTGAGGATAGATGTGGATGTCTATGGGTCACAGCAACCACTTACCATCAGGTGGACTGTGTGCTCGTTTGTCACCCTATCCTATAAAATATATATATATATATATATATATATATATATATATATATATATATATATATATATATATATATATAGTCAAATTAAGCGGCTCCTTCTTTTTATGAAGTCGGGTAATAAGTTTTAAGTTTAACAAAAACACAGTAATAATTGATGCCGAAGCAATTTATTTTAAAAATACATGTGAATCTTTACGAGCGCAAATTAACGGACGTTTCGAGATTGGCTATAAATTTAGGGCGTTAGTACGTTTTAATCTGCCAACACATAATGCTACAGATTTATGGTCGCTCGCATTTTAACAACCACATGCGGTTTTTATATGAGCATCGCCTTATGTGTTAATTTGACGGAATTGTGGATATAGTGCTTATAAAAATTTAGCTCAGATAAGGAATAAAGTGTATTAGAATTATATGTCAATGGATTTTTGTCTACGACAAGTGTAACTTTGTTTTATTATTACACCGAGGACAATAATATAAGACTTAATCTCTAATTTCCAAATCAGTTTAAGTCAGTTCTTTTCTACCTTCAGTTTAAATCATTGTGATGTGTATAACCGGTCGTAATAAATTAAAGCATATACGAAGGCCTTACAGAACCAACAAAACCTCTAAATTAACATATACATTCTTATACTATTAAACGTGTAATAATTATATAATTGTTTATTTTTTTGTAATCGCTTTCCCGAAAACGGCTCATACGACTTCAATGAGATCAACAATATAGGTGTTTACGGGGGCGAAAAACCGTCTCATTTCTGTTTTATTAAAACGGGATTAACACAGTTCGAAAGACAAGAACATAAATAAAATGATGCAGTAAATCGGCAAGATCTTTTTAAAATTAATTTAAAGAATAATTATTGTCAATTAGCACGCTCGCAGCAAGACCGCAAAATAAAATTGAAGAACATCACGGCGGATACGTTTTGACTGACAAAATGATGCTTTTTACGAGGACGTTAAAATCTTACTCACGTTTGACATAATTAACTACGCGTAACATGCAGTGGAAGGATGTATTAGCCTTTTGAGTTAATTTCGTACGTAAAGTGCGTGATGAGCAATAAGTACCTTATGTTACCAAAACAAAATAATAAATTAATATAAGCAGACGAAGATTATATGAACTTTACCAAGAAAGATTATATAATTTTTCCGATACTTTTAGAGAATATGTCAAAAATAATTCTAAAATGTTTAAAAGAGTCTGCTTCACAGCCAACTCTTTACATACTGGCAACAAAATGAAGACTCCTAAAAATGAAATTAAAATGACGTGGATTATAATTAATAGCGAAACCGATCAAGACATAGCTCGTAACACAAACTATCAATTGAAAATTGATAATGAATTGACTAGATCAAATCAAGAAGTCGCAGCGGTGTTGAGCCTCACCTTGCAATTATTTTTAATGCTAGTATCTAATCTGGTGTGTTTTCTGATTTAACGAGAGATAGTAAAGTAATATCTTTATTTAAATCTGGCAGTACGTTGGACCCCACTAATTTTAGACCTATTTCTGTACTCGCAACTTTCAGTCAATTTTGAAAAAAAAATAATTTTAGATCAATTGTTATTTTTTTTAATTAAAATAAATTACTCAATAAAAATCAATTTCGTTTCAAGCTTATGAAATATATTTTCAATACCTGGGAGAATTCACAAAATGCCTTAGGTATATTTTGTAATTTTTCCAAGGCTTTCGATTGTGTTCATCGTGTTAATGATTGCCTTATCTTGTAGGAGATAATCACGATATAGGATTTGTAGCGGCGCTGTCGTCGCGCCACAACCAAAACACATCGAAGCCTAAATCACGCTATCAAAGTTCCAAAGTAAAAAAAAGTATATATATAGAATAGCTGCGAAATTTACGTTGGCCGCTCCCTGAGCAGAACACCATGCCCAGCGGGAGTTTTCACTTTTTCCTTACACGTCCACATATTATCTGCTGATTCTTAATCGTCTCTTTAATGTGCAAACTCAAACGACAATCAATTAATTTTGACAATGTAAATAATGCTCTGTCGAAATTACGTACATTGTTTACATTTATGTACATTGGTTTAACGCCAACAATTTGGTCTTAAACGGCAATAAGACAAAATGTGTTAAATTTACCTAATGTTAAACAGTCAAATACCAATGTGAAAATGATACGACTGTTTTTCTTGGTATTACTATTGACGCGAAGCTTCAATGGGGCTCTCATATATCTAAATTAGCAGGCAGACTTACTTCTGCAGCATATGCTGTAAGAAAGATTAGAAGTCTCACCAATGTTGAGACAGAACAGAACAGATAGAATATTGCATTGGGATAATGCGACTGACATTGAAGCGGTATTTGTTTTACAAAAGAGAGCCATATGGGCGATTTATAATTTAAATTGTAATGAGTCCTTTAGAGAAAAATTTAAACAATTAAACATATTAACTTTGTCATCGCATCATATTTATGAAACTGTAATATGTATACATAAAAACATAAATAGCTTTGATAAAAATAAAGATGTTCATACCTTAAACACTAGAAACAAACATAGGCTTGTAATACCAGTTAGTCTATGAAATGCGAATGCAACATAAACAAAACAATAGTTGATACAAAATTTGAGAAGAAAAAAGTTAAGCATGTCTGAAATCTAATCATGTCATAAATAGAGTCGAAAATGGCCCGAACTGCTTCGAGAAAAGGATGGTACGGCCTTGCCGCTTCTTAGTTCGACTTGGTGACTCGACAGATATTGCGAAATATCTATGTACATTATTACATTTTTAAATAATGACCATGTATTTCAAGCATAAATAAATAGTGACACATTCAATAATTGTTTTTTTATCATTTAAATTTAATTTTAAATCTATTTAAAACGGAATATGATCAAAAAACGTTTATGTTATAATAATATTTACCTTCTTGAAGACGAAGGGTTCGTCCCCGTAGACGGGGTTGATGGCGTTGTTGGGCGCGACGCGCGTGCGGAACTTCTTGCGCACGGTGTCGGCGGGCAGGCCGAACATGTCCACCTCGACGTAGGTGCCGCAGCGCTTGTCCGTCAGCAGCTGCCCCGACAGCACCGTCACCGACAGCGAGCCCGCGATGATGCCGTCCACCGTGCTCTCCGCGAACGGGTCCAGTCTGCGGTCCTGCCGGCCGCACTCACCCTTCTAACAACCGTCGCCGAGCGCCTGCTTACCGTGTCGTAAGAGGCGACAGAGCCAAACAAATCAGGAGATGGCCAGCAGCGTATCCCTAATAATAAAAAAACTGCGGTTGCCAACCTCCTCGCCAAGCGTGGCCAATATTCCCTCCATGAAGCAATCTATGGGGAAGGCCTATGTTCAGCAGTGGACTTTAAAATAGGCTGTAACGGCAACGGAGTACCTAGCTACTACGCCGCGAATTCTGATTTCCGATCGCAAATACAATTTTTTAATTGCATTAAATTTGATTACTTCATCATAAAAGTTAAATTTCAAAAACTCATAGAACAACAGTTATTGGATTTACGGTAGCTTTGTAGTATACACTACTCTAAACACTTCATAATGTATTATTAAATATGAGACTATATTTATTCAAATTTATTTTCACATTAAAACCAGTAAGCATGAAATTTACATTTGTTATAAAATTAAATTAACGTATTAAAACAGCAGCTTAAAAAGGTTATTCATCAAAAATATCATAGATTTCTACTCCTTTGCGCTTTTGCCCACGCGACGAAATATTAAAAAAAAAATTCTTCTTGTAAGACTTCAAAAATAAAATATGTCAATGGCACAATGTATTAATTCATTGGTTGTTATAGTTCTAGGGTTATGATTCATGCACTATTATTTATTCTGTAATTATGGTCCAAACTTATTGTAGTTTTACTTAATTTATAACCCGTAAACATTTGCATATTTAGTTACATTTGACATTATTTTAATTTCCATGCTTTTTTATGTAAAATTTGTAGGGAACTGCGCATCTTCTAATAATACATAAAACTATACGTTTAAATATAAAACGATATTCATAAAATGCAACAAGCAACAACACTGATTTTAGTTTTCGTTTGAAGATGCTACTCACCTTCCGCCGCATAAATTCCGGTTTTAATATATAACCACACCGCCGATTGTACTCGAATGCGCCAAGATTCAGCTGCATCGCCAGATCCAGAGTCTGGTAGTTGAGCGCCACCAGCTGGCAACCCGCGTTCCAGAACACCTGATGAATTAAAAGAAATGTAAATTGGATGACAATATCGATGACTGATATATATATAATAACTAACTTAGTCTATCTTAGGTTCACTAACACTCATCGTTATACCCCGAAATATATTATTCTTTCGGTGTTTTGACTACTAAATTAAATAATCAAATATCGTAATTAAAAAAAATTAATTCCCTTGGGTACTCGTTTCGACATTAAAAGCACAAACGCGAAACTTTGTGCGGCTTTCTAAATTCGCTTTATATTTTGCGTATGTACTCGGAACGTGCACGCATAAAATATAACAAAAGTACTGGAATAATATTCCACCTCCCGACAGAATCAAAGGATATACTCGAAATAAAGCAAGGTAAGTACGATAAATGTGCTTCATATTAAGAGGGAACAAAGGATAGTCAAGGCTTTATAAAATGTCATATTAATAAAATGATAGAGTTTACACTACGTATCACGGAAAAACTACTGGATGGATTTCAATTAGGTTTTCTAATTTATATTTCTTAGACACTTGGCCCTTATCTAAATCAAAATTCATTTAATATAAAGTTATTAAAGTTTTAAGAAACAACGATTTTTATAGGCACTACGTGTTCACTGATATATGTTTTCTTGCTGCGGAGAATTGGAGCAAACATATCAAGCAACGCGGACGAAGTCGCGGTATCAGCTAATTAAATAATAATAATCCACCAAACCCAATTTTGGTTACGGCGGAAGCCTAGCCATCTGTGCAGTACAGGATTATTGTGCGTGCACTATACAATAATCTTCTCATGTGATTTGCTGACCCGAACCGAGATTTGAACTTGGGACGTTATGAACAGCAATCGCGCTTATGACCACCAAACCAACGAGGCAGACTAAATTTTATTAACTTATTTATGAGGTGGTAGGTAAAAAAGCATTGGCTTATCCCACATCAAGTTAGCCAGCCACTCACAGTTAGGAGCCACATTATATCAAGGTTATGTAACCCTAGATGACTAATCACTCTAACTTCGAGTAATTTATTCAGTTATTCAGTCTTTCAGTCTTTCCTTCAAGACATCTATGCTGTTATCGGATGGAAAGACAGACGCAAGCGAACTTTTTCATTCCTTTGCTGTACGTATTACGTAGTTAGTACGTATAAACGATAAAGGAACGATTTAGTTTGGATGTGTAAAATATCGACACCAAAGGGGCGGTGACCCGCCGATTATCAGTTTGCCTCGTTCGGCCACCCTGAATTGGCATTTGAGGTGTGCACTATTCAAAACACTCGCTGCTATAAGTATTTGTACCGCACGGGTGATTTCTGGATCTCAACAACAGCGCCACCTACTAGGTCCAAATGAGATTGACACACGCACAAAAAATTTCATCAAAATCGGTCGAGCCGTTTTTGAGTTTTAGCGAGACTAACGGACAGCAATTGGTTTTTATATATAGAGATTGTTTGCTATTAGGATCTCACAATGTTTCTTTTTATAGAAAATGGGTGACAAACGAGCATAGAGTCCACCTGATGGTAAGCGGTTGCTGTGGCCCATAGACATCGACATTAATCCTATCTATCCCCGGTTACGAATCAAAATGCAGATGCGTTGTCACCCGTGAGGACTAAGATGGAATGCCTCGTTTCCAGTCCGTTCTCCACACTCACCATATAAAACACATCAGCGTTAAGCTGCTATTTTATTCTGATATTCTGTGAGAGCGTGGTCCTTCCCCGGTCGAGCCGACCCATTCGTGCTACAACTATACTACTAATATAGTTGCAGCATGGCTCTACCACGTAAAAAAATCTATCTGTTACGGTACATACATATGTTTATTATCTTGTTAATAGAGACAATCCATAGAAGATTTTTAATAGACAATGTATTTTATATTAGATTTTCATACCGTGCTGAAACTGTTGGGCAGGCACGGCAACCTTTGGAAGAATTTTCTCCAAAAATATAGTGACTAGAGGCAAAACATACTTTGGATACTAGGTGATAGGTAAAGATATTTTCATTCACCAACTCCAGGTTAAACTAAAGATTTTACCATCTATTGCCTTTATCCGCGTTAAAGGTAGTTAATATGAAGAAATAGGGATTACTTTTCTTCTAAAAAGTAGGGCGTAATTTTATAATAATTGACTTTTAAAACTAAGAAAAAACAATTTGTAAAATCGCTTGCTAACATTGAAAGTTTTTATGAAATTATATTCAAAAATTAAATACTTCGTAAGCAAAATAAAACTTTTCATTGTAATATAAATCAAAGAACCTTGTTACTGATAATTTAAATATTAAACAAACTTATTTAACTTATAAAGAAAGAGTTGAGAAACTACAAAAAATACCTACCAAATTATAATTACGAGGGCGACACTGAAAGTTTTTAGAACTGGCCACTTGTAAACGATATAATAAAAAAATAAGTTCAAATTTTGAAAATGGAACTCTTCCAAAATTGTTGTGTACGTATTTTAATAATTTGTCATTTTGTTTACGATTTGGCGGCAAATTGAAAATGGTCTGTATCACGTCAGTATTAATTTAACGCGAGAAAATTTTCGTACAATGATTTTTTATGAATTTCGATGTCGTTTAAGTGAACAAAAAGTTATGATAGACTTTGATTGGCCTTTCACGATGAAGCCCCAACTCGTGCCACTGTTTACAACTGGTTTAATGAGTTTAAACGCAGTCGCACTAATCTCACCGATGATCTGCGTGAGGGACGGTCTTGTACGGCGACGAATGAAGATAACATCAGTGTTGTCTGGCGTACGATAGAGACTGACAAAAGAGTGACTTATCAGCAGATTCGGACAAGCTCAGGCATCGGTATGAGTCAAGTGACCAAAATCCTCCATGAATATTTAGCGGTCAGGAAGCTTTGTGCCTGGTGGATACCTCATAATTTGACAGAGGCCCAAAAACCTTAAACTGAACTTATGGTCCTGAAACTAAGAGACAGTATGCTGTCTGGGTGTTTCCTTCCGAAGAGTTGCCAACTAAAGTGAAGATAGGTCAAAGCGTGGGAAAAAAGGTGGCGGCCTCGTTCTTCGGAAGGACAGGTCATTACGCCACAATTGTTTTAGAGGATCGAAAAACAGTTACTGCAGAGTGGTACACTAACAATTGTTTGCCACTTGTCTTGGAAAAAGTTTGGGAGAAACGACCTCGAAGTAGGATCTTCCTTCACCACGATAACCCCTCGTCGCACACCGCCAAGCAAAAAATCGACTACTTGGCGACGTCAGACGTGGAATTACTGGGTGTAAGTACCCCGACCTCGCACCTTGCGATTTTAATTTATTTCCGAAAATAAAAGAAAAACTTCGAGGAAAACGTTTTTTGGACACCGAGGAAGCAGTAGCTGCGTTTCAAAATGCCGTCGAAGAGACCCCTAAGGACGAGTGGGCAAAGTACTTTTCTCAGTGGTTCCATCGGATGCAGCGATTTATTGATGTAAATAGACACTGTTTTGAAAAGATATAATAAAACTAATAACTTGCTAGTTTGTTCAGTTTTTGGTTTTCTATAACTTTCAGTGCCATCCTCGTCGTGTATGATGAAATTAATGATGGGATCAATTACTTAATTTACCTGAGGCATAAAATTTGAAGAATCGAAGCGCGTCCCCGCCGGATAGACTCGGGAGAGCTGGTGTTTGTTGTAGTTGACGAACTCTATGGGTCGTTCCTTCAGCAGCGTGGTAGCCTGCTTCTCGTCGAACGAGGACATCTCGTAGAAGCGGTTCTTCTCTGCATATGAAAGAGTAAAATGTAACAGTTAACATAGGAATTCCTGAAATCTCTTACGTTGGTCTATTTCAATATTTTTTTATTGAACCATGGAGTCAGGTCCATGCTTTTTGTCATTACCATGGGGAAGGCCTATGTTCAGCCAATGTTCTCAGACTTGTGAAGGGATGTAATGATGATGATATTGATTAAAAAATAATTAAGAGTGATTTATAGGTAAAAACTATTAAGCCGGTAACTTCTAGTTATGAGTAATAGTGTCTATGGCATAATATACCGTAATTTAAGATGCTTTTTATAGTATTTTCATTACCTATCTGCAAAAAACCTGTTAAGCATTAATATTATATGTACTCTAGTCGACTTTAGATACCTATAAAGAAAAACAGATGGCCACATAAACTATTTTCTTGGGCTCCATTATACGGCTAAGTAGTTGAAACTACATAGTTTCTTATAAATAGAACTAAACTAAAACTGACGAAAATGGCATGTGTGGCACGCACAGCACGTATTAGTGTGTGCGTGTGCGTGTGCGTGTGCGTACAGCGTATAGGTGTCGGAGCGTGTGTATGTGCTCACTCTCGGCATTCTCGAAGGAGCTAAAGTGCACGGGCTGCACGTAGTTGACGAGCGCGGAGATCTCGGCCGCCGCGTGCGTCTCCGGCGCGACGCCGGGCGCCCCGCCCGCGGCGCCCTCGCCGGGCACGTCGCCTTCCTCCTCGCCCGACGACGACTCGGATTCCGAAGATTCGGACGACTCCTTTGAACCCTGTCGTGTGAGCTGAAATAAATGCTAAGTCACGATCGGCGTATAGCGTCACCAACTTATCTGTAGTATTGACAAACAGTAATAAAACTCAGTCACCGTTCATTCATTTCAGCCTGTAAAAGTCTACTGCCGAACATGGGCCTCCTCCTCCACAGAATACCTCGATTACACAGTTTGCCTCATATTGGTCCTAGTTTGCCACGTTTGGCAAACGGGATGACAACCGCATTATTATTTTGAGTTGTTATCAGGAAGATGCTGCAAACCATTTCCTATTTGATTTCCATGTGTCGCCCCTTACTAGACCTACGGGATGACATGTCTGTTTCTAGGACAAGCGAAAAAAACGGCAAGCCAAGCTGCAGCTATATTTAAAACATAGTTGTAGCACGAACGAATCAGCTCGACCGGGGACGGACCACGCTCTCACAGAATACCAGTGTAAAATAGCAGCTTAATACTGCTGTGTTTCGTATGGTGAGTGTAGAGAACCGGAGACCCATTTACTGGAAAAGAGGCATTCTATCTTAGTCATCAAGGTTGATAACACATCTGCATTTTGACTCGCAAACGAGGATAGATATAGATGTCTATGGGCCACAACAACCACTTACCATCAGGTGGACTGTGTGCTCGTTTGTCACTTTTGTTCTATAAAAAAAAGGTTATCAGAATCTTACAAAATATATTTGCAACAATAATAACCAGAAAAATCAGATTTTATTTTTGTTTGTTAGTTTAAAACGTTCCGTATGTCATCTCATTAAATAATACTGTAAACGTTATCTACAAAAATTAAGCTCATCGTCCTCGTATAAATACAGAGGAATATTGACCCTAAATGAAAAGCATTTCTAGTTTAAACAAAAATATTCGTTTATGCAAAATAAACCAGACACCACGAAGTAAAATACATAATTATGGATAAAAGGCTGCTAGCTAACGTATAAAAACTTGTTAAAATACCGGTCCATGCGCTATTTCGCCGTTTCCTTGCGAGGGTGCTTGTTCTCGTGCCTCAAAGTCTTCAGATCCCATCGAGCCTTCCTTTTTATGGTGGTGGTGATGCTTTTTCTTGTTCTTAATTATTATCTTATGGCGAAGCAGTGATGGTGGCGGAAGTTCCCCTCCTGTGGGCAATAAGGCCTATGATTTATAATTCGTATTGTTTTGTCAGACCACATCGACAATGTTCTACGTTCGAAAGTACAGATAGCTTAATTAAGTTATTTAAAGTTTTTTGCACAAAAATAGTACACATAGCAGCTTTAATGTCTAAAGGCATTCAGGCCAATCATTAGGTTGAGCAGACTTAATCATGTAGGATTTATAATGGGAGCTGATTGCTGACCAGGCTGCAACGAATTTATAGCGTTGACTTAAATTCGAGTATATGCTAAGTTTATGTACGTAAATAAATTGAAGACGATACAGTCAGTTTTTAACAGCGGTAGAGCCACGCGGCAGCTTTTGCTGTCCCACGGATGGGCCGGCACAAACCGCCACGACCTCACAGAAAACTAGCGTGAAGTAGAGGTTTACCTCTGCGTTTCGCTTGGTGAGTGCAGGTGGCCGGAGGCCCTTTTTACTGGAAATGAGGCATTCCATCTTGGTCCTCACGGGTGACAACGCATCTACATTTTGATTCGTAATAGAGGATAGATGTAGATGTCTATGAGCCGTAGCAACCACTTACCATCAGGTGGACTGTGTGCTCGTTTGTCACCCTTATCATATAAAAAAAAGTCTTAATCAGAGTTAATTTTGCAAATATTATTAATTTATTAGGTTTAATTTTTACTGTCATAGTAGTTTTCAAATCAGCTGAGATTACGGAGCTAATTTTGAGTTTTTAATTTTAAGTATCACATTTAGTAAACAATGATTAAAATCTAACAGTAAATAAAAATTATTTATAATTTTATAAATACTTATAGAAATAATTTTCAAATAAATAAGTAAGGGAATAAAGTTCTAAGATAATATTAAATTTTTACCGAACAAATAACTTCATTTTATCATATTCAATGAATAATAATTTCGATAGGGATATCCGTTCAGATTCTTTGAACCCGTATTTCCGGATATCGAATATAAACACATTTTTTGTCGAATATTCTCGTGAATCGTGTTTGAAATTGAAATGGATCATATAATATTGCACACAGAGCGAAAGCGAAGAGGTAGTACTCTTTTGTTAATTCGATTATTTATTAATATTAAATGCTTTATTCTGACATAGGTATTCATTCATTATAAGTCCACAATTGTATAAAATGTAAACAAAACAAAATATATTCACAGATTGTGACAAAAAAAAATCATTATTTTTCCCGGAGTTTATGCGACATAATATGTAAAAATATATGCCTTCAAAGCTTTGATTTGGGTACATTGAAATCAATGCGCCTTCGCTCTTTATTCAACCCTTGTGTTTACACAAAAAAAGTGAACAAGCATCAATAAAATCATCACATAAAATGTGACAACTCCTTCGATACCAAAGTACGTTCGTAACGAGCACTTTTATTGTATTGTTTAATTATTCAAGTTCGAATAAAAACAGCTCGGCCGAAATCATGAACGCATCACGTAGTTTATGTGACAGTAAGAATGACAATAAAACCGCGGAAAATACTGCATGGAGACGATCCGGGCGCAGTTTAACAATGTAACGGGCAGCTATAAAACCGAGGCCCTGTTAAACCAACAAACGTAGAGTTTTAGTTCTATTTAAAGCAAACTGTCAAAAAATTATTACAAACATGATACACGTAAGTTTTACATGATTTTTAGCCAGTGAACGCAAAAATCATGGAAGCATTCCCAGCTCTAAATGACCTGCAAATTGTGCTGCGGTAGCACCAATTGGGCAGCGAACAAATTTACTTCGAGCATCGTCACTATCATAATACTCACTAATTATACGAGAAGCGTTCAATGTATTTTTTGTATGGGTATGTTAGAAAAAATATAAAATTATGAAATATTTTTAATTCTTGAATATTATAGTATCCCATGACATCAACACATTTATACTTGTTCGTGAAAAAATCTTTCCCATTTCTTCGTCTTGGCCTGAAAAATGCTCATTTACAGCGAACTTGAGCTCATTATCGTCAGCAAATCCCTTTCCCCGAAGGTCTTTTGTAAGTTTGAGAATAAAAAGTAGTCACTAGGGGCTAAATCTGCGCTGTATTTCCTCAAACCCGCAGTCTCGTACAGCAGCCTTGGGGAGCCGCGCCGTGTGAACTGGTGCGCTATCATGAAGAAGCAACACTTCCTTAGTCAGCTTTCATCTTCTGTTTTCTTTTATTGCTTCTCTCAAACGGTGTAAAGTGGCTGAGTATTTATCTCCGTTGATGGTTTAAATTTTTTTGTGTACTCGATCAATAGTATTCCTTTGAAACCCCAAAACATTGCAGCCATGATTTACCGGCCGATGGAATGACTTTAAACTTCTTGTGGCAGTCTGATCCCTTTTTATACCATTGCATAGACTCCTGTTTTCTCTCAAGGTAATAGTGATGAAGCCACGTTTTCTCTCCTGTAACTATCCTATCGAAAACACTTGTTGGGTTGTCACCATATAGCTCAAAAACTCCCTACGACAGTGAACCCGCGCCTACTTTTGTAGCGCAGTGAGCATTCGCGGCAGTCATCCTACACGGACTTTTGTGAGGTTGAGATAGTCATGCAATATGCTGTGTCTGGTACCAACGGATAGGTTAGCCATTTCTGATAACATCTTAATTCTTACTCGTGCATCTTCTAATACAAGTTTTTCAATAATTTTCACATTTTCTTCGGTAGCCGCTGTGATTGATCCACTCGGGCGGGGTCATCTTCGATGCTTTCCCTGCCTCTTTTGAATTCACTTGACCACTTCTGTACGGTTGACATTGAGAGTCTTATTAAACTGCCACCATTTCTTCGTGGATTTTTTTTTTGAGTTTTTTTCTTGTTTAGTTAGGAATTTAATTACCGCACGGTGTTTGATTATTTTCAACATTGTCGAGTCAGTCATTCCCGTCGTCTGTGACTGAAGGTTACATAAGAAGTAATGAAATTATCAAGACGATATTTACCTTCATGTCCTCAGTTATATTTATACCCTCAGGTAATGTCGTTAGCTAATGATTTGTTTAATTGCGCACATTATTAGCAAATCGCCCTAATACCGAGAATACATTGAACGTCTCTTGTAATTTACATAGCACCTTGCTACATACGCCTACATACACCTGCACATAATACGTGACGAGTAAAGAGGCTCAATGGCGTCATATAGTAAACATCGTAAGCAACTTGTATCTATCCATCCATTACAGCCTATAAATGGCTATATTCTCTTATAGTGTCCACTGTTGAATATAGACCTCTCCCACAGATTGTCTTTTTTTTTATAGGATAAGGGTGACAAACGAGCACACCGACCACCTGATGGTAAGTGGTTGCGGCGGCCCATAGACATCTACATCTATCCTTTATTACAAATCAAAATGTAGATGCGTTGTCACCCGTGAGGACTAAGATGGAATGCCTCATTTCCAGTAAAAAGGGCCTCCGGCCACCTGCATTCACCAAGCGAAACGCAGAGGTAAACCTCTACTTCACGCTGGTTTTCTGTGAGGTCATGGTACCACCCCGGTTCGAGCCGGCCCATCCGTGCGACAGCAAAAGCTGCCGCGTGGCTCTACCACTGTTAAAACTCAACTCAATATTATGAGTAGTTATATAGGGATGTCTCATAGGGATATTTGCCATAGTTGCCACGATTATCAGCCGGATTGACAACTGCAGCTTAATATAATCTTGAGTTGTGATTGATTCAGAACGATGTCGCTGCCCATCTCCTGTTTCAGTTTCCTTTTGCGACTTATATGATGTAATCAATTGCAACAAAAAAAACTCGGGAAATAAGTTATAACTTTTACTGTGCGTCTCTCGAAATAAAATAATATAATAAACTGTTAGCTAATCAGAGATGGAGTTTTCGCGTGTGAGTTTGTTTGAAATATGGTGCTTTGTGGCGCGCTGCGATATTACATACGAGGGGTGATACAAAAGTAATGATAATGAAAATAAAACACGTTAATTAAAGTTAAAATAATAATTTATTTTTCTACATAGTCTCCTAACAAATCAATACATTTAGTCCATATTTTTTCTAAACCCAGGATTCCCTTTGAAAAAAATTCTTTGTATTGACCCTCCCAAAACGCTACAACAGCGGCCATTACTTCGCTATCGTCTTCGAATTTCTTTCCTCGGAGGCGTTCCTTGAGCCGAGGAAAGAGGAAGAAATCACTAGGAACTAGATCTGGCGAATAGGGAGGGTGTTCGAGCAGTTCGAATCCCGTTTCTTGAATGGCAGCCATCGCAACTGCGGCTTTGTGAGCCGGTGCGTTGTCTTGGTGAAACAGCACTCCAGCTTGCAGTTTGCCGCGTCTTTTTTCCTTAATGGCCTCCCGTAGTCTTCTTATTTGGTCTGCGTAGTAAGAGCCCGTAATAGTGGCTCCCTTTTCCAAATATTCCACCATAATTATGCCTTGAGCGTGGCAAAAAACAGATGCCATAACCTTTCCCGCCGAACTTGAAACTTTGAATTACTTTGGCGTCGGTGAGGAGGCTCGCTTCCAAGTCATCGATTGCTGTTTCGTTTCAGGATCAAAATGGTGGATCCAGGTCTCGTCCATAGTCACAAAACGGAACAAAAAATTTTCTTGATCTGCTTGGAACTTTTCGAGATTGACCCTCGAAATGTCAACTCGATTTTTTTTTTGCTCGTCGGTTAACATTCTGGGTACCCAACGCGCAGAGTCCTTTTTCATATGCAACTCGTTCGCAAGGATTCTTTGAACGCTGCCATATGAGATCCCTGTGACCTCAGCTGCATGCCTGATGGTCACTCTTCGATCTGCCAACACAACATCTTCGACTTTTTTCACGTTGTCTTCAGTGAGGGACGTGGATGGGCGTCCTTCGCGATGTTCATCTTCAGTGGATGTTCTGCCCAGTTTAAACTCCTTGGCCCAGCGTGCAACTGTAGAATATGGAGGAGCAGAGTCCTCCAATGTTTCCACTAAGTCACTATGTATGTCTTTTGAAGACATTTTTTTCAAACAGAGGTACTTGATGACAGCTCTAATTTCGTTATTCTCCATGTTGATGTTATCTCTTTGACAATTCGTATTCAAATGAATGTATCTCCCGGAAATCGTGATCTATTTATATGATTTTTTTAGGTTGATGTAGTGTATATAGTATAGTATAGTATATAAGCAAGCAAAAAATATTTTTTTTGAATTTTTATGCGAACCTGGAGTAACCGATTATCATTACTTTTGGATCATCCCTCCTATGACTCAAATAACCGCAGAAGACGTAGGTGAAGCTTACTCCGTCGCCATATTATATCCATTAATTAACAGTCTTATTAACATACCAATTAACATGATGGAATATTAACATTATAATTTCCCTATCAGATGTCAGGTTTTACATTCTAATGTTTATAAAGTAATTAAGTAAAATTTTAAACGGAAAACTGTAGACTGTAACGACATCAAAAAGAAAATAGTGACTGGGCAATAACAAATATATTTATAGAAGGAAAAATTGTATGAATCATATCAGAATTAATTGCATTAAGCACAAATTCAGCTGATCCTTTCTCTCTTTTAAGAATATCTTAGAAATTATTTTAAAATGTCTAAACAAGTTTGTTCAAAAGTTTATATAGCCGAAAAGATTATATAGCCGAAAAAATGTAATATTTCCAAATTAAACATTTTCTGCCAACAAAATTAAAACCATTTTTCGTATTAAAAATCTTGAAACCGGAAGAACTAATATATTATATTCGGATCTTATCGTTAAAAGTTGGCAACAGAATTGTTAAACCACATGACGCGGTTACCGATACCGATGCATTTGAATTACCTGTTATGACGTCTAATACTATAAACCCATGCCCGCAAGTTGCTGTAGCTCTCCTAAAGACAACTAATAATAAGAGCCAAAATAGTTTAAATTTTAATAATATGAAAAGTTTTATAATATTTGAAATCTTTTTATAATTCAAAAAAAATACTGAACATATTTGAGGTATCTCGACAATTGTTAATACATCAATAATTTATACCATTGCACCGCAGGTAAGTCTTTGGTGATCGATTGTGTAAATCACGATACACTGTTAAACAAATCAATCTTGGTAGGTATTATGGATTCTCAAAAAAAAAAACAATCAGTTAACCTCGCGTATAAAATTATAAAATTAAGCTGCAAAAAGTAGTTATTAATGGTTCTGAGTTTTTTGGGGCAGCCTTAATTATTGGCGTGCTCGAAGGATTAATATTTGGGTCCAATTTTTTATATGTATTTATAAGATTTTTGACTTTGACTATAAAATATATAGTGTTGAGAATTGGTAGAGTTAAAAAAAACTCATATGACGAATGCTGTATATCATGTTGTATTAAACAGGTTTACGACAAATAACTTTCTTCTGAATGCCAATAAAACGAAACGCCACAAATTCTCTTTGTCAAATGTAGAACAGATTACTACTCATAATCTTAAGTTGAACGATCATCTATTTGAATAAGTACATTCCACAATTTTCTTTGATGTCGAAATTGGCCCTCTCCTATAATGGAGAACTGATATTGAAACCTTGTCAATTACTCTTACTAACGTAGAGTCAGATAATTTAAAATTTAAAAATGTTGTACAACCGACTTCAATATAAAATATTAAGAATAACTCAAAAACTATTGGTCAGACCTTGATCAAATTTATATGGGACCACATGTGAAGCACCAGCTTTCAAATAAAAAAGGAATCATCGAAATCAGTTCACCCAGTAAAATGAGGCAACACACATTAAAAAAAACATAGAGTCGAATTGAGTACCGTCTCCTTTTTGAAGTCGGTAGAAAACTTAGTATAGTTCCATGGATTAATTCAAAGTAGTATACATTAAGAATATAATGTGTTGTGTCTACATTACGATTATAATGCACTAATATACGATGGAAATTGCTTATTCGCGTTGCGGGAATCGGCAGATGATGTTTGGAAATATATTTAGTTTATACTACCTATAAGAGTTATTCGAGTTCCATAAAACCTGGCAACCTTCCCAATTTTGAAAGGACTTAAAAATCTAAGACTTATTTTTCAACAAAAAAGATACTCTCAGGCTGGGCGTCAATGTTAAAGGTGACATTATATTCTTCGTAGATTTGGTATTTATTAGTGGTTTAAACTAACATTAAATAGAAAATACTCTAAAATAGAAAATAGCAAAGGTAACCTTACTTCGTCCCTTTGGACCTTTGCCATCAAGGTTATTAATGAAAATAATAGGATGATGAAGGTAAGTTTACTACAAAATATTATAACATGCACATTAAATTGTGTTGCAAGTATCAAAGTTTACGCTAGTGGCAAAGTTGCTCCCCCATTATTCAAATTTTCTTACAAACTTGAAAATATGTGTTAGGGTTGTCAAAAATACTTGATTACTTAATTTTTTATTTATATCTTGTCACAATAATTTCTTAGGTAAAAATCTGAAATACAACAAAAAAAAATATTCTCTTCTAAAATTACAAATCAAATTCGTGCAGTAATAAGCTTAAACCAATTACAGAATAAATCAAAAATAAAACTTTTCACAATCATTTTTAAACAAGTACTCGTTGTTTGATTATTCATCATCATCATCATTTTATTACGATCAGTTAAAAAAATAATTGTAAACAATCAAAATATTGGTGTTTTGTGTTCCCAAAATAGCAAAACATTCGTAATCATTAAAAATGACACTGTTCTTTGGGTGCAAATTAATATCAACACACTAAGTTGAAAATGTGAAAAATACTGAGTAGTAATAATATTATTAATACTCAAAAATCAGTCAAAATAATATTGACTTCTTTTTTCTTTTCCTTCACTTTTGATAAAGATGAATTGATTAACAACTTATTTGGTAAAATCGGTCAAACATACATATATAGAATGTCAACTACAGAACCCTTTCTTTGCATCGCCATAATAGAGTAAAAATATAGGTTGAAAGTTGACATGTAGAAAAACATGTCAAAGTAACCGTCACATCGTGGCATCACTAGTATGGTAAGTGGTAACTTTTCCAAGTCAGTTTTATAGATAAATGTTAATAACACCATGTTCAAACGGAAATATTACATTTCCTGACCATTAATATTACGTTATTACAAACATATATGGTCAAATATTCAAACGGTACTTAATTTTAAGATATTGATGTGAAGTCTCGAAGTGTCACCGCAGTCACTTTGAATTAAAGTGATAGAGAGTTCGAAATTTAAGAGCTCACGAATCTTTAAATTGAGCAGCGTTTCAGTATATGCACAGTAGAGGTATCTACTGCCCAAATACTGAAACGCTGCTATATGTACATTCAGTATCTCAAACAAATTCAACAAAATTTCTGAAGCACTGGAGTCACCGAAAAAGGAGGTTACGTCACCGGCACAATTCGGCGCTAAAATAAAATACCAAAATTAACTCTCATGTTGCCATAATGAAAACAAATCAAAAAAATTATATAATCTCGAAAAACGTGTTGTCCGTGTTAATCGTAATTTTATACCTATAGATTATACATCCCTGATGGCAAAGTTAACTTCCATTGGTAAAGTTGCGAGACTTGACTGTTATTTACGAGATTAGTCCAAAAGACTCGCTCAGAGGTCTTTGTAAAGAAATTAATTACTTTTGAATAACTATTGAATCGCAATTAATTTTGGGTAAAATTATTCATGTAAGAAATTATTATAGTACTTTAGACAATATAAGTAATGTGCGTAACTTTACACGTAAAGGTAAACTTAATGTCGGTACCGCAGTAAGGGGTTCTATTTAATTTTGAATAGAATGGAATGTAATTTTTATTCAATATAGATTACATGTAATTCTTATTGAAAGTAATTTTTAGGGTTCCGTACCTCAAAAGGAAAAAACGGAACGCTTATAGGATCACTTTGTTGTCCGTCTGTCTGTCTGTCTGTCTGTCAAGACCCTTTTTCTCAGGAATGCTTCGAGGTATCGAGCTGAAATTCATATTAAATACTCAAGTCTACTGTCCCTTAGAGCTGTGAAAAAATCAAACTTCTTGGTCAACGCAATCAAAAGATACAGCCGTTTATGCCGTAAATTTTCGACATTCGCAAGGGAATCAATACCTACAAGGTACTTCCCGTGAACTCAGAATCTTGAAATTTGGTACGAAGCAACGTTTTATAGCACAGATAAAGGAAAAATTGCGAAAAACATAAATTTTTACTTACATCATATAATAAAAATATTTTTAATAATTTAAAACTTAATGATTTCTTATATTTACGCGAACACTACACATTTAAGTAAAACTAATTTTACGGATTTTATCGCGTATATTAACTTATTTTATATTCCCGACGTTTTGGGCACTTTTCAGCACCCATGGTCACGGGGGGGGACTGAGGTGTACACACCTCAGTCCCCCCCCCCCCGCGTAAAATGTAAAATTATTTAAATTTTAAACTTATATACCTACTAGAGTTATTATAAATAATGTACTCTTTAGTACTTACTATATAATCTTTGCGTAATAAATATTTTAAGCCTTTTGATAGATAAGGTCTGCATATTTTCTGGGACTTTGTTGTAAAAGCGTATACATTGCCTCATGAACGTATTACTGACTCTAGAGCCGAGTAACTATATAACTAACTTGTGCTTGTTCCTAGTATTTACAGAATGGGCATCACTATTTTAAAAAAGAAGTATTTTTTGTTTTGTGTACATACATTAAATTTTCGTAAATATACTGAGAGGCCAAAGTCAATATATTTATTTTTCCTTAATTTTTTCTCAAAGAGATTTCTTCGAACCTAGATTATAAATTGCTCTTATGGCTCTCTTCTGCATAACAAAGATAGTTTCAATGTCAGTCACATTACCCCACAGCAAAATTCCATATGACACTATAATATAGAAATAACTAAAAAAAAAACTAATGCAGCTGTTCACACATGTAAGGCCTCTAATCTTTTTTACAATATATACTGCAGAAATAAGTTTGATAGTTTTGCTTTTTATGTAGTTTAAATATATATTCATTTCCTCCAAACTCCATTTGAAGCATTAAACTGGCGGTCCATTTTTATGATTATGTATAACTATTAATTTATAAGAAGATTACCCGTAATATTACTGATTTGCATTTGCATAAATTCAAGACGCTAATTATATCTGAGTTATAACATCCTTTTTTTTTCAGGAAGAAAGAATATTATAAGTTAGATAATTTTTTTTTTAGATTTGTTTTTACTTAAGAATGTATTACATTTTATAAGGTTAAATTGTAACCGTTAGGTTAACTTATAAAATTTAAATATTATACTTGTAAGTTTCTTGCCGCTCAAAGAGACTGAATAAAAGTCAAGTTCAAAAAGGGAGTTTTGAGAATTTGTCCTAATCGCTACGGTTAAGGGAAGCATTAGTGATCGCAATATCAATTACCTTTTTCGGTAATTATTGAAACAGCGGAGATCTCTTGCCGGGCAAGTTATCAAGCCTGGTAAGCGTCGTCGTTTTTGGTGATCACAGACAGATGGTCTTTAAGTGTCATCTTAATCAGGAAAGGACGGGATGCTGCGAGCTATATTATCGAGAAGCGACCAACGTCCCGTTAAATATTTATTCCCGCTCACCGTACTGGTTTTCTTGCAAACACATTTGCTGTTGCAGCTGTACGACTCTGGATTGCGCTTCCCCTAGTAATAAGAAAATCCCCTAGCAAATGAATTTTTAAACAAAAGTAAAATAACATTACTCAGGTTCACTAGTATAGCATGGACAAAATCAGATGAGAAAGTGGCCAATAAATAATTCAGTGCAATGACATGGAATACTCTGCACGTTAGTATGACATATTATATTAAGATTATGGTAAACATAGTTGATAAATGCGTGTGAAGTTTGATGCTTAAGCGGGAGCTGAAGATTATAATCATCATCAATTGAGTGAAAAGACGACCTCATATCACTTGCTGATACAAAAACTTCATTATCAAATAAAATATATACAAAAACAACCTAATGTGTATGCTAGAATATAGTATATATCTATAATATAGACATTGGATAAGTAACTTACAAAAATAACTAAGAATATAAGAACAGGCAGGTATTATTGTAAAAAAGAAAAGAAAGAAGACCTTTCCTCAAATTGACTGATAGCTAATAAAGCAAAAAAGGCAAAAAATTTATTTTACGTAAATAAAAATTACGGTCTTTAGATCATTTGAAACTGGCCAGCGTGACCGAAATTCGGTCTGGAGAACATTATTACTATAACGAAGAAGCTGCTGCCCATCTCCTGGTTCTGTTTTCCTTTATCACCTCTAACGACACTCACAGGCTGACATGGAATAGTGGATGGATATTCATACACCGCCTATACAGTTAAATCCACACAGCTAAGAAATAGAAATAAATTCACTACACGTTAATACTCGTACCATACACATGACGTAACAGAGAGATATGTTAACGCAAAATTTAATGAGAAAGATATTTTAATTGAAACTACACGACGACATAATTCTCGACTCAGCATTGCTACAGCAATATTGAATTTACATTTTAGGTTTTCTAGATATTTTCTGCCTAGTACGACTATTATGTGCAAAATGCATAAAATATTTTCTGTAACGATACGATCCATCAAAAAAAGGGTTTACTCCTTCCTCAACTCCGAGCGACAAAGCACGTGTTTCATACTTACCTCTACTACTTAAAAAAAATGTTTGCCGTGATTCGTAGTAGAAAAATGGAATATTAAACATCGGAGTAAAAAATGGAATACTAAATGGATTTAATACTTAATATTATATACAGTACAATACTGCATACTGATATTGAACTTTCTTCTGAATAAATAACAATATTGAGTAAGACAGCTATTACGGAATTTATCGCATTTAATTGTTCTTATTTTTAACTGCTTTCCAGCACCCGAAACTTCGGAAATTAAAAATAAGAACAACTAAACGCGATAAAATCCGTAAAATCAGTTTTATTCAATGTGTAGTCTACGCGTAAATATAAGAAATCATTTTGAATAAAGAACATTATACAAAATCTGCCTGGTGGATAAAATTCGTAATAAAGAAATTTGCCGAAGTACCAAGATTACTGACATTTCAGTGTTTGTAAACTACTTCAGTTGGCTACGGCAATAAAAAAAAACTACGGCAATTGGCTGATGAACGTTTGTCGCAGAAGTGACAACCTGTGGAGTTGACGTGTTATAGAAAGGAGACCGCGTCTAGGGAAACGTAGTGTGGGACACCCCCTGACTAGATGGACCGACGATCTGCGCAAGGTGGCTGGTAGGAACTGGATGCATGTAGCCGAAGAGTGAGTAAAGGCGAGAGGCTATTTCCAGCAGTATACTGTCGCAAGCTGATGATGATGATAATGAAACAAAATCTTGTTTCATAATCTAACCGCAAACCGTACAAAGTTATAACGAGTAACTAACCTGGTTCCAGTTGATGCGAGTCGAGTGGACGATCGAGTAGCATATCGCCGAAGATATCCCGGCAGTAGTTTGCGATCTTGGCCTGTTGTCGAGGATTGCAATGGTTCTCGAAGCTCAGGATAACCGGGAAGTCGGACGTCTTGAAGGCGCTCTCAGCGATCGCCTCCAGGACTTCGCGCGCGCTTATCTCCGGCACGAACGTGTACCCGTGAACTATGACCGGCTCTTCTGTGCGGCCGTTCCAGAAGTCCAATTCCACGCATCTAGAGAAAAATAATATTTTCATTGTTTTTATTTACTATAACGGTTATTTTCTTCGATAATACGACCAAGTTATATCAGACAGTAGGCATAATCGTTTGTTTACCTAGTAAACTATGGAATAGAATTTTCGAGGTTACCCTATTGAAAAGAAAGTAATATAAGATAAATATATAAACCTATTCATAGAAGATATTGTTTTGTCGTGTGTTGGTCTAGGACTTATACATACATCCTATGTTTATGTGGGGCTTATGACAAAAAATAATATGGCAATAGTGTTACTTGCCTAGATTGTCATAAAGTTGATTAGTAAGGTTATTAGGTGTGTGGTCTTTCCCCGGTCGAGTCGACCCATTCGTGCTACAACTATACTATTAATATAGCTGCAGCATGGCTCTACATTCGGTAAGGACAAAAATGTCCTTACCGAATGAGCACCCACTCGAACATTTGGCAATGCATTAAGGTTGAATTTACATTAATGAATAAATATTGGCGACAGTTTTTAGAGAACTTTTGCATGGGATTGAGTATCTAGTTTTTTATTAGTGATCGATGCAGCGAAACCCTAAAAAGACGAAGAAGAATACGTATTATATTTTTACTAACTTTTTATATCACCAACGCGTAAGCAGCAAAACACTTCTGGACAAAGACATCTTTTGTGATATCTCGCATGGAAAGTAAACTTTTACGATACCTAAGGAACATGATAGGTCGATAAATTTTCTAACGCCACCATAAAGAAAATTAATAGCAAACTTTATTTTATACTGGTTAGCCTGAAATTATATGATAAAAACTATATCCTGTTTTAAAGTTGCAAGTTGAACGAATGTGACTACTGTTAAAAGTATTTCCAAATTACGTGATTAACACTGTGGGGAAAAATGCCTGCACACACCCTTTCTGATAGAGATAACTAATCTAGTAATAAACGTAGTTTTTGATGTCGAGAGAGTTTCAAACGAGAAAAGTTTTAATGAAGCAAATTAACCCTAATTTAACTTCACCTTACACAACAAATATTAAGTCAGGAACGGGATGGAAAAGTTGTTAATTTTTTCTTGTCTTACAATTTTTTTTAAATTATATAAAAAAAATTAGAGGTTTAACACCCAGATGTCATTATTGAACCCGGGCTACCTTGTAAATAATTTCATTTAATGAATTGAAACTCGGTAATCTATGGAGGCCTATGTTCAGCCACCCGTCACAGCCGTGGTGGATGTCGCCACCTGCTGCGATGGCAAGTGGTCGCCATAATTTTAAACTCTGTTAACACTCTGTTTGCAATGAGTGAATCTCTCGATGCACTTCGAGACGGAAGGGTTGATTGAGCTACTGGTAATACATAAACGGCATAGACGACAACGTTGCCTATATTTTGTATGAGTATGACCAAATGTAACTACAGTTAAAATGTGCGTCAGTGTCGAGTGTCTGCGTTTCATGTGGCTTGTGGCGGCCACTTGCTACAGCTGTATTTGCGGTGTCACTTTCGTGGCCATACGTTTGAGGCGAATCCAAGCAAGACGAATGTGAACTGCTTGTCACTGGCTACCGGTGTCTCATTTGCGCCTTAATGTATTGTGAAATTTTTAGCCGATAAACCGTAGGAGAGGATGAAAAGGCGTTTGCAGGTGCAAAAGTTAATAAATAAGCATGTATTCATGTTTTAAGTAAAGGTGACAAACCCGCACACAGTCTATCTGGTGGTAAATAGATGCTGTGGCCTATAAACACGTTATTTTGCTATTTCACGCAGGACACACTGAAAGTTCTGCGCCTTTGGCCGGTTATAAATGTTTGAATTTCGAATGTTATATTTTTTTAAAACATAAAAAACTCATACATTTTTTTAAATATTTTTTGGCGAAAAGTCGCGTGTCAACTCGGTCGTCGACGATTCAAAACGCTCAGAGAGCGAGAGCAGTGCTTTGCGAACCGAACGCTGTGTAAACCGCTCATCCGGCATGGAGCACTCACACCGGGGAATGGTCGGCGGTGTGTTCCCCCCGTCATCAAGAGTCGATTTGGACACAAAGAGAGAGCCTAACAGATAGATTTTCTCCTTTGCAGCATGGGCCAGTGAGTTGTCCTCTCTGTGCAGAGATGGAAGAGATGGCTGACAGAAGTTCCCTTGGACAGCCTTAGCGAGAGACCAGAATGCACGGGTTCCCGAAGGAAGGTGAACAAGCTTCTCGCCAATTCTGCTGATGTGCTCAGACCTTGACTTGGCAATTACTCTTTTGAAGGACCTAGAGGGGAATTATACTTCTTTTAAGAGCGCTAGTGTTTACATCCCGAGACGTTGATGCGTCAGCCCTGGCACGGTAGCACTCCTGTTATAAACAGTGATGCTATTTTACAGGAGCGACCAAACCATGACTGGGATCTGCCTCCGATGGGAACCATAGAGGATGGAATACAACGTTCCATACACTGAAGTACCACATCAGCAACAGAACCAGCAGCAACGCTGGGATCTTCCGGTGAGAAGCAAACCTTAAGCAAACCCCCCAAGAGTAGGATGCAAAAAAAGACCGCATCCTATCCCAATCGGCCGACCTATAGTGCCAAACACGGCGGCAGAATGCAACCGCGACATTAGTGTGAGTGGCACCACACTCCGGTCAAGACAAAGGTCCGACAATCTTAAAGGAGTGTCGACAGAAACCTGATATCCGTCCAGATGAGGGGTCAACAGAAGGTCCAACAGGGAAGTTGCATGATCCTCCACATCTGGAATCCGCGTAGGCGAAGTAACCAGCTGTGTAAGACCGTGTACCAAGGCAAAGTCATAAACAGATCTCCCCGCATGGTCGATTAACTTGAAACGAGCCATTCGGCATGGTGAGCGCCAAGGATCGCGATCTCTGAGAATGGGATCTACTGTAGCAAGGAATCTGTAGCCATTTGAACGTGGTCAATGAGTCGGTCTGTTTCAGCATTACCGCTATGGGACCTATAGAGGCACCCGTAGACACCGTCACTGTCTACCCGCAGCCATAGGATGGACAGCTCCGTACCTTCAAGACTGCGGAGGCGTCGAAAACAGATGTGCTCTCTGACGTATACGCAAACTCCAGCCCGGGGCCCCAACTACGCTCCTGGGGTAGTCTTCCATTTAATTCCGCTACCATGTTTATGGGGGGGGGTTAAATAAATTTTAGGCACGATAGTGAAAGATAATTCCACTATACAAGCAGTTTATTCAAATTTATAATAAAAAAAAAACACAGACGAATATAATGAAGCAAATTTAACGAGTAAAGATAAAATACATAAAATGGGAGTAACATAGATAAAGCCTTGGCAAGTTTTCGCTAACGAATTCAAATGGTATAATAAAACGTTCTGCTCACTTTAAGAACGGCAAATTGCGGTGATTATGCAAAAATTACACATTTTCTTTATAACTTCTATTAACTTCGTCGTCATTGAGCATAGTGCTTAGGTCCTCCAGCGATTCTGCCATAAGGACTATATCGTCGGCAAATCGAAGGTGAGTGATGTAGTCGCCGTTGATGTTAATACCGTATCCTTTCGAGTCCAGTAGCTTGAAAACGTCTTCGAATGCAGCAGTGAAAAGTTTCGGGGATACGAGTATAACGTCACCCTGTCTTAGACCTCTCTGCAGTTGGATAGGTTTCGTAGTCTGGTTCTGTACTCGGATATCCACCGTAGCCCAACTGTACAAGCACTTCAGCACTTCAATACACCGACAGTCAACTTGGCACCGCTGAAGGGTCTGCAGCACCGCCCAAATTTCGACGGAATCAAAAGCTTTCTCATAGTAAATTGTACTCCTCGAACTTCTGTACAATTTGCCAAAGGGTATGTAGCTTTGACAGTAGGATTTTTCTGACAAACAGATCTCTAGCAAAGACTTGGAGCCCTGGTTCCGCTCGATCGCTTCTTCAATACAAGCAGTATTAAATTTGCCTAAGTCCCGCCGCATGCATTTGGAGATCTGTCTGTTCAGTTGCCTGTATGCTGTCAAATCTACTGAAGACTGCAGCTTCATTTTCCGTCTAACAGCCACGAGATTAAGAGTGTGATCGGAAAGTTTTTGTGTTTTTCTACGGCGGGTCTTGCAAAACTTAGCTCCGACCGCACGGACAGTTTCCACTGAAAACGGTTTTGTAGCTCGAGTTGAAAGGTTTCCGGATTTTGAATTGGAGCACGAGAGGGACGGAGCGGTGACTTCAATAGACGTCATCTCTCCAACTTAACGTTTAGGTTCAGTGTGCCTCTAACTATTCGGTGATCGCGACCGGTTTTCACCCACGCGACCACTGAGACATGACTGAACAGTTGTCGTCTGGTCGTCATAATGAAGTCAATTTCATTTCTGTCGAACCGTCAGGGCTCGACCAGGTCCACTTCCTGTGCGGCCGCTCCTGGAACAAAGAGTTCATCGTAAAGAGTCCCTCTTTCTCCATGACGTCGGCCAGCTACTGTCCCCTTGGGTTCCCTTGCCCTATTCCAAATTTTCCTACCTTCAGCGCACCGTTCTCTCTTGTGTCCAGTTTTGCGTTAAAGTTTCCCATTAACACCGTATATTGGGTTTTGGAGGAATGCATGGCTGTAGATTATCTAATACATTTCCTCCACCTCATCGGGATGTGCCGAGGTTGGTGCGTAAATCTGTATGACCTTCAGCGACTACTGTTTGGTGATTCTGAGTATAAGGTACGCAACCCTTGACGGCACACTCTCAATACAAAGTTGTTAACAAGAGACTTGTGGACGATAAATCCGACACCTCCTTGGGACAGATGGTCGCCCTCCAGGTGATAGAACAAGTTACCAGATTGGAGGATTGCTATATCCTCCCCCTCTGGTCAGACCTCAGATAATCCTATAATATTCCAGCGCAACTTGTCTATCTCTTCTTCCAGCTCCAGGATTTTCTCGTCAGTCCTCAGGGAGCGTGCGTTATATATTGCCAGGTCGAGTCGTCTTAGGTGGCAACCGAACCTCCACCGGAGATTCTTAGCACCCCTTGCCTAACCGTTACCATGGTCGCCACCGTAGCCAGAAATAGCGGGACCTCCGGTGACTGGAGGCCGTCGTAACTTTAATCATGGGGGGTAAATTACCATAGATACCACGCTAGGCGAGCGGGTTGGCAACCGCAGTTTTTTATTGTTGTTTTTCTGTTATCAGAAAGATGCTGCTGCCCATTTTCTGCCTCAGTTTCCCTCTGTCGCCTCTTACGACACCCACAGGAAGATAGTAGTGGGTATTCTTACCCGCCACTACACGGCGGACTATATTTCCATAACCGTCGCCAAACAACCCAAGTTTAATTCTCGCAAGCACCACAAAAATTGTTAAAGCAAGGGTTTCGTATTGTCGCTGAAACAAACATGCTTATTTAAAAATGTATCGAGGAAATGTGAAGTTCGCCAATACACACTGGAACCGTGCAGCGGACCGATTTCAGACATAATCCTCTCAAACATGACAGGTTCATGCCCAGCCACTGCTGAAGAATTGAATTTCCAAAAATAAATTTTGTTATTTCTTTTCAGAACTTAAACATTTTTATATAATACTAGCTGTCCCTTGCGACTTCGCTCGCGTGTTAGGGTTTTTATGTATTTGCGCGGAACCCTAATTCTTTTTTTAAAATAAAAGTAGCCTAAGTTACTCCTTATGAAATCAGCTATCTGCTAGTGAAAGTCCCGTCAAAATCGGTCCAGCCGTTTCGGAGATTACCCGGAACAAACAGGCATACAAAAATTTAAAAAATTGTATTTTAGTTATAAGTACCGTATTTACTTTCACGTGCATTTAGTAAAAAACTGTAATTTTGACATTACAAACAGACACTTCAATTTTATTTATTTGTATAGATTTGTTACTTTTCAGAAGCTTATACGAGTATATCAGTTTTTAGTTTTCCAACATCTTACACATACAAACATTCAACCCCTATTTACCCCCTTTTGAGTTAGTAAATTTAACACGATTTTTGCGATGAGATGATGTGAATCTTAGTTTACGATTATTTTTTCAGTTGAGTAGTCTTCTCCAGTGTGTAATTTTTTATATAGGACTATTTTGGTAAACTTTTGATTAGATTTCAATAGACAAATCCACCGTCCGCTGACCCACGCAGTAGTCATCATAAAATAGTAAATTATTTACATTGTATGCAGTATGTAGTGTGAACGTTCCAAATCTTCACACAGCATGACGGAGTCTGCACTTTTCATTTAAACAAGCAAACTAAGGATATCTAAACCCGTTGCTGCTCACACACGAACAATTTAAATGCAATCTGATCCGCAAATGTGCGATGCGTATGTGTAAAACGATTATAGTATTATATTCATTATTCACACATCACATCATCTTAGCTCTTGACAGTTGCTGAACACTTAACAATGCTGGACACGAATTTTTTTTATAAAATTATGGTGACGAACGACCACACAATACATCTGATGGTAATTGTATGCTGTGACCCATAGCCATCTAAATTTATGCTCAATTAGGAATCAAAATGCAGATGCTTTGTCACCCCTGAGGACTAAGATGGAATGCCTCAGTTTTAAAAAGGGTATCCGGTTCTCTACACTCACCATACGAAACACAGTAGCACTAAACTACTATTTTATGTTGGTATTCTGTGAGCGTGGTCCTTCCTTGGTCAAGTCGATCATGCTGCAACCATAACATAGCAGCAGTGTGGCTCAACCACGTATAAAATATGGATTATCGTTAATGAAACAAAGTCACAAGATTAAAAGGTCACAAGTTGAGACCGTAACCTAAGAATGAAAACATGTTTCTTAAAGAGGAACAGACTCCGTTGGTATACGTGATTAAAGCGTATACGGAAGCGAAAATAGGCAGAACGTGACTCACTTATCACCTAGGTAACTAAGGCATAAAAACTCACCTGCATCCAGCGAGCAAACTCTGCCTGTATATCTCGACGCTGGATTTGCCGGTGATCTGGTGACCGGTGAGGTAGGTGTTGTGCGAACTGTTGATGAAATAGTGCGCGAGCGGCTGCTCCATGTCGTCGCATAGGTCCAACTTGCTGGGCGCCACTATCGGGTTGTCCTCGGACATTAGAAACCTAGTTTGTAAAAACAGTTTCCACTATGTTACTTCACGCTAGTTAGGTTAAGTTTATTTTTAAAATCGAAGTTACAATGAACTTACAGTCTACTTATTACATCTGGCCACTGTAGCACACGGACAGCTCCAACCAATTTTATAGAAAGAGGGCTACGGATGCGTTGTCACCTCTAAGAACTAAGATAGAATACCACAACAGCTATAAATATACTGGTCCTCTATACCCTTACACTTACCTATTTCTGCGGCCAAACAGCAGTACACGCACTGCTATTTGACGTCAGAAAAGGAAACCTACCTCCCCGGTAAAAGGTTGCAGCTAAAGTTAAATATTCTTAATTTTACCATCGTTTCAAATCCCCCAAAGGAGACATTTTATTGAAAAATTTGTCACATGGGTACATGAGCGCAAAGCCGCTTAGCTGGTACTATTACTGCTTCCCGGTCTGTGGGATTTGAGATCGGCGTGTTTGGATGGATTTTCTGCCGCCCGCGGACGTTTACATTTATTAAAAACTAATGTTTCCTGCGGTACAGGTGAAATTAGGAGATTGGGCTTTGGTAAACCTTACGATCCCTTAAAATTAATACACAATAATTTTAAGGGATCGTAAGGTTTAATACCAAGCTAGTTGGTGTTTCATAATGTTGGCTTTATTTGGATATCAATATTGAAACAATATTTTGGAATGAAAACTAGTCGATTGTCCAGGATGCGATGAAAATATTCATTCAGTAGGTGCGTCACTCCGGGAACCGAAAAATGATAACTTTGCTTTTTCTCTTTTACGATTGCAAGAACATATTGTTTTATTTTTTACTAAAAAAAAAATAATAAACTTGAAAAACAAACATCCGCTGCAGTAAATTTAGAACAAACATCAGCCTTTTCTTCGTAGTAACATCGTTCGAAAATTCGAATTAAAGAAAATAATTTAGGTCATCGATTTTTACAATACATAACAGTGACAACAGTTCCTCTCGTATACTATATACACACGCTAAATCAATCTACGATTCAACGTGAATCGAATCGATTAAAACCGCAAACGAGTGCACTTAAATTGCAACTGCAGCCAAACCAGCGTTAAATCTCTCGAAAATTATTGTAGTAGTAAACAGACAAGCAGTACTAAAATGTATTTCATGCGTTAACTTACTTTTCTGTTTTAAAGAGTAAAAAAAAGACGCATATCTCGCTTATACCAAATCTCTGCTTTTTTATTTTCATGAAATTATTGAGGGAATAAAATAACTTTTGTTTTATTTTTTTATAGGACAAGGGTGACAAGCGAGCACACAGTGCACCTAATGATAAATAGTTGCTGTGGCCCATAGACATCTACATCCATCCTCGTTTGCAAATCAAAATGCAGATGCGCTGTCACCCGTGAGAGCTAAGAATGAAGGGCTAGGAATGCCTCTTTTCCAGTAAAAAGAGTCTCCGGTTCTCTACACTCGAACACAGCAGCGTTAAGCTGCTATTTTACGCTGGTACTCTGTGAGAGCGTGGTCCTTGCCCGGTCGAGCCGACCCATCGTGCTACAACTATACAATTAATATAGTTGCAGCATGGCTGTACCACGTTAGAATATGTGAATTACATTTCAATTTGAAAAGATAAATGTCACATATTAAAAACAAATATTAGCGTCTTAACTAACTACCAATATAAGAGAATACATTAAATTAGCAACCGTACAACTGAGTGCCACATAAATTCATATTTCACGTACGGCATATTAGCTAATAGGCGCAAATGCTATAAATTATAGTCTAGGTTCGCCTTTTAAGGTACGTCTTCACTAATGAAAATGAGCTTTGAACCACCTGTGCGTCACCAGTGCTAATATTACTACGGCAATTCACGTGCTCTACGGCTAAGGGGCAAATATTTGTGAAAATCTCTACTGGAATAGCAGAATCTACGGAAATTTTCTCGCATGTTTTTAATGCAAGGGGTTTGAAGTCATTTATTGGAATGAAATTACCAATTTAAAGTCCATTCGGTGAAAAATTGGAAGCCTTGTGCTAGGCCATTGCCAAGGACGTAGATGACAGCTGTATTCTGTAAAATTACAGGAATCGACTATTGTGTACTTCCAACAAAACCTTCAAGAAAGTACTCTGAATACCGCATAACGATTCAACTTACAATTTCAAAAGACGGTGAAAACTACTTCACCAACATATCTTGGTGTCCAAGAACTTGGGGTGAATAATCGCCACCCGCAAAATAATTTCTGTCAGTGGTATTTCGAAAATTTGGACATAAACATTCTATTATGGACGAAGTCACCTTCACCAGGTGATGTTTAATTTTCAGCATGAATATTGTTGACGTCACGAAAATCTGTGTGTTATAACGCCACAACACGCTTACCAATGACGGTTTAGTGTGATTGTGTCGGCTGACATTCCTTTCTTCTTTCATTTATTTTCCTTTAATACTACGGCAATCGAAAGGTTTCTGTTTCGTACAAATACGGCAATTTTGCTCACCGAACACGGCAATTGAAAATTTTGCACCGGCAAAACTGTGCGCACTATTTTTACAAAAATGAAAATAAAAAAGCTTATAAATCCTACGTTGAAGTAACGATAGATGAAATACTTATTCAATCTGTAAATAACAAAGGCGTGCAATCTAAAACCTAGAACTTTAATAAACGTAATAATACTAAAAATAATAAATGAAAGTTCAGTTCACATTACTAATATTAATGAAAGTGTGGTTACCAGTATTCCGTTTAAAAACAAGTAAATACATAAATAAGAAGACATTTTAAAAAAAGTATTTATCATTGCAGCTTTTATAATATCGAACTTTAATATATTTTGTCGTTCAAAGAATGGTGTTTTCTGCTTGGACGACCTAAAATGTGTTGATTCGGGCGGAGAGAACCGCGCTGATGGTGTTTCATGAATGCATTCATTTTAGTACTCGTAGTTAGAATATGATTGAATGCGAGGAGAATCACGTACAATAGTGGCATTGTAGCAATAAAAAATATTAAACATAAAATTTAAATCTCTTTTTATAAAAGAAAAAGTCTACGAATATAGTCAGCCTATATTCAGTTCAGTTCAGTTCAGTTTTCCAGAGGGGGTTGTCGGAGTTCATTTGTCCACAAAATATATATATATATATATATATGACGCATATTATACACCCACCTGAGGAATCCGTCGAAGGTCAGCTGTGATCTCTGTTGATGATACTTATTGTACTCGTAGGTCTTAATGAGGTCCTTAGCCCGCTGGATGTCGGCATACGGATGCAATATCTCGTTAAGTCGTGGGTCCCGTTGCACGTCGTTCAGAAAGTCCACCAACTGGTTGGCCGACAAGTGAGGCTTGTTGTCTGTGCTAAATGGTAAATTGTGATTTATACGATGTATGTGACAACTTTCGGAATGGAAATTTCGGAACAAAATTTTCTTGAACAATAGGTACTGAACCTATTGTTCAAAAAAATTTCAATTGATAGCGATTACTTGCATTTCTACAGATGAACGCTGTATTCATATTTAAAACCTACTTTGAAAAATGAAGTTTTGAAATCGACTGTATTTTGTATGTATGATTTAAATTTTTATCTTTTATTAAATATTTAAACAGAAAACATTTTAATGTCACTATAGAAACGACAGAAAAATCGTATGGCTTCCGATACATGACAGTATGACCATCTCATTTAATTAAGACAGCAGCAGCATCGAAGGCGCAGGACGTCTGGCACTGCGATCATCAATCCACCTACCAAACATGACGTCGTAAGTGGCTCATTACCTGCAATGGACTTTTACAAGACCAGAAAGAAGAAAACGAAAATATAGACATCACCACCTTGATCTTGTGAATTTTTAAGTGCACTCAAGAGTGAAATAATAATAAAACTTAAAAAAAACCGACTTAAAAAAAGTAAGGAAGTGTAGGTATAATAATTTGCACCTAATTTTCTGAAGCTCCTCGAAACACTGTCTTAGTGTTTCGAGGGGCTTCTCCACCGACTTAGCTATAAAATTATTATTTTTATTTTTTCTATCTACTTGAAGTTAATTTTACAGTTAATTTTGAAAACTATTCAATGTTCTCTTTTCTCTAATCTTATAATAATGATGATGATGACCTCTTGGCCGATTATCGACCACAGTGGCCGATTATCAACTTTGCAATAATCGAAAAATATCGTTTACTCAGATTTTATAGCGCAGCACTCACTCATCCTAACCTACCTATGCCCGATGTTTCGCTAATATTATTCCATGAAAGGTAAGCAAAGATGGGGATTCGCACACACGGGAACAATCACAACATAACTAAATCCAAAAAACAATAACCATGACAAAATATTCATATTCATGTTTTTGCATGGGTTATGCACTTGCATTCCAACTGGAATTCTATCCCGGGACTCAGGACGTAAGTAGGTATGGAGGGTAAAAGTTAAATGGAGATAAAAAAGTGAGTCAAAACCCTAAGCTCTCACTCATTTGAGCAGTATAAGTACGCCGCAGGCAATACTACTACCCATAGTCCGATTAAACTGTGAACGCCAAAAGGCTAACAACACTATCATCACAGATTAAAGACTATCTAAAATCAATCATTCGATGAGTCTTTCTTTTAATTGGTATCGTGATTCTTCCCCGTTAAGATAACTTATTTAGTACAAGCAAATGGATTTGTTGTAGAGCCTGCCCTTTGTCACATTAAGTCAGACAGTATTGCTGCTGATTAATTTGCAGAGAGACTATCCTGTGTCACATCCTGACAGGCAGTGTTGCTGCTGGTTTGTACAATTCTTCTAATTTGGTGTATCTATTTTATTATATTTTTTTGTAACTCCTTACTGTGTTCCATTGATGTTTTATAGCGTGAAATATCTCTTTCATAAATAATTTTGAGAATAACTTCTAACAATATTCAACAATGTAATATATAAAAATTCATATTTGTTTGATCGTATTTTATGCACTGCTAAACCATTCATCAGGTTACGCTAAAACTTTGTCAACTTATTGCTTGCCCTTGTGCGAAGGTTATAGGCATAGGAAAATTAACTTACACTAGGTGGCGCGCGTATTGCACCGACAAATTTATTTGAAAGTCATACATCATTCAATTTATTTTATTGTATTATCATTAATCATTATAGTCTCTGCGTTATAGCATGACGCGGGTGACAGCATACAGTTTAGTGTGTCTAGAGATGGAATATTGTTAAATCGATTTAAAACAAAGGCGATTAACGATACACAAAGCAAAGCAAAAATTATCGATTAGCTATCGATTAAAAATTATAAACGAAATATATATTTCTTTATAAATAAATTACAATCCATGGCAATTTTAGTTACAGTTTAATAAAACTTATAATTAATTTAAAAATAAAAATTATCTTTTATTTTATGTTAATTGCAACATTTTTCTTAACAATAAAATAAATAAAATGACTGTCAGCACCTGTGATTTTTAGTAAGGCTTTGACTACACCTGCAGCTTTTTAAGATACAAGTGCTAGCGCCTTTCGCTATAAATGTATAAGTGTTGCCAGGTCCAGTAGGTCAAATATCGGGACGGAAGGTAAAATTAATCGAGAATTTGGTTTACAAATCTAACAAAATAAAAAATAAAAACAGATTTTTGTAGCTATTTTGCCCGCCATGAGTTTTTCAAGTCAAGTACTTCAATTAATTAATTCAATTAATTCAAGTTACTCAAGTCTTGACACAATGCGCAATATGATGATTTCTTATAGGTACATATTTATATAAAAATGTGATATATAATTATTTTTGGGACTGAGGTAATGAACGAATAATTTATAGTTGGAAAAACTGCATAGTCCTCTATGTGCGTTTTTCTTTTTTTGGCAAATCAGAACTTGTTGAATTAGTTAACTTTTAAGAATTAGTTGCCGTTACAGACTGAATTTTCTGAACGACTAATTTTAAAGTTATTCTGAATAAAATAATAAAACTTATGAACTCAGAATGCATACACTTCAAGAAAACCCTTAAAAACGGCCTCATACAATCAAAAACATACATTTATTCATAATCGAATCATAACCTCACACAGATAAAGTTATTGCATCGCACGCATAATGTCACTTTATTTATTAAAAACAACAATACTGTAGGTATCGTTGTTTTTAATAAACTGGTTGAAGAAATTGACTAGTGGAAGAACGTAGTACCTACAAGACTTTAGTATTTTACTAAATGTAGTAGGAACAGTGCCTATTTTACAGCATGTAAGCTAGGTACTGTACTAATTACTACTAAAAGAATTAAATAATAAATAAGAGTCAAATTGATGACATCGATCCATAGCGTGGCTGAACGGGCGGCATCATTCGGTGAGAAAAAACAAAACAGCATGAATGGTATCTATATCTCGCCAACACAATACGCGTAAAAGTGATGTTAAATATTTAGTCCGAGTTTGGTGAGAAAATATGAAATGTCAAAGCTAAAATATTTAAATGTAGTAACAGTAACAGCATACAGGTTTATTCATTTTGCTGTAATAATTATCTGGAGGTATAAAAATCGGGAAATTTGGCGTTGCTATCAAGGGCGAATCGGACGTGTCACCAAACCCCTGAAAATCGGGACGTCCGGCACAAATCGAGACACCTGGCAAAACTAATTGTGTATAATCTATGCTAGCGCCTAGCGTTTTGTATTAAGTATTTACATATCGGCCGTGTTATAATTTCCAGTTGAGAGAAAGCAACACAAAGTGTGTTGCTACTTTCGATTATTGAGTTTATAGTTGTGTTTTGTAAAGTTTATTTTATGCAATTTGTTGAGTTTGTTTATTTAAAATGCCAAAACGAACAAAAACAATGTTAAAGTTAGCCATTCGCCTTCGAGATTACCTACTTTAAGCGAGATCCACAAAATGGTGGAATAAATTTAAAATTATTTAATTATCTTTTCTTAATTTTACAACTTTCTCTATTTATTTATTTATTGTAGTAAATGAATCCTAAGTTATTTAAATTTAGTATACAAGAACATAACGGTATTGCACCACACATAAAATAGAATGTCTTGCTCATTTTCAGCGATTATATTCACTTGAGTTTTTACCTCCGATTATGAAGCGCATCTCTAGTAATTAAAAAAAAACCGCTAGTATGCATAATATGAGCAACACAAGTGGAATAAAAGGAACTTTTATAATTTTACAAGTACAAAAAACTATATTAGGTTAGGTTTTTTTAAGTTCATGTTAATTTAATAGTTATAACAAATAATAAAAATAATCAGTGTTATTTTCTCATAGTTGAAAATGTTGTCGTAATCTCGCAAACGCACGGAAGTTACGTTCTAGTGACCTGCCATCTGTCACCCGCACCATGCTATACGCAAAGACAATATATAACTCCTACAAATTTAAAACGATATTACCACAATTATTTCTTCTGCCGCAGCAAGGCGCTGGATACCAGCTAGTCATAAATAAAAGATCCTATGTTTGTCCAATTTATATCGAGTAGTACAAACACCTAAGCACCAATAAAACTGTGTACACAAATCTATAGAATACGAACGAAGAGGGAGGGAGGAGTGATTGATGTGCAATGCTTGAGGAGCAAGGATATTCGCAATAAATAATATACAAAACCCTTTGAAGTTGTAGATAAATATTGACTACGAGTACATAAATTGATTCAGTCTTTACAATAGAAAGTTACATAAAAATATTCCGTCTTATTACAAACAGTAGTTTATAATTAGTCTCAGGCATCTGTTTTACGCGAAATCAAGCGAACTAAAATATATAGTAGGCGATATGACAGCAAATGTCAAATTTTGCGAAGACTGGCGCCGCAAGTAAGAGACTTCTTTCTTAAAATTAAAAAGACTCTTCTTATTAAACCATAGTTATAATTCTAAGACTATCAATAAACCACGATTTGTAATAAGACGGATCATGTATGAAACGAAACAAATAAGTATTGCACAATGCACGCTTCTTCTTTCAAGGAGGAACATATGGAATTGTAATGGATATTAAAAAAAATTTAACTTTTATAATATAAAATAATACAACGTACAAAAGCAAATAATATATGCTATCTATGTTCTCTTATTGAGATATTTAAAGCTTGTTCATTCGTATTTCAAAAACAAAAGTTCATATCAAATTTCGAAAAATTGGTAGGTAATAAAAATATTTAATCTTGCGACGCAATAGAGAAATATTTTCAAAAAGCTGTTGTAAAAAGCTTTTTTCATCCACTTTTATTGCACATACGAGTCGGTATACACATGACGTATAACATTACGGGTTTTTCATTTGAACGTCCTTTACATTGGCATGATTTAATATTTGAAGATAACATAAATTTAAAGAAAAATATTGGAACACAAAACTTATTTTAGAAACAAAAATTGTGTTATATTCAGGAGGACGTTGGAGAACATGGAGAAAATGGCCAAAGTCAACCATGACTATAGCTTTCGGATTCAACCCGAAATTGATGAAAAATATAGCCGTAACAAACCACCTGTAGGCACCTTTTCGTAGCTAGAGCTACAAGCATTATTGAAAGAGCATTTGTATTCCTGAAATCAAAACCATATGACCGTGTAGTAGCGGTGTAAGAATATCCACTACCCCTATTTTGTCCTGTGGGTGTCGTAAGAGGCCACAGAGCGAAACAAACCGGGAAATTGGCAGTAGCGTCTTTCAAAATAATAAGTATTACGTTGTCAACCCGCCTGCCAAGCGTGGCAACTATAGGAAATATCCTCCTTGTGCGAGTTTTGGCGGGAACTTGATCGGCGGCGGTATGCTGCTCCTGTATTATAGATTAAATAATAGTTTGAAGTGGATTTTGATATGTAAAAGTGGTGCGATTTTATGTATTAACTGTCTACGCATGTGAACTATTAGTGGAAACGGTGAAACAAGTGCTCTGATGGTGATGGATTCTCAAGATAAGCTGTTTGTTGCATAGGCGCCTTTAGATACCATCGCCAACTGTCAGCTGCCTGCTGGCTCAAGTTGCCGTCAAAATCTCCCAAGGGCTGCACAATGTGACGCATCAACATATTGTGAAGCAGTGAACTATGAAGGATAATTATAAAGTAATGTTTTCGACTGAAGGTCCTCGCAACCATGGTCATGAATAAGTTATATAAAAAAAATCCTCCTTGTGCGGTAAACCATGGGATTGCCTGCATGTTCAGCAGTGGACTTTGATAGGTTTTAATGAAAGCATGAATCAATTTATAAAGCCAAACTACGACAGTATATAAATTAAAAATATATGGCTTCTTTAATTTGTGACGGTTGGTATACCGCATTTGGTTCGCGAACGAATGACGTCAGCTGTTCGGGTTAAGATTATAACAAATATTTCGCGCATTTTAAAAATTTCTTCAACAAACAAAATTTTGATGGACGCTCTACTGTGAATTATAGTTGCCATTTGCTAAATGTATTTTTACTGTTTAAATGATTACACTTTCGCGTTGTTATTGTCTAGACGCGCTATACAAACACGTCTATTCTGTTGTATTTTTGTAAGCTGACATGAGCTGTGATATTTGTCATCGGTTATTATTATCGGGATATTTATGATAAGGTCATATTTTAGTTTTTACGTTACTTTGTCCCAATACAGTTAAGTGCGTATTACCCATCGGCGTGTTTAACAAAGCTTGACAAAGTTGTAATATCTTTTTATTTTACCTTAGACCTTAGACGAAAGAAACATAATAATTTAGTTTGAAGAAGAAGAGTGTAGGTATGTACTATTTTGTTTCAATGCATCATGACATTATGATGCAAGCAGCGTTACAAATAATAGTGGAAAAAAGATCTTTGAATAATTAGTGACTTGAAATCAGGTAACACAGAATTGTATATCAGTCACTCTTATTATTATATTTTAAAGTCAGTTTATTTTTTAATTCTAATAGAACTATCCATACAGTATGTACTTACAGACTATTAAAGATCTTCTGTACTTCGGTTCGCTGCGTAAGGCTTTTGTAGAAGGCGAAAAAATCTTCAAACTGGAACTTGGACTGGCTGATGGTGTCGTTCTTGCCAGTCGGCAGGCCGGACTCGCTGAGTGCTTTCTCCACTCGCTTTTTGTCCTCTTTGTTTTGGGCGAACAGTCGGACTATGCTGTAAGCCAACCATACATGTCAATCATCTCAAATCACAAATTTCATCACAAATGTAGGCTCCTACTAGGTTTATATCTTTATATCCAACTATATTTATCTATGATATATATTTTTATGTGGGTCTTTTAAGGCCTTTTAAGTATAAGACCTTCAGAAAATAAGATGCGACTTATAGAAAGGCCCAGAACATATAATAGCTATCTATATCCGATCGATACCTGAATTATCGTCTTATACATATGTATACCAAATATAACATCTCCAAGGACAAAAAGCAACATCAAATGTACAAACGTCTGGAGCTGCGTTTACCAATCTGGCTGCAAAATGAGGCGATTGAAGGAAATTAATGCTGCCTATTATAGGAGTTTTTATTTGTATTTTTATTAAAGGAGTTTGTTATGATATTATAATCGAGTGAGATGTCATTGCGCAAATTTGTGTACTATGACTGCGACGCCCTGTTCTTTTTATTTCACATTGCAAGTAATATTACTACATTTGATGATTGGCTCTCTTAACCAATTATTTCCTTTTTAAACAAATAAATGAATCCAGCTACTTGTTTTCAGAAGCATGTAGAAATACAATATTTGTGTCATTGCATTTCCTCAGTCAAGATTTAATGAAAGCTTTTTTGTTTCTACCAAAATGCAGCAGGGATTGTGTTAAAACGATGTACGATGCTTAAAATGTATAGTTATTATTTTTAACAATAAAATAGTAATCACAATAGTAAGTTAGATTCATTTACGACTTTTATATTAGCATATATAAAAGTATACGTGGTAGAGCCATGCTGCAGCTATATTAGTAGTATAGTTGCAGCACGAATGGGTCGGCTCGAACGGGGAGGACCACACGCTCACAGAATACCAGCGTAAATTAGCAGCGTAACACTGCTGTGTTTCGTATGGTGAGTGTAGAGAATCGGAGACCCATTTTACTGAAAAAGAGGCATTCTATCTTAGACCTCACGGGTGACGACGCATCTGCATTTTGATTCTTTATTGATGATAAATGTAGATGTCTATGGCTCACAGCAACCACTTACCATCAGGTGGGCTGTGTGCTCGTTTGTTACCCTATCATATATAAAAAAGTGTTAGACAGGGTTTGAAAATTAGACAACTGTTTTCTGTTTTCATTGAGTACATTAAAGAATTGAAAGTGCTGCTTTTATAAATAATAATATTATTAATTAATTATTTATTATTAATTTAAAAACTTTTTACACATGGTACAGTCACACTGAGAATATGTTATGGATGTAGCACGAAAGGATCGGCTCGGCCACGAAGAACCACACTCTCACATAATACCAGAGTAAAATAGCAGCTTAGTGATGTTGTATTTCGTATGTGGAGTGTAGAGAGCGGGAGACTCTTTTGACTGGAAACGAGGCATTCCGTCTTAGTTCTCAAGGGTGACAACGCATGTGCATTTTGAATTTTAATCAAAGACATAGATGATTACGGGCCACAGCATTTACAACTGCGATGATCCTAGTAATAACACTAGGTCAAAGACATGATGTTATTGTATTGTAATGGGTTCTTAATACGTCTGCGAAATTTCAGATTACTCAAACGTGTCTGGAAGTGGACAAAAACTGAAAACTGAATTACACAAAATTCTATTATATTCTGCATAGACAACAAACATACATTATTAACAGTGGTAGAGCCACGCGGCAGAATTGCTGTCGCATGGATGGGCCGGCTCGAACCGGGGTGGTACCACGACCTCACAGAATACCAGCGTGAAGTAGAGGTTTACCTCTGCGTTTCGCTTGGTGAGTGCAGGTGGCCGGAGGCCCTTTTTACTGGAAATGAGGCATTCCATCTTAGTCCTCACGGGTGTGGTATACGAGGTAGAGCCATGCTGCAGCTATATTAGTAGTATAGTTGTAGCACAAATGGGTCGGCTCGACCGGGAAAGGACCACGCTCTCACTGAATACCAGCGTGAAATGGCAGCTTGATACTGCTGTGTTTCGAATGGTGAGTGTAGAGAACCGGAGACCCATTTTACTGGAAAAGAGGCATTTCATCTTAGTCCTCACGGGTGACAACGCATCTGCATTTTGATTCGCAAACGAGGATAGATGTAGATGTCTATGGGCCGCAGCAACCACTTACCATCAGGCGGACTGTGTGTTCGTTTGTCATCCTTATCCTATAAAAAAAATACAAGTCAGGCTAATGTAAATCGCGTAAAAAATCTAGGAATATTCATATCCAAAACTTATATAAACGGAACTACTAAAATCGAACCCTTCGATTTACGAATACAAAAGTGACCTCATAAGACTCAGGGTCAGCTGGTAAGATAATGGCAGACTTCAAACATCCGAGAGCTCCACAAAGCGAGGATAAACAGAACATTATTTTGCATCAGGATTTAAAGTAATTACTAAAAGCTTTGCTGTTCTTTTAGTAAAGGATCTTTACAAATCCACCGAGTAAACACCCCTAATACCTTGTAATGTTGAGCCGCGTTTCATTGTCTGCCTTTAATTAAAGTATCTGGGCGACCGAGCTTTGCTCAGCGTTAGAAAAAAATAATAATCTCAGGGATGAAACCTATCCGGATAAAATTGGAAAGTAAAACATTATCTAAATAGAAAATTTCATCCAAATCGCTAGAGATGTTTCTGAGAAACCAATCACATTTAAATACATAAACCAATACATATAATTCACATTTAATATACATAGCTGTATACACAAGAAATGCTACTAATAATTATATTACCTAGGTAGTACATTCCCTACCATACCTAGGTCCCTTGTTGTTCCCCCGCTCTCCCCCCCGAACGAGTTCTCGCTTTGTCGTGGCGGGGGGCTGAGTAGCCGTGACTTGGTCAACCGCGGTGAACAAAGAGGAACCCCTTGGCTGGCCCGAGGTGTAGGGCCGGCCCAAGGTGGCCCACTTCGGACGTGTGTCGGTGGGCTGCGGTGAGAGGGGTGTTCTTTCCCCCTACCACTGCAGCCGAGGTGGAATCGCGGAGGAAGAGGAGTGTTGATATGGCGATGCGCAACTCGCTATATCCTCCGCGACTCAGACGGGGCCGCACCGTTGATGCGGTGACGGTGGGGCCGTGGGGGGACAGGAGTGTCGGTATTGCGAGGCGCCGCTCTCCTTACCTTCCGCGGCCGAAACTTGGTTGACGGCGGAGCCAGAGACCAGACCCGCCGCTGGGGTCGGGAAAGCGGGTACTACTACGCGCTCGATTTTCCTGGCCCCATGGCCTCCGCGTATCGAACTCGGGGGGGTCCGATACGCAGGTGGAGTTGGATGCCGAGGAGGGGCGCGTGCCTTGTGTTTCTGGTGCGCCTCGCCTGAGAGGGAGAGTGGGGAGGAGAAGTCCTCTCCCGAGAAGGGGCTGCCATGGGGCGGCCGGCACCGCGGATGTGTTCGAAAGTGTTCCCGTGGCTCTGCCAATATGCGGCGAAGGTGGAACACCATGGGGTTTTAGTCGGTGCGAGTCCGACATAACCCGTCCTTGCCCCGCGAGGCGGGTATGCGTAGGCATTTCCCCATGTTAGAAAAGGTCCCTTGTTGTTCAACATATTTTTCAATGACGTTATAAGTTGCTTTTGTTTTTCTAAAGTTTTGCTATATGCTGATGATACCAACATTTTTATCATTGTAAAATATATTTTTAAATATTAATAAGTGTTGCATAAGCTCATATTCTAGAAAAGAAAAAAAGCTCCTATCCTTCTGCCTATAATTACAGTATGAATAATATATTGCAGAAGGGGGTTACTGAGGTGAGAACTCTGGGTGTTTATCTTGATTGTCAGTTACTACTTAGTTCACATATTGACATAATTACAGCGAAGGCCTTTAAAATGTTACGTTTACTGTTTCAACAAATTTAACTTAAAAAAAACCTATTTTTGCAACTCTATATAATTTACTCGTTACGTAGCATCTTCGATATATTCGATTTATAAAAACGCCCTGCATAATAAGTTCCATAAACACTTAAAATATATACGTTTAAAACAATTCTACCAAATTTAGTAGGTAATCCCGAAAAGATAACATCGCGGTGTTCAAGTCTGGTGAACACCGCGATGTATATTGTATAAAATCCTTAATAGTTATAATGACTCTCCATACTTATTGATTAAAATCACGTTAAAGTGTCTTAGGATTAATCTACAGCTGAACTTAAAATCTACAATATAGTATAAACCACCCGCAAAGAACGTCACAAAACACAGTCCTAAACCATCTGCATCCATCGTAACAAATGAGTTATACGTAACGATTGATATATATAATTGTCAATAAATATTTCTAATTTCTGTAATACTGAAACTATTTATCGTTTCAGCTACGGTTTACTGGTTTTTAAACTATTTATTCCAATATCTACGTAATCAGTATTGAGAGATCAGTTCAGTTCAAACCGAACCACGTACAGTTTTACTTTGGGTACTTAGATTATTTTAATCTAGTTTTTTTTTCAATTATCTTCATTGCGCTATTTATAAACTTATTTGTAGAATTCACATAATGAGAGCATTTTTTATCATAACATTACGTTTTAAGCGTCTGGTAGGCATTTCGTTGGTACGCTCAGTAGTTTTTGAAACTAAGATTTATAAAAATATTTCATACGATTAACGCTAATTGAAAATTCGTAATGATAAGAAATGCTAATGCTAATCAAACAATACAAAAACAATTGAGAGATATTAAAATTGAGAACAAACTTAATTTTGCAGTTGAAAAAAATGTTCTCCGATACATTAACAAATTAACTATTTTCGGATTTTGTCTATACTTGTGATCTGAAACTTTGCCGTACCTTCTGAACGACTTAGAACTTAAATTTATACACCTCTAAGGGACCGTAGGCCTTAGTATTTGATATAATTTTTAACTTGATACCTATAGCCGTTACAGAAAAAAAAGGTATTTAAGGACTGATAGAAGCATGGTCAAACAACAAACAAGGGATAATAGTTCCGTTTTTCCTTTTGAGGTACGGGTATCCTAAAAACTAGCTAATATTCTTATTGATAAAGCTTCTTTTTAAACTAAAGGATTCTTATGTTAATATTTTTTTTAATGCCGTGTTCCTTCTGATGATGTTGTTTTTATCTCTTTTTAACTCCATTAATTACCTACGTCTAGACTGCATACTAAAAATATTTAATAGTGACTTAATTCTTTGTAAAATTAATGACCAAATGATTTACAAAATAAATTATCCTGATTCTAATTATTACGTTACTATTTTCTTATAGAAGAGGGGGCAAACGAGCATGCGGCTCACCTGATAGTAAGTGACTACCGCCGCCCATCAACAACCGCAACACCAGGGGAATTGCAGATGCGTTGCCGGCCTTTAAGAAAGGTGTAAGCTCTTATCTTGAAGGTCCCTAAGTGGTATCGGTCCGTAAAAATCGCCGGTGGTAAACAATTCCACCAAGAAGTAGTACGAGGACGAAAACTCCTAGTAAAACGCACAGTCGTGGACCGCCAAGCATCCAGATGGTGAGGATGGTATCGTGAATTTAGACGCGATGTGCGTTCGTGAAATTTGGCGGCTGAAATTAATCCGAACAATTCCCCAGAACACTCCCCGTGGTAAATTCGACAGAAAACGCAAAGAGATGCAACATCCCTACGCAGAGCCAGTGTATCGAGTCGATCAGAAAGAACTCGGTCGTCATAGATTCGAACCGCTCTGCGCTGGATGCGGTCAAGTGGAAGGAGCTGGCACTGTGGTGCCCCGGCCCAGAGATGAGAAAAGTATACCATGTGAAGCCGAACTTGCGCTTTGTAAAGTTGCAAGCGATGTGCCGGCATGAAATACAGTCTCGCTCTGCTGAGCAAGCCAAGCCTTTTAGATGCCAATTTGGCCTTACCTTGCAAGTGACCACGAAACTGCATATTATTCGATATGTCGACGCCAAGGACTCCGATGCTAGCTGAGGCAGCAAGGGGAGTGCCTTGAAACTGAGGAGATACGACAAAGGGGTTCTTAGTTTTTAGTTACTAGTTTTTACTTGAATACCCTCACCAATATAAAAACTTGGAAGCTCAAATTTGAGCAAATAACCGGCCAAGAGCGAGTCGGACTCGCGCATGAAGGGTTCCACATCATCGTAAAACATGTTTCTTATAGGGAAGCCCCTTTAAATTTTTAATTTATTTTCATTATTATTGTTGTTGTTATAGCGGCAACAGACACATTCTGTGAAAATTTCAACTGTCTACCTATTACGGATCATGAGATACAGCTCGCTGACAGACGGACGGACAGACGAACGGACGGACGGACGGACGGACGGACGGACGGACGGACGGACGGACGGACGGACGGACGGACGAACGGACGGACAGACGGACGGACGGACGAACAGACGGACAGCGGAGGCTTAGTAATAGGGTTCCGTTGGTTAACCTTCGGGTACGAAACCTTAAAAATGATCATTGGGATTGCATAGATGCTACATCAATAATGTATTAGCATAATTAATTACCCATAATATACATTTTAGTCTATTCGATATTTTAGTATAACTATTCGAATTTTATAAAAAAATAAATTTTACCTCCTTAGAAAGATGAGTGAAAAAAGGTCCAATTTTATTTTTAAAACTTTACTTTGCAGTCTAGCTTGATATTTTCTTCTATTTTTCTGCTTGTAAACTACTACTCTCTGAAGATGCTAATGTTGTTTCAACAAAGTTGCACCCTATAACCAAACCAAACCATAATAATTTCTTCTTTATCATCATCCAGCCGTTATAGTTCAGGGACTAAGCACTTGCTGTAAATTTCACAGTACGCGAGCAGCCCGGGATCAATCCCCGCCGGCACCAATGAAATTATCAATTACAATTTTAAGTGCTGATTTACCACATGCTTGGCGGTGAAGTAAAACATCCAGGAATCCTACATTTCTGAGAAATAAGAAAAAATATTTCGAAGATATTATGTGAAGTTCGCCAACACGCATAGGGGCAGCGCGGCGGACATTTCCTTGCCCTAAAACCACCTCAGAAATGAGAGGAGGCCTGTGCCTAGCTGTGAGACGTATATAGTTTGTTACTTTACTTTACATCATCAGTACATTACCGTCCACTAATGGACATGAGGATGTCCCACACCAAGAAAAAATTGCTATAATCGCGGTGTTTGGCAGACCTATTCAACGTCTACTTGTGCGTGAACTCTCAGTAAGTCTTATGGCCCATATGAATATAGCCTTATCGTAATCCATTTTTAATGTGTAGAATTCATAAATACCGTATAGACTAAAGTTTATATGGAGTCAAAAGGGATTTTTTTAATAAAAAAAGTCTAGATTGAACTGCAGTCCATGGACAATTACGCGGCAAAAAAATTAAGACGATGGGAACTATACCCAGACTGACTCCTTCGCAAAAAAGAAATCCTCTAACACCTAGCATTTATTTTATAGAATAAGTGTGATAAACATGCACACTGTCCATCTAATGATATGTGGCCCATAGACATCCACATTTATCCTCGATTAAGAATCAAAATGCCGATTCGTTGTCACATTTGAGGACGGTGATGGAATGCATGTTTCCAGTAAAAGGAGTCTTCGGTTCACTACAGTCACCATACAAGACACAGCAATATTAAGCTGCTATTTTGCACTGGTATTCTGATTTACTTTCTAGAGAGCGCGCTCCTTCTGCGGTCAAGCCGGCCCATTCGTGCTAAAACTAAAACCATACAGCGTGACTCGTTCATGCACAAAACTAAATGAGAAAAAATAAATATTTTTTTCTCATTTATACTTTTGTATATCACATTTTCATGATGACAAACATGATATCTTGCCAATGTTAACAAAACTCCGTGTTACAAAAGTAAAAGAAAATACTATGCAAAAGTCCATGCAAGAATTATTCTATGAAACTAAAAGGCTATAAACGGACAATACTCAGTGTATTGCTATTCACCACGACATCGTGAACTCACAATTAATTTAATGGCTCCAGCAATCATTGAATGGTATAACAATAAAACCGATGCTACTATTTTACAACCCCATCCACTATAAACCCTCTGAAATACTATCTCAATAACACACGTTAAGACCATAAAGGGTACTCAGGTATAAAATTTACGAGGCAATGTCATTATTTAATTATTTTATGTCAAAAAAACGACAATATTTCATGATAACTGGAAGAATGATGTACTCAACTTTTAGTGAGACTCTTCAGGAATATCTAATATATCATAATATATAGTCGGGGAAAAAGTTTATTCGTATTTCATATACAAATTCAAGACATTTTTTCCAAGTTTAATTACATTTAATTATAATATATATGTGCCATTTTATTCGATAACTTGTTGCGATCTCGTAGGTAGTAACATAATCCCGTTGCTGTAGAACTTTTGGGATTTTTGATCAAAAAAATGCGACAAGTAGTTTTGACAGTCCTCTCTTGATGTTAACCTAACACTACCTAAAGAATTCTGAAGAGACCGAAACAGGGGAAAATCTGGGGATGCAAGGTTAAGACTATATGGTGGATGCATTATAATTATAATAATAATTATTTATTTATTTCTCTCACCACAAACGACATGGAAGATACATTAAGTGTTACATCTCCATTTAACAATATTATGTCATTCGTGGAAGACTGATGCCCGTGTAGGTTCAAAGACCCGTACTACGGGTAACCAGCCCCCCCCCCCCCCCTCATGATTTTGTGCATGTTTCCAGGTAAAGATGAGGTACGGATAGCAAAACGCATATACTTAGTTTTCTTACAATTTAGCCATTAGCTATTCGCACTTAGCCAAGCACATCGAATATTAAAACCAGCCTGAGATTTCCGGAAAACATTCTCCCAGGTGTTACCAGAGAAAACGAGAGCTGTGTCGTCAGCATATGTAACTATCTTGCCACCATGAAGATACAAGTCACACAAATCATTGATAAAAATGAGAAACAGGGTCGGACCAAGTATGCTGCCCTGAGGAACACCAAAAGAGACAGGAGAATCGGAGCTGATAACATTGTTCAGCTATTTGACACACTGAGATCGGCCACTGAGATAGGAGGTAAATAATGCAAGTTGGTGGCCTCGCATCGCACGCCAATATTCTCTGTCTCATTAACACTTCCCAACCAAGCTCTCTCAATTTTTGTTAAGTGGCCAAATATGTGTGTGGCGTTGTCACGGTGAAAGTCCACTCCCTTTTCTGTTGATCAATTCCGGCATTTTTTTTCTCAATATCTTGCGTGAGTCTCATTAGTGGATGGCAGTAGGAATCCGAATCGATGGACTTGCCCGGCGGTAAAATCTCATAATAAATTATGCCCTTCCAATCCTACCATACACACAACATCACCTTATTGCGTGTTAATTCGGGTTCCGATACGCTCTGTGGAGCTTTGTGGAGGACCCTTTGATCTTAATGTTTTTCGTATGTTCTTGTCGTAGGTGATCAACTTTTCATCACCAGTGATCAATCTTTTCAAAAATGGTTCGGTTTCATCACGTTTCAATAAAGAATCGCAAAGGAGTACACGAATCATAAGATTTATTTCCAACCAACCAAACCAAACCAACCAAACCAAATATGAAGCTTTTTTGTATAGCCAGACTTTTTCAAATGGGTCAAACAAGTTTTGTGGTCAATCCTCAATTCCTCGGCTATGTTGTAACTACTAATATGCCGATCTTTCTCCCCTTTTTCAAAAATGGCATCGACTTTATCCGTATGAGGGCGACCAGAGCGAACTGCATCTTTGATGTCAAAATTCCCGGACTGAAAACGCTCGAACCAACTTTGTGCTAATCTTACTGACACTGCATTAGGTCCATAAACGTCACAAGTTTTTTCGCGGCTGGGGTCGCATTTTTTTTGTAATAAAACTTCAGAATGTATCAAATTTCTTCGTTAGATTCACTCATTTTGGCGGACAGAAAAACAACTAAAAATGGCGGGAAAGGGTTTTTTACTTTTTGTTTTTATTTTTCTACTGTCCTATATGTATTGGTTGTATTGGTATTAAATCCAGACAGATACAAACAGTACAACCAAAAAGATTTTTCTTCAATTTTATACAAACAAAATACGAAGAAACTTTTTCCCCGACCTATTTATATAAGACTCATTCATTTTTATTACCGTCGAAATTTTTATATTAGGGCCCCTGGATGCGATGAAATTTTCACCTGTAATAAAACGCTACTGGATGGAAAGGCACCAATATCAAAACTGAGTACATCACTCACTTTTTATTTAGCGACGATGTAGTCATTATGGCAGAATCGTTTAGCGGACCACAACAAACGCTCAATGACTACAAATGTGTCCTTCATCAAATAGGTCTTAAAATGTACATATACAAGACGAAATTCATATTGTTTAACGACCTTATCACGCCGATATACCGATAGTTGTCGGAAAACCCTACGCTCGAAGTTGCCAACGATTATGTTTACCAAGAACAAATTGTGCGACTAGGTTAGCCTAATTACGACCAAGAGTTCAATCGCCGGATTCAACTCGGCTGCGCAGCGTTTGGAAAATTACGATATCTTCTCGTCGAGCTTTCTTTAAAACTTGAATAGTACGTATTGTAGTAATGACATATAGTTCTGAGATCTTCACTATTTGCCGTATGAGGAAACTCTAGGTAACTCAGCGAGCCAGAAAGAGCCAACTGTCGAATGTGGCAGCATCGTTTCCGGGACACCTGAGATTTAGAGTGAGATTAAGAGGTTCAATGGGCAGCTATACACGTCATCGTTGGAAACACACGATCCAAGAGCAAGTCTTATCCGACACTACGCCGATAATATCCCGGACGTCAGTATGAGCGAGATTAAGATGGCTCTCCAGCACCTTTAAAACGGCAAGGCACCAGGCGTGGATGGAATTACAGCGACCTTCTAAAAGCGGGTGAAAAACCAGTACTTAAAGTCCTTCAGAAGCTTTTCAATTCCGTCCTCCATGGTGGTACTACTCCGGAGGCATGGAGCAGAAGGTCGGTGGTCTTGTTCTGCATGTAAAGCGACAACTCCTTCTTGAAGAACTACCTTACCGATTTCCCTTCAGAGACGTGTCTACGTGCTGTTTTCGAGAGTCATTACGAATAGTCTCGCAAGCAGGCTCGACAATTTCCTGCCTTTCGAACATTCCGGGTTCCGAGAAGGCTTTAATACCATAGGCTACATACATACTCTATGGCAAATTGTACAGAAGACCGAAGAGTACAATCTGCCACTTTCCATTGTAAATGTGGACTATGAGAATGACTATGATTCAGTCGATATTTGGGCGGTGCTACAGTCCCTTCAGCGGTGACAAGTTGTGTCGAAGTGCTGAAGTGTTTGTATAGTAGAGCTACGATGGCTATCCGAGTACAGAACCAGAGTACGATACCTATCCGACTGGACAGAGGTGTAAGAAAGTTTGACGTTATATCCTCAAAACTTTTCAAAGCTGCATTGGAAGACGTTTTCAAGATACTGGACTGGAAAGGACTTGGTATTAACATCAATTGCGAATACTTCATTCACCTTCGATTTGCCGGCGATAGAGACCTTATGGCAAAATTGCTAGGGGACCTAAGCACTATGCTCAATGACCTCAATAGTGTCTCCTAACGGATAGGGCTTAAGATGAACAGGGACAAAACAAAAGTAATGTGTAACGTGCATGTTATACCAATGCTGGCAGTTGTTGGGAGCATTACGCTCGAAGTTTTTACGAAGTATGTTTACCTGAGATAAATAGTCCGACTAAGTAAGTCCACCTTCGACCAAGAGGTCAATCGACGGATTCAACTCAAAGCAGCGTTAGAGAGATTACGACACACACGATTACGACATACTTCAAAACTTTAAAACAAGATTGTACAACCAGTGCGTGTTTCCAGTGATGACCTATGGATCTGAGACGTGGTCCTTCACTGCTGGCCCTATGAGTATGCTCAAGGTCGCTCAGCGAGCTATGGAGAGGGCTATGCTCGGGGTTTCTCTGCGTGATATGCTTATAAACGGAGATATTCGCTGTAGAACCAGGGTAACTAACATAGCACAACGGATTATTAACCTGAAGCAACGGGCAACCGTCTCGTACTGGCAGGCGTAGTGTAGGCCTTCCCCCCACTAGATGGAGTGCCGACCTGGTAAGACTTGCAGGAAATCGATAGATGCTGATGGCTCAGGATAGTGCTTTGTAGCATTCTGTGGGGACGGCCTATGTTCAGTAGTGGACTTGTTAAGGGCTGTAACAATGATGATAATGAATAACTACATAACGCTTAATATGTATTTAGTCGGATTACGTAATCACCATTACATTATAAATTTCCTTTAATTTAACATACGCCCATGTTAGCAGAAGTGATGTACAGATACACAGCTATAATTTGACATGCCTTTAATTAAGGCTTACCGTTGGCGAGCACTAGATTGATGCTTTCAATAGAGATATGAATACTATACGAGCTCTATTTTCCACACGAAATGCAGAATATGCAGTGAGATATCACAGTGAATCGGTAACATTTCGAGCACAAATATCTCAATCACTTGCGGTTAACCAAATTTAATTGCTTTTCGATACGCGATTATCGACGAGAGTAAAACGAAACTTTACCATCAAGAGAATAAAGAGATCAAACTCATACAATAAACACACGCGAACAAGTTACAAAGGGGCTTTTTATTTCTTACTTGAGGATAAATGTAGATGTCTATGTGCCACAGCATCCACTTACCATCAGGTGGACTGTGTGCTCGTTTGCCACCCTGATTCTAGAAAAATAGTTGTTTCGATACCTCCATTTCTCTTGGACACAGAACGAGCTATAACTGCTGCATGTGTTCACCGCGCCTGTACTAAAGGTCGATAGTCAGCCTAACTCCAGATCGCTTGCCAGGCTCGTGCGTAATTTCATTTCTTCTTCGTGTGCGTGATTAAAAGGCCTTCAAAATCGGTAAGAAGTATTTTGGTTACCTTGATAGTACCATAAGTAAACAATAAAATAAAAGACACGCTGCAGTGCGACGCTTTACGTTTTTTAATTGGTCAGTACGCCACGACGTCTACATAAGCTCAGCATTACAAATCGGTGTCAAGCCCATATCAAACAACCTTACAGTGATTACATATATATGTTTATAATTATTTTAAGCAAACAACAGTGATTTAATTTATTTAACGCAACGCGACAGCACTACTATGTTTCATCAATGCGATACGGTACCGTGTCGCAACCGAAACGCACCGTGTAACTTCCCTTTTAAAATAATAGATAAATCTCGTAGCTTCATTTTTAGAACAGATGTCTCAAATGTGCTGCTGACCTATTTATTTAAATTTTAAGCCGCTTGTATTGCAAACCATCAACTTGTTCACCAATCGCGGAGGTTACGGAAAATAGTACCGACTCAGACCTACATTCTATTAAAACTGATAATGATAATGACCAAAGACGTTTGTTACGAAAATTTTAAACAAATCGTAACCTAAGCTATAACACAATACTATTTTAAAATTCATATGAGTTAGAGCAACGAAACCTTCCAAACTGCGTAATAACTCTTTAAACAAAAATCTTTATTGTCAAAAAATATTAGATACGATGTACGACATACGACGAATGAAACGAGAGCTGGCTTCCAAGTACGAGCACTGGATTAATTCACAGACAGGTATTGTAGATTGCATTTAATCTTTGTTCCACTGCGATAAGGAGCGCGTCATAAAAGAGCTCTGAAAAGTTTAGTCTAGTCTAGTCTAGTTTTATATTGTCTATAAATCTAGAGAGAAAAACAGGAGACTTTGAAATTACAAACTCGTTGTTTTCTGTTTGAATTTACGAGTACGTCCGTATCTAATCCTTTAAATTTATTAATAAAAAAAAACAAGTTCACAATAATTTGAAGTGAAAACATTTCAAATTATCTATGGTATGTTTTATTTTTATAATACAAATCATTATAGCCTGAAGGATATAAATCATGGTTTCACCTTAGAAGTTTATTAAAAATTAAACATTAAGAAAAGTAAAACTAACTTCAAAACAAAACAAAATATAAAATAAATTCCACATAACAGCTTCTGATGCAGGGTCGTTTAGAATACGGACGTAATGTTACACTGAAAATGTAGGTCCTACACACAAATGCATCAAGCTCCAACAATGTGCGGCAGCAAGTAAGCAGCGCTCGTCCTGACGCGATGCTCGCGAATCATGACAGACAAAATTGTACACTGAAAACGTGTGAAGCACGTGTAAGACATAGTGTAATTGTGTAGAAAAACTACGTTAAGACGACTAAGTCTAAATAGTTACATTAAGCCTGGCGTCGACTACAGCAGAAATGCTTCGAATCGAAGTGAGTCGCATTTATTCCTAGTGCGTTCATTTCTGATGAATCGAATCGAATCGTTCATTCATCGCAAATTCGTCATCAAAATAGGTCGTTTTTGCGTCATGGACAGCTCGGATGAACAGATGTTTTTATTTCATCGTAATAATGTGAATCTTCATGATTAAACAATTCTGGATATTGTAGGACCAGTGATATCAATAGTTCTTCATTCATTTTTATTTAAACAAAAAGACTTTTCCGAAAATGAAATAGAAATTAATTAAAATACGCTGGCGCGCATCCACTTCTCCGCGTCGACTGAGGCGCGCCGAGTTGAATCGAATCGCATCGGCGAAGAAATTCGCCTATCAAGCAATTTGCGCGGTCGATTCAATTCGGCGCGCCGCGACTCTTCGCTAATGGACGCAGTTTCGTAGTAAATATATAGGAGGCGACTTTCTGCGATTCGATTCGACTCGGCTCAGCGAGCCTAGTGGAAGCTTAGCCTTAAAACTTCATTTCTTATTTCTCACCCTTAGGGGTGAAATTTTATCTTAAAATATAATATAGAACCACTCCTGAAGTATGACCTATTTGAAAAAAGAAGAATCATGAAAAATTAATTTTAAAAAAATACAGAAAACTCCTTCGGTCAAAAGAACCTCATTCCAAAATAGTAGTACCTACATTTAAAAAAAAACATTCGACAAACTAAATTTTATTTTCTGAAGTTGAAGAAATTAGTCTTTCATTTAATATAACTATTCCAGTCGTTTCCCCAATACTAACGCACTAACATCCGATGTACTCGTAAGTTTTTAAACGTTAATGCACAATCTGAGACGAGCGGACAATAACAGCATGATTATTCAAATTTGTGTTTTATTCGGTTTGTTTGGGTTCGAACTAGTGTTGCCAGGTGTCCAGATTTTCAGGGGTCTGGTGACACGCCCCTATTCATCCTTGATCGGGACGCCAAATGTCCTGTTTTGCACTAACCTACTAACGACTAACGGTCTGTACTTCGATCGATAATTTTGACTGTAATTGTGACATTAAAATATTTTGCTTTGTCATTCAAATATTTTCTTACCAAAATCGAATATATAGTCAGCATAAAAGTTTTAAAGTTTGCGCGTATTGTGTTGGCGGGATACAGATATTCATTATGTCTCGTTTTTTTCTCTCGCGCCTGATGCCGCCTGCCCCGGTGCGCTGTCATTTATTTTATTCTTTATTATAAGAAATTAGTACAATATCTAAATTACACGCTACGGTTTAGATAAATTACAACATAAGAAAAATGTATCAGTCTTGTGGGTTAGTTCTTCCAGTAGTTAATTTCTTCAAGCGGTTGTGCTGTTGTTTTCAATAAATAAAGTGACATTATGCGTGCTACGTAAGGATTTTATCTAGGCGTTTGAGGTAAAAATTTGATTATAAATGAATTTCTGCTTTTTTTAGGGATTTTTAAGTACAAAAAAATAAATCAACAAGTCCTGATTCGCCGTGAAAACAAAGCGCACAAAAAAGAATGTGCACTTTTTCCGATATTTATTTGGTCATTAGATCAGTCTGAATTTCGGTCACGGCCTCAACGTAGACTAGCCACCGGCGTAGGACAGGATTATAGTGCCCAAGTGTATGCGTAAGCACTACTGGTGCACTCACTATTCATTCACGTTACGTGCTTTCCAAGGCACGATGGTGAGACACCGCCAACCTCCTCGACTCTGGGCAGCTACTGAAGAAAAACTCAATAACTGATTTTTGAGCCGACCTGGGATTTGAACCCCGAGATCGCATGATCAACAGCCGTGTTTACAACCACTAGACCAACGAGGCAGTCCCAAATAATAATTTATATATATATAAAAATTATGTGTCACTCTGTTTGTCCGCGATGAGCTCCTAAACTACTGAACTGATTTCAATGAAATTTTACACACTGTGTGCAGTTTGGTCCAACTTGAAACATAGGATAGTTTTTATCCCGATAAGTGACCCTAAATTTTTTATTGCTAATTTCAGGAGTTTTTTTTAGGAAAGCAAATGGTCGTCGGAAAGAGCAGAACAACGTTTGCCTGGTCTGCTAGTAATTTATAAAGCATATTGCGCATTGTGTCAAAAATACTAATTAATATAACTCATAGCGGCCAAAATGGTCATTGTAACTGTCCCGATTTGAAATCCAAATTCCCGATTATTTTTACCTTCCGTCCCGAAATTTGACCCACTGGAACTGGCAACACTAGTTCGAACAAGCGATGACGTAGCCAAGTACTCCAACCAATAAGTTAAGTAGTTGTCACATATTAAACAGACTGTTAACGTCACAGATTAACAGTTCTGTTTATTTTTAATCGAATGTCGGGTGAGTAATTGCAAATAGAAAGCCATAAGCGTCCCTTGTCTAACTGCTGGGACAAACTTTTCGACAAAGTAATGCCGGTTCAAAGTTCGCATCCATCCATTACGAAAATCGATCTCAAATATTTTTTTTTATTTTTCTAACATGCAGTTATCACTTTTTTAATCAACACTAACTTCTAAATTTAAAAATAAAGTAGAGGAGCTCAATAGTTTACAGAAGTCGGAGTTTCTTACAATGATCCATCATTGCAAGAAACTCCGCGCGCACTGAAACTTGCACAAGATACAATGGCTGAATGATGAGATCGATTTTGCTGTGTAATGTCTAGCACGCGCCTAGCATACCAGAATCACTAATCTATTACAGTCTCATTGTAGCGGTGTGAAACTAGCCCAAGAATTTCTATTTCTCAACTGATGAGGATTTATCAAAGGTAAATGAGATTGATATTTCTTTGCAAGCCATGAGCACTATGATAGATATCATATTGGTTGATCAGTTATGCCGAACACAGCATTGTTTAATGTATTTACCACCAAATCCAAAAGTGAGTAGTAACATGAAGTAAGAATTTAATGAAACGACGCAATGAGATGAAATAACAGTGACAGAAATCGACTAATAATATATTTCTTGTTAGGTTATACTCTTCTAACTTTTAGGAAAGTAAAGGGCCATGAAGAGTACGCCATGTTACTTAAGTACAAACTGGCAGTTTCTCAAAATAGTTTTAGCATCTCAAATATACAGGCTATTTCACAATGTGTTTCATCCATGAGCATGTGCTTATATAATACCACTTTATTTGACAAATTAAAAATATACATTCTCATACATGTTCTGATGTCCTATAATATGTCCTGTCTGACTTATCTCACGAATAGTTAGCCCGCCGGTTTATTGGACTATGGAAAACGCTCACTTCAGGTTAAACAAAGAACAAGACAAACCATTTCCGTTTTTCATGAGGCAAAAACGTCACCATCAAGTATCAAGTATAAGTTGGTAACTTGTAAGTTTTAAGTTTTTAAGTTTTAGCAAGTATAAGGTTATGTTTTGCAGGTTGCCGTTTGTATAGTGTGTTTTAAGCTCGTTTTATTTTATTGTTTTGTTTTTGTTTTAATCGCTGGAGTCAGGAGAACAAGAGCGTATGGTGAATTACAACACTGCTCAGATTCAATTGGTTCCGATTTCTTGTACTTACTTATAAAAGATTGAAAACTTTCTTTTGTGTCATGTACTATATTTTATCTTTTTTAATGGGAAGTAATATTGCACAGTCCCATTAAAGCTAGACGATGAAATGTTTTTGAACACCGTAAAGAAAAGCGATCGGACCCGGACCTGAAAATTGTTTTTTTTTTAAGTGTATTTATTCATTTATTTATCAGAACATCTTCCTAAATGTATAGATCATCAATTCTATCAAAAAAATCTTGAACAGTAAAACGTAACTTTGCAAAATAATAAAAAATATAATATATAATGTTTAGTTAAACTTCATCCTTCATCGAATGAAACTATCGTCTGTCGAATTCGAGTCGATTGACTATGTGTCCCATGAGCAGGAACTTTCTATCACATCTGGGAGGCTTTGTATTACTAAACATCGTTCCGTTTACGTCAACCAGCTGTTCATATTTTCATAAAATTTTAGTCGGAGACGATAAGAAAATGTTAGTGTCAATAGTTTTTACTATGGATAGATACAGCTTAGATACAGGTATAATTCCTAGTTCAGCAATTAAAGACTTCACATACTTACAGTATCAATAAATATTATTATTATTATACATTTATTCCTCAGGTAGTCAAGTAATTCGCCAAAAAAAGCCCATCTGTTGAGTGAACATTCAATTGTTTTCTAGCTGTCGAATAAAAGCTAACTGTCTATCTGGGAATTGAAAAATCAGCCCTTAGTTTAAAATAGTCCAAATAATTGTTACATTATAAATTATTTACTACTACTATATTGTAAAATAGTTCATTGCGATCAACAATTTCAGTGGTGCCGACGTTTATGCTCACATAATTTAATTTATAGTTTAGTACGAGTGAACTGCAGCGCTAGTACGGTTTAAATAATCAAATTGCAACACACGACTTCATCTTTCTTCATAATATTAAAGTGACAAATGAGTTAATAGAGAAACAAAGAAGACCACAGATGCGTGGACTAAAAAAAACTCACAACCCAAAATATATCAAATTATTAATATTTTTTAAACTGAAGGGACAAACGAACCTACAGTGCACTTGATGGGAAGAGGCCACAGCAGTCCATGGATACCTGCAGCCAACTTCAAACAAGAAGACTACAGATGCCTTGTCCTCTTTGAGGACTAGGATTTAATGCATCACATCCTGTAATTATATTTGCTCCCATACCGTTCAGACTGGAACACGACACAGTGCACGCAGAAGGTGGTACTACTGACCTAGACGGTCTCCTAGGCAGAAAATCAATCCTACCACCTAGTATCAAAAATATTATTTCAGATAATTCATCCATAAATGTTAAGAATAATTAAACTTTACCTAACATTAGTAATATGATTAATATACAAATTAATTGGCCTGACTGAAAGCTCGAAAGAAAAAAGCCAGTAAGAAAATCCACTGCCACAGTAGTGAAGATGCCCACCTATTTGCCACTGCGCTCAGAATGCTGTTCGAGGTACCTACATAATGCACACGTCTTAACAGAGGTATTCGCTTATTGACACAGCCTTTAATCGTCACAGCAATAGGAATAAACAAGAGAGTGGTACTTATCCAGATAACTACTCTCAGGCAGAAGTGTAGAATTTAGGTAAACTGCGGTTTTGGAATTAAATTTGTTGCCGGAATGTGTTACCATTTTAGATTTGCTTGCTAGGATGTACTAACATTCATATGACTGTTAATCTTCTGACGATAAAGGCGTGTCGACCTTGCTGGATTACCGAACTGTGACTATTTAACATAAAGTTACAGCCTATATGCGTCCCACTGCTGGGCATAGACCTCGTCTAATTTCTGAGAGGGTTTTAGGACAAGAAAATGTACGCTGTGCTGCTCCAATGCGATTTTGGGGAACTTCACGTTTCTTTGAAATATTTTTTCTCACCGAAAAGCCGAGCACGTGGTACAGCAGCTCTTAAAATTGCAATTAACAATTTCAATGGTGCCGGCGGGGAACGAACCCGGGTTGCTTGCATACTGTGAAATTTACAGCGAGCGCTTAGCCCCTGACCTACCACGGCTCTTTTAACGTGGCGGCTTTTTTAATATGATCATTTAACATAGGAAAGAATAAAGATGTGCGATATTTTTATTTGAACCCATCACTTTTATAAAGCTAAGCCAGTGTACCTTACTATCTAGTACTACATCATATCTTACGCAAATATGAATACACAAATCACAGAAAATAATACACAAATACAATTTATTATTTATGATAAGAGTAATGTTTTTACGTACTATAATATAAATATGAATATAAATATGTAAATATGAAGGACGTGAAAATTTTTGCAAGTGACGCTTTTTGGGCATCGCCTAAATATTTTACGTCTAATTATTAAAAGTATCCACTTATCGCTTTGCGCAATACCTACACACACGGCGCCTCTTAAGAGGTAAGTGCTCTTGAGAGGCTACGAGACGCTCTTACGTTTAAGAGTATTTAGAAGCTCTATTTTCTGTCGGAGACCTTTTATTTATAAAAGGATAACAAACAAGCACAGTGCACCTAATAACATTCATAATTTCTGGAGCGACCACTTCTGGACAAAGACCTTCAATAAGATTCTCCAGACGCCAGGTAGAAAACATTTAGTTAAAGTACTTAATAGATGCTTTATAGATTCTAACAGTGGTAGAGCCACGCGGCAGCTTTTGCTGTCGCACGGATGGGCCGGCTCGAACCGGGGTGGTACCACGACCTCACAGAAAACCAGCGTGAAGTAGAGGTTTACCTCTGCGTTTCGCTTGGTGAGTGCAGGTGGCCGGAGGCCCTTTTACTGGAAATGAGGCATTCCATCTTAGTCCTCACGGGTGACAACGCATCTACATTTTGATTTGTAATAGAGGATAGATGTAGATGTCTATGGGCCGCAGCAACCACTTACCATCAGGTGGACTGTGTGCTTGTTTGTCACCCTTATCATTTAAAAAAAAACAGAAGTAGTTTAACAAAGTTTAGTACCTAAGGAATTAAACATTTCTAATTTATAGTTATTTTCGGTCGGAAAAATAACTAAAGTCTGGCAATACTGAATTGACTATTTATAGTATAGAATAAAAATTTTATGTGTTTTTAAAACTTGCTTCTATTCTTTTAGGTAACTAATGTACGAGGGGAGGTCAAAAAGTTCGCGGAATGACAGGGAAGGATAATGAAATGACAAATTAAACTATTTTCCTTTTCAATATATTCTCCCTAAACCCTAATCCATTTATTAGATCTGTCAAACAACTTATTAATACCGTCTAAAAAAAAGATTTGTCTTAAGCGTCAAAATAGGCCGAAATTGCCGACTTCACTTCATCATCGTCGCCAAATTTATTCCAACGCAGTTCTTCCTTCATTTTTGGAAACAAATAATGGTCGCTTGGGGCCAGGTCTGGGATGTAGGGTGGGTGGCGCAGTTGTTCAAAACCGCATCGGTGAATTGGAGCCGTCACAACATGGCTTGTGTGCACGGGCACATTGTCGTGCAAAAAGAACACGCCTTTTGTAAGCTTTCCTCGGCTTTTTTCTTTAATAGCTTCTTTTAATCGATCTAGTAAAGAAGCGTAGTTTTCTCCCGTTATGGAAACACCGCGTTCCTTATAATCAATCAAAAGAATAACTTCTGTATTCCACAAGATCGTCACTATGATCTTTCCGGCCGATTAAGACACCTTATACTTCTTAGGAAGGAGGTGGCCTTTTTTATGCCACTGCATCGACTTTTACTTCAACTCAGGTTCATAATAGTGAACTGAAGTTTCATCGCCAGCTACAATTCGGGCCATAACTTCCTCACTTTGCTCTCCACAGCGGTCCACATTTCGCAACAACTTTCGACGCGCTCGTGTTTTTGATGCGCAAAAAGCATTCTCGGAACCCATCTTGCACAGACTTTAGTCATGCCAAGGTGTTGATGTAGGATGTTTAAAATGGTTGTTTCTAATACTCCAACTAATGATGCAAGTTGTTTTTTCTTTAACCAGGCATGTTCCGATACAAATGTTTCAACTTTTTCCATTATTTCTAGCGTGGTAGCCTCAATTGGCCGTCCAGGTCGGGGGTCGTCTTCAATGGAGTTCCCCCCTTGTTTGAAAAGGGCGTGCCATTTATAAATCATGGTTTTCCCAGGAGCGGAGTCCCCATAAACAGCTGCAATCTCTTGAAAAATTGTTGGAGGTGTCTCGCCTTGTTTGGCGAGAAACTTAATGACGGCGCGATATTCAATTTTCTCCATAGTGGCTAGTTTCTTCCCGATTGACTTGTTAACTCGTTGATAACTCAAAAGCTAATGACCTGATTAGGCTGAAACTTGGTATATATACTAACAATGAATAACTCAACTAGCGCCTACCTGGATGAGTAAGCTCACCCGAGCCAACCCCGCCATTCCGCGAACTTTTTGACCTCCCCTCGTACATGGTACATTCGCTTCGCAATTATCAATCCTCTATGACCGACCTCTCACTGCTCAGACCACTGTGACAGCTCTTTGAGAGCACATAATAATCATACAACTACAGTAGGAATCTAGAAAGCGGAAGGATGTTTATTGATTATATTTCTAATGGTAACTACGTGTGAATTTAAAATGAATACTGGACAATATGCTGCATTTCTAGTGTATCGGCAAAAATGTACCTAATAGGGAAATAGTGCAAAGTTAAGCTTTGGATACTCTTGAAAGTTTTATGTCAGATTACTCTTAATGTTAAACTTAATATGTGTTGTCAACACACACAAAAAATCTTGCTCAAAATAAGAAAAACTAACTTCTGCTTGCAAAATAAACAAATATTATTATTTTCTATGACATTCTGGCTAAATACAGAAGTGCGTACTGTATAACACTTTCACAGTAAAAACTATGCATTTCCTAAATATTGTTTCCCTCACTTTCATACCAATAACAATATTATAAAACATGTTTGGTAACACCTGTATTCGTAAATAGAGATTTCATTGTTTGAGAATTGATATTATGGGATAGCTGAGCCACTATACGATACGGCGTGGCTGTTGCGTGCTCTATGTATTATTCCTTTGTTGAAGTTCGAATCAATGTATTACATGCTCAACATATGCGATCATATAGACAATACAGACGTAGTACAGACAATTTTAAACTTAAAATTCATCTCAAAAAGCATCACGGAACGAAATAACTTTTTATCTTTATTTATAGTACTTGGAAGGAACTTAAGTCGAAGCTAGAAAATAAAATAATTCTCTCAGGGATGATGCATATCTCGATAAAATTGGAAAATAAAACATTATCTAAACACAAAATTTTATCATTTATCACTTAATGTATTAAGATAAATGGGAAACTCCGTTAATTTACCGCATTCGTCTCATATTTATTTGGATAATTGATAATAACTATTAAAACATTGTTATTCAAATCTAAATTAACATAAAATTTTGTTGAATAAATAACTAATTTAAAAAGTCTGGTATGTTAATAAATCGAACATCTAACTGTTCGTTCGGCATCAAGTGAAGAAATCTCTTTTCCTTAATCTCTTTTATACTGCGTTTCTTAGACAATTATACATCGGATAAATATAACATATAAATACAATGTCATACACTCACAATGGTTTACTTGTAAAAGTAGAATTCACTCACCCGTGCGCATTCAAAAGAAAAATCTCTTTGTATCAAACACAAGATGCTACCGACGCTTACAAAGAGGAGCTGAAAGTTTCCCTTCCCTTTGTACAAAATGTGATTTTTACATTAAAATCTTACAACGCCATTTATTAATAAAGTTTAACCAGCGTTCTCCTCTCAGTTACTTATTTTAAATTTTACATCGTCAAAGTCTACAAAATATAGACCTTCAGAGACTGTCGCAAAGTATAATACAAACAGACCCGTAAGCCAACAAATTGTGTTTTTGCACAAAGTCGGTCCCGCTGGAATTTGAAGCAGCCGTAGTAGTCAGGTACTTTGTCGTCGACTTGCTTTACACGTGTTTTAAACATAATCAAGTAAAATATTCTCGATTGTTATAAAATTTCAATCGCGTATTGTATTTCATTCGTAAAATAAACATAATTCGAATAATACGCAACGTCATCATTAACAAACTGATGTAAAGTGGAAGACATGGTGCGTGCCACAAAAAACCAAATACCATAAATAATCATAATAGATCGATAACGCTCAGTAAATATTGGCTCTTAGGCAACACGTGGCAGACAGCGTTCACGTGCTTAAGTCATTCTTAGGCAAATAAATGTAAAGAAATGTCGCGGTATGCCCAGTTCTTAATTGAAATTTAAATGTGAATAAAATATAATATGTTTTAGTGTTCCATATAAATTGAATGTTCTGAAAAAATGGAACCCTTAAAATCACATTATTGTCTGATTTTCTTTCAGGAACAGGTAAAGGTATCAAGTTATAATTAATATAAAAAATACTAAGATCAATTTTATATTTTATACGTGGTAGAGCCACAAAGTTAAGAGTTACAGCCTATATACATCTCACAACTGGGCACAGACCTCCCCTTATTACTGAGAGGGTTTCAAAGCAAGGAAGTGTTCGCCTCGCTGCCCCATAGCGTGTTGGCGACCTTCACATGTCTTCGGTAAAGCCATGCTGCAACTATATTAGTAGTATAGTTGTAGCACGAATGGGTCGGCTCGACCGGGGAAGGACCACGCTCTCACAGGATACCAGCGTATAATAGCAGCTTAACACTGCTGTGTTTCGTATGGTGAGTGTAGAGAACCGGAGACCCTTTTTACTGGAAACGAGGCATTCCATCTTAGTCGTCACGCGTGACAACGCATCGCAACGGATAGATGTAGATGTCTATGGGTCATAGCAAGCACTAAACATCAGGAGAACTATGTGCTCGTTTCGCACCCGATCATATAAAAAAAATTACAGAACAAGTGTATAAGAATATTGCTGCCGTGTAGTGGTGGCATTAGAGAGTCCAGTGCCCCTGAGGGTGTCGGAAGAGGCGATAGAGGGAAATAAAACATGAAATTTTGAGTTCACAAATAAACCTCGTAGCCGCCCGAGGAACGTTAATAATGAAGAATTGTAGGCGACAGTGAATATATTTCCAACTCAAATCTCAAACCACGGCAGAGCTGGCGTCAGCTGTTCATGGAACTGTCAAAACAATATTATATAATTTGCGGCAAATCAGTAAAATAAAGAAGCTTGGAAATGGGTACCTCACGAACTAAGTGACTAAATACTGAGAGACTCAGCCCGAGCTTACATCATATTGCTGGATCGATATAGGAAAGAGAGAATTCAGAGCCAAATTGTTACCTTCGATAAGAAGTAGATCCCATAAAACATCGAAAGCGTTCATTATAGTGGTTAAACACAAGTGCTCAAGACAAACAGTGCTCCAAACGAATTGCTGGATCGATATATAAAAGAGAGAATTCAGAGTCAAATTGTTACCTTTGATAAGAAGTAGATGCCATAAAACATCGCAAGCGTTCATTATAGTGGTTAAACACAGGTGCTCAATACAAACAGTACTCCAAACGAATTGCTGGATCGATATAGGAAAGAGAGAATTCAGAGTCAAATTGTTACCTTCGATAAGAAGTAGATCGCATAAAACATCGCAAGCGTTCATTATAGTGGTTAAACCCAGCTGCTCAAGACAAACAGTGCTCCAAACGAATGGTAAACTAGGAGAAGCGTAAGGTGTAAATTTGGGCTCTACTGTTGGTGTTAGGCACTATAGTTTCTTGCTATATGGTGCTATAGGTAATTTTTATTGTTATTTTCAAGAATTGCACATGATATTGGAGAAGCTGGCACTCAAACAACTCAGATCTATGAACTGCTTTTTGCCATGGCTTCTTCATGACAATATCTGGCCATATTGCAAAACAGACGTTCTCCAAAATAGCAGAACTAAAACTATAAACCCTTTCTCATCCACAATATTCTCAAGAATTTGCGCTCACAGAATTTTCAACTTTTTACAATTTTGAACCAGTAATTCTCGTACAACATACTTCGATATCAACAAACTGCCCACAAAATGCCGCGAATGTGTTAACAGTTAAGGCAAACATTTTGAATAAATAAAGTTTATTTAGGGATCAGTAAGCTGAAGTGGCAATGGGACGGCCATATAACCGTTGGAACGACAGAACCTACAACCGATGGGGAAATAAGATTCCCGAAAGGCAGCCAACAACGTTATCGACTGACTGAGTCGGACAATTCGTCCCAGGTGAATATACTTGTCAACAAGTTCAAGTGTAGCCACCTCCAAGAATGCCCAAACCCCAACAAATTCTGACTGACATGGATGTTAACTACGCGCCCAAAAATATTTATGTTATCACATAACTCTTACCAAGTGCTTAGTCTATGAGCTCACTGATATGCTCTTAGCAATGCGAATTATGGAATAAGATAAATAGCTTGTTGGGTAATGATAGAAAATCACCATACAGACGACTTAATACTTTTTAATATGGGAAACCAAGGCAGCGTAATAGAAATTTGTGATAATTTTTTCAGCGCAGTCGACCTTATAAGGCACACATGTACAAAAAATGGTTAGTGAGGGACAATTACGTTGATAGACCTGATGTATGTATGACATGACAACCGGTCAGTAGTGGAGAAGTCAAACGTGTGATTAATCAATTAGATAATAAATATATTGGTAAATCCAATTGGGCATACCTTAAGCGCATTAAAAAAACTACGTATAACATGATTATACGGAATTTTTAAAGTAGTTTAAATACATTTCGACAGCACTATCGGCTTCAACATCCTCGAAAACCATGAAAATGACACCCGTGATGAAAAAATTGATACCTATTGCAGCCGCCATCTTGGATTTACATTTCGACAGCACTATCGGCTTCAACTCTCTCGAAAACCATGAAAATGACACCCAAGATGAAAAAATTGGCACCTACTTCAGCTGCCATCTTGGATTTACATTTCGACAGCACTATCGGCTTCAACATCCTCGAAACTCATGAAAATGACACCCATAATGAAAAAATTAATACCCATTGCAGCCGCCACCTTAGATTTACATTTCGACAACCCTATCGGAGTCAACTCTCTCGAAAACTATGAAATTGACACCCATGATGAAAAAATTGATACCTATTGCAGCCGCCATCTTGGATTTACATTTCGACAGCACTATCGGCTTCAACTCTCTCGAAAACCATGAAAATGACACCCAAGATGAAAAAATTGGTACCTACTTCAGCCGCCATCTTGGATTTACATTTCGACAGCACTATCGGCTTCAACACTCTCGAAAACCATGAAAATGACACCCAAGATGAAAAAATTGGCACCCACTTCAGCCGCCATCTTGGATTTACATTTCGACAACCCTATCGGAGTCAACTCTCTCGAAAACTATGAAATTGACACCCATGATGAAAAAATTGATACCTATTGCAGCCGCCATCTTGGATTTACATTTCGACAGCACTATCGGCTTCAACTCTCTCGAAAACCATGAAAATGACACCCAAGATGAAAAAATTGGTACCTACTTCAGCCGCCATCTTGGATTTACATTTCGACAGCACTATCGGCTTCAACACTCTCGAAAACCATGAAAATGACACCCAAGATGAAAAAATTGGTACCTACTTCAGCTGCCATCTTGGATTTACATTTCGACAGCACTATCGGCTTCAACATCCTCGAAACTCATGAAAATGACACCCATAATAAAAAAATTAATACCCATTGCAGCCGCCACCTTAGATTTACATTTCGACAACCCTATCGGCTTCAATTCTCTCGAAAACCATGAAAATGACACCCATGATGAAAAAATTGATACCTATTGCAGCCGCCATCTTGGATTTACATTTAGACAGCACTATCGGCTTCAACTCTATCGAAAACCATGAAAATGACACCCAAGATGAAAAAATTTATATCTATTGCAGCCGCCAACTTGGATTTACATTTCGACAGCATTATCGGCTTCAACACCCTCGAAAACCATGAAAATGACACCCATGATGAAAAAATTGATACCTGTTGCAGCCGCCATCTTGGATTTACATTTCGACAGCACTATCGGCTTCAACACCCTCGAAAACCATGAAAATGACACCCAAGATGAAAAAATTGATATATTTTGCAGCCGCCATCTTGGATTTACATTTCGACAACACTATCGGCTTCAACACCCTCGGAAACCATGAAAATGACACCCATGATGAAAAAATTGGTACCTAATTCAGCCGCCATCTTGTATTTACATTTCGACAGCACTATCAGCTTCAACACCCTCGAAAACCATGAAAATGACACCCATGATGAAAAAATTGGTACCTACTTCGGCCGCCATCTTGGATTTACATTTCGACAGCACTATCGGCTTCAACACTCGAAAACCATGAAAATGTCACCCATGACAAAAAAAATTATACTACTTGCTTTTAGTACGTACTACTATTATTTATTCTGTGCTTTTAAATATTGTAATAAAAAAATGTCTTATTATTATTATAATTAAATATTTAAGAAATTTGGTTATTAGAATATTGTGTATTTGTACAGCGATCTTTTTGAGCCGCTGCAAACAACCGAAACAATGTCCACTCACGAAGGCGACTGAAGCCAAACCACAGAAAAAAAAAAACAAAAAACCAGCACAAACTATATAGAAACACTACCAAACCAGTGGCATACAGTCCATACTATAATTTTTCTTAGAGGTATTATTATGTCATGACAGTTTGTCCATGTTGCAGTAGATGTCGCTTTTTTAAATTTAGCCATGCTTGGCCAATTAAGAATCAAACAAATTAATGAATAGTTTAAAATACAATCGAACCTTTCTAACTTACTATTTTGTTACAAAACAAATTTGTAATTAAATTTTTAGTATAATTTATTTATTTTACATTATTCCCTATATATAATGTACTCTGTGAGCCAAACTAAACTACTCATTACTACTCTGTGGCTGTAGCTTCCCATTTAGAGAAAGAGTTTTGGCGGGAACTCGACCGGCGGCGGCTTGCTGCTCCTGTATTATTGTTTAAATAATGGTTTGAAGTGGACTTTGATATGTAAAAGTAGTGCGATTTTGTGTATTAAGTGTCTGCGCATGTGAACTATTAATGGAAACTGTGAAACAAGTGCTCTGATGGTGATGGAATCTCAAGATAAGCTGTTTGTTTGCATAGGCGCCTTTAGATACCATCGCCAACTGTCAGCTGCCTGCTGGCTCAAGTTACCGTCAAAATCTCCCAAGGCTGCACAATGTGACGCATCAACATATTGTGAAGCAGTGAAATATGAAGGAAAATTATACATGAAGACAAGGCTGTATGGCATAGTTCCTTTGCCTGCTCTCTCGAGCGAATAATAAAAACAACAACAACAACCATTTAGAGAAATATTTTTGTATACGAGGCTAACAAATCAACGAAAATTTCGCCATTTTGGAGCCGAAAAAAATTAATTATAGCTAAACAAAACAAAACTACACTGCCATTTACATTCAGTGGCTTCCCACATGATAGATGAAGAGATTAAAAAATAGATTGAGTTAAACAATTAATATTTTCAAAAGTTATTGTGTTTACAAGCCACAGGGACATGATAAATCCACACCATAAGCCACTAAAACCCTTTTTTTATTTAAAAATAGCAATTAATCGATTTAAAAAAAATATTAATAAGTTCAACAATCATTTATCTTTCTAACAATGTGCTTTTTATATCATTTATATGTATAATATGATTGCTAGATACGATTTTATTCGATAAAATGTTGGAATCTTAATTTTTAGGCGATAGTAGAACACACCTTGCGCTTCCGCTTAAGGTATGCAATAAATCGACGGGAACTGATCTCGTACGGATGTCAGATTTAAAGTTAGTTGTCGACAAAGTAAGTCCTATCATAGCTAATATAGTTAACATGTCAGTAAACCATCATAGATTTCTGAATAAATTAAAAGAAGTCATAATTTGTCCAGTCCATAAAAAGGGTGATTGAAAAGTTTTTCAAACTATAGACCAATTGCTATATTATCTAGTATTGACAAAATTATCAAGAACAGCATAACAAATCAACTTGAGTTTCATTTACAAAAAATAACATGAGCGTCTATAAAATACCAGTTGGAGCGGTGTGGAATTCAGGGTATATCGAGAAACCCCCACTTGTTTGTGCAGTATAAAGTTCACTGTAAGCGATATCATTCCGCTTGCGCCGTCGGTCTTCGTGCGGTTGTGTGCAGTGTGCACTAGCGCCGCCGCCCCCGAGCGGTGTGATAGCTGACCGAGCACCCGTCTCCGTACGGAAATTCCTCAGTCGGTTCAGTCGAGGAATAAAACGTCAATCCCGTCCCGCCTCAGCTAGCGCCGCCGCACCCGTGCGGTTGTGTTAGCTGTCCGCGCTCACCATCCCTGTACGATGAGTGCCTTCCCTCCTCAGTTAGCGCCGCCGTCCCCGTGCAGTTGTGTTAGCTGTCCGCGCTCACCGTCCCCGTACGGTGAGTGCCTTCCCACCTCCGTTAGGGCCGCCGCCTCCGTGCGGTTGCGTTAGCTGTCCGCGCTCCCCGTGTGGAGTTGCCAGAGCTCCCATCGGGCGCGTCCCCAGGTGGCGGATAGGGGAACGCCACTCAGATATGGGTGGTAGCGGGAAACCGTCGCGGACCAAAACTGGCTGGGTGAAGGCTTGTCTGGATAGTGGAGGGCCTATTAGTTGCTTCCTGTATCAGAACAGAGAATGCGACATGCGCGGTGAGGTGCCAGGTGCACTCGGCTTTTGCCGACGCCGGGCAACCCGTAATTGCGGGATTTTCAGGGACCACACCCTGTAAAAAAGGAAACCGAATGGGCTCAGTGTTCCCTCACCCGGTCACTGGGCAGGCATGGGAAGAACCCGTATCGACCCTGCCACCGTTCGAACCTCGGAATCCCTCTGGCGTGTCGTGGATCACGTCTCACGGCGCCTTTGGGGCCGAGGGCTCTTGGCTTAACCGCCTGGAGTCACGAGGATGATAACCTCTTTAAAAAATCACCCGAAGCTCAAGCGTGGCACGCCGTGAGGAGCTGCATGGCTGATGGGTAAATGTTCAGTCGTTAGCGTTGCCCCCGTCGGGGTACCGGCCGACACCCTTGACGGGTTACACATAGGCTTATCCGGGCACAGGAGGCGCTGCTCGGATGGACTGCTATTTCCTCCACACTCGTGGGATAAAACATGGAAAAAACAAAATATTTAAAAACAAAAAAAACTGTAGAGATAGAAAACCAGGCTGAATTAGACACTGGAAGCGGTGGAAATCGTTCGCGTGGGACGTCTTCCGCTAGGAAACGTCCAGTGTGCCGGTCGTCAGAAGAGGAAGGCCTGCCGGCCCCCAAGTTGCCAACTTCGGGGAGGGGTCGACAGGCATCGAGAGGGGCGAGTGCTTCGCAGCCGCCGAGGGATAAGCACGGACGGTTCGTGTGCTCCAATACCTCGGCGGCTAGTGAAGCAGAAAGTGACATGGGGTTCACTACGGAGGACCCTGGCGATGGCGGTGAAAGCTGTGCCTCGCTAGGGAGCTCAAAGGCGGAGCTTAATGCCGCCAAGAGGGAGCAGCGCAAAGCCGTCGCGGCCGACGAAGTGTCGGAAATGGCCCGACGTGCTCGCGAGCGACGAGCTGCTCTTGCGGCGGAAGGGGGAGAGCCATCTGCGGTGGCCTTAAGCCAGCTGGCTCTGGATGGGGTGGACTTAGTCCTGAAGGTTGCCACCAAGTCCGGCAGCCTAAAGGGTACGTTCACCCGTGGCTTAAAGGAGGCTGCCGCGGATATTAGGGAGGCGGTTGGCATCCTCCTCAACAGGACGGCCTCTGACGAGGTCGCAAAGTTACAGGAGGAAAACAGCCGCCTCAGAAATGATTTAGAGGACCTCCGGCGGCAAGTCGCTGCGCTGAGCGAAGAGCAGCAGCGACGCACGTCCACCGATGCCGCGCCTGTAGTGGCCCCGACTCCCGCACCGCAACCGGCAAGCCCGCGCACCGACGAAGAGGTCGAGCGCATTGTCCGGATCTGCATGCTCCAGTGCGGAAGCATGGTTAACGCTCGGCTGGAGGCGATTTCACGGCGTCTCCCGGCGGAAATTCTCCGTCCGCCTTTGGCGGCGGACACACGGAGAACTGAGGAGTCGCCGAGACTTGCGCCTCAAAAGGAGAAGCCCGCGGAGGGTAATAAAAAGCCCGCGGAGGGAGCTCCTTCGAGCGAGCAGCCCACGGCTGTCGGGTCTAAGGGTGAGACCTGGGCAAAAGTCGTGGGCCGCAAAAAGGCCCGCAAAGCCGCCAAGAAGGCCGCAGCAGCTGCATGCACCCCAGGTGGAACCGCAAAGACGGCTCCTCAACCTGCGCGGCGGACTGCCAAAGGCGGTCGCAAGAGACCGGCTGTGCATGTTCCGCGGTCCAATGCTGTGACGCTTACGTTGCAGCCCGGAGCTGCGGAGCGTGGCGTGACGTACCAGTCGGTCATCGCTGAGGCCAAGGCCAAGATCAAATTATCAGATCTTGGCCTTCAGTCCGTCACCCTCAGGCAGGCTGCCACGGGTGCGCGGCTGTTCGAGGTGGCCGGTACTGTGAGCGGCAGTGCCGAAAAGGCAGACGCACTGGCCGCCAAGATGAGGGAAGTCCTCAACCCTGAGGACGTCCGGGTCTCCAGACCAATGAAAACCGCAGAGGTGCGGATTGCTGGCCTGGACGACTCTGTGACCTCTGAGGAGTTGGTGGCGGCCGTTGCCAGAAGCGGAGAGTGTCCGCCAGACAAGGTGCGGGCTGGCGATATACGCACCGACACCACCGGACTCGGCGCGGTCTGGGTTCGGTGCCCTGTGGCGTCGGCGAAGAAGATCGCTGATAGCGGCAGATTGCTGGTAGGCTGGGTGGCGGCAAGGGCCAAGCTTCTACAGCCCCGGCCTTTGCAGTGCTTCCGGTGCCTGGAAAAAGGGCACGTCCGGGCGAAGTGCACCGCCGAGGTTGACCGTAGTGACCTTTGTTATCGCTGCGGCCAGCCTGGCCACAAGGCGGCCCTTTGCACCGCGGCTTTCAACTGCAGCCTTTGTTCTGCTGCGGGAAGGCCAGCGGAGCACAGAGTAGGCGGAGGGGCCTGTGGGGCGCCTGCCAGCAAGGCCAAAAAGAAAAACGAAAAGAAGAGGAGCACTAAGCCTGCCGGGTTCACCTCGCTGCTCCCGCAGGCTAGCAGCTCCGCGGCCGACTCCCGGCCCAGGACCGTTGCCGAGGGGATGGAATGTCAATGATGGCACAATTCCATTCTCTCCATTTTCTCCAGGGCAACATCAACCACTGTGCCAGAGCTCAGGATCTCCTACTCCAGAGCATGGCAGAGTGGTCGATCCACGTGGCTGTGGTCGCTGAACCGTACTTCATTCCCGCCCGTGACAACTGGTTGGGATGCGCTGACGGTTTGGTGGCCATTATTGGCGAGACTCTGATCGATCCGTCTCGGGGTCGCGGCTGGGTTGCTGCGGTCTCGGGCGGCATCGTTATTGTAGGGGCGTATTTCTCTCCCAACAAGAGTCTCGCCGACTTTGAGGGTTTCCTTGTCGAGTTGGGCGCCGTCGTAGGCCGCTATCATCCTCGTCCCGTTCTGGTGCTCGGGGATCTCAACGCCAAGTCATCGGCGTGGGGATCTCCGGTCACTGATCCTCGGGGCGAGGTGCTAGAAGATTGGACGGTGACGACTGGTCTGGTCGTCCTGAATCGGGGTTCGGTATACACGTGCGTGCGGCAGCGGGGTGGGTCGATAGTGGACGTCTCGTTTGCTAGCCCCTCTGTCGCCAGCCGAGTCCGCGACTGGCGTGTAGCCGCAGAGGTGGAGACGCTGTCGGACCATCGATATATCCGGTTCGACGTCTCTGCCCAGACTGCGAGCGACCGCCATCCAACAACCCCGATTAACGACGGCCCGCGTTGGGCGCTTAAGCGCATCGACAGGGAACTACTCGAGGAAGCAGCCTTAGTCCAGTCCTGGATTTGGGAGTCGACGACGGACGGCCCCGTCGACGTCAAAGCGGTGGCGCTATGGTTTCGCGGGGCAATGACGCAGATCTGCGACGCGTCCATGCCCCGTGTCCGCCAACGGTCCGCAAAGCGCCAGGTGTACTGGTGGACCGCCGAGATCGCGCAATTGCGCATAGCGTGCGTTGCGGCTCGTCGCCGGTACACCCGATACCGGAGGCGGCGTCGACGGGATTCCGCCGAGGAGGACGCGCTGTATGAGGTATACCGCGCGTCTAAGGAGACTCTGTGGCTGGCCATTGGCGACTCAAAGTCGCGTGCCAGGGAGGAGCTGCTGGGGTCCCTAGATCGGGATCCGTGGGGGCGCCCCTACCGTTGGGTACGGGGCAAGTTGCGTCCCTGGGCGCCTCCACTAACACAAACGATGCAACCCCAGTTGCTAGAGGCGGTTGTATCGGCTCTCTTCCCTGAGCGAGTGGGATACGTTCCCCCGGCGATGGCTTCGCCCTCAGCCACAGACTCTCCAGAAGAGGAGAGCACCGAAGTCCCCGAGGTAACGCAAGCAGAGACGAGAGCGGCCGTGTCGCGACTCCGGGCTAAGAACACAGCGCCCGGACCCGACGGAGTTCCTGGTCGAGCTCTCGTCCTGGCTCTGAAGGAGCTAGAGCCCCAGCTGAGGGGGCTCTTCACGGCATGTCTCGAGCAGGGTCAGTTTCCCAGTGTGTGGAAGGAGGGGAGGCTGGTCCTGCTCAGGAAGGAGGGGCGCCCCGCGGACTCACCGTCCGCGTACCGGCCCATAGTGCTGCTCGACGAGGCGGGCAAACTTTTTGAGCGAATCATCGCAGATCGCCTCGTCAGCCACTTTTGCAGAGAGGGGCCGGACCTGGACGAGAACCAATTTGGTTTTCGTCGCGGGCGCTCCACCGTAGACGCAATTACGCGCGTGAGGGCCCTGGCGGAGGAGACAGTGTCCCGGGGTGGGGTGGTGCTGGCGGTGTCTTTAGACATCTCCAACGCCTTCAACACCCTACCCTGGAGTTGTATCCGGGAGGCGCTGAATTATCATCGCGTGCCTCCCTACCTCCGCCGTACAATAGGGGCTTACCTTGAGGAGAGATGCGTTACGTATCGGGGACGTGACGGCGCAGGTCGGCGCGTCATGTCGTGCGGTGTTCCGCAGGGATCGGTCTTGGGACCGCTTCTGTGGAACATCGGCTACGACTGGGTGCTGAGAGGTGAACTCCCGTCGGGCGCCGACTTGACGTGTTATGCGGACGACACGCTCGTCACTGCCCGGGGGAGCTCGCACAGGGAAGCAGCGTTGGTTGCCACGGCTGCGGTGTCACGAGTGGTGAACCGCATCCGGCACCTGGGCCTGAAGGTGGCCCTAAACAAGTCGGAGGCCATGGTGTTCCATGGCCCTCGACGCGCGCCGCCGCCGGGATCACACATCGTGGTCAGCGGGGCCCGGATAGCTGTCGAGTCCACCATGAAGTATCTGGGATTGGTGCTCGACAGCCGATGGGAATTCGGACCCCACTTCCGGCGGCTGGCGCCCAAGCTGATGGGTGCAGCGGGCGCGCTATCAACGTTGCTTCCCAACTTGGGGGGCCCGAGCGCCGCCTGTAGGCGGTTGTACGTGGGAATCGTGCGGTCCATGGCCCTGTATGGGGCCCCTGTGTGGGCGATGGACATGACGGCCAGCACTCTCGCCATTCTGCGCAAACCGCAGAGGGCGATGGCCGTCAGAGTAGTCCGCGGGTATCGCACGATTTCCTACGAGGCGGCTTGCGTCCTGGCCGGATCCCCGCCCTGGGAACTAGAGGCGAAAGTACTCGCGTCATTATATCGATGGCGCGAGGAAGAGCAGGCACGGGGCTCGAGGCCGGTGCAGCGGCAGATCGCGCTGCGCCGAGAGGAGCTCCGTCAGGTCTTGGTGGCGGAATGGCGGCAAAGGCTTCTGCGCCCTACCGCCGGCCTCGCTACCGTCGAGGCGATCCGGCCAGTACTCGACGACTGGCTCGGGAGAAGGCACGGCTCCCTGTCGTTTAGGGTGACGCAGGTGCTGTCGGGGCATGGCTGCTTCGGCAAGTACCTGTGCCGCATAGACAGGGAGCCGGACGCTCGGTGCCACCACTGCGTCCATTGCGGGGAGGACACGGCGCAACACACGCTCGCTGAGTGCGTAGCTTGGGAGGAGCAGCGCCGTGTCCTCAAAAATAAAGTAGGAGGCGATCTGTCGCTGCCGGCCTTAGTGCGCAAGATGGTCGGTAGCGCAGAGTCGTGGGACGCGGTGGTGTCCTTCTGCGAGGACGTGATGTCGCAGAAGGAAACTGCGGAACGGGAAAGGGAGATCTCGACTCCCTTCCCCAGCCGCAGAAGGCGCACCGGGCGCAGGAGAAGGGCGGACAACGCCCTTTTCCGGCCCCCATGAATAGGTCCAGGGGCGAGGGACTTGGGGAAGCCCCCGCCACCCCTTTTCGATGGACCCGAGGCGGAGGCGCGCGTGGGTGTCGGCGCGCGCCCCTGAGGCGATACACGGGGTAGTTAAACACCTTACTACCCCGTGCAGGAGACGAGGCCCGGACAGACCGGGCCAGCACTAGTGTGGGGCTGCGGAAGAATTTGGATTCCCGCGGCCCCACGCGCACGTGCGAGGAGACACCGGGGTGGTTTAAGCCGGTCAGAGTCCGGCACGCCCCTCCGCCTTTCCCCAGGCGGAGGAAGTCCATGAGGATTTCCCCCCGTAAAAAAAAAAAAAAAAAAGCTGTCCGCGCTCACCGTCCCCGTACGGTGGGTGCCTTCCCTTCCCGCCTCCGCTAGCGCCGCCACCTCCGTGCGGTTGCGTTAGCTGTCCGCGCTCACCGTCCCCGTACGGTGGGTGCCTTCCCTTCCCGCCTCCGCTAGCGCCGCCGCCCCCGTGCGGTTGTGTTAGCAGACCGTGCTCGCCGTCCCCGTACGGTGAGTGCATTCTCGCTTATGCGACTCCCATATCATCACTCCGCTAGCATCGCCGCCCTCGTGCGGCTGTGTTAGTTGACCCGCGCTCCCGTCCCCGTACGGTTGTGCCCCGCGTCCCCCTTCCCTAAGGGGGGTCGCTTCCGATACGGCAAAGAGGCCATACAGGCCAAAGCCAGTCCCACAGGTGGTGTTTAGTGAGTAGATACTTCTTAGCGAGTCCTACATAACCACGCAGCCGACTTCGTGGTATGCTATGAGCTTTCACCACCTCCCTCCCCCGCTCCCGGAGGATAGCCTTGCTTTGGGCGCAAAAAAAAACCGTGCTAGAGAGATTCCGCTTAAGTCATTCAACCAGTGAAGTCATTCTACGAGTGCTAAGATAGTGTCGTGGTTCTGTTTTTCTTTTTCGTATTTTGTCATACTTTGGTTTTACGTACCTCACGTTACACTGGTGTGTGATTGTGGCGGGGATGTATTGCGGTATGGTCGAAATGTAATTGGCTATACTGAACGTAAAGTGTAGTTACGCTGTTTTATTGCCGCTAATGATTAATTGCGTAAGCAAGAGAGCAAGTTGAACATCCGCTCTCACACTTTTACTATTTTTAACAAGTAACCATTTCCTAACATATTCCCGTTAGTTCCGACAGGGACGTATTACGGCGGTATGGTCGAAATGTAATTGCCTATACTGAACTTATAGTGCAGTTACGCTGTTTTATAGCCGCTAATGATTAATTGCGTAAACAAGAGAGCAACTAACCTTTCCTGACGTATTCCTGTTAGTTCCAACACATATTAAATGAATTTGCACGGTTTTCAGAGGGGCAAAAGCACTAATACATTATTATCAAAATTCACTGACGAAATTAATTTATATTTAGAAGATTAAAAATATTTTCTTGCTATTTTTACGATTTCAAAAAAGCATTTGATACCTTAGATACAGAAACACTTTTAAATGGAATGGACGAATGTGGCGTGGGACAATCGCTAAACCAGAGGTTCCGTGACTATCTCGCATCACGCATTTTCCGTGTAGAGGTTGGTGAAATGCTTAGTGAAGTGACTGAGGTAAGGTGCGGGGTGCCATTATTAAATGAATTTGCACGGTTTTCAGAGGGGCAAAAGCACTAATACATTATTATCAAAATTCACTGACGAAATTAATTTATATTTAGAAGATTAAAAATATTTTCTTGCTATTTTTACGATTTCAAAAAAGCATTTGATACCTTAGATACAGAAACACTTTTAAATGGAATGGACGAATGTGGCGTGGGACAATCGCTAAACCAGAGGTTCCGTGACTATCTCGCATCACGCATTTTCCGTGTAGAGGTTGGTGAAATGCTTAGTGAAGTGACTGAGGTAAGGTGCGGGGTGCCACAAGTTTCGGGGTGTGGGCCTATTTGCTACTTACTACATTTTTTTTATAGAAATAGAGTAACAAACGAGCACATAGCCCACCTGACGGTAAGTTGTTGACATCTACATCTCTACTCGCTTGCGAATCAAAATGCAGATGCGTTGTCACCCGTGAGGACTAAGATGGAATACCTCTTTTCAAGTAAAAAGGGTCTCCGGTTCTCTACACTCGGCAGCAGTATTAAGCTGTTATTTTACGCTGGTATTCTGTTGTTAACAGCCTATGTTGCGTACTTCAGTATTGCTCTGCATAAATGTTCGCAGATGAACTATGTACTCTACGGGCCTACCAATCTCGTGGAGACGTGTCACCTAGTACAGCACGATATAGATTAAGTACTTAAATGATCCCATGATAATGCTATTGTCTTAAACTCAGATAAAAGCAAGTTTCTTATCATTCAGTCACTTTATTTGTGTCCTACTGACTCGCCTCCTCAAATGTATACCTACTCATAACTTTGAGTGCCTCCATAATGGTCTGAATGGTTGTCGATGTGAACCTATCGAAAAACTCGATTGTGTAACCTACCTCGGTGTAAAAGTTGATACTAACTTCTTGTGGTCCAGCCATGTAGATTATATTTGTAATAAGTTAAGTTTACTGCTGAGTAAATTTTATCACTTACGCTTTAAAGTTCCTTCTGCTACTTTAAAATGTTTACATTTTTCATTGGTACATTCAATTTTGGGATACGCTCTTGACAGTTATGGTACACAGTGGTGGTATAACATTCAAAACCTACATTGATAAGCTTGAAGCACTACAAATTAGATTTTTAAAGTTTAATTAATAGTTAGTTTAGTTAATAAAAAACTAAAGCTATTTGTAAAGGTGATTACACAAAATTGTTCAACATCTGCAAAATACTCCCAGTAAGTTTAAAACATAAGCATTTGCTTGCCATAAATAATTACAACTATCGAGAGCGTAGGTACCTACTCTAATACTGGTTAAGCATGGTCAGGGTACACGGTCGATATCTGCAGGCAAATTTGTTGTACCTAAAGTAAAAAATTACTCTGGAGATAAACTTAAAGAAACGACCTCTCGACTAAATATCCTCAGGCAAATGATTGAGAATACCTTACTTTCTCAATAATTTGCCTGAGGATATTCGGCCGTGAACCAGTAAAAAACATATTTTAAAACAAATTAAAGAAATACTTACGGGCAAGACTTAGGGCTTAACATTAATATTATTATGTAAATGAGACTCAAATGTTCCTGCAAACAAACTGTGGAAGCAGTTTTGCGGGAATATGTACATTAAAAACAAAACTTTGTATTTTAATAATAAAAAAATAAAAAAGTAAAATAAAATAATCTAGAAACATGCGGAAATCTATGCTCACATCAAGCGAGATAATCATAACAAGCACATACCACATTAAAATATCATCATAAAGCATTGTTAATCTAAATAAACACCTAAGCAATTAACCTAACAAAACACGATCTCGATTCCAACAACGTTTACCCAATGAAACGAAATGTACCGATCGATACGATAAATACAAAACTAATTAATGTGCAATTTATCAACGACGCTAATGGATTGCACCATTAGTGGCTTTCAAATGACCACCTCTATATTGAAGGCCTTTGACACGAGAGATTATTAATTCACACCCGGCAAGCATGAAGTCACTCTGAAACGCAAATGAAAATTCATATTTCCTCCGCTCACGCAGGTAAATTACATCAACTTTCAAACTGCCAATGTTCAATATTCGAGACATTCCCCGAGAGATATTTTGCTATATGTTATGGTTTTCACAAAAATGAATAAATCCTGTGACAGTGATACGTGTAGTATCTAATATCACAAACATATTAAATGTGAATACAAATAATTTCTGAATAAAATACCTACTTCAAAGCTCTATATTCTTATCTAATCGGAAATATCCACATCAATGGCGTCATATTTAAGTTTTCAGTACGACACTAAGCCAATAAACACTTGTTCAATGTTCATAGGCTCATAAATAAACCACAGCTGAAGTTCATCATTACAACCCTTCGCAGCTCCACTGCTGAACATAGGCCTCCTCCAGGGAATACCATAAAGCAAGATCTTAACCTACCTACATCCATTGACATCCTGCATGTTTGACCAGGTCCTCAAAATATTTCTATAGGTATACAGGATTCACTTACCACCAGGTGAACTGTGAGCTCATTTATCATCGTTATTTCTTTTATTTAATATTGTTATAAAAGTCAGCGATTGTAGAATCAGACACACCCCACCACAAATTCAAAGCTTAGATTTAAATGGTTCCGATCATATCATCGAGTAGCAACCTCGTACCGGTAAGCGAAATGTAGGGCGTCCCTCCACTAGATGGAGTGACGACCTGATAAGATATGCCGGAAGAAGTCAGTGAACGTAGGAGGGTCAGTAACGAGCTTTGTAGCCGTCCTTGGGGAAGGCCTATATTTAGCAGTGGAGCTGTGAAGGGCTGTAATGATGATCATATTAACTAAACTAGTCTAAAATTAGCCTAACTTTACCAGGTACTTACTTAAATTAATATTCTTTTTATGATGCTAACAGTAGCAAAAATTAAGCTATGTTAACAAATATAGCTTAATTTTTTTTAAACTAACTAACAGCATTTTTATTAAACCCGAACGCCCTAGACAAGCGGTACTATAACAATTTTTTTATTAATCTAAAAAAACAGAATAAAGTAAACGTTCTTATACATCATATTGTTAGAGCACTGGCGTCTTTAAGCTTGAGATGGTTTTAGGGCAAGAAACAGTCCTTGTCCCTGTGCGTGTTAGTAAACTTCCCAATTCGACCGATCAAATTCGACACACGCTAGTACCAATGATATTGTAAACTGCAAAGTGTCGATTTATCGCGTTTTGCTCGCGTCATAATGAACTTTTAACACAAGCGCTTATCTCATTAGCTACGGCATGTGATCATTAAAAAAAGCCTAATAATAAACTTAATATTTTCTTCAATAAGAAATTTTTTAAGCCCCGACGATAATCACCCGTGCTCTTAAATCTCTATCGCACCAAACAACGTTTACAAGAGTTATAATGATTTTGTTTGTAATAATACGGTAGTAACACGTAAGCCTCGATAGTTTAACGACTTTTTAGTCTAATCTAGGGTTATAATAAATCTTTCGTTAAATTTATAAAATTCTTATTTCTGCGCTCCGATTTTAATTCTCATATGCGATCTTTTGTTTGGCATTCATTTAAATATATTAGATGTTTATACAACACGCGGTGTATTCATAGTATCAGATTTAAAAAAAGTTTTAGGAAGAGTATTTCTAACTAAAGAAGTCTCTAAGTGGCGGAGAGTAAGTCTTATCGATTTATGGCATTTGCTGTTTGTTTGGCATTAATTTGAAAATGTTAGGTGTTTATAAAACACACGGTGTATTAATAGTATCGGGTTTAAACAAAGGTTTAGGAAGAGTATTTCTAACTAATGAAGTCTCTAAGTGGCCGAGAGTTAGTCTTCTCGATTTATGACATTTGCTATCACTTTCCATAAGTCACATATTAGTTGGTATATTTCCACGAGACTTCCTTCGTGAAACAGGTTCTAGTTCAAACCTCACACTAATTTAAAAACGACTAAAAAAAGCTTTTTGCTATAAGGCTGTAAATTATTAAAAAGATAGAAACTCTCTCTCTATATTGTCCTAGACAAACAGCTCACATTCAAAAATGTAACGTTAACATCTAATGAAAATATTATCACTATCAACATTATGTAAGCAGTGCAATAACGGATAGAGCTGTATTTACTAAGTCGGGATGGGAAACCACACGTTTGGTATATTATATTTTCTATGAATGTTAGTAAGTTACGCCGTTATACATTGCCGGTCAAAAGTTTAAGACCACACTTAAACAACAAAATTATCTATAAATTGCAACGAAATCCCATAAGATAAATAAAACAAATTTACACCTGCATATTTTATTGGTAATATGGAATATCTAAAGATGTCATTATTTTATTTACTTTCAAGTTATTGGACAATAAACATGTATTGTTTTCAAACACCGACAAACACTGTGTTAGAGCCAGGTGGTAGAGTCGTAATAATATTTTTATGATGGGCTAATAACTAATTGATTTTTTTTGTTTCCCATTGGTCAATAATTAGGATTTTTTTATAGGATAAAGGTGACAAACGAGCACACAGTCCACCTGATGGTAAGTGGTTGCTGTGGCCCATAGACATCTACATCTATCTTCGATTAAGAATCATAATGCAGATGCGTTGTCACCCGTGAGGACTAAGATGGAATGCCTCGTTTCCAGTAAAAAGGGTCTCCGGTTCTCTACACTCACCATACGAAACACAGCAGCGTTAAGCTATTTTACGCTGGTATTCTGTGATAGCGTGGTCCTTCCCCGGTCGAGCCGACCCATTCGTGCTACAACCATAACATAGCTACAGCATGGCTCTACCACGTATAGCCTAATAATATATAAATATTTAGCTTCTAAAAACACGTATTTCCGACTTATTATTGCCTGAGTTTACATGGTTTTGTTCACAAACAGTCTCAATTAGTCTAAACTTGTGGTTTCTACAGTGAAGACGTCTTAAATTTGGAAACGCACGCAAAATTAGCAGTGAAGGGCGTTCGGCCATCGTTGTTTTACATAATGAAAGCAAATCCGAACGTGAGATTGCTTTACAATTGAAGTTATCGAAGACAGTTCGAGTTGATGGAACAATAACTCGATACAGGGAGACAGGCACTTTTCAAGATCGTCCACGCTCGGGATGGCCGAGAGCTACCACGTCAAGTGAAGATCATTTCATTGTTGTTACCAGTAAATGAAATAGACGCATAATAGCACCGGAAATCCACGTTGAAGTAAACAAAACCCTAGTCAAAACTTTATCATTGACTACAGTAAAACGGCGACTGAGTCGTGTCGCGAAAACCTCCGCTAGGGCCACAAAACAAGAAAAAACGGATGCCCTTGCCTATAAAGATTGGACTGAAGAAGATTTTTAAAAAGTTCTTTGGACTGATGAATCCAAGTTTGAGCTATTCGGTTCAAAGCGAAGAATTTACTTTCGACGCAGTGACCAAGAAAAGATGATGTCAGACTGTGTAGTCCCAACAATCAAGCACGTTGGTGGCTCAATTATGGTTTGGGGTTGCTTTTCTAGCTAAGGAACTGGCTTTTCTAAGGAACACAATTTGATCAAAATTGACCGATTCATGTAAAAGGAAGAGTACAAAAAATTTTAGAACAAAATGCCGTTCCTTCGGTGTTGCGATTAATTGGAGATGGATTCATTTTCCAACAAGACAATGATCCTAAGCATACCTCAAAACTATACAGAGGATATCTGGAAGAGAAAGAGGGACAAGGGGTGTTAAAAGACATGGTTTGGCCTCCTCAGAGCCCAGATCTCAATCCCATTGAACTTTTGTGGGAAGAACTTGATAGAAACGTCCGTAATTGTGATCCATACTCTCGAGAAGAAATGTGAATGCTTTGTGCGAAAGTTGGAGCAATATATCACAAGACACTATCAACAAATTAATTGCCCGTATGCCGAGACTTGTGAAAAAGTCATAGAATGCAAAAGAGGTTTCTTGATGAAAAATCAGTTTAGCCTAACTATAGCCTTTTTTAGCATAGACTGTTAATATTTCTTTACGCTTTTCAAGTATATTGATTGTTTTGTGCGAAATTTGGGCAATATATCACAAGACACTATCAACAAATTGGTTGCCCGTATGCCGAGACTTGTGAAAAAAGTCATAGAATGCTAAAGAGGTTTTTTGATGAAAAATCAGTATAGCCTAACTATAGCCTTTTTTAGCATAGACTGTTAATATTTCTTTACGCTTTTCAAGTATATTAATTGTTTTGTGCGAAAGTTGGAGCAATATATCACAAGACACTATCAATAAATTGATTGCCCGTATGCCGAGACTTGTGAAAAAAGTCATAGAATGCAAACGAGGTTTTTTGATGAAAAATCAGTTTAGCCTAACTATAGGCTTTTTTAGCATAGACTGTTAATATTTCTTTACGCTTTTCAAGTATATTGATTGTTTTGTGCGAAAGTTGGAGCAATATATCACAATACACTATCAATAAATTGATTGCCCGTATGCCGAGACTTGTGAAAAAGTTATAGAATGCAAAGGATTTTTGATGAAAAATCAGTTTAGCCTAACTATAGGCTTTTTTAGCGTGGACTGTTAATATTTCTTTACGCTTTTCAAGTATATTGATTGTTTTGTGCGAAAGTTGGAACAATATATCACAAGACACTATCAACAAATTGATTGCGCGTATGCCGAGACTTGTGAAAAGTCATAGAATGCAAAAGAGGTTTTTTGATGAAAAATCAGTTTAGCCTAACTATAGGCTTTTTTAGCGTGGACTGTTAATATTTCTTTACGCTTTTCAATTATATTGATTGTTTTGTGCGAAAGTTGGAGCAATATATCACAATACACTATCAATAAATTGATTGCCCGTATGCCGAGACTTGTGAAAAAGTTATAGAATGCAAAGGATTTTTGATGAAAAATCAGTTTAGCTAACTATAGCCTTTTTTAGCATGGACTGTTAATATTTCTTTACGCTTTTCAAGTATATTGATTGTTTTGTGCGAAAGTTGGAACAATATATCACAAGACACTATCAACAAATTGATTGCCCGCATGCCGAGACTTGTGAAAAGTCATAGAATGCAAAAGAGGTTTTTTGATGAAAAATCAGTTTAGCCTAACTATAGGCTTTTTTAGCGTGGACTGTTAATATTTCTTTACGCTTTTCAATTATATTGATTGTTTTGTGCGAAAGTTGGAGCAATGTATCACAATACACTATCAATAAATTAATTGCCCGTATGCCGAGACTTGTGAAAAAGTTATAGAATGCAAAGGCGTAGTCCCGAATTCATGGAAGAGAGCTTTGGTCCACCCGATCCCTAAAAAAGGCGACCGCTCAGACCCGTCCAACTAAAGGCCTATCGCCATCACCTCCTTGTTCTCCAAAATAATGGAAGCCATTATAAACTGCCAGCTCATGAGGTACCTTGAGGATCACCAGCTGATTAGTGACCGCCAGTACGGTTTTCGTCGGGGTCGATCGGCTGGTGATCTTCTAGTCTACTTAACTCATAGATGGGCGGAGGCAGTAGAGTCCAAGGAGGAGGCATTAGCCGTTAGTTTGGACGTAGCGAAGGCCTTCGATCGGGTCTGGCACAAAGCACTTCTTTCGAAGCTTCCTTCCTATGGGCTTCCCGAGAAATTGTGCGAATGGACCACCAGTTTCCTTGCTACGACCTTGATGCTCCATCAAGGTCGTAGTAGACGGTGCATGCTCTGATTTCAAACCTATCAACGTGTTCCACAAGGCTGCGTGCTATCACCAACGCTGTTTCTCCTGCATATCAATGATATGTTGCTAACTGGTAGCATTCATTGCTATGCAGACGACAGCACTGGTGATGCCTTATACTGGCCGTGCCAATATTTCTCGGGAAAACTTCGCCGAGTACCGGGACAAACTTGTGTCTGAAGTCGAGTCTTTGCTTAACAAAGTCTCGGATTGGGGCCGACTAAATCTTATCCAGTTCAATCCCCAGAAGACACAAGTTTGCGTGTTTACCGCTAAAAAGAACCCCTTTGTCGTATCTCCTCAGTTTCAAGGCACTCCCCTCGCTGCCTCAGCCAGTATCGGAATCCTTGGGGTCGACATATCGAATAGTGTGCAGTTTCGTGGTCACTTGGAAGGGAAGGCCAAATTGGCCTCTAAAATGCTTGGCGTGCTCAGCAGAGCGGGACAGTATTTCATGCCGGCACATCGCTTGCAACTTTACAAAGCGCAAGATCGGCCCCACATGGAATACTGTTCTCATCTCTGGGTCGGGGCACCCCAGTGCCAGCTCCTTCCACTTGACCGCATCCAGCGCAGAGCTGTTCGAATCGTCGACGACCGAGTTCTTTCTGATCGGCTCGATACACTGGCACTGCGTAGAGATGTTTCATCTCTTTGCGTATTTTATCGCATCTATTACGGGGAGTGCTCTGAGGAATTGTTCGGACTAACTCCAGCCGCTCAATTTCACTATCGCACATCGCGTCAAAACTCGCGTTACCATCCATACCATCTGGATGATAGGCGGTCCACCACTGTGCGATTTAGAAGAAGTTTTCTCCCTCGCACGACTTCCTTGTGGAATCAATTACCACCAGCGAATTTTCCGGACCGATACGACCTAGGAACTTTCAAGAAAAGAGCTTACACCTTTCTAAAAGGCCGGCAACACATCTGCAATTTCCCTGGTGTTGCGCTTGTTCATGGGCGGCGGTAGTCACTTACCATCAGGTGAGCCGCATGCTCGTTTGCCCCGTATTCTATAATAAAAAAGGAGGATTTTTGATGAAAAATCAATTAAGCTAACTATAGCATTTTTTAGCATGGACTGTTAATATTTCTTTACGCTTTTCAAGTATATTGATTGCCTAAAAGTGTTTTATTGGATGATTTAACAGTTTAATTAAACATTTGATATTTTATTGGAATTTTATTTAATTTTCCTACTTTTAATTAAGGTAGTCTTAAACGTTTGGCCTGCAGTGTATGTGTAAAGTTTTATTAGGGTAACACGCCTACCAAGGAGTCACGCGAAGAAATGTTCCTGTGAATGAGTACGGGTTCTGAAATATGTTATTTATGTAAGTGGATTGGCCCATAGATATCTATCACATCCTTTCTAGATAAGATTTAAGATGTCTTATAAATGCATTATATATATATATATATATATATATATGTATATGTCTTTACATAGTATGTCATCCATGAGGACTATGTAATACCCATTTAACAGTAAAAAGGGCTCTGGTTCTCAACACTCATCATAATACATACAGCATATTTATGTTGTTAAATGCTGGTATTCTGTGCGAGCACGTTCCGTCCCCGGTCCAGCAGACATACTGCAGACAAAATACGCTGCAGTTTGACTAATATAACATATTTTAGTTATAACATACACACGATTCATCATCATCATTACAGCCCAACAAAGCCCACAGCTGAACATAAGTCTCCCACATAGATTGCTTCATACGGGGAATAATTACCAAAGTTGCCACGCTAGACACGCGAGTTGGAAACAGCAGTTGTAATGAGGGCTAATAATCTTCCACTCACCAGATGTCGCTACTAGCGACTGAGGTAAAGTTTTTTGTTACACAGTGTCATTTAATTGAGAAATTAGTTTTAAATAATAGTTTATCATTGTCTAGAGTATTATATTAATATATAACACAATGCGTCAGTGGTTTCATTTTTAATTTTTTTCAGATTATAACTCTTTTTTTTTAAAAGTCGTCTTTTAGTTATGTTTATAGTTTGGTTTATTCATTTCTAATGTAATTAATATAAAATATAACTAATAATACAGAAAGAAACCTTAAAGATTACATTTTCATAAGAAATTATCGTCCCCGCTATGAAATCTGTCAAATATTTTACCTCACTCGAAAGTGGCGCCGCCCTGGTGGCAGAAAAAGTCGTGGATGCCCTCATTATTTTGAGTTGTTATCGGGAATGTGCTGGTGCCCATCTCCTGTTTCAGTTCACCGCTGTCGGCTCTATTCAATTAAACGATTAGGATAATTTCTGTTACTATTATTACCATTGTCTGTACATTATTCGCAATTTTGTGTTGGCATTTGGTAACCTATATACAGCAAACAAACAGACATCACAACGAACATTTCAAACTGTTTACATTTACAATGCCCCTTGTCAGAGCCAGAGCTATCTGTGTAAAATCTGTCACAGGATAAATAATCAAGATCCGATCCCGATTCGATTTGCAATCTATATTGGTAATTTCTTTTTCGGAAACGAAACCGCAATTAATTCCCTTACAAAAGAGAATTTCTTTTTTTTAAATTTCAATGGCGTATATCTTTTAAGTGACAAACATTTTTGGGACCTCTTGCATATAACGTTGTCTGAAATTAACTGCAAAAAAAGGAAGATTTAGAGATCATCTCGGAATAAAGAAAATAGCACATAGAATTAGATCCCGATTGGATTTGCAATCTATATTGGTAATTTCTTTTCCGGAAACGAAACCGCAATTAATTCCTTAACAAAAGAGTTTGCTTTTTATAGAATTCTGATGGCGTATGTTTTTTTATAGAATACGGGTGACAAACGACCACACAGTCCACCTGATGGTAAGTGGTTTCTGTGGCCCATAGACATCGACATCTATCTTCGTTTGCAAATTAAATTGCAGGTGCGTGGCCGTAAGGACTAAGATGGAATGCCTCTTTTCCAGTAAAATGGGCCTCCGGATCTCTACACTCACCATACGAAACACAGCAGCATTAAGCTGCTATTTTACGCTGGTATCCTGTGTGAGCGTGGTCCTTCCCCGGTCGAGCCGACCCATGCGTGCTACAACTATACTATTAATATAGCTGCAGCATGGCTCTACCACGTATGAAATTTTTGCGAGTCTTTTAAGTGACAAAATTTTTGCGAGCTCCTGCGTATAACATTGTCTGAAATTAACTTCAATTAATTTAAAAATTGTCTCGTAATTAATCGGCTCCGTGGCGCAGTCGCTTAGAAATGAGTTGTTGCGCTGGGCTGGCGCGGATTCGAATCCCGCACGGAACAAGGATTTATATGGCCTACAAATAATTGAAATTGAACTTGAAAAAGAAAAAATAGTTCCGGGTCTGGATGTTTGTCCTCGGTCAATTTATGTTTGTAACTGCCTCCAAGATACAGGAGAAAATCCTAGTGTGGTGGTAACGTTTTTAAAAAATAGATAGATAGGTAAATAGATATAATTTCACATAGAATTTGAATCTAAAAAAATGTTCTGATTTATTTACTGTTCCTTACGTACCAAATTCCAAGACTACAGGTTACCAAGACCCCGATGGGTTATGATGATCAGTTGTAGTGTTATACTACTTACATTTCATTGTACACTAATTCTCCATTCTGTTTTGATATTCTGCATTCTTGTTTTGCATCACTTTATACTATTTTTTTTATTCTGTTTTTGATTCTCTGCATTTATATTTTGCATCACCTTTATTTATATAGGATCCTGTAACGTTTTTACACAATAACATATCATTTTACTGCGTATTTTCACACTATTTAGTACTTTTAAACTAGCTGTCAACGAAGTCTTACCTTTTTTTTGGTCTTTTATTGAATTCTCTGTTACTCTACAATTTCAGGCTTAGTGTACGTTGTCGTGCATTAGTTTTTCCTATGTGATTTTTATCTCGTTTCTTACTTAAATGTAATAGTTTCTTAATAACAGTCCTAAAACTAAAAATTCCTCAATTTGACAACCATTGTTTTTGTGGTTGTTATGGTAACTTTTATTTAAATTCGTCTCTGGTATGATGTTCTTTCTACATAAATACTTTTTGGCTGTAGGTCATTTACAATAAATTTCGTTTTAATTTAAATAATTTCTCGTTCTCTCTAAAAAGGTATAAAAGCCAAACAATTGGAGAATACAGGACAGTCTCGCTTCGGTTCTCAAACGAGAAACATCTACTAAAGGCCTTATCCCGGGGCCGCTTTGCCCCGGGATCCTGCAAGCCTCCATCTACATCCGGCGCATCCTGAAGTCATCGGCGCATCCTGCAAGCCAGGCGCTGGGATCCTGCAGGCCAGGCGTCGACTCTGTCTGTGAAGATCCTCAACTCTGTCGGTGTTGAGGCAAACTCCGAGAAACTGAAGAAGGTCATCTCGGAACTCAATGGCAAGAGTGAAGAACTGATCGTGCAGGGTCGTGAGAAGTTGTCGACCATGCCCGTCGGTGGAGCAGCGCCCGTGGCCGCGGTCGCCGCTGCTGCAGCGCCGGTAGCTGAGAAGAAGAAGGAAGAGAGAGTCCAAGAAGGAAGAATCTGAGTCTGACGATGAAGTTATGGGCTTCGGTCTCTTCGACTAAAGCTTACTTAAATAAATTTTTTTTTCTCATTTCTTCACCTTTACTGCGCTTTGTCTATTCCCTTTTGATTTAATTGCTTTCTCTTTCGTTCTTAACTCATTCATCATTCATTTTTATACAAAATTGTTTTTGAAAGCTGAAGCGAAACGAACCTTCAAAATTCTAAAACAAAACTTCTTCTAGTTTTTCAACTTATCTGGATTGTATTTAGGCCTACATATAACACTTCATTTACATTCATCACTCTAAGTTACATTCATCACTCTAATATTTTTATTCTAGATAACTTAAACAGGTACAATTTTTAATAAAATCTTTATTTCTTAAACTTAACTTTGCACTTTACACTTTATATAAAATTGTTTATGAAAGCCGAAGCGAGACGATTCATAAATTTTCTAAACATTTATTAACTGTTAAATATTTTTCTAAACATTTATTAATTGTTAATTTGTATATATGTATAAATATAACTTGTAATTTGTATATATGTATAAATATCACCATCATTTTCACCTTATTATTTTAATTTCTTTTAATTTGTTTGTTTGTTTGGTGTTCCAGGGTTCTTCAACTTCATAGCGACTAATGCTTGCTTAGGAGTAAGTTCTTTATCTTTATCTTCACTTGGGAGCAGCTGACTATTCCCTTAATGTTCTTTATCTTTATCTTCACTTAGGAGCGGTTGACAACTCCTTAAATAAGCCTGAATGTCCTTTCGAAAACACACTTCTAAAGTGGTGTCTCTTCGAATTTTTTTATCTTCACTTAGGAGCGGTTGACAACTCCTTAAATAAGCCTGAATGTCCTTTTGAAAACACACTTTTAGAGTGGTGTCTCTTCGACAAAATTTTTTTTTCCACACAGGAGCGGTTGACTACTCCTTAAATAAGCCTTAATGTCGTTTTGAAAACACACTTTTAGAGTGGTAGTCATTGAATGTGAACTCCACCCTTACCTGAATGCAGATGATGAATGTAAGAGATAGTATATCTGATTTTGCCTGTTGATGTCTGTTTCTGCAAAGCTGTGTTTTTATGGTTTATTTTAGAATGTACATGTCAAAATTTTTGCTGAGTCAAAAATTTTCCAGGGTCGGGGGGGAAATGTAGTGTTATACTACTTACATTTCATTGTACACTAATTCTCCATTCTGTTTTGATATTCTGCATTCTTGTTTTGCATCACTTTATACTATTTTTTTCATTCTGTTTTTGATTCTCTGCATTTATATTTTGCATCACCTTTATTTATATAGGATCCTGTAACGTTTTTACACAATAACATATCATTTTACTGCGTATTTTCACACTATTTAGTACTTTTAAACTAGCTGTCAACGAAGTCTTACCTTTTTTTTGGTCTTTTATTGAATTCTCTGTTACTCTACAATTTCAGGCTTAGTGTACGTTGTCGTGCATTAGTTTTTCCTATGTGATTTTTATCTCGTTTCTTACTTAAATGTAATAGTTTCTTAATAACAGTCCTAAAACTAAAAATTCCTCAATTTGACAACCATTGTTTTTGTGGTTGTTATGGTAACTTTTATTTAAATTCGTCTCTGGTATGATGTTCTTTCTACATAAATACTTTTTGGCTGTAGGTCATTTACAATAAATTTCGTTTTAATTTAAATAATTTCTCGTTCTCTCTAAAAAGGTATAAAAGCCAAACAATTGGAGAATACAGGACAGTCTCGCTTCGGTTCTCAAACGAGAAACATCTACTAAAGGCCTTATCCCGGGGCCGCTTTGCCCCGGGATCCTGCAAGCCTCCATCTACATCCGGCGCATCCTGAAGTCATCGGCGCATCCTGCAAGCCAGGCGCTGGGATCCTGCAGGCCAGGCGTCGACTCTGTCTGTGAAGATCCTCAACTCTGTCGGTGTTGAGGCAAACTCCGAGAAACTGAAGAAGGTCATCTCGGAACTCAATGGCAAGAGTGAAGAACTGATCGTGCAGGGTCGTGAGAAGTTGTCGACCATGCCCGTCGGTGGAGCAGCGCCCGTGGCCGCGGTCGCCGCTGCTGCAGCGCCGGTAGCTGAGAAGAAGAAGGAAGAGAGAGTCCAAGAAGGAAGAATCTGAGTCTGACGATGAAGTTATGGGCTTCGGTCTCTTCGACTAAAGCTTACTTAAATAAATTTTTTTTTCTCTTTTCTTCACCTTTACTGCGCTTTGTCTATTCCCTTTTGATTTAATTGCTTTCTCTTTCGTTCTTAACTCATTCATCATTCATTTTTATACAAAATTGTTTTTGAAAGCTGAAGCGAAACGAACCTTCAAAATTCTAAAACAAAACTTCTTCTAGTTTTTCAACTTATCTGGATTGTATTTAGGCCTACATATAACACTTCATTTACATTCATCACTCTAAGTTACATTCATCACTCTAATATTTTTATTCTAGATAACTTAAACAGGTACAATTTTTAATAAAATCTTTATTTCTTAAACTTAACTTTGCACTTTACACTTTATATAAAATTGTTTATGAAAGCCGAAGCGAGACGATTCATAAATTTTCTAAACATTTATTAACTGTTAAATATTTTTCTAAACATTTATTAATTGTTAATTTGTATATATGTATAAATATAACTTGTAATTTGTATATATGTATAAATATCACCATCATTTTCACCTTATTATTTTAATTTCTTTTAATTTGTTTGTTTGTTTGGTGTTCCAGGGTTCTTCAACTTCATAGCGACTAATGCTTGCTTAGGAGTAAGTTCTTTATCTTTATCTTCACTTGGGAGCAGCTGACTATTCCCTTAATGTTCTTTATCTTTATCTTCACTTAGGAGCGGTTGACAACTCCTTAAATAAGCCTGAATGTCCTTTCGAAAACACACTTCTAAAGTGGTGTCTCTTCGAATTTTTTTATCTTCACTTAGGAGCGGTTGACAACTCCTTAAATAAGCCTGAATGTCCTTTTGAAAACACACTTTTAGAGTGGTGTCTCTTCGACAATTTTTTTTTTTCCACACAGGAGCGGTTGACTACTCCTTAAATAAGCCTTAATGTCGTTTTGAAAACACACTTTTAGAGTGGTAGTCATTGAATGTGAACTCCACCCTTACCTGAATGCAGATGATGAATGTAAGAGATAGTATATCTGATTTTGCCTGTTGATGTCTGTTTCTGCAAAGCTGTGTTTTTATGGTTTATTTTAGAATGTACATGTCAAAATTTTTGCTGAGTCAAAAATTTTCCAGGGTCGGGGGGGAAATGTAGTGTTATACTACTTACATTTCATTGTACACTAATTCTCCATTCTGTTTTGATATTCTGCATTCTTGTTTTGCATCACTTTATACTATTTTTTTCATTCTGTTTTTGATTCTCTGCATTTATATTTTGCATCACCTTTATTTATATAGGATCCTGTAACGTTTTTACACAATAACATATCATTTTACTGCGTATTTTCACACTATTTAGTACTTTTAAACTAGCTGTCAACGAAGTCTTACCTTTTTTTTGGTCTTTTATTGAATTCTCTGTAACTCTACAATTTCAGGCTTAGTGTACGTTGTCGTGCATTAGTTTTTCCTATGTGATTTTTATCTCGTTTCTTACTTAAATGTAATAGTTTCTTAATAACAGTCCTAAAACTAAAAATTCCTCAATTTGACAACCATTGTTTTTGTGGTTGTTATGGTAACTTTTATTTAAATTCGTCTCTGGTATGATGTTCTTTCTACATAAATACTTTTTGGCTGTAGGTCATTTACAATAAATTTCGTTTTAATTTAAATAATTTCTCGTTCTCTCTAAAAAGGTATAAAAGCCAAACAATTGGAGAATACAGGACAGTCTCGCTTCGGTTCTCAAACGAGAAACATCTGCTAAAGGCCTTATCCCGGGGCCGCTTTGCCCCGGGATCCTGCAAGCCTCCATCTACACGTGAAGTCGTCGGTGAATTCTAATTCAAGTGCGGGGCCACACTACCCGCGCGCTACGACTGCTTGATCCAGGCGCTGAGTGCAGCCTACTGCCCGCGCTACCTTCAGGCGCGCTTCGACTGCTGGCTCCAGGCGCTGCGTCACTACTGCCCGCGCTACCTCTGGGCGCGGCGACTACTTCTCCAAGTACTGAGCGCACCTACCCCAGGCGCTACGTGCGCCGGCTCCGGACGCCGCGTGTGCCCAGTCCAGGCGCTGCGTGCCGCCGCCGCTGAGAAACCTCAAGCTCTGCGTGTGCCTACTTCTACAAAAGCAGCGAGGCTCCAGGCTCCACTATAAAACTATATTGTCCTATTCTCCAACCTTTATTTTTTTTAAACCTAATTATAATCTCATTTCATCCATCACCTTCATATTTCATTTTTTTATAAGATTGTAAATACCTTTTAAAAAATTATAATATATTATTTTCTTGGTCTAGTTTGTTGTTTTGCTGTTCTTAGGTTAGGTTCTTTCTCTTTTAATTGTCGCTTCACGACACAGTGAGTGGGATTTTCAGTTCAAAATCATATATTTATTTTTCATATTTATATTTTTGTTACGTTTAACTATAGAAACTTTAACTATAGACACGATTTTAAATAAACTTAATATTTCATAGCATTTCTATAAAGATTTTGACACACGTACGCACAGATTAAAGGGTTACTTAAGTGATAGTGATAGTTGCAGTGATACTAAAGGGTTTCGTTTTTCCATTATGTGAAGAACAGAAAGTAATTTTAGTTAAAACACAAACACACACTAAATAAAACTATATTACTCATTTTTTCGGGATTCATTTCAACTTATTTTTACTACTTGATAAACTACAAATCCTATAAAAGGTACATAGATTCCTACCAAGAATGATTATAGAATTAAATAAAACTAATTTTTAAGAATTTTTTCGCGTTTATATTAACTTTTTACTTCCCGACGTTTCGGGTGCTTTTCAGCACTCGTGGTCACGGGAGGGACTGAGGTGTTTGACGTCCCGATGTCATAGTTAGGCCGGCTACCTTCAGTTTATAAATATTAATTTTAGGTCCGATCTACGCAGAATGAGCTTATAGTATCTTGAAGTTTTGCAGTGGTATGCTTGGGATTGGATTTAATTTTATTGGTAGCCGGGCTAACTATAACATAACATCGGGACGTCAAACACCTCAGTCCCTCCCGTGACCACGGGTGCTGAAAAGCACCCGAAACGTCGGGAAGTAAAAAGTTAAATTAAACGCGAAAAAATCCGTAAAAATTAGTTTTATTTAATGTGTAGTTTTCGCGTAAATATAAGAAATCATTATGATTATAGAAATTAAAAAAAAACAAATTTCAATAGTCGTAACAGAGCAGTAATGTCCCCGAAACATCAGGAATTAAAAATAAATAAATAAAACCGACATGTCTCAGAAATAAGAAAAAAAAATTCGAAGACGTGAAGTTCGCCAACAGGCATTGGAACAGCGCGGCGGACATTTCCTTGCCTAAAAACCCTCTCAGAAATGGGGGAGGTCTGTGCCCAGCAGTCGGACGTATATAGGCTGTAACTTTAACTTTAAAATAAAAATCAGGGGCTAAGCGCTCGCTGTAAATTTCACAGTACGCGAGCAACCTTTTTTGTTTTTTGGTTTGATGACCGGCGGCACCAATGAAATTGTTAATAGCAATTTTAAGAGCTAATTTACCACGTGCTCGGCGGCAAAGCAAAACACCGTGAGGACATCTGCATGTCTAACAAATAAAAAAAAATATTTCGAAGACATGTGAAGTTCACCAACACGCATTGGGGCAGCGCGGCGGACATTATTTCCTTGCGTTAGAACCCTCTCAGAAATGAGACGAGGGCTGTGCCCAGCAGTGGGACGTATATATAAAGTTGAAGTTTATGTTACATTCTGTAACATAAACTTCAACTTTTAAATAAGAACAAGATAAACACGATAAAATGCATCATCATCATCATCATTACAGCCTTTCAGAAGTCCACTGCTGAACATAGGCTCCAAGGAATGCCACAAAGCACGGTCCTGAGCCACCTGCATCCATCGACTTCCTGCATGTCTTACCAGGTCGTCACTCCATCTCGTGGGGGGTCGCCCTACACTTCGCCTACCGGTACGAGGCTGCCACTCAAGAACCTTTCTTCCCCATCGGTTGTCGGTTCTTCGAGCTATATGGCCGGCCCACTGCCACTTCAGCTTACTAATCCTTACGATAAAATTAGTAGATGATATTAGTTTTATTCAATGTGTAGTATTCTTGTAAATAAATGACAATTGTAATTCGTAAATTTTTCAGAATCGTTTTACATTGATAAAATTTGACTCATCCTCCAGTTTTTTTCTTCAATTTTACACACTGGCAACCTCCATTGCAATTCACAACGTAATCTTTAATCTCATATAAAAGGGGCGCGTACTCTGAAATGAATCCAGCGAATCGAATTTCTTGTAATAATTAAAACTGTTACCTATTTCCATCGCTTGTGTAATTTGCCAGTAATATGTATGTTTTCACGTTTATCTCATTGGTAACGTACATAATATTTTAAAAAGCTGTTTAATTTATAACATTTTAAAAAATCACTCAACGAGTTACTGAAAGTAAATAAATAAGTCTAGTCCTAGGGAGCTAGATAGTTAAAAAGCTTGAAAGATGGTACGCACTGGTAATGCTCCTCCTCTTCAAGGAGCTCCACACACACATACACACGCTTTACTATACTAAACACACGTTTTAATAAGATGTCTTTTTTATATAAAGCTGAAGTGACAAACAGACTTGCAAACTACAAACAAATAAGGCAACGATGCGGTCTAACCTCTGAAGACTAAGACGGAATGCCTCACAGTCTTTTGTTATACTTGGTCTCTTTACCCTTCAGAAAACAATAATAGCCTAAGCGGTGGTAGCTACCCAGAGGGACTCCTAAAAAGAAAATAAATCCTACCACCCTAATGCAATATATAAGGTCAATCATTTCGTTCAATTAGACTAATTGGATAATAGTCTGCGTCCAGCAATTACGGGCTGATGAAGGTGAAGATTTTACTATTCATCAATTTATCAAAATATAAACCTTAAACGTAGAATAATAAAAATGAAATAACGAAAGAACTGAAAAATGAATATTATAATTTTCAATTTATTAAGAATGAAATTATTTAAACATATACATGGAAGTTATTTATTTAAATTTTATTTATTAGTAACTGGAGGTAAAATGTTACTACTTTTTGAATTTCACGTAAGATGGCACTGTTTCAACAAAGTGAAACATGGATTATCGTTGTAATTCAAATTATTACGCAACGATTAAAACAATTTTAGGATTTATTTATAAATATGTTATATATTTAAAAAACACATCGATAATTAATAAAATAAAGTAGAAATTAACATCTTGAGGGAGGGAGGAAGTTCTGCAATCGGATAAAAAGTCCCTAACTACCTACACACAAAATTTCATGGAGATCTATCCAGTTGTTTCTGCGTGAATCGGGAATACACAGACAGACAAAAATTCTAAAAACCACTAATTTGGCTTCAGTGCCCTTTGATTTAATCCCGTAGACTTGTTTTCTAGATAAAATTTTAGAATTACAGACACGACTTTGCTGCATATTAATTATATGTATAGATTATGATATCGATATTTTTCATTTCTAACTTAGTTGATATTTTTAAAAAATCACTACAGTAACAAAACCTTTAATGGTATGTGGTAGACGTAAATACGTCTCTTGTAAGCGTAAACACTACAAGGAATTAATCAAACTTGTAGCAAATATTTTTGTTAAGAAAATAACAAGCTGAAATAGAGTCTCTGTGCCTGGGTTATTTCAAGATTTTAAGAGTAATAGGTTGATTTGTTCCTTGACAGTTGTAGACAGCATTGAAGTGGTTATTATTTGCATTGTCGTGTTTGTGAATTAAACGGATTTTAACAGGAAGAACTTCTATCAACAATTATACAATTTAACTAATTTTACATTAACTTTTTTTACGTAGTAGAGCCATGCTGCAGCTATATTATGGTTGTAGAACCAGGGATGGACCACGCTCTCACAGAATACCAGCCTAATATAGCAGCTAAATGCTGCTGTGTTTCGTATGGTGAATGTAGAGATCCGGAGACCTTTTTTACTGGAAACGAGTCATTCCACCTCAGTTCTCAGGGGTGGCAACGCATCTGCATTTTGATTCTTAATCGAGAATAGATGTAGATGTTTATGGTCCACAGCATCCACTTATCATCAGATGGACTGTGTGCTCGTTTGTCACCCTTATCTTACAACAAAAAAAAACTCAACCTACAACATTCCTGAGCTGAGCACAGACAGAGACAGTTATGCACCAAAAAAATTCCGCCATGCTACTCCTTATTATTTTAACTGACTTCAACAAAAGAGAAGATTCTTAATTCGACTATATGTTTTTGTATGTATTTTACGCGATATCTTCGTTAATTGTTAACAGATGTAGATTAATTATTTTTTATTATATACTTCAGGGTTGATCCCATATAAATTAAGGGAAAAAATCCCCCCCCCCCTAAGGGTGGCAAAATGGGGGATGAAGTGTTTAATGCAACTATTTTAACGACATTGAGATTGTAATATATGTCCACTCTAAAGGGTAAAAATTTTACTTTAAAAATTAAAAGCTAACTTCAAAAAACTAAAAAACTAAATAAAATGAAATCTGAAGTTTTGGCTTTAATTACATCAAACACTAATATGTCTTAGCACCGATTATATTATTTTCAGTTCTTTGAAGTCGGCTTTTACTTTTTATTGAGTTAATTTTTAATGTTTCAAAACCTCCACAAGTTCCTGATACATTTTTAATTCCTCAGACGTTCGTCATGTTTTCTTCGCCGTCGAACACGTAACGAATTGGAACTTCTGTAATGACATACAAATACCTGTTCCGTGTGGGAATTAAACGGTCCGCAATGCCGCAAATAAACGCTTAATTAATGTACCACCAATTCTTTAAGCATTTGCCACTGCTTTCCATCGGCAGTATTATTACATTGGTCCTATAGAGGTGTAGTGGCGGTGTAAGAGAATCCACTGCCCCATATCATCCTGTGGGTCTCGTAAAATTCGACAGAAAATAAAAGAAGATGGACACAATTATTGATAATAATTAAAAAAAACTGCGGTTGCCAACCCGCTTGCCAAACAAAGCATAGCAAACATCATCGCTATGTGAGAGACCTTTATTCAGCATTTAACTTTTGATAGACTATAATGAATGGATGGATGGATACGAGATGGGAATCCATCGCAGTCCAAATGATCTTTTCCATGTTTCCGTAAGTCACCTATTACGATACCTACTAGTCGAGAAGGGGTGTATGTTTCCCCTATTTAAAACGTCTACAGTATAGGCATGTGACCATATTTTCAAACCTACAGCACAATAGCACTTAGTATGAAACTAAAATACCTCTTTCTGGAGAATATTGGAGTTTACTCTTTAAGAATCGTTTCATATGTATGTATCACACGGTTTGGAAAATAGATGGCCAGTAAAATCATCGTTATGGTTTTCCTGTGCGCAACATAATCGAGAGATGCCCGAATATGTTGCATCTCTCCACTCCAGCAGTGATAAAAGCTGTGAAGGCGCGAATTCAAAGAAATCCCAAACGTAAGCAGAAACTGTTGGCCCTTCAGATGGGGTTAAGCAGAACCACGGTGAAAAATGTGTTAAATGAAGATTTAAGGCTTCGGGCATATCGAAGAAAAACAGGACATCGTTTGAATGCTCGTCTAATGGACCTGAGACTGAAGAGATGCCGCGCTTTGTTGAAGCGGTACGCGGGAAAAAAATATCGGGAAATTCTTTTTTCGGATGAAAAAATTTTTACCGTAGTAGAGAGCTACAACAAACAAAATGATAAGGTGTACGCACACAGTAGTTAAGAAGCGAGCAACCGTATTCCGCGTGTCCAACGAGGTCATTTTCCATCCTCGCTCATGGTATGGTTGGGAGTTTCTTATTGGGGCTTAACAGAGGTACATTTTTGTGAGAAAGGTGTAAAAACGAATGCAGTTGTGTATCAAAATACAGTCCTGACGAACCTTGTGGAACCTGTTTCTCATACCATGTTCAATAACAGGCACTGGGTATTCCAACAAGATTCGGCGCCAGCTCATATAGCGAAGAGCACACAAGACTAGCTGGCGGCGCGTGAAATCGACTTCATCCGGCACGAAGACTGGCCCTCCTCCAGTCCAGATTTGAATCCGTTAGATTACAAGACATGGCAACACTTGGAGGAAAAGACGTGCTCAAAGCCTCATCCCAATTTGGAGTCACTCAAGACATCCTTGATTAAGGCAGCCGCCGATATTGACATGGACCTCGTTCGTGCTGTGATAGACGACTGGCCGCGCAGATTGAAGGCCTGTATTCAAAATCACGGAGGTCATTTTGAATAAACTTTAGTGTTATAAGAATTTATGTTTTGTTAAGTTTATTTTGGTATACAGTACCTAGTTACATACCTATACTAGTTTTTTGTAATTAAAATATTTTAAGTTATATAATAACACAAAATAGTGAAATTAAAACGTTGTTTACAAGATTTTAAAATAAGTAGAATAAGATCACATTTCTGGTAGGAATAGTATTTCGAGTTTATTTGTTATTTACACTATCTGCCTATTTCGTACGAGCCACAAGCTTCGCGATTGCCAAAGAATGACCTTTCAAGTAGCATACGTTGGGCATCACAGAGCTCACATAATAGCGGAAATATGGTCGATCATGGTCAGAATAGGTACTATACCAAATAACTTACTTACCATTTCACAATGTATTTTTTTACTTTTTATTAACAGCCTTTAGTTAGCACGGAAAGTCCGTTGCGACGTAGGAAGGAGAAAAGATGCAAAGTAATACGGACACTCGCGCGCAGCGATAGTTTTATTTAGCTTGCGTGCGTGGTTTATCTGATTAATACGAGGGTGGATTGAAAAGTACTCGGCCTAACACAGATCCATTCAATTCTAAAAATCAAATCTACCCACATTATTTAGTTCAGTTCAGACTAGTTCATTGTGTGAAGTTCGAAACGTGTGCGATAATTAGTTGTGATTTTATAAATTTATTAACAAAGTAATCGGACATAATTTCCGCGAATGGAGCAAATCGAGCAGCGTGCCGTCATTAAGTACCTCCATAAGAAGGGGCCTACTATCATCAAAAGCCATCCATGATGACATGGTCAGTACATTAGGCGATTGTGCTCTGTCATACTCATCCGTCAAAAAATGGATAGCAGAATTTAAGCGTGGTAGAGAGAGTGTGAAAGATGAACCCCGCTCTGGAAGGCCTTCGACGTCAACTACTGACGAAAATATTAAAAAAGTACTTGATTTAATAATGGGAGACCGCAGATTAAAAATTAGAGAGATAGCCGAGATTATAGGCATCTCTTATGAACGAACTCAAAACATCATTGTCAACGAGTTGGGTTTCCACAAGGTGTCTGCGAGGTGGGTTCCGCGACTGCTTTCAGTTGAACAAAAAAGGACGCGATTGACTATTTCACGCGACTGTTTGGAGTTATTTGAAGCCGATGCAGATGATTTTTTGAATCGTTTTGTTACTATAGACGAAACATGGGTTTATTACTGTACACCGGAAACAAAACAACAATCAAAACAGTGGAGAAGACCTGGTTCACCACCCCCTAAAAAGGCTAAGTCGATTTTGTCGGCAAATAAGGTGATGGCTTCAGTATTCTGGGACTCGAAAGGTGTGATTATGATTGATTATCTTGAAAGGGGTCAGACTATAAACTCTGATTACTACTGCACCTTACTACGTCGTTTACGAGAGGAAATAAAAGAAAAACGTCGAGGAATGCTCAGAAGAAAAGTCCTGTTTCATCAAGATAACGCCCGTGTTCACACGTCAGTACACTCAATGGCTGAAATTCACAACTGTGGCTTTGAACTGTTACCGCATCCGCCTTATTCATCTGATCTGGCACCATCAGACTTCTTTCTGTTCCCTAACCTAAAAAAGCACTTGGGAAGTCAAAGATTTTCGACAAACGACGAGGTCAAAGCAGCTGTGGACGCATATTTTGACTCTAAGGAAGAATCATTTTTTTTCAACGGTCTAAATGCTTGGAAGGGGAGGTGGCAAAAGTGTATTGAACCTGATGGTGATTATGTAGAAAAATAAAAATATAACTGATTTAGTATGTGTTTATTTTCTTGGTTAGGCCGAGTACTTTTCAATCCACCCTCGTAATAACTATGTAGGCTATTAAAACGTCGGCAAGCAGTCAACATCATAGGAGTGCAGCTTCTGTAGGTAGTACTATTATTTATTCTGTGCTTCAGATTTGATTAACAAATATTACTTACTTTTTGACAAGTATTTTTCCAGACTTGTCCGCCTTGAGGACGATCTTCGTATGCAGCTTCTCAAGAAACTTGATGGTTGGATTGTTCAGCTGATTCAAGTTGTACGCGAGCGCGAATAGTTCCTCGGTCCACATCTGATGACAAAATATATTATAAGCAATATAATAAGCGCAATGCACTGGACTGGCGCCAAAGCAAATTGCCATAAATCTCCCTACGATTAAATCTCAGCTCGAGTTAAACGTGTTTTATTCAAATAGTTACTCGGAAATTCCCGCTTCAAATAAACCGAATTAAACACTGCTTGTGAATTATTCCATTCAACATTCATTAGTAAAGGATCATAAATTTGCAGCACGGATCGATAAATAAATTGTAGTTGTAATAATTAAGTAGACCATTCACAATGTTGATACCATGATACACGAGATTACAAACAAACCTCAAAGGCACACAATATTCTATCAGATATTTATTACATAGATGTGTTGGTTTTTTTATAGAATAAGGGCAACAAACTAGCACACACCTGATGGTAATTGGATGCTGTTATAGCCCTTACACATCCACATCTATCATTGATTTAGAATTAATTTTAACATCTTTTTTTTTCTTTTATATCGGCGCTCTAATCAAAATGCAGATTCGTTGTCACCCCAGATTCCTAACATAGAATGCCTCGGTTCCATCTTATGTAATATCCGGTTTCCATAATATGTAATAACTGTCATTCATATATGTCCAAAGATATGAGTATATGTTTGTGATATCAGTAACGGAGATTCTTATAAGCCACACATATCAACAAAAATATATAAAACTGTACAGTATACAATGCTATTTGCGTGCTCATTTACAAACCTGGATGCACTGATTTAATTTTCGATCAGGCGTCATTTACTGCCATTCTATTTTTATTACAAATTCATTGATTTCATATGACCATTTCACTTTACAGAAGTTCAATAAACTTAAATCCGCGAAAAAAACTCTTCGTTTTGGAAAACAACATGTGTTCGCAATCCTACTTTGATAAACTTTCTGTTATTTTGTTATTATTTCGTCTTGTGTTGGCGAAAAAAGAAATTCATCATTCCATCTTGTCCTATGGCTATCGTGAAACTGTGGAAAAGTACAGATAGCCTCATAGTATGATAGATAGTAATATTGATTATTTAGTACATTTTTGTTGTCAACCATACCTACACCCTAATACTACTTTGCTAATGCCAGATTCCTACACTCAAGAAACGTTTCACTCTCCGTAACTATCCGTTTTATTATAGGGCGAACCTCAAAGTGCATGTCATCATTACAGCCCTTCACAAGTCCACTGCTGAACATAGGCCTCCCCCAAGTAATGCCACAAAGCACGGTCCTTAGCCACCTGCATCCATCGACTTCCTGCATGTCTCATCAGGTCGTCACTCCATCTAGTGGGGGGTCGCCTTACACTTCGCCTACCGGTACGAGGCTGCCACTCGAGAACCTTTCTTCCCCATCGGTAATCGGTTCTTCGAGCTATATGGCCGGCCCACTGCCACTTCAGCTTACTAATCCGTTGGGCTATGTCGGTTACTCTGGTTCTACTGCGGATATCGTTATTTATAAGTTTATCACGCAGAGACACCCCGAGCATAGCCCTCTCCATAACTCGCTGAGCGACCTTGAACTTCCTCATACGGCCAGCAGTGAAGGACCACGTCTCAGATCCGTAAGTCATCACTGGCAACACGCACTGGTTGTACAAATTCGTTTTCAGGTTTTGAGGTATGTCTAACGAGAAGATGTGTCTTAGTTTCCCGAACGCTGCCCAGCCGAGCTGAATCCGTCGATTGACCTCTCGATCGAAGTTGGACTTACCTAGTCGGACTATTTGTCCCAGGTAAACATACTGGTCAACAACTTCGAGCTTAGTGCTCCCAACAACTACCGGCATACCTCAAAACAAGACGAGAAGATGTGTCGTAATATCTCGAACACTGCCCAGCCGACTTGAATCCGTCGATTGACCTCTCGATCAAAGTTGGACTTACCTAGTCGGACTATTTGACCCAGGTAAACATATTTGTCAACAACTTCGAGCTTAGTGCTCTCAACAACTACCGGAATAGGTGTGACATGGACGTTAAACATGATTATTGTTTTGTCCATGTTCATTTTAAGACCTATCCGTTAATAAACATTATTGAGGTCAGTGTGCCTCTCACCATTCGGTGATGGCTGCCGGTTTTCACCCTCGCGATCACTGAGACATCACTGAACAGTTGTCGTCTTGTGGTCATAATGATGTCAATCTCATTTTTTTGTCGAAACATCGGGGCTCAATCAGGTCCACTTCCTGTGGGGCCGTTTCTAGAAGAAAGGGTTCATGATAGAGTCCTTCTTTCTCCAGTCAGCCAGCTGCTGGCCCCTCTGGTTCCGTTGCCCTATTCCGAATTTCCCTACTTTTAGCTCACCGTCCTCTCTTGTGCCTAGTTTTGCGTTGAAGTCTCCCACTAACACAGTATAGTGGGTTTTGGAGAAAAACCTCCTCATCAGGCTGTGTCGAGGTTGGTGCGTAAACCTGTATGACCTTCAGCGAATACCGTTAGGTGATTCTGAGTGTAAGGTATGCAACCCTCGTCGGCACACTCTCATACAACGTTGTTAACGAGAGGCTTGTGGACGATAGATCCGACACCTCCTCCCGGTGATAGAACAAGTTGCCGGATTCAAGGATTACCATGTCTTCCCCTCTCTTTTGACCTCAGATAATCCTATAATATTCTAGCGCAACTTGTCTATCCCTTCTTCCAGCGCCACGATTTCTCCACTGAACCTCCACCGGAGATTTTCAGCCCCCCCCCCCCCCACCCGCCGCCGTTACCATGATCGCCACCGTAGCCTGGAATAGCGCTCGGGGCTGTCTCTTCGTAACTTTAATCATGGGGGATATATTGCCATAGTTGCCACGCTTGGCAAGCGGGTTGGCAACCACAGTTTTTTTTTTATTGTTGTTTTGCTGTTATCAGAAAGATGCTGCACATCTTCTGCCTCAGTTTCCCTCTATCGCCTCTTACGACACCCACGGGAAGATATGGGGTACTGCGTATTGTTACCCGACACTACATACTAATAATTTCAATGAGGGCTAATAATCTCCCACTCATCAGATGTCGCTAGTTGTGACTGAGGTAAAGTTTATTGTTACACAGTGTCAGTTAATTGAAAAATTAGTTTTAAATAATAGTTTATCATTATCCAGAGTATTATATTAATAAAGAACACAATGCGTTAGTGGTTTGATTTTTAATTTCTTGCACATTATAACTCTTTTTTTTTTAAATATCATCTTTTAGTTATATTTATAGTTTGGTTTATTCATTTCTAATGTAATTAATATAAAATATAACTAATAATACAGAAAAAAACCTTAAAGATTACATTTTTCTAAGAAATTATCGTCCCCGCTATGAAATCTGGCAAATATTTTACCTCACTGTAAAGTGGCGCCGCCCTGGTGGCAGAAAAAGTCGTGGATAATAAATTAAGGCAAGAGCGTAGGTAGCGGAGCGGACACATAACAGATATTTTAAAACTTGATACTTTAACAAGCAAGGTTAAAAAAAATTTAATTTTTAAAATTACTGATAATACCCATTATACAATTATGTATAAGAACTTTATCGCAGCTTTATTTAAGCGAAAATGGTCGCTAACCAACTTTAAGTCGTTATAGGTCCTAAATGGTCATTAAAAATTAAAAATAACGAAACCTAAATATGATTTTCAAAGACTTAATCAATGGTATCCCACTTGACATAGTTCGTCTTCTTTCATTTTTTTCTTTTAAGCAATATGGCGTGTGGCTGTCGCCCAAGGAGGTTGTAAAATATAGGAAGTGCGCTCTTCATACTAGGGAAGAGTTCCTAAATCGGTGACCTTGAAATGAACGAAAAGCACCGAGTTAGGCGTTGCATTTCTTTCTAAAGTGTGCATGATACAATATTTTGAGAATATTATTAGAGTATACAACATCACGAAAAACGAAATGCATATTTTTTTCAATATAAAAAGTGCTGAATAGTGTTATAATTAAACTCCGTTTATTATTTTGATTACATTATTGCTTCGCTACAGTAACAAACTTTACGGTAACTAGTGGCGGCGTAGCGTGGGTAGACACCCAGGGCTGTTTTCTATCAAGCACCCCCCAAAATAAAACAAAATGCTATACATGCTAACGGGACTTTATTTTGCTAAAATATTCTAATATATTATCAAAGTTTACTTTGTTGTCATTTTCGATACATAAAATGGAAGGATTGGTTAGTCGCGCTTGGCTCATTGTGGACCTTAAGTAATATTTTATTAACTTGAGTTTTGAAAAGCTTCCTTCACATGATACTTAATAGTAAAAAAACTTCTTAGACATAGCGCTAGATTCGGAACAGATTCAGAATAGCCCAATTTTACGAGAAAAGCTCCAATGTATTGCATTGAACCGCTTCTTGGGATGAAATGCTGGCAGCTTTCAAGTCGTAAAACCGCCAAAATGATATATACTGCAGAAAATTCATCGTAGATTTTTGTCAGATTTAGAACTATTACACGATCTTCATCTGGTGAAGTTAGCAGAGTGTAAGGCTGAACAACACTAAATGTTACGAGAATGTCATCCATTGTTCTGTAGTAATGGTCTAGTTCCTCGTAAAATATGTCAAGACATTCTAACATAGCTCTCGACATCTACAGCTCATCGACAGAGGAGCTGAACTCCTCTGTCGATGTTAGTCCAGCATATCGGGTCATTTCTCCTGGTAAACGTTTTCGCTATCTCCTCATTTCTCTTCTCCCTTCAATAGAAATGTCCACATTCTCACATTTTTTGTTACGTAGGAAATAGCTTTTTCCACTAGTTGAATACGTTGGCTTTGAAGAAAAATTTTTGGGTTTTGATTTTTATCTCATACTTTTCCAGTGATAATCTAGATTATTATTATATTATTTAGTATTTGCTTTTGTGACTGACTAATTTCTATTAGGTTTTTACACTAAAAGGAAAGATAGCATAAAAAACTGAAGTCACACAAAGCTGATAAGAGTGTAGATACTGCTTCTTTTGTATAGACGTTTTCTCTCTTAGTGCTGGGATCATATATATCTTCGAGTGTTTATACTAGTTTTTTTTTTAATTATTCTGCAGTGGTTTAACAACGTCATGATGATCAATTCATTTTGTCTCTGAGTCTTTTGACAGATACGCCTACACTTTTTATTAAAGTTTCCCATTGATGTGTGGATGATGAAAAGAACCTATAAACTATTTTTACTGTTCCGAAAAAAGTTAAAATTGAATTAAAGCTCCCTAAGTGAGTGCACTCCACATAGATTTAGCGAATGATTAGCACAAGGCGTTTTCTACGTGGAAGAGCCATGCTGCAGCTATATAAGTAGTATAGTTGTAGTACAAATGGGTCGGCTCGACCGGAGAAGGACCACGCGCTTACAGAATACCAGCGTAAAATAGCAGCTCAACACTGATGTATTTCGTATGGTGAGTGTAGAGAACCGGAGACCCTTTGTACTGGAAAAGAGGCATTCCATCTTAGTCCTCACGGGTGACAACGCATCTGCGTTTTGATTCGCAAACTAGGATAGATGTAGATGTCCATGGGCCACAGCAACCACTTACCATCCGGTGGACTGTGTGCTCGTTTGTCAACCTATTCTATAAAAAAAAACAATATATTCATTCATTTGACAACATCAAATTTTAAAATAGTGTTGTCATCTATAGCGTAAAATGCACCTCCTAGTTTTTAGGGAAAGAACATTCGTGTAACAGAAACAGAAGCTTTTTTATTCAATATAGATTATAAATAATACTTAATGAAAGTCACTCTTTTGTTTAATTACCACTGGTTCGAAAAAAATTCTCTGCCCTGGGAAGAACCAGCAAGAAACCCAGCGAAACTTTTTTTTTAAAATAACAGCTTACAATTATGTATGTTACACAAATTAACAACACAACAAATAAGAAACAGCTTGGTAGCTCATTTCCAGGGGTTATTATCATCCATGAATTCTTTAATAATATTATAATAACCCTTTTAATACAAACTTAGTTTATTAAAGTTTTTGAACTTTGAGCAGGTCAAATTTTGTATATTTTCTGGAATTTTGTTGTAAAAGCTTATACATCGCCCCAAAAATGAATTACTGACTCGATAGAGTCGAGTAACTGGTACTACTAGCTTGTGTCTGTTCCTAGTATTTACAGAATGAACATCACTTATTTTTGTAAAACTACTTTTATTTTTGTGTACGTACATTACATATTCATAAATGTATTGAGAGGCCAATGTTAATATATTAATTTCCTTAAATTTTTGTCGCAGCGACTCTTTAGGCTTTAAATCATAAATTGCCCTTATAGCTGTTATGGTTCTTCTATAAAACAAATATAATTTCAGTGTCAGCTGCGTGTCCCAATAGCATAATACCATACGATATTATGCTATGGAAATAGTTAAAGTAAACTAGTCTAGCTACTTCAACACTGGTAAGACTTCTAAACCTTTTTACAGCATATGCTGCAGAGCTAAGTCTGCTTGCTGATTTTGATATATGGGGGTTCCATTGAAGCTTGGCATCTAATGTGATTCCAAGAAAAATGGTGGTATCTACAAGATTCTCCATTTAAAGTTACATTAGAATTTAATTGTTGGACATTTGGAGTTGTAAATTTCATACATTAAAGTGTTTGTGGTTTTTTTTCGAGTTACTTAATAATAAGCTTAATTAAAATACAATATGGAATATACAAACTATGATTAGCGATAAAAAATGTAAGATTTTCGTTGTAGCATATGTCTAAAATATTACTTTTAGTCAATAACTGTGTAAACGTTGGTAATATTTTATTTTGTGTAAACATTTATCAATGTTGGAAGGAGATAAAATACCAAACTCGGTGCCTCTCTTTCTAAGAAAAATGAGGAACGGTTACAATGTTCCAAGCACTCACTCCCTATATTATATTATAACCTCCTTGTTGTCGCCATATTGAATTTTGATTACTGTAATGTATTTAATAACACAAGATTAAGACAAATCGTTTGACGTAAAAATCAACAAAATCGGCCCAAGGGTTTGGTCTCTACACCGCCACACACATACATACTAGACATAATATGTCATTCATTAATTTCTAGTGATCCGAACCGGGTCATTTGGTTCAAATGGATCATTTCGAGTTTCAATACTCTATGATCTATGAGGCCCGATCGATAATGTCGGTCGTCGGACATTACTAAACTCTTTGGTCGTAGGTTCTGTTAATCGTTAGATCTGGAATGCTCAAAAAATGTAATTGCAATCGTCAATACTTTCAATTATCATTTATCATTTATCATTCACGATTAACACATGTCTAATACATACGCCGATAAACACATTACCTTTTTTGCATTACATTCGAGTAAAAACTGATTTAGGGAACCTGATAGTTATTTAAAATAACATTCTAATGATACTCCGCTCGATATGGAAAATCATAAAGAAAATTATTTTCTCGTTTTATGTAAGAGGAATAAATAAAAATGTACATTTATGTGTTTTAGTAAAATTCTAATTTGCATATTGGAACTTACATTGAAAGAACAATTCCTATCTTAGCCCATCCAGAAAATATTGTATTGTGGCTTTAGAACATACAGACGGAATGAATTTATAAACGTTTATCGTTTAACAGTGGAACCGTAAAAGACTGTTACTGTTTTCACCTCAAAAGTTTTGCCCTATTATATTTTAATGATGTAAACTAGGTACTTCTAAGGAGGCAATTTTGCAGGAGCTGAGAAATTAGAATCATCCAATTAAAAATTAACTGATTTTAATTTCCTGTGTTTAACGCAACGTCCTATTAGAAAAACATCAGTTAGCCACAGCTTTTGTCGAGCAAAGCGTTCCAATTCAAGATAAGTATCTTGCACGAGTAATCTAAAATTAGAAATCTAATAATTGATATTTATATTGCACTCTGATCTATACGATATCCTTGGAAATATCCACGTAATGTATGAAATGACGTAGAAGAAAAATAAACGCTTTGACACAGTTTACTCCATGCCAAGAGACTAAAAATGAAACGTTTTAAATTTATCCCATTCGAGATAAATGTACATTTGTATTAAGAATACCTTTGGTCGGGTTGTATTTTTATGAACAAAGGAATTTGCAAAAACTATGAATGCATCACCTTCCTCTGAAATTTCAAGACCAGCATAAATTATTTCATATCATGTTTAAGTAACTATACTGATTTGTATTGACTTAATAACACACAATCTATACAAATAAATAAAATTGAAGTGTCTGTTTGTAATGTCAAAATAACAGGTTTTTACTAAATGCATATGAAAGTATACACGGCACTAATAACAAAAATACAATTTTCAAAGTTTCTGTCTGTCTGTTTCTTCCGGTTAATCTCCAAAACGGCTGGACGGATTTTCACAGAATTTTCACTGGCAGATAGCAGATGTCACAAGGAGTAACTTAGGCTACTTTTATTTTTGAAAAAGAATTTGGGTTGCGTGCAAAAAATTAAAACCCCAAATAACACGCGGGCGAAGTCGCGGGGAACAGCTCGTATTGAATAAAACTATTTTTACAGATTCTATGGCGTTTGATTAACTTCTTTTTTTAAAGCTTAAGGTACTCCGGGTTAACTCTGACATCGAGACGTTAGTCACCTCAGTCCCCCGTGACCATGGGTGCTGTAAAGCACCCGGAAACGTCGGGTATTTAAAAATAAGTTAATTAAACGCGTTAGAATCCGTAAAAGTAGTTTTATTCAATGTGTAGTGTTCGCGTAAATATAAGAAATCATTATAATATAAACATAATAGTTTGATGCCTACCCAGTCGATCTCCCTAAACGGAAGAAACTCGACCATTTATTAATTTTAGTAATCTTGTACAATGATTTCCGAATCTTCAGGCCTATTCAAGAATGCCATGTAGTGGCGGTCAAGAATATCCACTACCCCATATCTTCCCGTGGGTGTCGTAAAAGGCGACAAAGGGAAACAGGCAGGAGATGGACAGCAGCATCTTCCTGATAACAGAAAAAATACAATAAAAAACTGCGGTCGCCAACCCGCTCGCCAAGCGTGGCAACTATGGCAAATACCCTTCTATGAAGATAATAAAGAGACGGCCCCCAGTCCCCGGCGGCTCCACTATTCCTGGCTACGGTGGCGACCATGGTAACGGCGGGGCAGGGGGTGCTAAGAATCTCCGGTGGAGGTTCGGTTGCCACCTTAGACGACTCGACCTGGAAACGTACAACGCACGCACCCTGAGGACTGACGAGAAGATCGTGGAGCTGGAAGAAGAGATAGACAAGTTACGATGGCATATTATAGGATTATCCGAAGTCCGAAGAGAGAGGAGGACACGGTGATCCTCGAATCCGGCAACTTGCTCTATCACCGGGAGGGCGACCATCTGTCCCAAGGAGGTGAGGATTTATCGTCCACAAGTCTCTCGTTGACAACGTTGTAAAGATCGGGAGTGTGTCGACGAGGGTTGCGTACCTTATACTCAGAATCACCAAACGGTATTCGCTGAAGGTCATACAGGTTTACGCACCAACCTCGGCACACCCCGATTAGGAGGTGAAGGAAATGTATGAGGATATCTCTAGAGCCATGCATTCCTCCAAAACCCAATATACGGTGTTAATGGGAGACTTCAATGCAAAACTATGCACAAGAGAGAACGGTGAGCTGAAAATAGGGAAATTTGGAATAGGGCAACGGAACCCAAAGGGCCAGCAGCTGGCCGACTTCATGGAGAAAGAGGGACACTTTATGATGAAGTCTTTCTTCCAGAAGCGGCCCCACCGGAAGTGGACCTGGTCGAGCCCCGACGGTTCGACAAAAAATGAGATTGACTTCATTATGACGACCAGACGACAACTGTTCAGTGATGTCTCCGTGATCGCGAGGGTGAAAACTGGTAGCGATCACCGAATGGTTAGAGGCACACTGAACCTAAACGTTAAGTTGGAGAGGTCTCGTTTAATGAAGTCAACGCTCCGTTCCCCACATGCTGTCCACGTGAAAGTCCTGAAACCTTTCAGCTCGAGTTACAAAACCGTTTTCAGTGCCTAGAAGACTGCAATGAAGTGGACGATATGAATGACAAGTTCGTGGAAACTGTCCATGCGGTCGGAGCTAAGTTCTGCAAGACCCGCCGCAGGAGAACACAAAAACTCTCCGATCACACTCTTAATCTCATGGCTGTTAGACGGGAGATGAAGCTACATTGTTCAACAGATTTGAGAGCATACAGGCAACTGAACAGACAGATCTCCAAATGCATGCGGCAGGACTTACGCAACTTCAATACAGCTTGTATTGAAGAAGCGATCGAGCGGAACCAAGGCTCCAAAGTCTTTGCCAGAGATCTGTCTGCCAGAAAAAGCCAACTGTCAAAGCTAAGACCGAGTGTGGCAGCATCGATTCCGGGGCACCTGAGATTTTGAGTGAGATTGAGAGGTTCTATGGACAGCTGTAAACGTCATCGTTGGAGCCACACGCAAGTGTGAGTAACGATCCAAGAGCGAGTCTTATCCGACACTATTCCGGACGTCAGTCTGAGCGAGATTAGAATGGCTCTCCAGCATCTTAAAAACGGCAATGCCCCGGGCGAGGATGGAATTACAGCGAAACTTCTGAAAGCGGGTGGAAAACCGGTACTGGAAATATTTTCAGAGGCTCTTTAATTCCGTCCTCCATGGTGGCATTGCACCGGAGGCGTGGAGCAGAAGTGAGGTGGTCTTGTTCTTCTAAAAAGGTCACAATGCTCTCTTGAAGAACTACAGACCGATTTCCCTTCTGAGCCGCGTCTACGTGCTGTTTTCGAAAGTCATTACGAATCGTCTCGCACGCAGACTTGACGACTTCCAGCCTCTCGAACAAGCCGGTTTCCGAAAGGGGTATAGCACCATAGAACACATACATACCCTTCGGCAAGTTGTACAGAAGTCCGAGGAGTACAATTTGCCACTATGCCTGGCGTATGTGGACTATGAGAAAGCCTTTGATACGTCGAAATTCGGGCGGTGCTGCAGTCCCTTCAGCGGAGCCAAGTTGACTGTCGGTAGATCGAAGTACTGAAGTGCTTGTACAGTAGGGCTACGATGGCTATCCGAGTACAGAACCAGAGTACGAAATCTATCCAATTGCAGAGAGGTGTAAGACAGGGTGACGTTATATCCCCGAAACTCTTCACCGCTGCATTGGAAGACGTTTTCAAGATTCTGGACTGGAAAGGATACGGTATTAACATCAATGGCGAGTACGTCACTCACCTTCGATTTGCCGACGATATAGTCCTTATGGCAGAATCGCTGGAGGACCTAAGCACTATGCTCAATGACCTCAATAGTGTCTCCTAACGGATAGGGCTTAAGATGAACATGGACAAAACAAAGATTATGTTTAATGTCCATGTCACACCTATGCAGGTAGTTGTTGGAAGCACTAAGCTCGAAGTTGTTGACGAGTATGTTTACCTGGGGCAAATAGTCCGACTAGGTAAGTCCAACTTCGACCGAGAGCTCAATCAACGGCAGGGCTCGGAAACCGGTTCAAATTCTAAACCGGTTTCGGTCATTGACCCCAAAACCGTTTTATGTGGAATACCGGTTTTTCACAAATTTAGGTTTAGGTTGTAAGAATTAACCGGTTTAACCCAAGTTTTGTAATGTCCCCCCTCTCCCTTACCTCGATTGCACCCAACTTTGTACGGCTGCCCTCTGTTTAATTCACGAGGTTTTTAGATAAATGGCCGATAAATTCATTGCATCAACGCGACTGCCATGTAACGTACTCCCTCATATTTTTTCATCTTTCAGCAACGATCGTATTATAAACAGCAGATGTAAGTTCTGTTCAATTAATTATGAGTTATCTTCACTTTAAAATTAAGTTTCGATATCAAGTTTAAAAGTTTATGAAATTATATGTTATAGTATTTTTGTTCTTTTTAGGACTAAAATGAGGCAGATTACAACATTTTTTAAATTCAGAAGCTAGTGATTAGGACCAACCTCTATCTCCGTCTTTGCAAAAATCAATAATGACCACTTCTGAGGTGTAAAGTTTAACTAGAAGTCATGTATACACACGTTAAAAAATTGTTTGTTATGTTCAGAGAATTCTAACAAAAGAAATTACCATTTTCATATCTCATTAATGAGGAATTGGAGCAAATCTTACCATGTTGTATACGTGCAAGATGCTACTAGAAAATATTAGCTTTTATAAATAGAGTGCAAGGTAACCATATCACGAAATTAAATTTACTGATACTGAAATTAATAAAGAAAAATAATTTGAATCTAACAAATCATTATGATTAAATTCGGCTATACTTTGCTGTCGACTGTAACCAAATACATACACTAAAAATCCTGTCTTTTATTTAAAGTAATTGTTAATAACTCCCAACAGTTTAAACAGTGGTAGAGCCACGCGGCAGCTTTTGCTGTCGCACGGATGGGCTGGCTCGAACCGGGGTGGTACCACGACCTCACAGAAAACCAGCGTGAAGTAGAGATTTACCTCTGCTTTTCGCTTGGTGAGTGCAGGTGGCCGGAGGCCCTTTTTACTGGAATTGAGGCATTCCATCTTAGTCCTCACGGGTGACAACGCATCTACATTTTGATTTGGAATAGAGGATAGATGTAGATGTCTATGGGCCGCAGCAACCACTTACCATCAGGTGGACTGTGTGCTCGTTTGTCACCCTTATTCTATAAAAAAAAAAAAAAAATTAACCAGATCATCAGTATAAATCACACTGATATCTACGATCTTGCATTGAATTATAAAAGAGAATTATTAAAAGTGCAGCCAAGTTTTCTGACGCCTCAAGATCAAAATAATATTGTAACTAGTTTCGAATTTTTTACAAACTTTCATACTTTACGAATATGAAACTATTCAAATAAATAAAATTTAAGTTCCTGTTCGTAACGTCAAAATAACAAATTTTTACTAAATATATATCATGAAAGTATATAATATAAAAAAATTAAAATGTTGTCTGCCTGTATGTGGTTACTGGCGCGACTGTGGATCATGATTTAGTCCTGGGTTTGAATCCAGGGTCGTGCCAAGTACCGTTATTGGATTAATTTGGGTATAATGAGTGTTCTAGAAACCAACCTGATAGTCGTATTACAGCCCTCAATCAAGCACTTAGATTTTTAGGTTTTCTCGTCGTACGTTTTCTTATAGAAAAGGGGGCAAACTAGCATGCAGGTCACGTGATGGTAAGTGACTACTGCCGCCCATGAACAACCGCAATACCAGGGGAATTGCAGGTGCGTTGCCAGCCATTTAGAAAGGAGTAAGCTCTTTTCTTGAAGGTCCCTAAGTCGTATCGGTCCGGAAAAATCTTCGGTGGTAAACAAATCCACAGAGAAGTTGTACGAGGAAGAAAACTCCTAGTAAAACGCACAGTGGTGGCCCATCAAGCATCCAGATGGCGAGGATGATATCGTGAATTTTGATGTGATGTGGGTTTGTGAAATATGGCGGCTGAGATTAAACCGAACCTCAGAGCACTCCCTGAGGTAGACGCGATAGAAAATGCAAATGGATGCAACATACATACGCAGTACCAGTCAATCGAGGCGATCAGAAAGAATTCGGACGTCGACGGATCGAACCGCTCTGCGCTGGATGCAAACAAGTGGAAGGAGCTGACACTGACGTGCCCCGGCCCAGAGATGAGAGGCCGAATTTGCACTTTGTAAAAATGCAAGCGATGTGCCGACATGAAATACTGCCCCGCTCTGCAAAGCACGCCAAGCTTTTAAGAGACCAATTTGGTGTTCCCTTCTAAGTGACCACAAAACTGCACACGATATGTCGACACCGAGGATTCCGATGCTAGCTTACGCAGCAAGGAGAGTGCCTTAAAACTGAGAAGATACGACAAAAGGGTTCTTTTTTTATATAGGATCGGGTAACAAACGAGCACACAGTCCACCTGATGGTAAGTGGTTACTGTGCCCCATAGACATCTACATTTATCCTCGTTTGCGAATCAGAATGCAGATGCGTTGTCACCCGTTAGGACTAAAATGAAATGCCTCTTTTCCAGTAAAAAGGGTCTCCGGTTCTCTACACTCACCATACGAAACAAAGCAGTGGCTGCTATTTTACGCTGGTATTCTGTGAGAGCGTGGTCTTTCCCCGGTATACGTGCAAACTTGTGTCTTCTGGAGATTGAATTGGACTAGATTTAGCCGCCCTCATTCCGAGACTTTCTCGACCGAGAAGACTCGACTTCAGACACAAGTTTGTTCCGGTACTCGGAGACGTTTTTCCGAGAAACATTGGCACGGGCGGTATATATTGCATCACCAGTGCTGTCGTTGTTACCAGTTTGCAACATACCATTGACATGAAGTATAAACAGCGTTGGTGATAGCACGCAGCCTTGTGCAACACCAGCGTTTATAGGCTTGTAATCAGAGCACGTACCGTCTACTACGACCTTGATGCTCCGATCAGCAAGGAAACTGGTAATCCAATTGCACAATTTCTCGGGAAGCTTATAGGAAGGGAGCTTCGAAAGAAGCGATTTATGCCAGACCCAATCGAAGGCCTTCGCTATGACCAAACTAACGGCTAATGCCTACCCCATAGACTCAACTGCGGAGGCAGTTGAGTCCATGGGGTCCATCTATGAGTTAAATAGAACAGAAGATCACCAGCTGATCAACCCCGACGAACACTGTTTATAATGGATTCCATTATTTTGGAAAACAAGGAGGTAAGCCTGTAATTTGACGGGTCTGAGCGGTCGCATTTTTTAGGAATCGGGTAAATCAAAGCTTTCTTCCATGAATTTGGGATAACGCCTTCGGAGTAGAAGTACCGGAAAAGATACGTTAAAACCGGTGCCAACTTTGGAGCACACGTGTTCAGCACAATGGAAGGGACTCCATCAGGCCCTCTCGACTTGTTGACGGCCAGGGAGAGGAGTGCTTTGTGAATCGAGCGCTGTGTAAGCCGCACACCTGGCATGGAGCACTTAAACCCCGAGATGGTTGGCGGTGTGTTCCTCCGTCATCGAGAGTCGAGTTGGACGCAAAAAGAGAAACAGATCGGCTTTTTCCTTTGCGGCATGGACTCAGTGAGTCGCACTCTCTTTACAGAGATGGCTGACAGAAGTTCTCTTGGACAACCTTCGCATGAGACCAGAATGCACGGGTTACCAAAGAAGGCGAACTAGCCTCTCACCAACTCCGCCAATGTGCTCTGATCTTGCCTTCGCAATGAATTTTGAAGAAACTGGAGGCGGAATTTTACTTCTTTTGAAGAAAGCTGGTGTTTACATCCCGAGACATCAACGTCTCGGGATGACAATGGGCCGGCCATATAGCTCGAAGAACCGACAACCGATGAGGAAGAAAGGTTCTCTAGTGGCAGGCGAAGTGTAGGACGTCCCCCCACGAGATGGAGTGACGACCTGTTAAGACATGCAGGAAGTCGATGGATGCAGGTGGCTCAGGACCGTGCTTTGTGGCATTCCTTGGAGGAGGCCTATGTTCAGCAGTGGACTTATGAAAGGCTGTAATGATGATGATGATGATTCAAGAATGCGCCATCGACTCACAATTTTTGAAAGAGTTGCCAATACTTACCACAAGCTGCATAGGCGAGGTGATGCTCAAAACCGTAAAGCTGTCACGGTAAAGTCGGTGCCCATCCATGGCCGGTATATAAATTTCATCGGTATTCGTAATTATAACTCGAAAGGTTAGTCGCTATGACTCTGCCAAACATGATTAGTTTCGATCGTGTCCACATACATTATAACACATAGAAAAGAACGAATGGCTGAAATAGCCGTTTGCGTCATCGCCATGAGTAAACGACGGTGACCTCTTCTCTTAACACTCGGGCTCAAGACACCTTCTTCTATCGTGTTCTTGGATAAGGTCGTTACTCGATTTATATGGTGGCTATACCGTAGTTGCTGACAGGCGGAGCACACTCTAAAATCTTCCTTTTAAAAGATGAACTTATTAACGTCAACTATTTTATCCTTTGATTACTCAGTACTGTTTTGTCATAGTCCATATTTCACCAATATCAAAACCGGCTAGCTAGCAGATCCAATATTTGAATAACAGCCATCAACAAACCTTGCGGAATCGGATTTGTGTAACATGTTCGTAATTTTCCATTCCAACTCCACTCAAATCGAGCTCCAAATGCAGTTTATTATACGCCCTAAACTATCAGACAGTTCAAAGGAATAATAATGGCCTCATAAAGACCTATTGATTCCCAAGCTGCGGCATAGGTTCGTAGGTAACAGGAAAACATAATGAAAGCACGTTTATACAGTACGTTTATCTTGTCATAAACTCGTAAAATACCTAACATACTTAATAGTCTGTAAGTTGTTAACGAGACATCAAACGGAATCGTCAAATAGAACCACTAAAGATGAAACTTCAGAACCCTTATCATTAAATTTGTGCTTCAAGTATCATTTTAATATTTCACAATTATACAAGAAGTTAGCAATAGTTTTTTCTGCAATTTCTCCTGGGAAATGAGCATAAGGGGACATAGTGACCACTAGGTCACTATGTCCCCTTAGAGGTCTAACATCACTATGTTAACTAGTATATTAATTAGATGCACTAATCTAAATAATAAACGAGGTAATTATTTAAAAAAAAGAATGGAGATGTAAAAACCTAAACTCTTAGAAAATTTATTTGAATTAAAAAAAGAATTGTATTCAAAGAAGCTTTTGTGTGAATTACATATGAAAAATTGAGGGGTAATGACAAGTTAAAACTATATTATGGTTGTGTAGTAAGTACAAATGGATCAGCTTGACAGGGGAAGGACCACGCTCTCACAGAATACCAGCGTAAAATAGCAGCTGAATGCTGCTTTGTTTCGAATGGTGAGTGTAGAGAACCGGAGACCCTGTTTACTGGAAATGTTTACGGCATTTATCTTATTAAGTGGCGAAGCTTGCGAAGACACTTATTGATTTCACGATGTCTGTCCGTCTGTCCGTCTGTCCGTCCGTCTCTCCGTCTGTCCCACGATTATCTCGAGAACGGTTTCGAATTTTCAAATTCTGTTTTCAGCAATCGATTATTGATCACCCAGGCATCTGAAACTCCTATTTTGAAACTGATTGCTCAACGGCAACCGTTAGAAACCGCTACAAAGCTGATTGCTTCGCCACTTTGGTATGCTGTTAGCTTGCTAGATTTATTCTATTTAAAAATAAAGAAAAAACATGCGGAGTGACGTGGAACATTCGGTTGGAACGAAGTTCCTTTCGTAGTATATTATTATTGATAAACTATTAAAATGAAGCGTCATTTAAAATAATATTTCTTTCATGATAAGAAAACGTGCGAAAAGGTAAGAAAATTTGGCAGATGGGGGCTAGGCGAGAAAAAGTGTAAGATTTTTCCGTCACCACCCCCTTTCTTTAGTGCTAGGGAGATGGAAGCCCCCCTCTACCAAATTCGTACCGTCCGATAAAGAACTTCGTTCCAAAAATCCAAAAGAGAAGAACGCGAGTTAAATACTTAATATTTAACTAATTATTATTATAATAATTGATGTAATGATGTAACAACTTCTACAATAACTTAAAATTAAAAATTTTGTATAACCGACTTCAATATAAATTATTAAGAATAACTCAAAAACTATTGGTCAGACCATGTTCAAATTTATATGGGACCACATGTGGAGCACCAGTTTATAAATAAAATAAAATATCGAAATCGGTTCACCCAGTAAAAAGTTGTGAGGTAACACACATAAAAAAAGGAATAGTCGAATTGAGTACCGGCTCCTTTTTGAAGTCGATAGGAAACCAACCTTGCAATAACACAGTGCAGCTTGCTTACCACGAAGCTTTGGCGATGAATCGAAAGGCGGTATATCAATTCGAAAATGCTGAACTCATATCTCACAGACTAGTGATTGAGAAGTTTACTCGTACCAGTACAAAGTTATTGGCATTGCGTTCAAAAACTCGCCTGTCGAGTTTGGCAAGTTTAGGCAAATATTCTAGTTACGCATGTTAGATGGCGCATTCAAGAATAGACCAATATCTTTGATCCTAACTGTGGTTCCAAAACATAGATATGGAAAACAAACTAATAAATTATGTAAAACTAATCTAATAACAAAAACAGGCAACCTCGGGCATTAAAACAGTACTCGGCAATTAATGTTTCCTTTAACAAAATTGTATGTAATAACATGTTTCAATCAAAACACAGGTTTTGTTGCTTTTAAATTTGTGCCTTTGTTTACATGTATTTGTAAATGTATACATGCCCTATTTTGAAACTCTAAAATTCAAAATTAAACAATAACATTTCAACATAAATTCTGAGTATGAAAATATCAAGTAAATTTGTCGTATTATTTCATCTTCTTATGATATTCCATGTATCTTTAATTAAGAAAATATACGAGGGGTGATCCAAAAGTAATGATAATCGGTTACTTCAGGTCCGCATAAAAATCCAAAAAAAATATTTTTTTCTTGCTTATATACTCACTACGTCAGCCTAAAAAAATCACGATTTCCGGGAGATACATTCATTTGAATACGAACTGTCAAAGAGATAACATCAACATGGAGAAAAACGAAATTAGAGCTGTCATCAAGTACCTCTGTTTGAAAAAAATGTCTTCAAAAGACATACACAGTGACTTAGTGGAAACATTGGGGGACTCTGCTGCTCCATATTCTACAGTTGCACGCTGGGCCAAGGAGTTTAAACTGGCCAGAACATCCACTTAAGATGAACATCGCGAAGGACGCCCATCCACGTCCCTCACTGAAGACAACGTGAAAAAAGTCGAAGATGTTGTGTTGGCAGATCGAAGAGGGACCATCAGGCATGTAGCTGAGGTCACAGGGATCTCATATGGCAGCGTTCAAAGAGTCCTTGCGAACGAGTTGAATATGAAAAAGGTCTCTGCGCGTTGGGTACCCAGAATGTTAACCGACGAGCAAAAGAAAAATCAAGTTGACATTTCGAGGGTCAATCTCGAAAAGTTCCAAGCAGATCAAGAAATTTTTTTGTTCCGTTTTGTGACTATGGAGGAGACCTGGATCCACCATTTTGATCCTGAAACGAAACAGCAATCGATGACTTGGAAGCGAGCCTCCTCACCCACGCCAAAGAAATTCAAAGTTTCAAGTTCGGCGGGAAAGGTTATGGCATCTGTTTTTTGGGACCCTCAAGGCATAATTATGGTGGAATATTTGGAAAAGGGAGCCACTATTACGGCCTCTTACTACGCAGACCAAATAAGAAGATTACGGGAGGCCATTAAGGAAAAAAGACGCGGCAAACTGCGAGCTGGAGTGCTGTTTCACCAAGACGACGCACCGGCTCACAAAGCCGCAGTTGCGATGGCTGCCATTCAAGAAACGGGATTCGAACTGCTCGAACACCCTCCCTATTCGCCAGATCTAGCTCCTAGTGATTTCTACCTCTTTCTTCGGCTCAAGGAACGCCTCCGAGGCAAGAAATTCGAAGACAATAGCGAAGTAATGGCCGCTGTTGAAGCGTTTTGGGAGAGTCAAGACAAAGAATTTCTTTCCAAGGGAATCCTGGGTTTAGAAAAAAGATGGCTAAATGTATTGATTTATTAGGAGATTATGTAGAAAAATAAATTATTATTTTAAATTTAATTACCGTGTTTTATTTTCATTATCATTACTTTTGGATCACCCCTCGTACATAGCCTCCCCGAAGGAAAATCGACTTATATGTATTACCAGGTCGTATATATCCCCCTAGCTGGAGACTAAGAGACTAATGCATGTGTATAAATATAATTGTATTACTACAAAAACATGTGCTCTCAGTGTATGTTACTGATCACATTTAGGTAGAACAAACTTAAAATAATTAGTTTCAAAAAAAATCTCGAAAAAAAAAAAGATAATAATTAGTCATTCATTTATTTTACGTAATTACTGAATTTTAATTTGTTTCGTGAGCCAGTGAAGTAAGCAAGAGAATACGAGTGAGTAAGAAGTAGTGACGTAGTAACCGTATTAATGGTAGGAGATGGAACGGGAGCGTCTTAAGAATGGAGAGGGTACGTTTTATAACTTGTGTAGTATTTTCTAGTACTGTGACAATAAAGTTAGGCCTATTATTTATTCTGTGGTTAGGCTAGTTTTTGGATAAAAACAAACCTCGATAACATTGTGATAGATAAATAATAAAAAAATTCTGACAGTGTTATTATCACTAGTAACATCTGCTGCAACTGTGCTACATATAACTCGGTTGTGTTGAGATGCCTATCCACTTGTTCTACTTCTAATAATTTTAACCAAAATTTAATAAAGATCAATATAATACAATATTATGTAAGTATGAAAAAACTGTAGTTACCAACCCGCTCGCCAAATGTGGCAACTATGGCAATATACCTCCCCACTTGCAACGACACAAATAAACGGCCCCCAAAACCCGACGGCACCGCTATTCCTGTCTACGGTGGCACAAAAGTAACGGCGGGACAAGGGGTGCTAAGAATATCCGATGGAGGTTCAGTTGCCACCTACGACAAGTCGACCTGGTAATATATAACGCACGCACCCTAGGGACTGACGAGATGATCCTGGAGCTGGAAGAAGTTGTGCTGGAATATTATATGATTACCCAAGGTCTGAAGAGAGGGGGAGGACACGGTAATCCTCGAATTCAGCAACTTGTCAGTTGTCTCTCAGAGTCTCACCTCTCAGTGATCTGAGAGGACAAACGTCTGCCCTAAAATGAAGTGTATGAGGATATCTCTAGAACCATGCATTCTTCCAAAACTCACTATTCGGTGTTAATGGGAAACTTCAACGCAAAACTAGGCACAAGAGAGAACGGTGAGCTAAAAGTAGGGAAATTCAGAATAGGGCAACGGAACCCAAGGGGCCAACAGCTGGCCGACTTCATGAAGAAAGAGAGGACTCTCTATGATGAACTCTCTCTTCCAAAAGCGGCCCCACAGAAAGTGGACCTGATTACGTTAAGTTAAAAAGGTCACGTCTAATGAAGTCAACGCTCCATAACCCTAGTGCTCTAATCCATAGTCCCGAAAACTTTCGGCTTGAATTAAAAAAATCGTTTTCAGTGCCTAGAAGATTGCAGTTAAGTGAACGATATGAATGACAAGCTTCTGGAAACTGTCCATGCGGTTGGAGCCAAGTTCTGTAAGATCTGTCGCAGAAAAACACAAAAACTCTCCGATCACACTCTTTAATTCGTGGCTGTTAGACGGAAGATGAAGCCGCAGTCTTCAGCAGATTTGACAGTATACAGGCTACGGAACAGTCAGATCTCCGAATGCATGAGGCGGGACTTGCGCGACTTCAATACACCTCGTATTGAAGAAGCGATCGAGCGGAACCGAGACTCCAGTCTTTGCCAGTGGTCTGTCTGCCAAAAAGAGCCAACTCTTGAAGTTGAAGACCGAATGTAGCAGCATCGTTTCCGAGACACCTGAGATTTTGAGTGAGATTGAGAGGTTTAACGTGCAGCTGTCATCTTTGAAGTGTGAGTAATGATCTAAGTGCAAGTCCTATCAGACACTATCCCAATGATATCCCGGACGTCAGTCTGAGCGAGATTAGGATGGCTCTTCAGCATCATAAAAACGGCAAGGCCCCAGGCGAGGATGGAATTACAGCGGAGCTTCTGAAAGCGGGTGGAAAACCGGTACTTGAAGTCCTTCAGAAGCTCTTTAATTCCGATCTCCACGGTGGCCCCACTCCGGAGGCGCGAGCAGAAGTGCGGTGGATTTGTTCTACAAAAAAGGCGACTAAGCTCTCTTGAAGAACAACCGACCAATTTCCCTTTTGAGCCGCGTCTACGTGTTGTTTTCGAGTCATTACGAATCGTCTCGCACGCAGACTCGACGACTTCCAGCCTCTCGAAAAAGCTGGTTTCCGAAAAGGCTTTAGCAACATAGACCACATACATACCCTTCAACAAATCGTATAGAAGACCGAAGAGTACAATCTGCCACTTTGCCTTGCGTATGTGAACTATGAGAAAGCTTTTGATTCCGTCGAAATTTGGGTGGTGCTACACTCCCTGCAGCGGTACCAAGTAGACTGTCGGTAAATCGAAGCACTGAAGTGTTTGTACAATAGGGCTACGATGGATGGTATAGAACCAAACTACGAAACCTATCCAAGAGTAGAGAGGTTCAAGAAGGGTGACGTAATATCCCCGAAACTTCACCGCTGCATTGAAAGACAGTTTTCAAGCTCCGGGACTGGGAAGTATACAGTATTAACGTCAATGGCGAATACATGACTGACCTTCGATTTGCCGACGATGTAGTCCTTATGGCAGAATCGCTGGAGGACCTAAGCACTATGCTCAATGACCTCAATAATGCTACCCAACGAATAGGTCTTAAGATGAACATGGACAAAACAAAAATCATGTTTAACGTCCATGTCACACCTATGCCCGTAGTTGTTGGGAGCACTAAGCTCAAAGTTGTTGACGAGTATGTTTACCTGGGACAAATAGTCCGACTAGGTAAGTCCAACTTCGACTGAGAGGTCAATCGACGGATTCAATCGGCTGGGCGGCGTTCGAGATATTACGATGCATCTTCTCGTCAGGCATACCTCAAAACCCAAAATTAAATTCTACAATTGCGTGTTGCCAGTGCTGACCTATGGATCTGAGACGTGGTCCTTCACTGCTGGCCATATGAGGAAGCTCAAAGTCGCTCAGCGAGCTATGGAGTGCCCCCTGGCGATGCTCGGCTTTTCTCTGCGTTATAGACTTATAAACGAGGATATCCGCAGTAGAAGCAGCTTAACCGACATAGCCTAAAGGATTAGTAAGATGAAGTGGCAATGGGTAGCTAGAAAGAAGAACCGACAATCGATGAGGAAAGTCAATGCAGAAAGTCAATGGATGCAGGTGGCTCGGGACCGTGCTTTGTGGCATTCCTTGGGGGAGGCCTATGTTCAGCAGTGGACTAGTGAAGGGATGTAATGATGATGATGATGAACTATAATATTATGTAACTTAAAGTAACGGATTACAAATCAGCCTCAATCAACACCAACTAAGAAAACAATACAAAAATTACACCTTCTTCTTCTTGTACTCGTACACCTATAAAACACACGAGCACTGCTTGTTCTCGTATTTTCCGTTTAGCTTGCTGAACGCATTTTAAAATTGACATACCTTTTTTATTTGTCAATCGGTTATGTCAAGCCTAGCCGCTCTCCAAATAAGTTCAGCTATTGTTAAGATTAGTAGCACATCAGCATGGTAAACACAAATATTCTGTATACTATTTTATATTTACATCTGGAAATTCAATCAAAAATTGATTTTAAGGCAGGGAATGTGGAAGATCGTGGCGATGGGATATCATCATTGTCATACAATTTAAACTTAACCAGCAATTAGTATTTTCATCATAGAATACTATCTTAAAATAGCAACCGGAGACGCTTTTCATCTCAAGTCTTTCTCTTTTAGTGCTCAGTAAACATATACCGATCATACTGAAATTTTACGAAGTTTTAATCAGTCAGTTAAACTAATCAGTTGAACTGTTCAGTTTAACTGAATAGTTAAAACGGATGGAAACTAAAACGATATACCGTTTTTATAGGTCTATTGCCAGAAGTCAGTCAGTATTTTGGGTATATTTTGGATACGAAGTTAGAACGAAGTACGAAGTACGAAGAAACACCGTAGCGATCGTTCTTGCAAACTGAACTGTTGTAATAGAAACGTTCCCATACCAAGTACAACCAGAACAAATGTAGTTAATTGACGAAGAATATTTTACAATCTTCGAGTACTGCCTCACCCCTTTCTTTTGAACAATTTTGGGTGAAAGTTGGGAAAATTTCTAACAGTGATGGCATGTTAAAATGCAAAAATATATCTAGTGTCAATAAATATCTGTTATATATACCTAAAGTGACCATACGTCCAGTTTTGAACGGCACTGTGCCGTCACAACTTTACCCGGTCACAAGTGCCGTTGTTCCGAAACCGCGCGAAAATTTAAAACTTCATAGTTTGTCAGACACGAACGGTGCGAGAGCGAGACCGACTAAAAAATAACCGAATGGAATAATTTCAAAGTTTCCACAGAAACTCGATTTATCACCAACAATCTTCAACATATTTTTTTTTTGCATTTTAAACGTATATGTTGTATATTTACCTGGTACAAAAGTTCTAGTTGAAAAAGTTTTTTGTGGACATCAGAAAAAATCACGAAGGCGATGTTGATAACAAAGGTCAATAAAAAAAAACAGGCCCAGAATTTTATGCTTTGATGAAGCTGGTGAACTGGTGATTGATTTTTATTTTTTTATGGCTAGTATGAATAAACCTATGTTCCGTTTTGAGTTTAAAAATAAATGACCAGTTTTGTATGCCGGTTTCGAATGCTGCATGCGAGCGCATATTTTCATGGATATATATTCATTCTGATGACGATGAATGAATAAACCATGTTAAAAAAATCAGTTTTTTTATTGGTTTATTTACCCTGTGTAAGTCGGTATATTTCAGTATCTTTTTAAGATACCTCGGTATTTTCGTAAAATTTATTCTGGTCACAATGATTTTCCCACTCACTCCAGCATTTATTTCTCGATCGACGGGGGCGCTCGCAGTCTAATTACATATCTGGTTTCTCGCTAGCCAATCTCTCACCGCGTCAGTAGGTTGCCTTCAGTTAAAAAATTTCAACTTAAGATTTCACATTCACGGTTAGTTATTGGATGTACGTCATTTCAATTGATCACTTTAACTGACCATATGTGTCGGGCATAAGTTTAAAAGTGTAAAAACTTACCTGAGCAATGTCCTTTCTAGTGCAGCAAAAATTCACGAATGTGACGTTGACAAAGTCGGCGCCGTAACATACTGTTACTGTCTTTTCCTCCAATGAACCTTGCGACCCGATCAGCACCACGTTCCGAATCTTTTGATCCTGGACAAAAGTAAAGTATTTTGAGTAGTTGGATTATTTGTCACAGAAAATCTAAATACATAAAAAATGATATCATCCATTAGAAAAACTTCGATTTTCATTTTGTTAGCGAGAGAACTAGACACATATCCAATATTCTCTCTGTATCTTTCTTAAACACATTAATCCAGCTTACAGAGACATCATATCTTAGTAGGTGGTTAGTATGATGTTGCTTCATGAATAAATAATTGTTAAATAGAGCTATGTTATGAAGAATTAAAAAAAATATTTTCAATGACGATGTTAGAATTTCCACTAGGTACCCCGTCGTTCCATCCCGTCCTGTGAATGTCGTAAGAGGCGATAGGTAAAAACAAATCAGAAGATGAGTAGAAGCATCTACAAAAGAATTAAAAATGAAAACCTGCGGTTGATAACCCACATGCTAAGCGAAGCAACTATAGCAAATATCGTTCCTATAAGGCAATGAATGGAGGATGTGGTTGATTGGCTAAATGTTAGAAACTACTAGGCGAAATACCAGAAAGATCTCTTTGACACTCCGACAGTTGACGTAATGAATATCGCGTATAATATTTGCTATATGGAAAATGCCCAGACCGGCGACAGGGAGTAGCGACCCAAGCAACACTTTTGCCTCCCAAGCTTGATCATTACGACACACCCCTCCTACTAACCTACTATTGTAGAGGCACATGTCCAACAGTCGATTGTTGCTAACTGATAAAGAGTGTAAAGAGGGGGAAATTACACTGTGTGGACGGCAAATAACTACTGATACTGATACACGCTGAAATAACTAATAATAGAAGAATATAAAACAAAAAATAATATTCTGAAAATAATTGTGTGAGTTCTCATGCGTCTCTTTGACGATACGAAGTTGCCTAAGAACGTGTCAACAAAATTTCGTTGCTGAAATCTTTGGTAGCGGTAAATAGCTTCTAATGTAAGCCCGAGGCGTCTTTGACAGTGATTGCAAACAAAACAACTAGTTAAGTATTATTTGTAGCAGTAGGCAATTACGGATTACGAGAAGCATTCGTGTATATACACTTTGTTCTTTTTTTTATTTAACTACTGACGTTCATGTACTACTAAGATGTATTTTTACGTGGTAGAGCCCCGCTGAATCTATACATATCTGCAGCACGAATAGGTCAGCTCGACTGGGGTACAGCCACGCTGGCACAGAATACCAGCATAAAATAGCAGAATAATGGTGCTGTGTTTCGTATGGTGAGTGCAAAGAAGCGGAGATCCTTTGTTCTAGTAACGAGGCAATCCATCTTAGTCCTCAGGTGTAACAACGCATCTGCATTTTTATTCTTTATCAATAATAGATATAGATGTCTATGGGCCACAGCATCCACTTATCATCATCAGGTTGACTGTGTGCTCGTTTGTATAATAAAAATAAATTAACTAATTCTACATAAAAAAAACCTAACAGTCTGTGCTTGCCCTCTACCCTTTAAACCAGAACACAATATCGTGGATGAACTATTGCTTAGCGGCAGAAATGAGTAAGACGGTGGTACATGCCGAGAAGAATTCCTACGCAAATCAGGAGAACTAGTAAAAATATAATATTTTATATCCATACTAGCTGTCCAGGCAGACGTTGTTCTGCCCTTAGCGGCGAACCTTTGTACTATAAAAATCCTTAAATTCGCAATAAAAAAAATTGAGGGTCATTTAGCGGGATAAAACTATCCTATCTCTTAAGTTGGACCAAAATACACATATTGTGCAAAATTTCATTGAAATCATTTCAACAGTTTAGGAGTCCATCGCGGACAAACAACGTGACACGTAATTTTTATACATAAAGATAACGATCATAAGAAGAAAGGAGAGTAGTGAAGCCCATAAATTATGGATGCTAATATTTTACAAACTATGACCTAAAGAAAAAATGATTAATGACAGTCTACTCAGACTTGAATAACCTATTATATATGCCCATCCGGCGTAACTATACTAACTATAAATCTTTTATTATACATAATATATTAAATAGGAAAAATCCGTCGACGGGAAATTATATATATATATATATATATATATATATATATATATATATATATATATATATATATATATATATTCGTTTTGCATGGCTTAAGCGCAAAGTGCGTAGGTATGTTCTACTAGCGCCTAAAAATCAAAATTCCAACGTTTTGTCGCATAAAATCGTATCTAACAAATCATATTGAACATTATAAATGATATAAAAAGCACATTCACAGAAAGATAAATGATTGTTGAACTTATTTTTTCTTTTAAATCGATCACTTGCTATTTTTACATAATAAAGTTGTTTAGTGGCATAGTAAGATAGTGGTATAATGTAGATTTAACAAATCCGCATAGAGGCATAACACGATAACTATTGAAAATATGAATTGATCAACTGAATTTATTTTTTAAATTCTTCATCTATCATGTGGGAAGCCATGGAATGTAAATGACAGTTTAATTTTGTTTTGTTTAGTTATAATTAATTAATATCGGCTAAGAAATAGCGAAATAGCGAAATGTTTGGTGTTTTGAATAGCCTTGTATTTATTTTACTAAGTACACTTTGTCTCACTCCCGGCCACAGAGACCAGACACTTTTTTACTCCGGGCTCAGTCGCCGTCGTGAGTGATCGGTTGTTTACAGCAGTTCGTGCTGAAAAATATAGATCGCTTTAGATTAGAAGTACAAAATGTCCCAAAAACCAAATTTGATACATACTTACTTGACCAAGGTAAGATAGTATTATTATTATTTTTATAATCACACATTTTGTTACAATATTTTGTTTCGCTAAACGTACGCAGGATTTATATATAAATATACTTATACGTCTTGGACTTATGGAGACCTAAAGGTGTACTTCGATATCTACAACTGGAACTCCTCGTTGAGTAGAACTAGGTGTGCCGAGATTATGCTCATTATGTTAGTTATGATGAGACCCTACCCCGACTTGAAGAAGGTGTACTTTAGTGAATGCTACTATGCTACTGGAACTCCTCGAAGAGTAGTGTTAACGCCTAAATTTGGTCATGTTTAACGTCATCCAATCACGTTCGACTTCGTGAGTCGCCCGATGGCACCAGGTGTCACGTGCCTCGCGGGGAGGGGGAGCGGTAGGCAGCTTCCCAGCGTGTGACGCTCGTGGGCGAGAGGTAGTAGTTCGACGGCGGCTGGGCAGTTAATTAGTGCCTTTGGATGCCCGCCGCTGAGGTTGCACGAGACCGTGTTTTTTTTATTAGGGTCTAGAATTTTGGATTTTGTGCGCGTGACTTCGATACGTAATTGGGTTTCGTGAAAACCGCCTCGGATTTGGTTGTCTCGGGTTGAAGTTCCTGGACAAGAGGCCTTTATTGGGTTTACGGATTAAGTAATTTCTTTGAAAGTAATTGTGCAAATTAGATAGTGAAGGCGTGTTGAAGTGCCTTTTGTAATACTCAACTTGTTCGGGTAACGTGGAATTTTGCTTGCGCGCCGATTAGAAATACGGTTAGAATTTGAACAGCGCATTCCCCTTTGAGGTCGTTTCCCGATTGGTCGTTTTGGAAATCATTGTAATTGAGCCGTCGCGTTAAGTCCCCTTTTTATGTGTTGACGGTTTGTTCGTTTACGTGTCAACAAGGCGTATTTATGATTCTTGTCGCGGCGTGGTATTTGATATCGAATGAAAGAACTTAGTTGTGTCTAACGCTGAATCGTATGATCCGTTAAGAGATCCCCTTAATTCCCTATTTATAATTTTGTGAAAAGTGAATCCGGGACATTGAATGTCGAATTTTGAGCTACTGTCCTTACTTTGCGGATACCACACGTTCGATTCTACTATGAATGTGGAATTAGGCGAGTTTAAGTTAGTTAAATGTACAATGAAGCTAAGAGACTGAAATAGTGACTATGAAGAAAGAAATGGTCCAGCGATGGAGCCTGCTGGAGCGATGCAGCATTTTGGGGCAGCCTGGAACTCGGCCGCTGCTGGTCGCCTAAGCTTGCCAAGGTCGCAGACATTTACACATCACTGTACACTGTTCGCCAAACACCATTACACACACTCACGGCCTGCCCAAGCCTTGGTGCGATCTTCGGATACTGGTAAGTACTACGTGTTTCTAGCTTTCTCCCATATAGTTTATTGTGATAGGACATTTCCATGTGGCCATTTTGGGCCCGACCTGCGTCTGTTCGTTGAATCTCCGCTCATGGGCCCCGGAAGATTTGACCCTTGCTGGCGCAGCTGTAGGCCGTAACAAGTAGTAATAGTAATAGGTGTGCTGAGTTTGGGCTCGTTTTGTTAGTTATGATGAGACTTTAGAGTAACATGAAGGTGGGCTTTGATGACTGCTACTGGAACTCCTCGACGAGGAGAACTAGATGTACCGAGTTTGGGTGCATCTAGTTGCCCTCTATCTAGTTGGTTATGAATAGACCTTGCCTCTGGACTTGACGGAGTAAATTGAAGGTGTAGTTCGGTGACTGCTACTGGAACTCTTTGACGAATAGAACCGCAATTTAATTTTTTTAAGATTTTCACTACATGCTCATGCTCATGAATCGTGCACTTTTGAATATTCCAAACTATTTTTAATTGAAGTTTGACATAAAATTATCGGAAAATTGGAAGTATAGGAAGGTTATTAGTGAAAACTTGTGTGTATTTAAACCACATTAAAAAATTTAGATATAATCATGTTATACGTAATTTCTTAAATGCGCGTAAAGCATGCACAATTGGATTTACCAATAGTTTTTTTAAACAGAAATCTGCAAGTTTTTCGGATAAAATTTAGCTTACATCCCTCATGGCATTGCTTCCTATCCCGGGCAGACAGACAGACGAAAAATTTTTTAAAAAATGGGTAGTTACGAATAAGTCTTATTAGCTTGCAAATGTATATAATGAATAAGCTTAATAGGAGCCAGTAATTTCAATATTACAAAGAGACACTTCAATTTTATTTATATTTGGAAGTAAGGACTAGAAATGAGTTGGGGGGGGGTGACTCAAACTTTAGGCCTAGTCAGTTTGAATAGTCTATCATGTAGAGGGTGTGATGGGGGTCATGGTTGAATAGGGGCAAAAAGTTCTCATTACACTACTAAATTATTATTATATATACAACGTGTCCCAAAATTCAACGATAAGCCAACACTGGAGGATAGACCTGCCCCGGACTAATCGGGGAAAAAAGAAAAAAAAATATATCCCAATTATATTTTAAGTTATATAAAAAAATGAAATTCTTCAGAAATTGAGACCGTTTATGATATTTTTCACTACCATGACCACAATTTTTTAAATATTTTTTTCTTTTTTTTTTATAGGCAACCTGAATAGTACTGCTATCTACCACAATTCTTAAAAACTCCAGAATAACTCTTGTTTTATCACGAAAATTAATGAAACTTATTTTATTCCCTAAATTTTTTGAAGACTTTTACTTTTAACCAAATTTAACTTATCGTGGTGTAAAAAAAAAGTATGAACACTAGTATGGCAAGTTTTTTTAAAAATTGACGCAACTAACCAACATTCCAAAATGGTATAATACTCTAGGAAAACAAGTTATAAAAAAATATGGGCCTATTATTTCTAAACAGGGGCCAAATTCCTTAAATTGTAATTGTCAGTAATCACTTTTACTACATGCCCAAAATGGGTTCCTGTTACAATTTCTAGGAATTCGAATGGGGCATTAATACCTTAGATGTTAGAGAGAGATAGATAGATAGAGATATTTACGTTAAAAAGAGACAAGAACAGGGCAGGTAGAGAAGCTGTTATTATTCTCAGCAAGTCGGTTCAGTACGCTCTGCTTCGTTGTTTACTGCGCACCGTTCCCAATTCAACTTACGTGGCCCTCGTATATACTATCGACTTTTGGCTTGGATTTTTGGACTGAAATTGACCTGCAAACTTAACTGACCTGGCATTATTTGGACTGGAAGTGATCTGCAAACTGAACTGACCTGGCATTATCTTGGACTACGATTGTGTGTTTTGTGATTTAGAGTTCTGGCGCATTTTGGACAGTTTGGCGTTTAACATGCCGCAACCGTACACACCACAGGAATACGCTAATATGCATTTAATCTATGGAGAATGCCGATGTAATGCTAACGCTGCTAGCAGACTGTATCGAGAAAGATACCCAAATGCTCAAAATTATCCTGATTATCGAGTGTTTATTAATGTGCATCAAGCGTTTTCGGAGGGTCTTATGCCATCCAATAGGAGAAGCGCTGGAAGACCTAGATTGGATCGTGATGAAGAAGTTCTCAATGAGATAGAAAATGACTCGACTACTTCGGTACGTGCCATAGAAGAAGCTACAGGAATCCCGAAAAGTTCTGCACATCGAATATTAAAACGTCACAAGCTTCACCCATATCACTACAGGCGTGTGCAGACGTTATTACCGCGGGACTATCCGCTACGGGTCACATTTTGCCGTGTAATGCTGCAAAGGCACAGTGAAGATCCCCACTTCCTAGACAAAATTCTATGGTCGGATGAAACAAGGTGCAAGAAAGATGAGTATTTAAATCTTCACAACCTACATAGTTGGAGTAATGAAAATCCACACTTGATGAGACAAGACAAATCCCAATATCAATTACGGCATATTTAATGGAAAAGTAATTGTCCCTTTCAGTTACAAGGAAACTTAGATGGCAATAGTTATTTAAACTTTTTACAAAATGACTTGCAAGAATTGTTAAACGACCTGCCCTTAAGTGATCTTCAAAACATGTGGTTCCAAAATGTGGTTGCCCACCACATTTTGCCCGTCCTGTGCGAGAATATTTAAATCAAGAGTATCCAGGGCGTTGGATCGGGCGACTTGGTCCTATCTTATGGCCACCCCGTTCACCCAATTTGAACCCCCTGGACTTCTTCTATTGGGATTGTCTTAAAAACAGGGTCTACTCAAAACCCATTGTGACATTGGACCAGCTTCGTCGAAATATCACTCAGGCTGCTGATTACATTAATAGCAGAAGATATGCAAGACAAATAAAACGATCATTTTTAAGGCGATGTCGTGCATGTATTAATGCTGGTGGCAAACAGTTCGAACATTTGCTATAATGTTAATAACTTAATAAATTACACGTGAAACTGTTTGTACCATTTGTTTTGAAATATTAAACATTTTTCAAGAACTAATACTTTTATTACACCCGACCGTCATTTGGCCCCTGTTAAGAAATAATAGGCCCATATTTTTTTTATAACTTGTTTTCCTAGAGTATTATACCATTTTGGAATGTTGGTTAGTTGCGTCAATTTTTAAAAAAACTTGCCATACTAGTGTTCATACCTTTTTTTTACACCACGATAAGTTAAATTTGGTTAAAAGTAAAAGTCTTCAAAAAATTTAGGGAATAAAATAAGTTTCATTAATTTTCGTGATAAAACAAGAGTTATTCTGGAGTTTTTAAGAATTGTGGTAGATAGCAGTACTATTCAGGTTGCCTATAAAAAAAAAAGAAAAAAATATTTAAAAAATTGTGGTCAAGGTAGTGAAAAATATCATAAACGGTCTCAATTTCTGAAAAATTTCATTTTTTTTATATAACTTAAAATATAATTGGGATATATTTTTTTTCTTTTTTTCCCCGATTAGTCCGGGGCAGGTCTATCCTCCAGTGTTGGCTTATCGTTGAATTTTGGGACACGTTGTATATATATATATATATATATATATATATATATTTATTTATTACAATCCAAAATTTTAAATTTCTTATTTCGGATATAATTCCGCCTCCTTCGAAGTTTGTTACACAGTCATTACTTCCCGCATCGCACTTGTTTATATATGTATAGAAATATCCATATTCGGAAACCGCATCTTCTTGACCTTTTCTTAAGCCGGTCAAAAATGATAACCACTAGATAAGCCACCTAACAACGCCATTTGTATTACTAATGGGAGGGAATTCTCTTTCTAGGAGTACATTTGGGTTGGTACTACATTCTTATTTAATTCTGCCATCAAACAGCAGAGTACTCGGTTTAAGTAAAAGAGAGCCATTATGAACACGAACTGCGAGGCATCCAGATGCCTTTGTTCCAAGTTGATTGCAGGTGTCTATGGTCTGCAGTAAGGGTTTTTAAGCATTTCACACCACGTGCGATTACGGTGCGAATTGCCCACGCTCTTTTCATAATGTGATGACTTGGACCACGGTGTGAAATATCCCAGTGCTCTTTATCTATTGACGTATTTAACCAGATAAAATTTGAATATTACTAATTCCATAAAATGAAACCATACAAAAAAAACTTAAAAGGGTTAAAGGCAAGGGCATTTACTATCAGATGGACTATAAGTGCGTTTTTTACTTCAATAGTTTAAAAAAACCGGACAAGTGCGAGATTGATTTCGCTGTCTTAGAAGTTTCGAACTTTTTCATTTCGTTGGACGTTAGACCTTAGTATGCATTTAATATTAATTTCAACTCGATCCCTCCACCCGATCGTGAGAAAAAAGACCGTCGGACACAGACGGACGGACAACAAAATGTTGCTATAATATTTCCATTTTTTTCTTTAGATACGAAAGCCTAAAAAAGAATTTGAAAAGTTCATTTACATTGTTATTTTATTATTATTGATTAGGTGTTGGTCTGGAGAGCGCAAGCGTCGCCGCCTATCATGTAGTCCTGCTTCGAATTCGAGCAAAATACTGCATCAGCAGTAGCAGTCAGTATAGAAAAATATGCCATAGACAAAGTGGTAGTTTGCTACTAGTACCACTCCGTACATTCCTATGGGTGACATAGGCATGAAAAATACATTGTTTTTAGATTTAAAGTAACATTGAAATTTAAACAATATTAAAAAAACTACAATGATAAACAAACTAAAACTAAAATCTTAAATAATCATACAGTCCTACTACTAGTGTAATCGTGCCGCTGGCTGTACTTTCTCGCTGAATGGCTATACTTAGCATTTGAGCGAAAAAAGAACTAACCCTCTTATCACCAGCAGCGACGACCAGCCGCAAATACAGTTCTTTTAGGAACTTCGCCGGATGTGGACCCCACGGACCGATGATTTCTACAGCAAATGGAAACAAATATGTAGTCATTACTAAGAGACTCATATTTGCGCCACTTTCCTAGTTCAGCTGCCTCTGATGACGCCCCCGCTCTAAACGTGGTACCCCTGAGATGAGAGGCTGCCAAAGTGACTACACATGTAGTACCCCACACAAGGGCTGTCCCTCTCACTCAAGGGACCAAAGTCATACGGTCGGGTATCTTGCCATCGTCTTTAAATATTTTACAGTTCTCTAAAACCGAGGGAACATTTGTAGAGACAAGAGCTCTTCGGATGACATCGTTGAAAACACCGTGACGAGAAAATCTACTTGCAATTTTCTAACATGAGTCCGTGGAGCCCAAACTCGTCGACGCTGCTAACACAAGGGCACTGATGAGGTTGACATATCGCCGCTCCTAGTCGAATTCCTACGGCGATGAGCAAGATTTCCCTATGAAGTAATGTGCCGAGATTACTTGATGGTAAAGCGTGTAATCAGTGACTAGCTTTCTTAGTCGGAACAGCTAGACGGCGGGCATGATCTTGGTCACTATGAAAATTATATAACAAATATTTCTGTACACTCCGTAGCAACGAAATATCCCACTGTATTTGTTGGTTAACTTCCAGTGGAAAATTTTCGCTGGGACAGACCATTTGAAATATTTGCCCTGCCTCCGCAGCAACGCACAGGTCAACTTTATTATTTAAAATTATATTACATAAAGTCACTGATACTTTGCACGAAAGCAAAAAAGCAGGCAACGTAACGCTAGACAGATTTATCACACCAATACCACAAAATTTTATGTGGAAGTTAAATTTAGAAATTTATCTATAGATATTTTAAGCTTTTTATCAATATCTTTTAAAATATCCGAATATTTCCAGACTGAACTCGAACGGAGTAGGCATATAAATCTAGCGACAAGACTATATTTTAAAATAGTAAGAGCAAATTGTATATCTTAAACCCCTACGGCAAAGATGTTTTATAGGTCCAGATACCGTGTTGCTAACACACCGCAACATTCATAGTGAAGACAGTCTTTGATTCGTGTGTGCGTGAGTACCACGTGACGCGCATATCTTACGCACCATGGCTGCATTAATGTGCGTGACTTCGGTAATAACAGTGCGAATCGATTACCCAAAAAATGTGGGAGATTTTATATTTCATTCATATTGACGTACCTATTGATTCTAAGAGTATAAAATGTGTGTGCGTGGCGTGTGTGTATATGGGGATATGGTTGCTTATGTGTGTTTTATGTAGGTACAAACATCGCACTAAAATATTAAAGATATGTAATAAAACCTATAGTTAATGTAACAGTTAAAATAAATAACAACACAGTAGATATTTATGTATGTAACATATATTTATAATCTATTCTTACTAAATATATACAGAGTACTACACTTTTGTACTGTAGAACACAAATTATTGCCGCTTTTTACGAAGACATTAAATTATTCTTCAATTCTAAGTAAAATGACGAAAAAAAGCAAGTTTGGTTAAGCGTAAACTTAAGCCAAGAGATAGCAAAATGTTTGATTTTTTTAAATTGCTCCGTTCCATTGCTACGGTAAGGAAGGACAAAAACAAATAAACAAAAAAAATCACACTTTCACATTTATAATATTATATTAATATGGATTGTCAAGAATGATAGATAAACTTTTAAAACCGGTTTACAATCGGCTTTTGGAGGGTGGAACTATTCACTCGCGCTCTCTTTCTCGCTATAGTAAATAACGGTTCTGAATGACCAAAAAGGATAGAAGCACAGGAAAGTGCAATTTCATGCTGCCAGATGTAGTTCAACCCTAACCCTTAAAACGGTTTAACTCTATAGGTTGGGTAAAATCTGTAAAATTAGACTGTTTAAAACCCCTATACATATAATCTTTGCGGTTGATCATGACATTAAAAGATGGTAAAAACATTTCATAGACTAGGCAACACTCGAATATTATTGCGCAGTATTATTACTTGTATTGACATTTAGCTTTCGTATTCTTTTACAAAGAAATACACCATAAAATTGTATAGTTACTTATGAAAAGTGATGTTCTTATCCTTATCTTTTTTCCTAGAGTTATTTTTAAATGATTTCACAGCACAAACAGTCAGTTTGCGAAATTAAAAACACCGGTGCGTGACGTATGTTCACAGCGAACGTCGCTGGCGTAATGGCGGAACGATCGAACGGATACGCCAATATTGGCGCCTTTGAAATGGAACGTTTTATGCGCGCGTACACGGTATCTGGACCTATAAAACATCTTTGCCCTACGGTTTAAGATATACAATTTATCAGCGTGGTTTAAAAACCGAACAAATTTTGTTTGTAAAACTGGTTTAATACTACCGAAAAACAACGGGTCACCCTAGCAGGTATAGTGATTTCCCACTTAGTTATTATTCCTGGAGAAATATGATTGAAATTTTGAATTAAAGTGTTTCTGTTAGAATTAAATTGGAAAGAAAATAAAAGATTTAAAGGTCATACGATTTTTTTTTGTATCCTAGACTCATATTTAAATATTACGCACACAAACTGAATACATTACAGTTCCTAAGATAAAAATATTTGGAAAGTAAAAACAAAATGCGTAGACAATTTTGTAGTTAAGAAGTAGATTTTACGTTTAAAAAAAATTGTTATGATGTACTATTTTTTTTCTTATAGCTCATAATTATTTTTAATACAATTGTCATATTATAATAATTATTTTATTATAAACTAGCTGGTACTAGGTTGCAACCGCAGAAGAATAAATTGTGGAAATATCGTTTTAAATTTGGAAGAGTTATATTGTTTATTTAGGAATGATAATACATTCATATATAACTTTTAAATAAATTTGTCGATACGATACGCTCGCACCTAGTGTAAATTAATTGTACTATGCCCATAACCTTCGTGCAAGTGCAAGCATTAGCTAACTAAGTTTTACTTCAATCTGATGAACGGTATGGCAGCGCATAAAATACGAACGAACAAACATTAATTTTTATATATTAGATCGTGTTTGTCTGTCAAAAAAGTAAAATAAATGGAATAAATGTATGCATAAATATCATATGGTATAAATCCATAATTTTTTTATGGTATAAATCCATAATTTTTCTCGTTGCTGCATAGAAAATAGACGCCAAATACAAGGGACAGTTAAATACAGAAATATGAACGACATTGGTTAAATTATACTAAATAATTCAATTAAGGAAAGTTAAGAAAAACAATTTTCTACGGTCGCCTGAAAACTCAAGTTATATAATGTTGGTGTATAAAAAACGAGACGAAGTATTCTAAGTAAAATATTCGTCCAATTAAGAAAGCCGCACAACAAAACACGATAAGAAACAAAGTTACACAGTTAGAAGAAAATATTCCAGGAATAAGGACTCGGGGAGGTCTCGTCGATACTTCTTCCAAGTTCGCTAAGCGTCACTGGTGAAACGGAGAAAGAAAACATGCCTATTCAAGCCTAAATGTATTGCCAAATATTTTGTTTATATAATATGACCGTTTATTCAAATGACACACGTAAAATATAGTTAGACAGATAGATAGATAACTCTTTATTGTACACCAAAAAATAACAAAAATATTAACAAAAAATGAGAAAAAGAAATGTGGTACAATGGGCGGTCTTATCGCTAAGAGCGATCTCTTCCAGACAACCTTTGGATGGACAGCATTGAAAGAAAACAATAAAAACGTGTGTGTTTTGCTGACAAAATAACATTATTTTTATTAAAGCCATAAAATAAAAATATATAATGGTATATAAGTAACTACATTGATAAGATAAATACATATATACTTATTAATATATATGTATAAATATACAAATAAATATATATTTTAATAAATATAAATATTTTATATATTTATATTTATATATATATATATAGTACAAATATATATACTTTAAAACTATTACATATAACATAAAAGTGCCATACATATAAACAAATATTGTAACTAAATAAAGGAGAATAATTATATACAAATGAACTAGATAGAGTCAAAGTTGAGAAAAGTAATCATGTACATGTTTCTTAAAAACCGGTAGGGATTGAGCGCGTCTTGCTGATAACGGCAAGTCATTCCATAATCGAACAGCTTGTATTGTGAACGATCTGTCCAGAAATTTGGTAGTGTGGGCTGGCATTTTTAATATCAAATTTTCTGATGATCTCAAATGTCTCAAATATGATTAATTGAGGAATTCAAACCGAATTTTTAGGTAAGAAGGATAGAAAGGATTAAAAAGAATATTATAAAGAAGTGAAAGAATATGAGCATTCCGGCGAAGGCGAATTGGCAACCACTTGAGCCTGTTACGAAAATCTGACACACTGATCATATTTACGCAAACCAAATATGAATCTTATACAAACATTTTGAAGTCGCTCAAGTTTATCAAGTTGCATTTCAGTGAGATCAAGATAGCTGACATCTGCATAATCGAGGATTGGAAGCAGAAGAGTTTGCGCAAGCGCAATCTTAGTGGCAGTTGGTAAAAAGTTTCGTAGTCTTCTCAAAGAATGAGTAGCTGCAAAATTTTTACGACTAACTTCTTGTAACTGAGGACCCCAAGATAAAGTTTTATCGATGAATACACCCAAGTTTTTGACAGTGTCACTGGTCGGGATTATATTACCATCAAATACAACTTTGGTTGCTTGTGGTAAATTGCATTTTGTAAGCATATGCGGAGAACCTATAATAATTAGTTGTGTCTTCAGTTGGTTAATTTTGAAACCTTAATTTCTGCTCCATTCCGAAATGATTGCTATATATATATAATATGTAATAATTGATTTCTATTGCAGTTGTCAAAGAACTTTGATTGATGATTTATTTTTTTGATGATTTCGAAGAAAGATGATTTTTTCATAGAAACCTAAAAACATTATTAATCGTGGTAGCTCAAAGGGTGAACTACAGTCCTATACCCGGCAGCACCATTATAATTGTTGATCGTAATATTATATGGAAACCTGCATGTCTGGAAAATTAAATGGAAATTTAATCCGAGGGTGGTACTCTAAGCCCCCTCTCGTTCGAGCAGTGTAGGGTGCAGCGTAGGAGGCTAGCTTTATCTGTGATTCAACGAATCTTAATAAGTATCGTGATTCTGTATTGTAATTCTTCCAGTACAAGCAAAGAAAATCATGTTGTGAAGAGGCTGCACTGTGTCACATCGCAATAAGCAGTGTTACTGTTGGCTTGGAAATTTAATATTTTTTGGTCTTATAATGTTAGATACGCGCTATAGCCCAATTGTAACTGCGCTACACTAAATGTGTAATGCAGTATGCTGTTTTGTTGCCGGTAAGGATTAATTAATTAAGCAAAAGAGCAAGACAGCAAGTTTTAACATCTGCTATCACATGATTATTTTTTTTAACAATAACCTGCATACCAACCCAAAATTAAGAGCTCTATGTCATTACATTGCATATAGATTATTACTCATAACTTTTTGCTGCTAATTACTGCCAACATGATGATAGTCAATAGTCGACCCACTTGAAGAATATTCTTGCCATATTATCTCTCATCCTTATGGAAGTAGGATGAAAACTCCAGTAATAAAAATGTCGATAACAGTTAACACTAGAGGATCCCGCTGTACATGACGCTATACATATTTATCCACTTTGTAGTCTCTGATAATACCCAAAGAAACAAAGTAGTTGATGAATTCTATAAGTTTTGCAGATATTATTATTTTTTTATATAAAAGTAGCATGTTTTTAACCAAATTAACAAAAGGTGGAAATCATTTTCCGATAATGCCACATTTAATGCACCATGCAGCACTTATTAACATCTAAGTTACATTTTTAAAACCCCGTCACGTAATAAACCAAAATATTCCATGGTGTTTTAAGATAGGTAGTATCTAGTTAAAAGAGCTATGATATTTTTAAAGCTTTTCATTATTAATACAATAAAAATATAAATCCTAATCCTAGAAAACTTAAACTTATGTGGGATTTATTTCTGTGCACAGTAAGTTATATCATTCAAATACTTATAAGCATAATATTCAAAATGATTAAGCAATTTTGAAGCAAATAAATGCAGAGAAATATTAGAATGTTATGGCCATGGCTAGGGTTGGCACCTATTTTTTTAACAAATATAGTATTATTCCCAAAAAAGATACAAAAATATAGTACTTTTAAGAAATTCAGGAAAAAAAGTACAAATTAATTTTTAATTTTTATGTAATTTCCCATATACACAGTCAGGTCATAAGTATTGTCACACAGTAAAAACTTTTCTTTTAGAATGCTAGCCACAAAAAAGTTTATTGAATTCGAATTTCGAATTGTTCATGAAAATAAAACTGTATACTTTTTAGAATTTTACTCATTTTTAAATATGGAGTGGACGCTTAAAGAAGACCGTGTTGCAATTACTGCGTTGCATCGTTGCGGTTACGCGCCAATTCAAATTTTTGACATGCTGAAAAATTTGAATATAACCAAAAGATTCGTTTATCGTACCATCAAACGATACAATGAAGACTCTAGTGTAGATGACAGGTCAAGAAGCGGTCGCCATCGGTCTGTTAGGACTCCAGCAGTGATAAAAGCTGTGAAGGCGCGAATTCAAAGAAATCCCAAACGTAAGCAGAAACTGTTGGCCCTTCAGATGGGATTAAGCAGAACCACGGTGAAAAGAGTGTTAAATGAAGACTTAGGGCTTCGGGCATATCAAAGAAAAACAGGACATCGTTTGAATGCTCGTCTAATGGAGCTGAGACTGAAGAGATGCCGCACTTTGTTGAAGCGGTACGCGGGAAAAAAATATCGGGAAATTCTTTTTCCGGATGAAAAAATTTTTACCGTAGAAGAGAGCTACAACAAACAAAATGATAAGGGTACGCACACAGTAGTGAAGAGCAACCGTATTCCGCGTGTCCAACGAGGTCATTTTCCATCCTCGCTCATGATATGGTTGGGAGATTCTTACTGGGGCTTAACAGAGGTACATTTTTGTGAGAAAGGTGTAAAAACGAATGCAGTTGTGTATCAAAACACAGTCCTGACGAACCTTGTGGAACCTGTTTCTCAAACCATATTCAATAACAGGCACTGGGTATTCCAACAAGATTCGGCGCCAGCTCATAGAGCGAAGAGCACACAAGACTGGCTGGCGGCGCGTGAAATCGACTTCATCCGGCACGAAGACTGACCCTCCTCCAGTCCAGATTTGAATCCGTTAGATAACAAGATATGGCAACACTTGGAGGAAAAGGCGTGCTCAAAGCCTCATCGCAATTTGGAGTCACTCAAGACATCCTTGATTAAGGCAGCCGCCGATATTGACATGGACCTCGTTCGTGCTGCGATAGACGACTGGCCGCGCAGATTGAAGGCCTGTATTCAAAATCACGGAGGTTATTTTGAATAAACTTTAGTGTCATAAGAATCTATGTTTTGTTAAGTTCATTTTGGTATATAAATGGTTACATAATAAATAAACTTGTTTCAATTATTTTATATTAAACCTGTGACAGAATTTATGACCTGACTAGGTATATATTAACTTGTTAATGCTCTTCGCTTTGGACATCAATGATCTCTTTACCTTTAAAATAATTATAGGAGTCTGAGCAAATTAGATTCATATTTAAATAAATCAATACATGTTTTTTCTTTTTCCATTTTAATTACATGACGGAAAAATATTTCCGTAAAACTTACTTGTTACAGACTTCAAGTCACAGTTAATATAAAAAAGCGCGACAATTGAATTAGGGATAAAAATATAGTATTTTTCGTACTATATTATTTTTTTATAATATATAGTACAATTTACTGAAATATAGTACTATGTTACAGACATATTACTTATAGTACGGGTATCAACCCTAGCCATGGCTAACGTTGCGTGTAATTTGTAGTGGCTTATAGGTTAATCCGGGTCGTGAACCGTACGCACCAATTCGAATCTAATCGCTTTACCCATTAAGCTTGATAGGAACACACTGCTTATAGCCTAATAATAACACAACATTTTACAAACGTATAATATTATCGAACTGAATCTTCTAGAACTAGATAATAATATCCAAACAAAATTAATTGTATTTCAAACAAAAAATATTTTCTCTATTTATAAGACAATACATAAAAATACCAGGTAGTCATTTCGTCTAATCGTAGGCCACCCTACACTTACTGGTACGATGCTTGTAACTCGAGAATCTTTCTTCTCCATCGACCCATTGCCAGATGAAGCTATGACCTGATAAGAGATGAAAGAAGTCTATGGATGCAGAATGCCGGTGTCTCAGGACCGTGCTTTGTGGCATTCCTAAGGTAGGTCTATGTTCAGCAGTGGACTTGTAAAAGGCTGTAATGAATAAATGAATGAATGAAAAGCTAATATTATTTTCGTGGTTCTTCTTTGCTTTTATATACTTTTGCAAGTGGTAGAGCCATGCTGCAGCTATATTAATAGTATATTTGTAGCACGAATGGGCTAATCGGCTCGACCGAGGAAGGACCACGCTCTCACAGAATACTAGCATAAAATGGCAGCTGGACACTGCTGTGTTTCGTATGGCGAGTGTAGAAAACCGGAGATCCATTTTTTTTTATAGGATAAGGGTGACAAACGAGCACACAGTCCACCTGATGGTAAGTGGTTGCTGCGGCCCATAGACATCTACATCTATCCTCGTTTGCGAATCAAAATGCAGATGCGTTGTCACCCGTGAGGACTAAGATGGAATGCCTCATTTCCAGTAAAAAGGACCTCCGGCCACCTGCACTCACCAAGCGAAACGCAGAGGTAAACCTCTACTTCACGCTGGTATTCTGTGAGGTCGTGGTACCACCCCGGTTCGAGCCGGCCCATCCGTGCGACAGCAAAAGCTGCCGCGTGGCTCTACCACTGTTAAAAAATTTTACTGGAAACGAGGCATTCCATCTTAGTCCTCACGGGTAACGACGCATCTGCATTTTAATTCTTTATTGAGAATAAATGTAGATGTCTATGGGTCACAGCAACCACTTACCATTAGCACGGCTAGCATGGGCTGGGGACAAAAATTCTATTCCCCTTTTATATCCACTGACAAGAGATAAAATTATCTTGTCCCTTTGCTAAAGCACGGCAACGGGGAGAAGTATATCCCCGTTAGAGATAACGGGTAGACATAATATCCCCGTCCGTAGCATGGAGCCAAATGAAAGGTAAAAAATTATGCTTTTTTGACATTTGAAAGGGACAATTCTGTCCTAGTTTATTGGACGTGAGTTTAAGTTTATATTCATACAAAGAATCTATCTATCTCCCATTTTATCTGCTGTGAATATTATATCCACTGGTGTGTCCATGCTCGAATGGTAGATAAAACTAAGCGAGGGAATAAACATTTTCTCCTTTCCCCGGGGATAAATTGTCTCCTGCCCATACTAGCCCTGCAAGTGGACTGTGTGCTCGTTTGTCATCCTAATCCTATAAAAAAAATACTTAAATAATCAAAATCGTTTTTGATTGATGCGTATTTTTATGTACCTAATAATAAAAGACTTTCAAATAATCTTCAACACTAAGCGCTTAGTGTACAAGTAATAAAATTCAACTTTTGAAAGTCCTTTACGAAAGACGTTTCTCAAAATTCTATATTCTACAAACCTATAAATATTTTAGGTCACTGGATCGATCGGCCTATATTCGTTATTCAAATCAACACGCCATATATAACTAAATGAATTATTTAACTTGAGGTTAAGTGCTTTCTTGTTAATATTAATAAAAGCTAAAAGCAATGTCGGTAAGGCAAAAACTACTATAAACAACTATGATTTATTTATCTCACTGCACACAAAGTCATTATAATAAGTTAGTCGTCACCGTCGAGCACTAGCACCTAGTAGCGTGTACGTAGACTATAACAAATGTTTCAAATTACCGGGCTCCTCGGTGTGGTGACCTATTTCCATAAAGACCTTTATAGACTAGGTTAAATAAAAAAATCCACAAACATTCTAAAATCATCTAGTCGTCTCTCCATTACTTGATTAATTTTCCAGACGACGCGAAGGGGAGAAAATTAATTATTAAACATGACAAGCTGATTTTAATCTTTATTTGTGAAATTTTATTTGTGCTTTTTTGAATTTAACTCCGAATATTAACAATAGTTTAAACCAGTTGTTTTATATCCATCAAAGCAAAAGATCTTGGTCTCATGGCGTAATAAAAAAAAAATTGAAGAAACATTACTATTATAACATCATAAATTGTAAAGAATCCTTGTTCGATTTCCGCTGGCACCAATTAAATTGTTAATTGGACTCTTAGTCCGATTTGCCTTTGCTACTTTGGCATATTTTTCAAATGCTGATTGAAAGCTGTCACAACCTCTTGGCTCCGTAAATATCAAACCTTTGACCAAATCTTTGAGTTTTCGGAAAATAAAGAAATATCACTGTGCGAGGTCTGGACTCTGTAGGGGAATGGTAACAAGCTCTACCTTTTCAGAAGCCAAAAGACTTTGTCATGATGCAATAGGATGCGATGCCTTCTTGAGTCGTTTTTCCCCAACTTTTTCAAATACATTGGGCAAACAAACGGTGATGTATCTCTTCTCTATTGATTCGGCAATTACTGTTTGTTGCTCATCAAGTAGGATCGTGCCAAAAACACTTGTCTGGGGGGAAAAAAACACAATAACTTTTGCCCACACTTCTTGCCTGTCTCAGTTGTGTTGATTTGGGTAGGTACATACATACCTACCTGTTTTATACCTATAACATATTCCATAAAGCGGTAGCAATGGCCCAAACTGTAAATTGCCTATCAATATTAAAGGAATTTTAATGATTAAACACTGAATTTAAATGAAAATAAAAACTTTTTAACGTCTCATATTTATTTATTTATTATATGGACAAAAAACAGATAACACTCAAAATACATTAAAATATAATATAAATCTAACAGTTTTGTGCTAGATTGTTATCCTAAATATATTGACAAATCATTTTTATATTAAATACAGGAGATCAACTCTACGCTTTGCAATGTTTATGACATACATAAGCACACTAAACAAAAAAATAAAATATACAAATAAGAAATTTAAAACCTATGTGATATGGGAATGAGTGTGCATAAGTGTAAACTGTTTCACTGCTCTTTTGAATATCCTGGATGTTGAGTCAAAAACATCCATGCCGGAGCTTTTCCTGGATATCTCGTTGTAAAGTCGACACATTCTTATTATCGGGTTGTAAAAGGAAGTATTATTCTTATAAGTCTGCAGGTAAAATGTCTTGCTAGGAATTCGGGGATTGCGCTTTGTAGTTAAGTTAAATTTACTTAAGAGGTAATCGGAATCAATCTTATTATGGAGAATTTTATGTAAATATATAAATATGCAAATCTTTCTAGCTTTTTTCCAGCTGCATAGAAAATAACACAATTCTGATATTTTTTGCAAAATATTTATCTTTTACTTATTATAATATACTATAATTATAATCATGTGCTATTTACTGAGGATCTATGATCGTGCGGTGTCCAGAACGTCACGATTATCATGCAAATGTAGTGGACAAAGAAAAATCCATATCATATGATAAAATACGAGCCGAAGCCAAAGTTTTGCTGAAATCTGTTTTCCATTTCATGTTAATCAAAGAATACCGTTTCTATTTAATTTTGTTACTATTAAGTAAGTTATTACAAAAAATAAAAATAAAAGAAATATCATGACAAAAAATATTGTATAAAAGATACTATCCGGGCGTCTTTTAGCGCATACGAACGTATTCGTCTGTTTTCTCCCTGGATAAGGACGCTAGAGCAAATATCTTATTACGATATGGTCTATTTCTACAACTGCCACGTTTCTATGCATTGTTTTTTTATTATTTTTAAATTATATAAATATAATAATATTATTATCCATATAAACCGCCTTTATTATCAGACAAATTTAACAAAATTAAAAATAAAAGCAAAACGTACAGACATAGCCATTATTTTAGTAACTTATCTTTAAAATATCGATCCAGTTTTGGAGAAGGAAACAGAGGAATACGAGATGATCATTTCGTCAATTTTTGAAGGTGCCTAATCAGTCCGTGCTCTTTTGCCTCTTTTGGTGAGCTCAACAGAGCGAGAAGGTATTTCATGCCGGCACACCGCTTGCAACTTTACAAGGCGCAAGTTCGGCCTCACAATACTGTTCTCATCTGTGGACCGGGGCACCCCAGTGCCAGCTCCTTCCACTTGACCGCGTCCAGCGCAGAGCCGCTCGAATCGTCGACGACCGAGTTCTTTCTGATCGTCTCGATTCACTGGCGCTGCGAAGGGATGTTGCATCCTTTGCATTTTCTATGGATCTATCACGAGGAGTACTCTGAGTAATTGTTCGAATTAATCCCAGCCGACAAATTTCACGAACGCACATCGTGACAAAACTCATGTTAACATCCACACCATCTGGATGCTTGGAGGTCTACCACTGTGCGTATTACTAGGAGTTTTCTTCGTTGCACAACCTCTTTGTGGAATTGTTTGCCACCAGTGATTTTTTCTGACCGATACGACTTAGGGACCTTCAAGAAATGAACTTACTTCTTTCTAAAAGGCCGGCAACGCACCTGCAATTCCCCTAGTGTTGCAGTTGTTCATAGGCGGCGGTACTTACTTACCATCAAGTGAGCCGCATGCCCGTTTGCCCCCTCTTCTATAAAAAAAAAGTCCGAGCTGCATTTCTCTCTCGGTTGTCATTCGTGTGTGGTTGGTCATTCGGACTCAGCGCGACAGCAATAGATCTGTTGAAAACCTATTCTTCAAATATCTTGCCGCCCAGCACTTTAATAGTAAAATTTATGCGGTGATAATAATTTTTTTGTATCCATCCAACAGGAGCAGTTTTTCCGTTGCCACGTTAGACTGACAGACTGTTGATCACTGGATATACTCGTATCAACTCATATTAGTGCCATATAAGAAATAAGGAAGGCGTATGGCATGCTAATGCTCTTCATGGAATATTATAGGAATTGAAATGGGATACTTAAGAGCAAGCGAGCCCTATGTTTGCACTTACACATATCCCAATATATTGTGCCCTGAACAGTTTCCGGCTAAACTCAAAATCAACATAAGTGATTACAGTAAACAGTTAAATGGTAATAAATAATACAAATGTATTCGTAATTTATAAAAAAAAACCTAAGCACGAGTGTGGGTGCGATTCGATCTATCTTCTATTTTAAAACTAAAGAATCACTTAATATTTTTATGAAAACTTAATTAAGTTTTCATATACCTTAACGACATCGAATGAAATTGGTTTGAATATTAGAATATTATCATTTCATCTCGAAATTTAAAAAAAAAAGCAGAAAGTAATAAAGTAAAACGGACTTTAAACGTGATTTGCACTATTTATTAGTAATCTATGATTGTTTGTACTTTCAAATATTGAATCCAAATATTGGATAAAACAACTTCCATACTAGTCCAATTTTCACATCATGATTGCTTATTACATTATTACGTATGTTATTGCTCTAAGGTATTATAAAAGACATTTATATACAGATAGTATATAAATTTCTTGGTATTACTATATAAGACTCTGCTCACAACGCGTCAGTATAAAGTAAATATGGCGAACATGAACTATCATAATCCTCGATCTGGCAACTTCTTCTATCATCGAGAAGGCGACCATCTGTCCCAGGGAGGTGTCGGATTTATCGTCCACAAGTCTCTCGTTAACAACGTTGTAAAGATTGGAAGTGTGTCGACGAGGGTTGCGTACCTTATACTCAGAATCACCAAACGGTATTCGCTGAAGGTCATACAGGTTTACGCACCAGCTTCGGCACACCCCGATGAGGAGGTGGAGGAAATGTATGAGGATATCTCTAGAGCTATGCATTCCTCCAAAACCCACTATACGGTGTTAATGGGAGACTTCAATGCTAAACTAGGAACAAGAGAGAACGGTACGCTGAAAGTAGGGAAATTCGGAATAGGGCAACGGAACTCAAGGGGCCAGCAGCTGGCCGACTTCATGGAGAAAGAGGGACTCTTTATGATGAACTCTTTCTTCCAGAAGCGGCCCCACAGGAAGTGGACCTGGTCGAGCCCCGACTGTTCGACAAAAAATGAGATTGACTTCATTATGACGACAAGACGACAACTGTTGAGTGATGTCTCCGTGATCGCGAGAGTGATCTCTGGTAACGATCCCCGAATGGTTAGAGGCACACTGAACCTAAACGTTAAGTTGGAGAGGTCTCGTCTAATGAAGTCAACGCTCCGTCCCCCTCGTGCTCTAATCCAAAGTCCCAAAACCTTTCAGCTCGAGTTACAAAACCGTTTTCAGTGCCTGTAAGACTGCAATGAAGTGGACGATATTAATGATAAGCTCGTGGAAACTGTCCATGCGGTCGGAGCTAAGTTCTGCAAGACCCGCCGCAGAAGAACACAAAAACTCTCCGATCACACTCTTAATCTCATGGCTGTTAGACGGGAAATGAAGCTGCAGTCTTCAACAGATTTGACAGCATACAGGCAACTGAACAGACAGATCTCCAAATGCATGCAGCGTACGTAACTTCAATACAGCTTGTATTGAAGAAGCGATCGAGCGGACCAAGGCTCCAAAGTCTTTGCCAGAGATCTGCCTGCCAGAAGGAGCCAACTGTCGAAGCTGAAGACCGAGTGTGGCAGCATCGTTTCCGGGACACTGGAGATTTTATGGATTTAGAGGTTCTATGGGCAGCTGTACACGTCATCGTTGGAGCCACACGCAATTGTGAGTAACGATCCAAGAGCGAGTCTTATCCGACACTATTCCGAAGATATCCCAGACGTCGGTCTGAGCGAGATTAAAATGAATGGCTCTCCAGCACCTTAAAAACGGCAAGTCCCCGGGCGTGGATGGAATTACAGCGGAGCTTCTGAAAGCGGATGGAAAACCGGTACTTGAAGTCCTTCAGAAGCTCTTTAATTCCGTGCTCCATGGTGGTACTACTCCGGAGGCGTGGAGCAGAAGTGCGGTGGTCTTGTTCTTCAAGAAAGGCGATAACCCTTTCTTGAAGAACTACAGACCGATCTCCCTTCTGAGCCCCGTCTACGTGCTATTTTCGAGTCATTACGAATCGTCTCGCACGCAGACTCGACGACTTCCAGTCTCCCGAACAAGCCGGTTTCCGAAAAGGCTTTAGTACCATGGACCACATACACCCTACGGCAAATTGTACAGAAGACAGAAGAGTACAATCTGCCACTTTGACTTGCGTATGTGGACTATGAGAAATCCTTTGATTCCGTCGAAATTTGGGCGGTGCTACATTTCCTTCAGCGGTGCCAAGTTGACTATCGGTATACCGAAGTGCTGAAGTGTTTGTACAGTAGGTCTACGATGGCTCTCCGAGTACCGAACCAGAGTACGAAACCTATTCAACTGCAGAGAGGTGTGAGACAGGGCGACGTTATATTCCCGAAACTCTTCACCGCTGCATTGGAAGACGTTTTCAAGCTACTGGACTGGAAAGGATACGGTATTAACATCTATGACGAGTACATCACTCACCTTCGATTTGCTGACGATATAGTCCTTATGGCAGAATCGCTGGAGTACCTAAGCACTATGCTCAATGACCTCAATAGTGTCTCCCAACGGATACATGAACAAAACAAAGATCATGTTTAATATCCATGTCACACCTATGCCGGTAGTTGTTGGGAGCACTACGCTCGAAGTTGTTGACGAGTATGTTTACCTGGGACAAATAGTCCGACTAGGTAAGTCCAACTTCGATCGAGAGGTCAATCGACGGATTCAACTCGGTTGGGCAGCGTTCAGGAAATTACGGCACATCTTCTCGTCAGGTATACCTCAAAACTTGAAAACGAGACTATACAACCAGTGCGAGTTGCCAGTGATGACCTCTGGAACTGAGACGTGGTCCTTCACTGCTGGCCGGATGAGGAAGCTCAAGGTTGCTCAGCGAGCTATGGAGAGAGCTACGCTCGGAGTTTCTCTGCATGATAAACTTAGAAATTAGGATATCCACAGTAGAACCAGAGTGACCGACATAGCCCAACGGATTAGTAAACTGAAGTAGCAATGGGCCGGCCATATAGCTCGAAGAACCGACAACTGATGGGGAAGAAGGGTTCTCGAGTGGCGGCCTCGTACCGGCGGACGAAGTGTAGGGCCGTCTCCCCACTAGATGGAGTGACGACCTGGTAAGACATGCAGGAAGTCGATAGATGCAGGTGGCTCAGGACCGTGTTTTGCGGCATTCCTTGGCCTTTATTGGCCTATGTTCAACAGTGGACTTGTGAAGGGCTGTAATGATGATGATGAACTATCACAACACTTGTGTTTACTTTTATTACTTAGATCACTGCAGTCGATGTCTTCTTAGGTCATTTGTTTAATAATTATGTGATAGTTATCCAAAATCAACGAATATTACAATTAAAAAAAAAGAAATTTATAAATAGAGCCTTTTATACTTTCACTTTTTCGACAACCTCCTCCTCCTATGCTCACGTCTTTCATAAAAAATATTTCAGGTAGGCACACAATACAACAGTGTGTATACAAAATGTATCCGCCCGCCCTCGAATGTAATAAAAAGCAATAGACCGACTATAAATAAGCTTGGTCACTGACTTTAGAACTTAGCAATATAATGATACTAGGTGTGCCTGTAAGCACTTTCTTGTAGCATGAATCATACATACAAGTTCATGGAACATCAGGTGCGATATAGTAACTATAGATTGTTCAAAAATAAATAGGCGAGAATTATATAAACTACTTCATTGTTGTCGGCACAGATCGAACTCAGTTTGCTCGCATACTTTGAATGTGAGTGTGTCACTTCAAACTCAAAATTTAAAATTCTAATTTAGCACTGAGCTTCAGAAAAATATTTCAGGGACATGTAAAGGCCGCCAACACACACTGGAGTAGCGCGGCGAATTGACTGCTCCAAAAAGTTATTACCGTTTTTCAGCACCATCAGATAAAGGGAGCTGCCTTGCGCAGTAGAACGTATATAATCTAGGTAAACGGGTATCGTAAGAGGTGATAGAGGTAAACAAAACAAGAGATGAAAAGCAGCGCCTCTATAATAACAACAAAAAATATAAACTGTGGTTACCCTCCCGTGAGTGTACCGGAGACTTTTCTTACTGGTAACAAGGCATTCCATTTTAGTTCTCAGAGGTGACAATGCATGTGCGTTTAGATTCTTAATTGATGTTAGAGTTACATATAGGATACACGGAGAGGATAGGCATCCCTCATAGATTCCTAGAAAGTACGGTCCTGAACCACCTGCATCCATTGACTGCTTGCTTACATTAATTTGTATATACATAGATGCCTATGGATCAAAGCATTCACTTACCATCAGGTCGACTGTGTAAGCCAGGATACACTGTTAGGCACACTTACGCTATCTGTTACCGCAGATTGCAAAATATAAAAACGTCAATATCTAACATGCAAGTATCGTGAAAAGTTTTCACTGCATTGTACATAAGCGCGACTATATAAGGTTTGATGCCGATTAGTAATAAAACCCTTTGTTAAATAAGTATTCATTACCGTGTACAGATCAACCGACTAACTCAGGCTTTAGATTATACTTGAAATAGTTATAAAGTCAATACTTCAAATGCCAGTGATTAAGCGGTGCTTTAGAAATATTTTTGTAAGTTTAACCACCAAAAAGTGAGATTACTGTTGTTTTAAACTTTAAGCAGTAATAATAGGAAATATAAAAAAAAATTCTTGTAAATTCAGCGCATTCTTGAAAAGGCCTGAATATATAATATAGCAATACTGAAACCACTAAGTATATTTTCGAAGTGACAAGAGGATATAACATAGAGGTTCACAAAAGTTAAAAGGAGCAATTACATAGAAATTAAGTGTCAATCTTGTTGGTTAGTTCTTACGAGTACGCCAGAGCATTATACAATTAAGCTAAGAACTCTTCTCGTTTTTACAAAACCGCTCATGTCGTTATTATGTTTTTGTACCTACTTCTATTCTATTAAGGTTTACAACTTCTGAGGATAATTATTGTTTTGTGTATCAAATTACAAAAAAACTCGTAAAGGTTAAGAGAAATTTTGCAAAGATATAAACACAAGCAACACGAGTTCTATCTTCGCCGGCATCAATGAAATTGTTTATTGCAAATATATTTGTTGCTTGTTTCAGTGATAAAAATATTTCGATGATTAATTTTTATTTGGGTATCGCAAATCTGAGCTGGCTCGACTAGCGAGGACCACGGTTTCACAGAATGCCGACGTAAAATAGCAGCTAAATGCTGCTGCTGTATTTCGTATGGTGAGTGTAGAGAGATCCGGAGATCCTTTTTACTGGAAACGAGGCATTCCATCTTTGTCCTCAGCGGTGACAACGGATCTACATTTTGCCTCTTAACTGAGGAAAAATGTATGTAGATGTCGATGGGTCACAGCATCCACTTACCATCAAGTGGACTTGTTTTTTTATAAAAAATAGCCCCATTAATGTCATTCTGCTGCGTGTCTGTCTGTCCGTCTGTATGCCACGAATCCCTAGCTCTTAGACGGAATGAATTATAGACCTGATATTTGGATATTTTGATGTAGAATGTTACTCCAAACCGAATATTTCATTGAATAATAATTTGATATTAATCATATTTAATAGAAATGCAATTTAATGATTTCTTATATTTACGCGAACAATTTTTTTTTCAGATACACTGAACATCTATGTTCGTATACTTTACAAATACAAACTGTAAAACTCCAACGAGGATACACTTAACTCGTGTATGTTTTTAAGGTAGGTTATGATTTTTTTGGGTGTGTCCAGCATATTATAGCTGCAGCATAAATGGGTCTGTTCCATTGATATATTAAAAGTTTTAATATACCAATGGTCTGCTCGAACAATTTCATATTATACACATTTTTATATAGTGTTTTTATTTTTTTTTCTTTCTGTTCTACCCCAGGTTAGCTGGTAGAGAATGCCATATAGCATTAAGCTCGCCTTTTGTACAAATATTTGGTGCAAAAAAGAATAAATAAATAAATAATGTTATTGACATAAACTGAGTCCGTAAATGTGTCCGTTTGTTAAAAAAATCAAACCAATATAAAAAATTACGGTACAATAGTACAAAGAAAAAATTAATATCTGGGGGCACGGCAGTGCCCCCGCCAAGTCAAGCAAAAAAGCGGCACGGTCGTACCATCCTTTTCTCGAAGCAGTTCAGGCCATTTGCGAAACCCTATAACTACGTTGTGGATAAAACTAGAAGCCTGAATTTTCAGTAACCAAGTATGCATTTTATTAACTCGATATTTTCCAAATTTTATTAAATTTGAACCAGTAGTTTAATAATTACAACTAGTCAAAGTTTCTTAATTTTGTCACTCACTGACTGACCGATCACCAAAACTCTAAGGCACTTCTAGCAGACATAGAAGCTTCAAATTTGGAATACAACTATTGTTTAGTATATAAATCAAGGAAAAATTTAAATATATTACAATTTCTGTCCAGTTTTCGAGATACACCAAATTCATTAATAACTTTGTAATCCCATATAAATATACAGGATTACAAAGTTACATTTGCAGGGAATGAATCAGTGTACCTATATATTATGTGTAATATAATGGAATTATAGGTGTAGATAGACACCTAGATATAACTATCTACAAAAAGAAATGAGATGCCATCAAAAACACAACTTGTAAAAAAAAACAAGTCTCGCAACTCGGTTCTTCTGCCGTAAAAAGTTGTGAGATCCATGTAATACCAAGTCGGTTAATTTATTCAGTCCCTACTTAAGGGTGCTTCTGTCTTAAGTTATTACGTAATTAGCTAATTAGTTAACCTAACAACATCTTATAGTGACCACATCAATACTAAAAATCTATTATATTTTAAATAAATAGATTGACTTGGCCATCGCATGAAAACTCAATGTATGTCTCAAGTAATACATATTATATTAAATTAGATAGTGCGATTGCCAAGTCAATTTATTTATTTAAAAAATAAAAGATTTTTAATATTGATATGGTCACTATAAGATGTTGTTAGGTTAGCTAATTACGTAATAACTTAAGACAGAAGGACCCTTAAGTAGGGACTGAATAAATTAACCGACTTGGTATTACATGGATCTCACAACTTTTTACGGTAGAAGAACTGAGTTGCGAGACTTGGTTTTTTTACAAGTTATGTTTTTGATCGCATAGATGTAACACAAATATAACTTGATAGTACGATATGAGATTTGGTCCCATAAAAGACTGTCTATACGAATACACGTAAGTCTCATAAACAGATGTTATTTTATTGTTCACTCTACTGGAATAAACTTAAACCCCAAAATAAATTGTTGAATCACCATGAATATCACTTTATTTTTATTTTACAATTTAATAAAAAGACTTCATATTAGGTTAAGTTAAGTCAAAGTTAAGTTAATAAATGCCGCGAATTTGCTATAATCCGAACTAATTATTTAATGAAATTCAATTTCTCTTTACTAAGCATTGAACACCTGATTGATTATGTGTGAACCATAAGGAACCTTTCGAAGAGCTAATTTGCATTGCTAATGCTCTACATTAACAAAATATAAAATGAAAATGGGCTTCCACATTAAACTAAAACTGATAATGACGATTGCCTGAACTATTTTGTGCATGCTGACCAATTTTAAATACGTTCCTAGCAGAACAAACAACTTTATACATTTCTCACAAAATACCAGCATGAAATAGCAGTTTTATGCTACGTGTTTCCTATAACAAAGGAAGAGAAAGGACAGTGGTAGAGCCACGCGGCAGCTTTTGCTGTCGCACGGATGGGCCGGCTCGAACCGGGGTGGTACCACGACCTCACAGAAAACCAGCGTGAAGTAGAGATTTACCTCTGCGTTTCGCTTGGTGAGTGCAGGTGGCCGGAGGCCCTTTTTACTGGAAATGAGGCATTTCATCTTAGTCCCCACGGGTGACAACGCATCTACATTTTGATTAGACGATAGATGTAGATGTCTATGGGCCGCAGCAACCACTTACCATCAGGTGGACTGTGTGCTCGTTTGTCACCCTTTTCCTATAAAAAAAAAAAAAAAAAAAAAAAAGAGAGAACCGGAGACCCTTACTGGTAACATTTTATATTGATTCTTAAGAGTAACAACGCATCTACATATTGATTCATAACCGAAGAAATATGTAGACTGTGACCTTGTTTTATTGGTTATTTTGTTGGTTTCTACCCCTGAGAAGTTTGATGGAATGTCTCGTCTCACCATGAAACACAACAGTATTATATTGCTATTTTACGCTAGTATTCCATGAGAGCGTGAGCCTTCGTACTGCAGCTACTGCGAGGTTCCACTAATACATATATAAAATCAATCCTGGGTTTCAAGTCAAGGACTTATCCGTTACGTAGTAGGAATTCTTATCTACTACGTAACGGATGAGTGAATAAACAGTTTACTATTCGGTAGAAGAACTGCGTTTCTGCTGAGGACTCCGTATGGGTTTGTAACTCCTCTACTATTTCCGCACCACACAGCCACAGCAGTGCATCCACAGTTGTGTTCCGATTTAAAGGGCAAGGGCGCTAGTATAATTAAACATGTTGTTGGCCAACATGAAGAGCCGCCTTTAAACGTTATTAAGGTGGTTCATCTTAATTTTCAAGGTTTTCTAATTTACAAATGAGACCTTCATTTTTAAAAGTTTATTTCAATCTGCATGTTTCTATATGTTTCGGCAGCCACTTACATAAGGTTAACTGTTAACTCGTAACATAAGAGACGCCAATTAAAGTTCTTTTTTTACAAAATCCAATGTTTTTTAATGTTCTGTAGTAATTTAAAGATATTTATTATTATTTCTTTTGAACGAAGCAGAAATACAACATTTAGACCACGGGTGCATTCGCCATTGCAGAATATCTGCTTTTAGTAAGACATCCGCATCCGTATTTGCATCTGCAAATATCAATGTGGAGCTTTTGCGGATGCTGTTGTGACACACGTTGCGATAAGAAATTAGGCGGAGGTTAGAACCAATTTAATTTTTTTATTATGAATTAAAAATAATGTGAAAAAACCATTTCTTTCTTTTATTTATGCTGTAAGGCTAAGTGCATCTAACAAAAACTTGCAATCCACATCCTCACACGTGAGCCCCAAAACTTTGGCATGCGCAATCGCATTCGCGGGTTTAATTTATTTTTATAGAATAAGGGTGACAAACGAGCACACAGTCCACCTGATGGTAAGTGGTTGCTGTGGCCCATAGACAACTACATCTATCTTCGTTTGCGAATTATAATACAGATGCGTTGTCAGTCGTGAGGACTAAGATAGCATGCCTCTTTTCCAGTAAAAAGGGTCTCCGGTTCTCTATACTCACCATACGAAACACAGCAGTGTTAAGCTGCTATTTTACGCTGGTATTCTGTGAGAGCGTGGTCCTTCCCCGATCGAGCTGACCCATTCGTGCTACAACTATACTATTAATATAGCTGCAGCATGGCTCTACCTCGCACAGCAATATAATACTAATAAACATTGTGCATTCTGAGCAATTTTAAATACGTTCCTAGCAGAATAACAACGTAATACATTTCTCACAGAATACCTTAAAGGTGACAACTCATCTATATATTGATTCTCAACCGAAGAAAGATGTAGACTGTGTGCTCGTTTTATACCCTTACTTTCATATTTACTTCTTTAAGAAGAGCATTTGTACAAAACAAGGGCCTTGTCCGATCAGGCAGACTTCATGCTGCTGCTATAAAGCGGTGCAGCGTGTCTCTTCCACGTAATAGATGATGAGTAAAATAATAGCTAATAATAAAATAATTATTTATGGAGCATTTAAATAGCACATTATAAACAGAGTCACAAATCGGAAACTCACATCACAAATATATCACAAAAGAATATATAGATAAATATAATTGTGTAAAACATAAAAATTTCCGTTGTGTGATCAAAGCATTGTTTAAAATCGCCAAGAAAAACATCACCAGCATAATCAACATAACACGATACTAAATAGCGGAAATACGTTGTCATGTAATAAACCAACCACGAACATACAAAAAGCCGAAGACGTGATGAGAGAAACGTCCTTACTGAAAAAACTTGTAAATATTTATTTCAAACAATAATTTTTTGCGTTTGCAAGAATACAATAAGTAGATAGAATTAAATTATTTTTTGACAATTTTATGGCGTATACTTATTAAGTGGCGAAGCTTGCGAAGACACTTATTAAGTGACGAAGCTTACGAAGACACTTATTAAGTGGCGAAGCTTGCGAAGACACTTATTAAGTGGCGAAGCTTGCGAAGACACTTATTAAGTGGCGAAGCTTGCGAAGACACTTATTAAGTGGCGAAGCTTGCGAAGACACTTATTAAGTGGCGAAGCTTGCGAAGACACTTATTAAGTGACGAAGGTTACGAAGACACTTATTAAGTGGCGAAGCTTGCGAAGACACTTATTAAGTGGCGAAGCTTGCGAAGACACTTATTAAGTGACGAAGCTTACGAAGACACTTATTAAGTGGCGAAGCTTGCGAAGACACTTATTAAGTGGCGAAGCTTGCGAAGACACTTATTAAGTGGCGAAGCTTGCGAAGACACTTTCTGGGGGCACGGCAGTGCCCCCGCCAAGTCGAGCAAAAAAGCGGCACGGCCGTACCATCCTTTTCTCGAAGCAGTTCAGGCCATTTCCGAAACCCTATAACTTCGTTATGGATAAAACTAGAAGCCTGAATTTTTACTAACCAAGTAGGCATTGTATAAACTGGGTATATTTCAAATTTTATTGAATTTGAACTAGTAGTTTAAGAATTATAACTAGTCAAAATTTCTTAATTTTGTCACTCACTGACTGACCGATCATCAAAACTCTAAGGCACTTCTAGCAGACATAGAAACTTCAAATTTGGAATACAATTATTGTTTAATATATAAATCAAGGAAAAATTAAAATATTTTACAATTTCGGTCCAGCTTTCGAGATACACCAACTGCATAAATAACTTCGTAATCCCATATAAACATATAGTATTACAAAGTTACATTTGCAGTGAATGAATCAGTGTACCTATATATGTATAATGGAATAATAGGTGTAAATAGCTACCTAGATATAACTATCTACAAAAAGAAATGAGAGCCATCAAAAACATAGCTTGTAAAAAAAGCCAAGTCTCGCAACTCCGTTCTTTTACCGTAAAAAGCTGTGAGATCCATGTAATACCAAGTCGGTTAATTTATTCAGTCCATAGATTGAATCATAGATTGACTTGGCAATCGCACTAAACAATCTAATTTAATATAATATGTATTACTTGTGAGATATATTGTGTTTTCATGCGATTGCCAAGTCAATCTATGTATCAATCTATGGACTGAATAAATTAACCGACTTGGTATTACATGGATCTCACAGCTTTTTACGGTAAAAGAACGGAGTTGCGAGACTTGGCTTTTTTTACAAGCTATGTTTTTGATGGCATATTGATTTCACGATGTGTGTCCGTCTGTCCGTCTGTCCGTCTGTCCCACGATTATCTCGAGAACGGTTTCGAATTTTCAAATTCTGTTTTCAGCAATCGATTACTGATCACCCAGGCATCTGAACCTCCTATTTTGAAACTGATTGCTCAACGGTAACCGTTAGAAACCGCTACAAAGCTGATTGCTTCGCCACTTTGCTTGTTAGCTTGCTAGGTTTATTATATTTTCGATGTTTCGAGATCTTTGCACAATCCTTGGTCACAAGTGAACTGAGGTGTGTGATGTCCAGCTTTAAGTAATCAATTTTCTTTAATTATTACCTTTCTCATTTCTACATTTACCCACAATATAATGAAAATAAAGGCTCCCATCGGCTACATATTGTACTCTAATTAATAAAAATAAATCGGAAGCTACCTCAAATATGTAGCATATAAGGTATAAAAAGCTCGTGACATCCGTACGTATTTCATGGAAAGCACTGTAACGAATAGAATGACGCAAACAAAGCGGTATGACGTCGACGTCTTGGTGCGCGATAATAATAGGTACATTTTGGCCACCGGGAGAAGTTGCGGGAGACTAATCAATTTGTAGATTAAGTAGTAACTTTTATATTATGTCGATCTACATCTAAATCTATTCGACAACTCGGCTCCTTTCAACCTATCTTCCCATGGGTGACATCTTTTCAAATGTAAGATTATAAAAATACGTAAATTATATAGCAGTATAATGATGTTGTATTTAGTATGGTAAGCGAAGAAAATCGGAAACATTTTTACTCGTAAGCAGGCATAAGCAGACATTTATTCTACTTTAGTCCCTACCAGACAACGCATCCGCATTTGATCCTTAATTCAAGTTTGGTGTAGGTATATATCTGTTGTATGTCTACATTTGTAGAGCTTTATGTGTAGGAAAAGGAACCAGTGTGCAATTAACTAGCCTGTTTGATGAACATAGCGCGATTGAAAATAAAGCTACGACCTACTACGTCCCAGCCTTGGGCACAAGTCTCCTCTTATTTCTGAGAAGATTCTGAGAAGGAAGATGAGTCCACCGCCCTTGTCACTGCCTAAGTACATACATATATCTAACAGTGTCTATGGGTCACAGCATGAACTCGCCTTCAGAGCGCTTGTTTCACACAGTTTTTAGGACCGGAGTTTTTGTTTATAATTGCAATTTTACCAATAAATAATACCGTCTAATTTTATACTATTAAAAATATACACTGTGAAAAAATACAAAATAACGCGGAATATAAACCACTGGTTGTTTTAGGATGTCAAAATTGTCTATAGGCTTATTATTTCATTAAAGTTTAAACTTTCCATAAAGGTTTTCCTGTGTCCAAATTATCACAAAGCCAACTTAACGGTAGTAAATAAATTTCAATTTCAATTATTTTCGAAAAACGAAGATGTAAAACACATTCAATCATTCAATGATTTCTTATGCTTACACCAATAATACAGTGCTTATAGAATGAAACTAATTGTAACGGATTTTATCGCGTGACTTGACGACATCCCCGCGACCTTAGGTGCTGCAAAGTACTCGAAACATCTAGAATATAGAAAAATAAATAATTTTATAATAAATCAGATTTGTCGAACAGAAAGGGCCGAAGGCACATTTTAATAAATTTCTGTCAGAAAAATTTCTATCGTGCGCTGAATGACTGCCCCGCACACCCCACACCCATACAGTTCCCGTTCCCAATGCAAAAAGATGATATTTTATTTTGTTTTAACACTTTTGTTCCAAATGTTTGTTAGTCATTTTCGTCAGTCTCTTAATACTTGGCTATCACACGTGCGTACACTAGCTTGTAGTGCGATTGTGTAAGTCTAGTTACTTCGGTTCGGTTGACTTCGTTTTACCGTTCGACGTTTAATTTCGTTGATATTCTTTAAATATATCAGTACGACTATATGCCGATAATTTTTTTGTATTAATCTCTTACTTGAGTTTATAAAACAATACCATGATGAAAGATTTTTTTACAGAATGTGGGTGACAAACGAGCACACAGTCCACCTTATGGTGTTTGGATGCTGTGGCCCATAGACATCTATCTACCTGTATCCTCGATTAAAAATCAAAATGCAGATGCGTTTTCACCCCTAAAGACTAGGATGAAATGCCTCATTTCCAGTAAAATGAGTCTCCGGTTCTCTACACTCACCATAGGAAACACAGCAGCATTAAGCTGCTATTTTACGCTGTTATTTTGTGAAAGCGTGGTCTTACTCATTTACACAAGTGCATTTCTGATGCGGATATCTGATGTTATAGGGCAAGTAGTACAGAATATAATAAATGGAAAGCGCGCCTTCCAACAATAAGACAAATTTCATGCGTCCGGGTGACATGCATCAGGCAAGCGTTAAAAGCAGACGGTCGATTAGACAAACTTCTTACAAACTTCGTAAAATCTATGGGGTTTAGTACAAAATGTGTCGCAAAGTGCCTTCCGCCGCGCATTAGCATTTTTTCTTCCATTTTACAATGCTATTTATTCCTTTTCATAGCTTTATCCCCTATTCATGACTTCTCATAAGCATTCAAACTTTAAAAACAAATGTTTTGTAGGACTTTATCACATTTTATTTTCCGTTGCACATGTAGGTATTTCAACAATAAATCAATTTAAAAAAAACGCTGTAAATACGGTCAACGCAGCTCGAAATATGAGCAGTTTGAAACGATTTGCCGTAATTGCAACAGTCACTGCTCTAAACAACAGTACAGCATGCCCTTAACACACGTACAGGGTCATGCGGTGCCTTTGAACATGTGAAATGAACTTTAGCTTTTGCTTGTCACTATAACTTTATAAGAAGCCTTCGGAACATAGACGAGTTACGACATGAGCGTATTAGATACTCACTCGTATTCGGTTTGAAAAGGTTTTTAATTTCTGCTTTCTGCTTCGAAAATTAGCTAAAAATTACATAACTCAGATCTCAATCTCGAAATGTAACGCACATTTAAGAAAATATAGTTCACATGATCTAACTATACTGATTTTCTGACGATAACAAATACATAATAATGAGAAAAAATTTAAAACACATACAAATAATTTTATCAACAAATAACAAATAACTTTGCAACTCTATTCGCCTACTATTATGTGAACTGTTTTAGTTATAATATTCTAACGAAATTAAGCTGACGTTAACATAGCAGGCATAATCAGATCCAATAAAGTTTAATAATATAGAGAACTAAGTTTAAATATAGTCAGGTGCAGACGACCAGAAATAAAACAAGAGGAGACTAAGAACAGTGAATAATTAACTGAAACGAGGCGTTGACTGGCAAAATTTCAATATACAAAATGAAACTTTTAGTTTTATTTCACAATAAATTGTTAACTAATAATAATATTACATTAAATTCCATATAATTACACTTACAAGCTGCGTACTGCTAAGTAGCAGTGTGACATTACCACATACTACCGTTATTCCCGTACTTATATTATGGCAGTTTCCGCGAACGTTTCGACCTGGGAAGGAAGGACCACGCTCGCACAGTATACCAGGGTGGCATAGTCTCGTAATGCTGCTGTATTTCATAGGATGAGTAATGAGAACCGGAGACCCTTTTTGATTGTTAATTTTTCTATCCTTTTTAACCGAGAATACATGTCTATGGACACGGCATCCACTTACCATCGGGCGTATTGTGTCATAGTTTATCGCACTTACTTCTGTAAAACAAATATTTTCTTTATATTAATGGATGATGAACTAAATAGACTCCTTGTCTCGTGTTAATAAACGCCAATAATGGGCGTCATTTCTCTTTAATAGGGTGTGGATCGAAGTGGATAAGATCGAAGTGTAAGTTCATACTGCGTAGATCGGAACAAAAATTAATAATTTTTAATTTGGAGGTAACCGTGGTTAACTATGACATTGGGACGTCAAACACATCAGTCGTCGTCACCATCCCCCCCCCCCCCCCCGTGACCATGGGTGCTGTAAAGTGCTCGAAACGTCGGGAATATAAAATAAGTTAATATACGTGATAAAATCCGTAAAATTAATTTTATTTAAATGTGTAGTGTTGGCGTAAATATAAGAAATCATTACGAAGTGGAAAATTCCAAAGATCTACCTCATATATTATGTGAGCTAAAATTATATCCACAATATAACTTAGGGACCTTCAAGAAAAGAGCCTACTCCTTTTTAAAAGGCCGGAACGCTTCTGCAATTCACTTGGTTCCCCTGGTGTTGCAGTTGTTCATGGGCGGCGGTAGTCACTTATCATCAGGTGAGCCGCAAGCTCGTTTGCCCCCTCTCCTATAAAAAAAAAATAGTTTTTACGGAAATTATAAATTCATTGTTTTTTTTTTGGTGCATAATAAAGTGCTACTTGAATGTCAAACTAATAATGACGGCGCCCTTCGTTAAGCATGCGATGTCTCGCACGGTTTGAAGGACACGCTTAAGTGAGCTTAGTAGGCGTCTCGTTCAAATATAGTCTAAGGTCACGCAATAAAAACGACTACGCACATAAATTACCACTTTCTATGTACGCAAATCTTCAATATGAGAGACGTTTGAAAAGTAACGCTCCTACCCTCTTCAATATTGAGCGATCTACCTTTGTACGGTGAAAAGAGCACGAAACTTGAGTAGATACGAGTATATAAATAATTTGCCTCTTACATTTACAATAATATTTGCATGTGTGACGAAAAGAGTACAAAGATGACATGGCATATCACGGTATATTCGTTAAGCATGCCATCCGAATCAACCCATTAGATATAAAGAAGCACATTGACAAGACAAATAACATCTAACGTCCAATTTAAACCTAGGCATAGGTTAGTTAGTAGAAACGGTAGTTGATAGAAACACTAGCTCGAAGCTGTGTGCCTGGGACAAAATTTTCGGTTAGGTTTCCAGGTGTTAGGACTCCTTTTCTGTCTATGAGTTCGTCCGCGTAGGTTCCACTCAGTGTTCCAATCTAAAGGGTATATATTTAAGAGCCAGTATAATTAAACTGTAAGACATTCTATCTTAGTCTTTAGAAGTGACAACGCATCTGTACTGGACTGGACTGTGGACTGTAGTAGCCACTTTCCATCAGGTGACCTGTAAGTTCGTTTGTCATTTTGGTTTTATTAAAAAAAACATCTTCAGATACGGCAAAGTCTGAATATAGCCTTGGATAACTATGATATCATAACGTGGAACACGGCAATCACGTCGAAAACTAACAACAAATTAAATGAAGCGTAGGAAAATGCATGAAGTTCAGATTAACTTATTTTGTGTATGTAGTATACTTGCATAAATATAAGAAGTTTAACTGTAGTTAGGCCGACAAGATCAGCAGTGCAATTGTGTAACTCTGGTGAAAATAATTACAAAATGTCATAAAGACATGGGCAAATAATCGATTATTTTACACAATACAAGTACAACGAAAACATAAGTCACACGTCAAGATTGAGTCAGACACAATTACCAACTTACTACAAGGCATACAATAGGTTCGACAAGTGGATGGGGCACGAAGACATCGCCGAACTTTCAACGAGTCAACGACGTGTGGCTAGATTGATGAGAATCATTTTCATAATATATTAGCCTTAATCTTGTGTTTCGTTAAGTATATCTCAAAATACGTATTTGTTTAGTAAACAAATACGTACTGTAACGTCACTGCTTAAAAAAATAATAAATATTTTTGAATTGCACATGACGGGACCAGCACCATTGCACGTGCGGCGCGGTAGCCGTCGGTGCAGTTAGATAGAATTCTTGTAAATAACACGTGTTCCGCACACCTGCACCATTGCACCTGCAGTGGCGCTCGTTTTGCTTGTATAAAACGGACGGCGCGGCCGCCGTTAGGACAGTCTTGGCTCTGACGTGGAACGGTACGCTTGTCGTATTCCGTTACTAGTTTATCCTCGACTCGTTGGATAATTAATTCGTGTAAACGAATTAATTATTATTCCTAACTACAAAATTAGTCTCTGTACTATACTCAATTGAGTAGTAAGGGTATTAATTAAGGTTGTAGAAAGGGTAATTACCCTTTCTACACACATATTACCTAAAATTTATTTAGGACTATGTATTTTACAAAACACTATTGGAAACTTTATATTATAAAACTTTCTTGCTTGCACCTGTTCCTTATACGGTTTTTTTTTATCTTCTACTAAGCCAGCGCTTATCTACGATCCCACCTGATGGTAAGTGGTGATGTAGCCTAAGATGGTGAAGCGCACTGACTTAACAAAAGCCTATTCACTCTTGCCTTGAAGACACCCACACTGTAATCGGATGGAAAGACAGATGCTGGCAACTTATTCCTAGGCGAACCGTTTGGTTCGAATGCGTGGTAAGTCAACAACGAAAGGGTGGAGACTGGCCGAACGTCTGGTTGTCCGATGGTGGAAAGGAGAGGGTGGAATTAAATTATGTAATTCCTGCGCACACTCTCCGAAATGCATCCTGTAGAAAACCGAAAGGCTGGCTACTTTACGTCTGTGTTCGAGGCTGGTAAGATTGGTTTTAACCAAATTCGAGTCACCAATAAGCCTCTTAGCACGCCTTTCCATTGAGTCCAAAGCTCCTAGGTGGCATTTTGCAGCACCATCCCATATATGGCAGCAATACTCCATGCCCCACCAGACTTACGCTTTATATAAAGTAAGCAGCTGTCCCGGCGTGAAGTATCGCCGCACCTTTGGAAGGACTCCCAGCTTCCTTGCAGCTGCTTTGGCCTTGGACTCAATGAACCGCCCAAAGTTCAAATTTGAGGATATTTCAAACCCTAACAACTGAAGGCGGTCGGTATATTTCAATGATACCTTTCGAAAAGAAGGAGCCAAGGTGAGCTGGCTCCTTTTTGTAGTGAAGAGACACGCTTGTGTTTTGGAGGTGTTGAACTTCACAAGATTGGCATCGCCTCAATCGGAGACTGCCTGTAATGTGAGATTCACACGCTCTACCATAGCTTCTCTTTCGGACTGGATTTGATCCCGACTGGCCCGAGGACTTGATTGGTATCTCTCAAAAACTGTGCTATCGTCTGCATACCCATAGATACCGGGCAAAATATTTTTTTTATTTAAATATATTGCGGTGTCATTCATTCATTCATTCATTACAGCCCTTTACATGTGCACTGCTGGACATAGGCCTCCCAAGATACGCCTCATAACACGGTCCTGAACCTCCTATATCCATCGACTTCCTGCATATCTTACCAGGTAGTAACTCATCTAGTGGGGGGCCGTCCTACACTTCGCTTACCAGCACGAGGTTGCCACTCGAAAGCTTTTCTTCCCCATAAGTTGTCGGTTCTTCGAACTAGATGGCCGGCCTATTGCCACTACAGCTTACTAATCCATTGGGCTATGACGGTGACTCTGGTACGATGGCGGTATGTCAACAGTTCACATAGAGAAAGTTTGCGGAAACAGAACGAAAAACATTCTAAAAACAAACAAAATACCGACGCTGTCACTCAGGGGGTAGGCACAGACCACTGACTTCCATTAGGCACGGTTTCTTACACACTTCTCCCTCTTATTTCACATCCATATCTATGAAGAACCATTTTTAAAATAAATGTGTCAAAAATTAATCAAACATTAACTTCACGTCTCCATTCTATGACGATGACTTCCAGGACACACATATGGATACAAGAAATAAGAAAGTGAAGCGATCTCCACATAGTACTATCTATTGTGTGGCAGTTCCTGAAGAAATGTAAAAAATACATCACATTCAACAAAGCCTTTCAAGCAATATACAGCCAATCACGATACTCTGATGAAAATAGGCATCCTCCATAGATTGCCGCAATATTTGCCATAGTTTCCAATTGCCAGGCGGATCGCTAACCGCAGTATTTTATTATTTTGAGTTGTTATCAGGAAGATGCTGCTACTCATCTCCTGTTTCGGTTTACCTCTGAAGTTTATTACGATACTCATGGATTGATATATTATGGTACAGTGAAGTGAATTCTCTTACGTCGCCACTAAATGGCACATCTATAAATAAATAAATCTATTGATTTAATCAAACTTATTTTTTTTTAAATAGCAAGCCTCGCTAAAACACGTTAGTTCTGACTGCGTATGTAACCTGAGGTTCCGCGCGATTGTAGCCATTTACGTCGCGCAGGTAGCAAGAGTGACAGAGGCCTAGTAATGGTCCGTCTGTGGTCAACTTCCTCCACTGCCTGCTGCTGGCATCTGTGCCGACTTGACAAATGGATTGCCAATTGCCAAACTCAGAATTTTATACGTCAGAACACACAACGTTCAACTACTGACAATGAAATACAGCCAATAAGTTCCTGAAGAAAATAAAAATATTATAAACGAAGACCGAAGCTACAGAAATGAGCAATAACAAGATGGGGGCTGTAATTTCAAAAAAAACTATTGGTAGATCCAATTGTGCATACCTTAAGCACATTAAAAAATCACTTATAACATGATTATACGTATTTTTTTTGAAGTAGTGTAAATACACACATGTTTTCACTAATAAACTTATTGCTATAATTCCAATTTTCCGATAATTTTATGTCAAACTTCAATTTTAAAAAAGTTTGGTATTCCAAAATTGTACGACTCATAATGCTGGAAAAAATTAAAAAAAAATGTAAATTATTGTTCTGTTCGTCAAACCGTTCCAGTATCATTCACCGAAGTACACCTTCAAGTCACTCCGTCAAGTCCGGGGGTAAGGTTAACATTAATAACATAACAAGCATAATTTCGGCACATCTAGTTCTACTTTACACCTTTAGGTCTCCATAAAGTCCTAGACGTATAAGTATATTTATATATAAATCCTGCGTACTTTTGGCGAAAAAATATTACAGTAATAATAAATTTCCTATATTTATTATGAAATTGTGTATTAATCAGTACTATGTGTAACCCTCGTCAGTCCCCTGACAGTCAAATTCATAAGAATCTAAATATCTCAAAATCTACTTAAAAAAGTGACTGGCTCGATTGAGAACAATATATTCATTACATTATCTATCTAATATACCCAAATTTGTTGAAATTTAATTAGAAAAGTATCATAAACAAAATAAGAAAGTTTGAAAGTTACACAACTTTTGTATATTCATCCTTATTAGTATTTTATTAAAAGAAATTTCTTGTTTTGATTGTAGGATATTTTATTATCAGTGATTTCCCGGTCAGATTTGATTAAGGAACCCATCTTAAGACTTTTGCAGACTGCAATTTTTTCGTGTTACGAATGTTTTTTTACGAAGGTAGTCATACCCATCAGGCACGCCTCATGCTCGTTTGCCCTTTTTTCGCAAACAACATCCGTAACTCGCTTTGGCTCAAGCCAATATGATGTTGCTGCTGTTGGCAATCCACTGAGCGTAAACAATTTTCCTCACCGCCAAGCGTGGCAAATGTTGCACATGTCCCCCTTATGAAGCACTCTATTGAGAGGCCTAAGTATAGCGGTGGACTTTGATAGGCTGTTATAAATAATAAATTAGCGTGTTAGTTGGAGAAAAATAAATTATAACAAACTAATAGGTGTTTTTAACAAATCAATGTCCACTTAGAAAGTTTACTTATTAGAATCCTATTAGAAAATCATAAGTAAGATTAGTTGTATGTTGACGTCTCTAAAACACAGTGGCTAAGCGGTTGGTTTAGGTGCTCTAGACTAGGTTCGCGAGTTAAAAGTGCTGCAGCTATATTAGTAATATAGTTGTAACACAAATGGGTCAGCTCGTCTCGGGGAGGACCACGCTCTCACAGAATACCAGCGTAAAATGGCAGCTTGACACTGCTGTGTTTCGTATGGTGAGTGTAGAGAACCGGAAACCCATTTCACTGGAAAAGAGGCATTCCATCTTAGTCCTCACAGGTGACGTCGCATCTGCATTTTGATTCTTTATTGAGGATAAATGTAGATATCTATGAGTCACAGCAACCACCTACCTACCTACCTACCTACCAGGTGGACTGTGTCCTTGTTTGTCACCCTATCCTATAAAAAACACGAAACAAAATGTCTGATTGGTCTACAAATATTTGTTCTGACTCTGTATATTTGTTCATGTGCAAATTATATATGTACAACGTCTTCGCGGTACAGGAGCAAAATTGTAGTGAGGGGGTAACGTTCTTAAAAATGCTAAATGCACAGTTGCCGAGTCAATGTATAAATATTGAGCAAATGTAGCTCGAATAAATTAATAGACGTAAATGAAATTAAATAACATGAAATTATTTTTCCTTTTATAATTAGCCAATAAAATACCCATGCCGCAGGCGGTGCACGAATATTCACCTCACTATTATCATCCCGTGGGTGTCGTAAGAGGCGCCAGAGGGAAACAAACCAGGAGACGGGCAACAGCGTCTTCTTATTAACAAGTATAAAATAAAAAGCTGCAATTGCGAACCCACATGACAAGCGTCGCAACTATGGCAAATATGGGGGATAATTACAAGGAGGTAATCTATAGGGGAGGCCTGTGTTCAGCAGTAGACTTTTGAAAAGATGACTTTTGAAACTGCAATAGAAATAAAGACTTTTTATCCAATTAGATTAAGAGATGTAAGAACTTGTCTGGAAGTATTAATGCGAAAATTTCTTACCGCAATGCTGTTTCATTATACCACATTCCCAATAGTAACAGTTATGTATTTTGTAGAATAATAATACTTATCTTAAATCCTTAAGGATATCCTTAATAACACTTAAGGACACTTCTCGACATCGAACTCTTTTGAGTGTTGTAATCGCTACGCTTAACAGGCACATCAAAGTATATAATATCCCTCTTAGCGTAAAGCTAAGGTCTCGCGATTCTGATGCTTTTATACTCAGTATTTTTACCTAAAAACTTATCAAATTAATTTTCTCATCTTTAATAAAATGATAAGTCACTCAATTTCCAAAAGTAGTACAAGGGCGTTTACTAGGTGGTAGGGACGCCCTTAAAAAAGGCGTCCATGGGTAATGGGTATGTACCAAACTCTTACATATTTCTACCGCCAAATAGCAGAGCATACGCTGTTCCGTTGCAGTCTAAAGGCGGTTCTTCACGTTGTGTGCGAATGTGTTGGCAAAGATATTAGCCAAGAGTTTGTGATGGCGTTCACACGTTGGAATATTGAGGCGCTAACGGCTGCTGCGGTGTATTTATTTACAACATACCGCTACTATGTGAATGTGTATAAGAAAAATTGGTGATCAAAAAAAATGGCACAAAATAAATTTTATTTCTTGTGTTCCACAAACAATTTTCGGCTTGGTAGACCTCTATAAAGCTAAAAGTTTCTTCATTGGTCATTGCTACTGCCATTTTGTAGACACTAGTTACGATGCGTAAATAAAATATTTAAATCAGGTGCGTGCGATCAATCTGGAAGCTCGTAGAAAACTCCAACGTGTGGACGCGGCGGTCAATACTCTGCCACACCCCTTTGATCTTCTGTAAAAACCCGACACCACACGGATCTCGCGCCAACTTGTGGGCCATCATTCCAATTAAGCACAAACACCCGCTCTACACGATGGCCATCGGTATTGGCCAACACATTCGCCACTATGTTGGCCAACGTGAAGAGCCGCCTTTAGTCCTCAGATGTGACTTGTGACAGTTGCGACTTACCATCAAGTGGACTGTAAGTTTGTTCGCCACTTCGGTTTTATAAAAAATAAATAAAAAGAGCAACAAGTAATTCAGTAAAGCAGCCAATTTACCGTGGTACAAAAATCTCTCAAATTATAATTACGTTTTGGACGTTTAATGATATATGTGTCATTTTTTTAACAATTGAAATGTACAATTATTATTTCAATTACATATAGCATATTGTCCAGATATTCTGCCATTCCGTAATTGAATAGTTTGCGATCGGGCAACCTTAAATGTGATAGAATAGAATAGAATAGAATAGAATATTTTTTTATTCAATATTGATTATTACATAATTCTTATTGAAAGTCATTTTTTATTTACCACTGGTTCGGAAAATACCTCTGTCCTGGGAAGAACCAGCAAGAAACCCAGCGGGACTTTTTTTTTCAAACATATTTCACTTAACAATAATTTCATTTATACAATTTTTAAATGATTTTTAATAGAACCAGCATGGTGGCGATCACCTTATTCTCAGGGGTTATTTTCATTCATGTATTCCTTGATATTATAATAACCCTTTTTGTACAGTTTTTCTTTAATAAAACTTTTAAACTTGTTTATTGATAAACTTTGAATATGTTCTGGGATTTTGTTGTAAAAGCGTATACATTGCCCCATAAATGAATTACTGATTCTGAGTCTAGTAACTGGTATTACAAGCTTATGTTTGTTCCTAGTGTTTAAAGAATGCACATCCTTATTCTTATTAAAGCTATTTATGTTTTTATGTACATACATTAGATTTTCATAAATATATTGCGATGCCAAAGTTAATATGTTTATTTCTTTAAATTTTTGTCTGAGGGACTCTTTACAATTTAGGTTATAAATCTCCCGAACGGCTCTCTTTTGCAAAACAAATATAGCTTCAATATCAGTCGCATTACCCCATAGCAAAATTCCATAAGACATTACGCTATGAAAGTAACTAAAATACACTAATCTAGCTGTCTCAACATCTGTGAGACTTCTAATCTTTCTTACAGCATATGCTGCAGAACTAAGTCTGCTTGCTAATTTAGATATATGGGGCCCCATTGAAGTTTCGCGTCAATAGTAATACCGAGAAAAACAGTGGTATCCACAAGACTCAACTCCTCCCCATTTAATAGCACATTGGTATTCGAATGTTTTACATTAGGTATTGTAAATTTAATACACTTTGTCTTATTGCCGTTCAATAGCATATTGTTGGCTTTAAACCAATGTACTAATTTCGATAGAGCATTGTTTACATCGTCATAATTAATTAACTGCCGTTTGAGTTCGAAAATTAAAGAGGTATCGTCAGCAAATAATACTATATCGTGATTGTCCCCTACAAGATAAGGCAAGTCATTAATATAGATTAAAAACAGGAATGGGCCAAGAATCGAGCCCTGAGGAACGCCCATAGTTGATATATTTGGATATTTGTTGCACAGTTACACTAAAAAGGTTAAGGTTTTTAACAATGAAAGAGCCACGCGGCAGCTTTTGCTGTCGCAGGGATGGGCCGGCTCGAACCGGGGTGGTACCGCGACCTCACAGAAAACCAGCGTGAAGTAGAGGTTTACCTCTGCGTTTCGCTTGGTGAGTGCAGGTGGCCGGAGGCCCTTTTTACTGGAAACGAGGCATTCCATCTTAGTCCTCACGGGTGATAACGCATTCTGCACTTTGATTCTTTATTGAGGATAGATGTAGATGTCTATGAGCCGCAGCAACCACTTACCATCAGGTGGACTGTGTGCTCGTTTGTCACCCTTATCCTATTAAAAAAAAAACGGGGTTTATTGTAATTCGGAAGAGAGGTTGACAGTCCTCTCGAAATTTGACATTTGCTGTCAAATTCCATTCTTTACAATATTCGCCGCGGGACTTCTTTCATGAAACCAGAATGAGTGAAATGAGTCCAGTTTAAGCCTGAAACAATTTTTGACCAAAAATGTTATTATTCTTCTATAAGTATGTGATTATTTTGTTATGTATGTGTAGCAGTGTATCTCCTAATACATATTCACGACCAGAAGTAGAATCGTATCAGTGCATTTAAAGATAATATGTTAAATTTTACAACATATAAAAGTAAAATTAAATTGAAATTCTTATCATCTAAAAAAACATTATTAATAAAAAAAATATCTGCCCTCTGCGTATTTATGGCTTTAGTAAACGCATAAATTAAGAAATTTGTCTCTATTAGGATTTATACTTAACAAGACATTCACTTAGGGCAAAAGAAAAAAAATACGGGATTAGCCTAGTTTAGCAGTATTCATTTTATTCCTTTCTATTCCGAGTTCCAAGCTCGTTGTTTGTTACTTAAATGTTTATTCGAGGCGGTATAGATAACATTTAAACACTTTTTACTCAATGAATCTCATTAGCTTAACTCAATTAATTTTCGTTAATCATGGTTATAGTAAATTAATTAACCATTTTTTTTATATTTATGTATGGTATAGTGTGTATAGCATGGCGGGTGATGTACGAACACACAGTCTGCTGCTATAGTAAGTGTCTGCTGTGGCCCAAAGCTGTACCTGTACCTGTGTATCTGTACACGATTAAAAGTCAAAATATGTATGCGTTGCTACCCCGGATGTCTAAATTTAAATGGAATGTAAGTCGCTATATCAAACACAGCAGTATTTTCCTTATACTGTAGCTTTATTCTATATACGCTGATGTTCTGTATGAATGAGGCCGTTCCCCGGTTGCGCCAATTCGGCTGCAGTCATAATACGCTATAGCATTGATATACCGCGTGTAGAAAACTTTTTTAGTGTAATTTAAACACACATTTTAAATAACTGCTTAACTGATGATATATAAAAAATTATAATATAATATACATTAGAAGAATTTAATATAAGTAACAAGAATTTATTGGAATATATAAATCGGAGCCCTGTATATGGCGATTGAAGGATAAAGAGTATCATGACAGAAATAAATGAGCAGCAGCATATGAAAAACTTGTAACTACATTAAGAGAACTAAGGCAAATGCGACAAAAGGAGATGTCAAATAAATTAATGCGCTACGAAGTAATGTACGAAGAGAAAAAAGAAAGATTGAAGAATTCGCTAAATCTTGAGCGTCGGCTGATGAAATTGATAAACCTTCGTTATGGTACTATGACATGTTTGAATTTCTCGGAGATCAAGACACTCCTCATACTTCACGGTCCAATATAGATGACGCGACGGAGAGTTATGTTTTTCGAGAGTATATATGTAAGTATGTCTATTTCTTTGGCACGTTCTGTAGTCTAAACAGCTCAACGGATTTTGATGTTTTTTCAAGTTTTCGAACTTGTATGAAAATTATTAATTTGGTTTGTTTCTGGTTTATTTGATGAACCAAGGAGACAGTAATAAAATCTGCTGTAATGGTAATGAAACATTCATTAGTAATGCTATAATTCTCATTAGATATTTCATTAGATATTAAACCTGAATACATACAATATACTTAAGTCACAACGAAGTTATCTTGCCACGATACTCTGCCTTCATTTACGAAGTATCTAGTAAATTTAGCTCGCACCTGTTTTGCATAATTTAAAATGTTTCCTTGGCTTCGCTGCAAGTTTACCATAGTCGAACGGGTAGTATTGTAGCCTTCCGTGATAATAGTACAATTTGCAATATTTTCTTCATAAAAACATTCCCGGGGCGCATAAGAACTTCCTACGTGTTTTATTAAATAATTATGCAATACGCATATTGCCATCACTATTTTCTTTTATATTCCTTGACTCTAGATTTATTACAGTTTGGTATATTCGTAAGCTAGATGCTAGAATACCGAAAACATTCTCAACAATATGTCTAGCGCGAGACAATCTATAATTAAATATCTTTCTTTCGCGTGAATGCAAGTCAGCTTGTCGAAATGGTTTTAGCATATCAGTTCTTAAAGGGAATGTATCATCAGCAACAAATACATATGGGAGACTCATTGAGCTGTTTTTGACAACCTGAAGTTGTCAAACGTTTGGAAGTTCAATTTTGTTATCATGGAACATTTCAAAAAACTTGGTATTCTATAAGACGCCTCCATCAGAAATTCTGCCATTAGTTCGAAAATAAACCAGTAGAAATTCGTAATTAGCATCTACTATTGCCATAAGCACCATACTATGTCGTTTTTTGTAATTATAGTAATAGGATCCGCTGTCAGCAGGTGAGATTATGTTAATGTACTTACCATAAATCGCACCGAAACAATGAGGGAAATTCTACCTTTTTTTTCAAAGTTTTGCGCTATATTTCTCCATTTTTCAGATGACAAACAGACTGTTACAAAAATTATTGTTTCAGGAAATTGCTGATATCAGTTATACTAATGAAAACACAACTTTGGATACAGAAGTGACTCCAGAAAATACAGCACAAAACTCTGTATCTCAAGAACAGCAGCAGGAGCCAGTCCAGGAACAACCAAGAGTATCAAGATCCGGTAAAAAAAGAACAAGCCAGATAAATTAAAAAACGAAGTATTAACTTCAATTAGCGATCATTTCAAACGACCTGCAGCTTCACCGCCACCGCAAGAAGACCGGAATGATTTACTAGATAAATCCATAGCTTTAAAATTAAGGGCAATGGAAAAACACCAGCGGCTTATAGCTGAAAAACTTATAAATGACACTAAGAAGAAGAGATGGGAAATCTAAGCACAGAAACTTACCAGAACAGGAATATTCCCTACTATCATAGAGGCTAATACATACATTCTCCTATTTCGACATCCATCTCAAGTACCTGCCCACATCATACACAAAGCCCAAGTCCGTCATTGAGGCAACAATTTCAATATACTCAATTTAATGCGGACTCTCTTCAGAACTCTTTGCTCATACAGCTTCCTTCTACATCAAGCGCAATGAATAATCTTCCTGTTGAGTTACAATTCTCAATTCCAGAAAAGACTAACTCATCTCAGAACCAGTTCTCTTCTACATCATCCGAAATGAATAACTCTACCAATGTACAACATACAATTGAAGAAGATTTTGTTACAGCCTCAAGTTATTACTCAAATTTTGAATATAATTAGTAGAGTAGTGTTCTAATATCTTCTTGTATGTTTTACCTAAATAAAAACTTATCTACTTATCAAATGATATTTTCATTTACACTTAGATAATCCTTTTGTTAATCTTTATAAATTGCATCGCAAGTTTCAAGAATAATTTTGCTTAGAGCTTGTGGCGATATCATAGCCTAATATTTTAAGCATTCATGTGCCGTCCTGTGACAAGGAATCTCAGTGTCACAGTTAACCTCTCGTGTGGTGATATAGCGGTTCTCATAATGGTGTCCTGCTTTTTAATTAATGGAGTCACCTTTGATAACAGCGTAAGATAAGTTTTTTCGTCCATTCATATATAATTACGGTACTCTTTCGGATAATATGTTGATTCTTTCAGTAAGTTGACATGACTGTATTTTCTTCTCTTCTGTAACCAGTTTTTACACCACTCTGTACGGCTTCGTTGTTTAGCTTTTGTTTTTCTTTAAAATTACAAATAATAATCCTATTAGCACTATTGCGTCGACGTCAAACACCGCTGCCGGTGCCATGATAGTGACTGAGAGCTTGTGCAGGTTTATCGATACGTGTGTGTGCCCTATGAAACTCGGTCGAGCCTGTCGGTTTTGCTACCTTAATGAATCCAGCCTATAATAGCGTTAAAACTACTAGTTTTAATATCGTTTTCCTGCTGTTTAATATTTAAATAAAAAATATTATGGACACAGCAAAATATAAGTATTTTACGGAAAATAAAGATAGAGCAAGACGGGCCACAAACATCTTTGATATACTGGACTTTCGGCAAAGTAACGCCTAAAACCAATCAGAAGAAAGTTTTATTTGAAAATATATATTTTTCCAAAAAAAGCGTGATTTTAACTCACAAGCTTTTTAGTTAAGAAATTCCATGCCAAACTATCGACTAGTAATTAAATCTAGCGGTATTGATTTAAATTCAAGAATTCTTGTTAGGGAGCCAAATAAGCTTCAGTTTAAGCCAGCTGTGTGACTAAAATATAATCTCTACTATTGAGTATTACATCATTGATTTAAAACAATGTAACCAAAACAAATTGCAATTAATTTATCTTAAATTGATTTGCTTTGCTTGCAGTGGTTAGTCATATTTAAAATAGCTTGTTAACAGCAAACGTAATAATTAACGAGGATAACTAAATGGAATCCAGCAAATTTGCCAAGAACTTTATGATCAGGCACAACTTAAAACTGTGCTTCATCACTTCATAACGCAAGACTCCTATACTTATTAACACAGTCTTGTTATGTCATTTGCTTAAAATTTTGTATAAGTTATACATTTTAATATGTTGTATTGTTGCATTAATTATAAGTTGTTACGAGTTGACCTAAACAAAGCACAATAAATAATTTAACTATTCTTAAATCCTCCCTTTTCCCATCCAACCTTTTGCGGTCGACATATCACGCATTTGAACAAAAAGGTTTGCTTTGTCGTTCAGCAAAGGAGTGGAGCCCTATAAAGCTAGCAGTGAAGTCAGCAGACACCTTAACATAAGAACTAGTAACTAAATTGTTGCTATTTAGTAGCGAAAATCGCGATTTTGTTACTCCAACCAGTATGGCGAAAATCGACTTACTGCTATCTTAACGTTTGAAGCTGGAAGAAGATATTATAGACAACTTTTGCTGGGAGTTATAGGATTATCTGAGGTGCGAAGAGAAGGCGAGGACACGGTAATCCTCGAATTCGGTAACTTGTTCTATAAACGGGAGGGCGACCATCTGTCCCAAGGAGGTGTCGGATTTATCGTCCACAAGTCTCTCGTTCACAACGTTGTAAAGATTGATAGTGTGTCGACGAGGGTTGCGTACCTTATACTCAGAATCACCAAGCTGTATTCGCTAAAGGTCATAAAGATTTACGTACTAACCTCGGCATCCCTATGAGGAGGTGGGGGAAATTTATGAGGATATCTCTAGAGCCATGCATTTCCCTAAAACCCACTATACGATGTTAATGGCAAACTTCAACAAAAAAGAAAACGGTGAGATGGAGTTAGAAAAATTCGGAATAGGGCCACGGAACCCAAGGAGCCAGCAGCTGGCAGACTTCGTAGAGAAAGAGGGACTCTTTACGATGAACTCTTTCTTCCAAAAGTGGACCTGGTCGCAACAAAAAATTAGATTGACTTCATTATGACGACTATACGGCAAATGTTCAGTGAGTTTCAGTGATCGCGAGAATGAAAAACTGGCAGCGACCGAATGGTGAGAGGCACACTGAACCTAAACATTGAGTAGGAGAGGTGTCGTCTAACGCATTGGCTTATCATGCTTAAAAATACCTTGTATTTAAAAAAGACTAACACGTAATATCCCACGGGTATACAGACTTATACCCCGCACAGGCATGACAGTAAAATACACAAAAATTGTCAAACGACGTAAAGGGGTAGTGTTTTAAGAGATGTCCCTGAACATGTTTATTGCCGTCAGGTTCGTAAAGTAAAGTCTTTATGTGACAATTAACTGCTTCATTTCCCGTTGCAAAAAGTAAATTAAACTTTCAGCGTTGTTAATACATTACTCTACTTTAAAATCAACTTACAATATGTTATAATATACGTTAGTAGTAGTAAACTCTAATCACCCGTGAATACCATATGTGCAGACACAAGTATATACCAATATTGCGTCTTAGGTGCAATAGATTAACTGCCATCATCCATCAGAGAGAATGCAGTCACCACTCAAAACTTGATAGAGGCTACGTGAGTAGTTTTACAGATAAACTACAATTTTATGCTCAAAGCAATAGGTAGAAATTTCAATATGAGACATACAGAATGGAAATAAATGAAAACTTAAACAGGTATTCCTATTATTTACGCAATTACGTGTTAAATAAAATTAGCTTAGAGTCGATATCATCATCTATTCTCGATAAGACGAAAAAGTTTATTAAAGTTCACGCATATACACAGGCATTCTTTGAAAAACCATAGTCAGACTCTGGGGACCCAAAAACTTTCAGAAGTCGTCGAAAATCGTCACCACCATTTGTTAAAAAAACACTTATTTATTATATATTGAAAAAAAATTACAAGACACATATGTAGGTACACGTTTTGTTCGGCTATCGCATATTTATAAATCGCTTTTTAAGTAATTATTATTATAGATCAATAAGCTGTTCCTCGAACTAATAAGCCTACCAACACAATAATAAATCACATCAATAATTAGAATATCAATTATGTATGTTACGTAACTTGATGTATTTATACATATATGTATTTCATATACGTAAAATTCTTTCATGATAGAGGAGAAAATCCTAGCGCGTGGATATTTTATACAAACAAATTAAATACAAAATACAAACAGTCCCCCTATGCAATTTCGATCACAAATACACGGAGGCTGAGGTATTCATTCGTATCCCAATTACCGTGCACGACGTAACGCTTGTATAAGATTTTTTTGTTATGAAAGTAAGGGTGATAACGCATACAAATGGCGAGTGTTGTGGCCCATAGATGCCATTCATCTTCGATCAAGAACAAATATGCAGATGCGTTGTCACCGCTCAGGGTTAAGATAGAATGCCCCGTTACCAGTAAAAAAGGTCTCCGGTACTCGTCACTCACTTTACGAAACACTGCAATATTATGCTGATAATTCACGCTAGTATTTCGCCGACCCATTTGTGCTGCAGCGATAATACACAATAAGTGACGAGGGATATCTGCAGAGATACGCTAAGATGCAGTGTCCGAAAAAGGAAACCGACAATTACAGCACAACCTGATCCGAAAACAACAGTTTATATCTTTGGACAAATGTTGACTATGGATAAAATCCAAGCTCAGCACGGGGCGAATGACAGTATTACGTAGCAGCCAGGTACTCTTACTAGCTAATCCAGGGGTCACAGCGATACATACTCATGCAAAATAAATAGTTACATAACCTGATTTTATATGTATATGAGATGATATTTAAAGGAGATGAACTTGATTCCATACAAGCTTGGGCCCGGCGTGAACAAACTTAAAATATGTGTTAGTTTGAAGAATTAAGTATTTGCTACTTATATCCAAAAATCATATTTTTGACGGGTCTGGGGTTTTTTGTTTTTATTTTGTTTTATGATTTGTAGGTTATGTAGTAAAATCACTCGTTCTTGTGATAGGTTGTTTGAATAAATTAAAAAACACAAAAGAAAGCAATTTTGTAGTTATTATTATATAAAGTAAAATAAAACTCAACATTTTTTAATTATTTAATTATTTTCTGCAATTATCAACAAAATGTCATCTAAAAAAACAGCCGGAAGCTGCACATTGTCTGTTCTATTCCTCTCAAAACTTAAGTATCACATTATTTTCATTATATAGGCGCAACATACTACTGTCCTATGATCCGAGAGAAAATCCAAGAGTCAAGTTAAATAATTCCACGAAAGTAAAAACACGAAATCTATCCAAAAAACAGCTACAATGCCTAATGCGCATGCCGCATGACAAGTTACAACAAACTTGAAGTTACCAAATTAAGTCTCCTTTGATATATGCAATGATCAATAACCATACAGCCTATTCAGTCGTGTAGGATAATATTCAAATGTTTTTTGATTTAATGACATAGCCTATTCAATAGTTTTCTAAATATATTATTTTATTCAATATTAATAACTACAGATTCGCGTCAATGTTTCAATATTATGATTGTTTTTGGTAAGGAAGGTTATTTTATTATAAAAATAGCCTTCATTATCTATTGCCATAGACAGAACAGAAAGATATTTAAAAACGATTCGTTTTTGCTAAAGCAAAAGCATTAGCTTTCTATTTCAGTTTAAAAAAAATGTTTTTATGATTGTCCCAAGGACTACAGAAATAAAAACCATTTATTTATGCTTATAATTTATCGTTATATTACCTACATATTTTTGTATAACCGTTACGAACGATGTCAACAACCCAATTTCATACATCTCCTTTGCTATGCATTGCAAAAATAAAAGGCTGTATATAACTTAGGTACATTAAACAGCATCTCCCTCCATACAGACACCAGCCACTAAGTGCATGATAACCGAATTATATTTCATAAAATAAAAAATTAATAAAACTCAGGTGATACAGAAGCTCGCTAACGATGTACTTACGTATATAAAATAGAGGCAAAGTTGAATCATAGCAATTATGTGAATTCACGGTGTAGAGACGACTGAAACTATAAAAGGCTTCTATGCATTTAATAGAGCTTTGGTGCGAGAGGGGCAAAGGAAAAGGAATTAAAGTGCACAGTTTCCAAAGAACGATTTAACTTTATTCATCTATACTTATTTGTTTGTTATTATTTATCTGCGCGTCCGTCTACTAAGTAGACAAGTGTCCACCAAAAATAAAACTAATTAAACATTGTTATTTTTTACCGACTTCAAAAAGGAGCCGGTACTCAATTCGACTGTATGTTTTTTATATGTGTTACCTCATAACTTCTTACTGGGTGAACCGATTTCGATGATTCTTTTTTTATTTGAAAGCTGGTGCTTCCGAAGTGGTCCCATATAAATCATATGATCAAGGTCTGACCAATAGTTTTTGAGATATTCTTATTAATTTATATTGAAGTCGGTTGTACAACATTTTTAATTTTAAATTATATGTTTTATACTTGTGGGCCATTATTATTTTATAAAATGGACTAGATACAAAAATGGTTAAGTGTATACTCATGTTTAGGACCGTTATTACAAAACATTGCTGAGTATTGAGAGGAAGTAATATCAGTAATGGGAATATAATGGAAGTTGCAATCGGTTAAAACACTGATATGTTTCATTAGTTAATAGTGTTACAATTAGACGAATGTGATTTTATTTTACACAATACAACAGAACATTTTACATAAAACATTTTAATGTGTTTAATGTGACATACATGATCTCTTAACCTTCTACATAATATGTAAAGTAAAGTAAAGTAGCCTAATACACCCCACAACTGCGCTCAGGCCTCCGTTAATTTCAGGGGGGAATAAGGAGTAGTTATTTATTTCGCCGGTTCTAGTGAGTGGTTGACTTTAAAATGTTCACGAAATTATTTTATTTCTCAAACAGAAAACTTCTTCACTTCACCGTTGAGTATGTTGTAAATCAGGGTTTAACATGGTAAGTCACCATTTTAATGATGCCTGAGTACGCTCTGCTCTGCTGGTAACGCTCTCTTACTGGTTAACCGGTTACTGATAACCTGGTTTAAGTGCGCATGTAATGTAAGAGAGCGATTAGTCCAAGCACAATAACAAGTCTATCCAGCTTTGTAAGTGTTGAATGAGGAACTCTTTTAAGAAAGAAGTGCCTACTGTTGGATTCTTGAATACAATAATTATGTCCTGCACTAGTGAAATAAAAAGGTTGACATTGATGTTGATTATTTATTGTTTTAAATTAATAGATAACAAGGATGAGAAATGTAGAAATTCATTGTAAACTCTACATTATTCAATGTGAGAAATTGGAATTTCGTTCTTCAAACGTCAACAAAGCGTACCTAGCGCACACAAATTGCAAACTCCACCTGCAGTAGCAAGAACTTTCATATGGTAATAGCAAGCATTGAGCACAATTACACTGGAGACAAAGAAGTAGAGACCGAAGGAAACTACAAAAATCAAAAATGGCCTTTCGAATTCGAATATTTTTTAAATCAATTGTCAAAAATTTACGTTGACTGTTGCAGTTTGACCACTGAAGCTTTACAAATATAACAAAACATGCGTGAGTGTCGTGGAACACTCAGTGGGAACGAAGTTCCTTTCGTAGTATATTAATATTGATAAAAGTTATAAATTATTGATTAACAAATATAAATAAATGAATTACTAGCTTTTATTGAAATGTAGCGTCATTTAAAATAAAATAATATTTCTTTCATGGCAAGATAATAAAAAGTGCGAGGGAGATGGATATTATTTCATTTCGCTTCGTTATAGCCGCCAAGGCCGTCTACACTACATCAGAAGGGGTTTTGATGGAAAAATCTTACACTTTTTCTCGCCTAGACCCCATCCGTCAAATTCGTACCGTTCCGATAAGGAACTTCCTTCCAATAACATTATACCTACATATTTAGAAATTTTTAATTTCATAATTTTGTTGATGTAGCATTGCGTTCATTTTATATGTACATAATTCATAAGATCTATTTATTTGCAACGATGTCGAATATTAATAAAACACGGCATAACTTTTTTCTAATATTAGAATATGAACCATAATCGATATGGGCGGGAGACCGGATATAGCGCACCTCCGACCTTTCTTTATACTTGAAAGTAAATGTATGATAATCGCTAACAATTTGCGTTAGGTGCAAATTATATGCATTGATAAAATATAATATGAACGAGTAGTGGCGGTGTATGCATTTAATCTATGTTCAGTAGTGGGATTTCGATGGGCTTAAACGGTAAAGGTAGTGACGGATATCCAAAACCCAATATCGTCCTGCGGGTGTCGTAAGAGGCGACAGAGGGAATCAAACCCAGAGATTGGCAGCATTTTCCAAATGACAACTAAAATATAAAAAAACTGGTGTTGCCAACCTGCTAAGCGTGGCAACTATGGCAAATATCACCCTTATGACGCAATGTATGGGGAAGCTTATGTTCAGCAGTGGACTTAAATAGGCTTTAATTGGTACAGGACTAAAATAACAAGAATGAACTACAATATCTATAACAAGAAATACTTTAGAAAATAACGGGAACTACGAACCTATAAACTAATTGTAAAATACTGACCAAATTATAACACAAAATGACACTGCAAACAACTTTTTTTATGTTAGACATTGATGCTTAATCAAAATAAAGAGTCAAAAGAAAGCCTCCGACAAGTTTTCAGAGTGAGCAATGCGATTACAAATATTCGGAACAAAGATTTGAACGAAACGTCTTTGTCGTGTAGATTGGACAGGAAAAGAGTAGAATAATTTGCCATTTCTCTTCATGTGCTTTTCCTGCAATGCAACACAGCGTTCACTACTTATCATCAGATGGGTTCTTTGTGGTTAAACATTGGCTTATAATTTATACAAAAATTTATATAGCTAATAAGTCACAAAAGCCTCACTCACAAGTCGTTATTTCAGAAAGTTGTATATTTTTGAAGACAAACAGAAAGTCGGTAAGCAAACGCAAGGACGTGCTTGGAATTGATAATGTATGATTACTTGAAATAAAGTAAAAACAACGAGCGTGACGCGCTCTTTGAAAATGGTAAAAATAAAATGAGATCTTTTTTGACAAGATTTTTTTATAGAATAAAAGTGACAAACGAACACAGTTTGATGGTAAGTAGATGCTGCGGCCTATAGACATCTACATTTATCCTCAATAGAGAATCAAAATGCATATGCGCTGTCACTCATGCTGACTAAGATGAAATGCCTCACCATACGAAACACAGCAGCATTAAGTTGCTATTTTTCGCTGATATTCTGTGAGAGCGTAGTCCTTCCCCGGTCAAGCCGACCCTTCGTGCTACAACTATAATATACCCGCAGCACGGCTCTACCACGTAGAGTCGACTAAAACAAATATATTACTTCTACTCTCAATTTAGCCGACCCGGTAGTAAAGTTTAAATCCCCCACGAGCCTAGGGCTAATTGTTTTAGGTACTTGTTTGTATACAATTAAGGTTTGTAAACACACCTTCACGTATAGGACGATAGATATAACTACGGTAGAAGTTACGTTTTTCCAAACATAAAATATTACATAATTATCAGGGCGTAAAAACAAATTGTTGAATGCGAGCCTGTTATGTAACAACTTAATTTTCATACATGTATAACTATTTCCCAAAAATTATATAACACTAGCTCGCCAGGCAGACTTCTTACTGCCCTCTCTGACTTTGTCCTATAAAAACCCTTGAATTACCAATAAAAAATATTGAGGGTCACTTAACGGGATAAGAACTATCCTATCTCTCAAGTTGGACCAAACTGCACACAGTGTCCAAAATTTCATTGAAATCAGTTCAGCAGTTTAGGGAGTCCATCGCGGACAAACAACGTGACACGTAATTTTTATATATAAAGAAGATTTTAAAATTCTAACTATATTGCTTTGTATGAAGCATTAATATTGTCTGTGCAAAATTTTTTATTGCGTTTAGTCTATATTTCAATCTCTACATAGTGTAAAAAAAATCGCTTCCCGCCGTCTGTAAGCTTAGATCTTTTAAACTACGTAATCGATTTTGATGCGGTTTTCATTAATAAATGTAACGATTTAAGATGAATGTTTAAATGAATAATACATGCATATTATATATTATATAATTCTTCTGCCCGTGTGTATGTGACTGAACTTTCCTAAACGGCTGGACCGATCTTGATGAAATGTTGTGTGTGCGATTAAGTTGATTGGAGAATGATTTAAATTCACAATTCGACTTGTGTTGTTGAGATTCAGAAATTAACCGTGCGAAACCAGGGCGGATAGCTAGTTCAATATAAGCGCTTTTTATACATTCGTTTCTATACAGCTTCGACAGAAGTTGTTTCTTATTATGGTCCAATCCAACTTAAAAGATGCAATATATCGTATCTTAGATATCTAAAGATACAATTTATTAATTTCTATCAAGTTATTTTCACTATTAGTCATTAGTAATTTTGAAAATCAAACATTTAACGTGGATACATGCAAACAGGCATAAACACTCATGCCTGTCACTAAGACTGACAGAGACTACGGAGTACGGACTTCCGTTTGGTGCGATCCTGACACACCTCTTTTGTGGTTATTTCATTTTTCAGCTGTATTTTTTGTTGCCGCACTTTTATGATATTTGGTGTTTATGTTAAAGTTAATAAGTACCTTATAAGTCAATTTACAACATAGAAATATTTCCCTACGTACGACCAGGCTGCCGCTCTAAGTGTACAAAATACGCATACATATTTTATTGCCCGAGATCGAACTCAATTTGCTCCCGTATCGTGAATGTAAAATGATTTTAACCAATTTTTCCGATCCTTTTAATGTTTAATCGAGTTGCCTATTGATCTAATCCCTTTTAATGTGTACCTATATTAGATTATAGTATATTTTACTGATTTCCATCCGACCCAATTCCTTGTAATTATATTATGTAATATATTAGCTTATTATATAATTAACTGATACCCATCCATACATTACAGCCTATCAAATGTTCATTGCTGAACATAGGCCATTGCCATTCTTGCCACGCTTGGCAAGCAAGTTGGCAATCGCAGATTTTTTAATTTTTTTTAATTGTTATTAGGAAGATGTTGGTGGCCATCCTCTGTTTGATTTCTTTGTCGCTCCTGACCGTCATTTGACAAACAAACTTATATAGTCCACCTGATGGTAAGTGGCTCATGGATAGCTGTAAACAACTTCAAATACGGAAGGCTTTAGATGCCATTCCCACGGGATGATAATATAGGGTAGCGGGTTCTCTTACGGTGACATTACAAGGCATATTTAAAAACTAAAAGATGAAGATAGATAGAAGAGAAACTTTACTCAGTGCTTATTGATAAATAAGTACGTATAGAGATACTTTTCATAATTTAATGTTGTATTTAATGAAATATTATATTAAAAAAAATTACAAGATATAGTGTTTTAACTTTCAACTCTGTTGTTAGCTGTTTCAAGAGCAAATAAGCACATTTATTGATAGAAAGACATCCATTATGAAACGAAATATATTATAAAACGAAATACATTGTAAAAAAAAAACTTCTCACTTTGCACAAAATTTATTAATAATAGCTTGTGCGATGATAAGGCGAACTCCAACTTGACGTAAGTTTTTGCATAAATTATACAAATTTAAAAAGATAAAATGTGTTCATTTAGGCCTATGGAATAACCTGGCCAAAAAGTTAGGACATCCTCGCAAACGGACTTTTCATTGCAGCCTGATAAAGTTCACAGAAAAGGCGCACAGAGTCTGCGAGAACTTTTTATAATTATTGAAACGAAGTTCTTAATCGGACGGCGGACGGTACGGATTAGGCGGATGGTAGCTAGGCGACAAAAAGTGCCGTCACGACCCCTTCTGACGTAATGTAAACGGCCTTGGCAGCTATAAGGAAGCGAGATGGAATAACATCCATCTCCCTCGCACTTTTTCTTATCGTTACATGAAAAAAAAAATTATTTTAAATGAAGCTTCACACTTAACACTGTTGATGGTAGTGATGAGGATGAACAACCAATATTATGTGATTCAGCTGATGAAGAAGGTGGAAACAGAGAAGTAGACAACTGTATAGACAGTGGAGAAAATTGTTATGAAACGTATCTCATCAAAGACTGGCTTGAAACATGAAAATTACACCGAGTTTGACGATAAGTGTTCATTATGTGAACAGAAAAGAAGAATGTGCTAAGACTCAAAAACCTAAAGGAAAACAGTGGTTAAAATGTAGATTAACAAACTGGCAATCTCTCCCTTGCTACTATGGCCATCTCTACCGGGCACTACGGGAGAGATGGCAATAGTGATTTGTAGAAAAAAGTAATTTATAACACTAATTACGCTAAAGTTCAATATTATTATGTCATATATTCTAAGTGTTTAATGTCGATAGTTTAATTAAAATTGATTTTTGTTAATTAACTTTTGTAGTTTTAATTTAACTGGTTTCTTAAAAAACTGCCCAACTCCCCCGAACTTACCCTATACGATAACATGAGTAGCCGTATATATCAATAAAACACTTTAATTAATCCTTCTTATATTTTCTAAAAAATCATTTTATGTTGCTACTTTGAAAAAAAATCGGTATGAATAGCTCCCGAAAAAATTGACGTATCGAGACAGGGTTTTCTTTCATTTGCTTCAGAACTACATCAACTGGTTCATATTATTCATATTGTCAATAGCCTAGTGCGCGTAGTTTGTTAATAAAATGATTTTTAACTGTTATAAGTTTTATTATTCTTGAAAATTTAAAGGCGCTTTCATATTTTTTAGCCATTGATAGACAAAGGACAAATGTCCTAGTAGCCTATATCGATTTTATACTTTGTGTAATCCATTTATTTTTTACCCTGTAGGTGACGCTACCTGTTAAAATAATAGAGCCCTAAATTTAAAACACGTAAATAATATACTTTAAATTCAGGAATACAATTTATTTCTTTCATCAAAATTAAATAAAACGCTCATGAGGGCTGCACTTTTGGATTTTCAAAATTATTATTTTTTATATGCATCACGCATATTTTTCATTAAATTAATGTGATATCACGGCCCTAACGGTTGACCGACAGAAAATGTTTCAGCATTAAGTCCGCCTTTTGATCCATTATTGTTTAAAGCATACTACATAAATTTAAATTTTGTTTCTATCTCATTAATTATCAATACTTACAAAAAATTAACGACTCGGTAGCACAGTGACTAAGCGCCCGCCCCCGCAGTATCCCTTCCGGAAGGGACATGACGGGGGCGGGGATTCCAATTCCCTACAGAACTGAGTTTAAACTTGTGAAATTTATGTATTATGTAAAACGCGTTCACGAAACAACGATACAGAGAAGATCCTATTGGAGAGATTAGGCTTTAAGAATATGAAACAAAAAATTGGAGCATTAAATATCGGATTATTTATTGAACCCTAGTAACTCCTTCCCGGAGTTCAAACGGTCGCCTTCAAATTAAGTACGTGAGCAACCAGAGATCGATAGACACCCTTCGGTAAGAATCAAAATGTTAATTCCAATTTCAAGTGCTGATAAAACACGTGCTTGTTAATGAAACTTACATTTTCTGGTAAATAAAAAAATACGAGTAGATGATGAAAGGTCGCCAATTCGCATTGGATTTAATAAACCTTTTAGTATTGAGAAAAGTCTTGTACTCAACAGTTAGATGTATTCAGACTTTATTTTTAATATCTGTTTAACATTATTCTAGTTAAAATGAGAAATAAAGAAGCTAAAATCCATGTGCTAACTACTAACACATTTTTGATCTTTAAAATAATACATTTCCGCGAAGTGACGCTTTATTCTATTATTTGTAGTTGTAATCGTGTCCGTGTTGATATCTCATTGAATGAAACTTAAGTTCTAAGGATTTCGTCGACTATAATTTACTTATTTACATGCGTCCAGACGTTTTACATGCTGTAATAGTTTGAAAATAAATAAATTATATGCAAAAAAATCTGTAAAAATTAGTTTCATTCAAAATCCGTGCATGAAAGAAATCATTATGTTCATATGTAATTACTCCAGCACCTAGCAAGCTCTAAACCGAGTCGTGAGCGCATCTGCCGGAGGTCAATCAGCCAGACAGGCCGCAGACGCAATAATGAGATCTCATAAACATTTGCCCCCCCCACTACCCACCACATGACGCGATAATCATTCCGTGATTACCAAATGTTACATTATAAGATTTAAGAGATATAGTGTGTAGATTTTCTTATCATATTTTTATAAATTATGAGCTAGTGGTTGAATACGATCACACATTGTTTTACGCATAAAGAAGCACACAGTACACATACATCTATCCTCGACAAAGAATCAAAATGCAGATGCGTTGTCAACCCTGATGTTTTAAGGTGGAATATATCTTATCCAGTGAAAAAAGTTTTCGATTCCCTCTTTTAGATATAATGAGAACTAAATGACCCGAGTCTTGAAGCACTAAGCCGAATACAATTTCTAAGGCACAAAGACAAGCCGAAAACAACCATACTCAAAAATAAACAATTTATGTTTGTGTACAAATGTGAAACCTTGTGGCTTGTGTGCCCAAGGGTCTGCGACGTAGCAACTACTTAACCCATATGGTTCAAGAAAACATAAAGATTAATAAAAAAACAATTATTATGTTTAAAAACAATTAGCAAGGATGTTAGTTACATAAGCCTGATGAACCGATGGGGAAGAAAGATTCTCGAGTGGTAACCTCGCACCCGTAAGCGAAGTGTAGGGCGCCCGCTACTAGATAAATTGATGACCTGGTAAGGTGCAGGAAGTCGATGGATGCAGGTGGTTCATTCAGGCAGGGCATTCCTTGGTCCCCCAAGGAATGCCACAAAGCACGGTCCTGTGTGCAGCAGTAGACTTATGAAGGGCTGCAGTTATGATCATGATGATATGATTTGCGTTTCGCGGACTAAACTTGTTGTAGGTGTCAAAGTAACAAGGCGGGAACCCCCCCGAACGGGTTCCCGCCTTGTCGTGGCGGGGGGGCTTAGTAGCCGTGGCTTGGTCACCCACGGTGAACAAAGAGGAACCCCTTGGCTGGCCTGTGGTGTAGGGCCGGCCCGAGGTGGCCACTCCGAGTGGGCTTGACGAGCCCACTTCGGATGTGTGTCGGTGGGCTGCGGTGAGAGGGGTGTTCGCTCCCTCTACCGCTGCAGACGAGGTGGAGTCGCGGAGGAAGAGGAGTGTTGGTATGGCGATGCGCCACTCGCCCTATCCTCCGCGCCTCTGACGGGGCCGCACCGTTAATGATGCGGTGGTGGTGGGGCTGCGGGGGGACAGGAGTGTCAGTATTGCGGGGCGCCGCTCTCCCTACCCTCCGCAGCCGAATCTTGGTTGGCGGCGGAGCCATAGACCAGATCCGCCGGTGGGGTCAAGAAGGCTGCTGCTTCTGAGTGCTTGTTATTCCTGGCCCCAAGGCCTTCGCGCATCGGACACGAGGGCTTCCGTTGGGCATGTGAAATTTGAGGCCGAAGAGGAGGGCGCGCCATGTGTTCTGGTACGCCTTACCTGAGAAGGAGATGGGGGAGGAGTAGGCCTCTCCCGAGGAGAGGCCGCCATGGGGCGGCCAGCGCAGGTGGGGCCGCGGATGTATGGAAAAGCGTTCCCGTGGCCCTGCCAATATGCGACGAAGGTGGAACACCATGGGGTTTTAATCGGTGCGAGTCTGACATAACCCGTCCTTGGCCCCACGAGGCGGGTATGCGTAGGCATTTCCCCATGAAAAAAAAGGTGTCAAAGTAAAAGCAATATTATTTTAGGTAAATAACACTAGACAAAGAAAAATCGAATGATTTTTAGGAACACTATGTTACTTTTATTAGTTCGTAAAGTTATCATCATCATGTAAACAAATCTTCATCAGCTTGCAAAAAACCCAAACGCAAAAACATAAATTTTACGTTATATTTCTTATAATATTATTTATACTGTGGTTACATCATAACTGAATTATTTTAAATCACAAGAGAATAATAGCACAATCCCTCATACAACAATATTTGAATTCAATTTCCTTATTCTTGACTTCAGTTTTATAGGTACATACATATAATATATATACATTTATTCACTTACCCTACGGCATGGTGTTTAATAAAATTTAAGACAGTTAAACCTTAGTTAAATTTTGAACATTACAATAATATCATACACTTACGGAAACCTTAAAACCACAAACGTTGGCCATTTCAGGATTTGGCCAACGTTTGTGGTTTTAAGTTTTCCGGTCTGATCACAAGGCGGTGATGATTTTTTTTATTTGATATTTTTACTAAAAAGGTTCAAGTAATACGTAAATACTCACGCCAGTTACTCCGAGGGGTAGGCAAAGTTTGCGGATTTTGCAAGAATCTGATACACCTCTCTCCTAACCATCACGTTCATATAGTTACGCATACACATGTATGTTCGTCGGTTAATGGTAAATTATTAATTTGGCTCATCTTCAATATATCGCCATTTTAATTGTATAAAACAGTCTGTCATACATACATATATTATAAATAATATGGTATTCGTATATACTACGAATATATAATAATATAAAACAAATGTAATATAATGACTTCTTTATGATTAAGAATACTTCTTGTATTATTATTAATTATAAAGAAGTCATTAAGAATCAAAGTTAAGTTGAATAATTCAAATAATAATCGTTGAGAATTTTTATAGTATGCAAATATTTTACTTGGTTGAATATTTAGTGGCAAGATGTGCTTAAGTCATTGCCTGGAATTAAAGACGTTATAAAATGAGGTAACGTCGATGGGAGTTGATAAAGCAGAGCAATGAACGAAACTCAAATTGAAATACGTGATATTCTTTCCGAAAGAGTAATTGTTTCTTGAAGTATGGATTTCGGGCCACACAGTACACGAAACAGTAGAAAGTATATGAACATTCCGGCGACTAACATATATATATATATATATATATATATATATATATATATATATGTACATCGGGACGTCGGATCGCAGGAGTAGCTCAAACCCCCTTACAATTATCGACATTCCAAGCACCTATTGAGGAACTTAACGGACAACAAATTGGTTTTCTGTAGAGCTTTTATTCAAAATTACATTTACAACATAACGGAACAGTCTTTATGAATAATTATATACAATTTTTTTCTTAGCAACTGAAATCTACACTTATATGATAAAAACTATGTAGGTATTATAGTATTCTACGATAAAAAGAGTATTTACCGTAATTCAAAATCCAAGTATTTTGATACTTCACAAAAATATAATGGCAATGTCTTATAAAATAAAATCATTGTTACAGATCTAATAAAAACTATTATTAGGGAAGACATTTGATTCACCAATAAAAGTATGCTCTAAAACAGTGGAATTCATTTATCCTCAATTATTCACCTAAATAGAATTTTAAGGCCAAGGCAATTGTATTAACACTCCGAATTTTTGCGACTTAAGTAATACGACAGGCTTTACGTATGTTAAATATAAAATCCATAAAACTAGCGATCGGTTACCTACCTGCCAAGCCTGAAGATTATAGCATAATATATCATGTTCTGCAGTGAACTGTTATAGACTAATAAAAAACAATACAATTTTGAGAATTGTCAATTCAGGGTCGGATATTGTTTCACTGGTAATTCGAGCCCAGAAACCGTTTAGAATAAAATGAAAGCACGCGACCTATGAACAATAAGGCAGACAAAACACAAAAGGCAATTGAGGGTTAAACAAGACTAACTTGTACTACTCGTAGCTCGGGCCATATTTGCATTTTCTAGTTGGTTTGAAGTTCTAGAGAAACTAACAGTTGCTGTGAAAGTCAAAGCCAGCTGCGTCGCTTAACGCTAATCAGTCTTAAAAAATTTAATTAAATGAAACGAAATGTGTTTATTTCTTCGACGGAAGACAATAAATTGTGACGGAAGACAGTAAATATTTTTCAAATGAAAATTTTTTAACCTCTTTTTCTCTTTTTTTAAATCTAGTAATGTTTCGAAATGAGGTTCCTCTGAATGGAGAGGGAACGGTGAAAGCAATTCTACAGGTACCCTCTTTTTTGTCATTTTATTAAAGTTTATTACATAGCATATATAGTAATATACAGAATGAAAACAAACAACAGACCTGCCGGTAACTGAACAATATCCTATGATTTACTCAAAAAAGACAATTAAAAATTTTGCAGATTGTCAGCATATAGCGCAATCGAGTGGGCTAGGCCTCATCGACCCGTTCCCGTCTTATCGTGGCGGGAACCAAGTGGGTGAACAAAGAGCAACCCACATAGCTGGCCCAAAGTGAACGGCCGGCTCGAAGTGGCCACTCCGAGTAGGCTTAGCGAGCCCACATCGTGGGCTGCGGCGAGGGGTGTACTCTCCCCCAACAGCCCTCACAAACAACACCGATGCACAAGTAATAATAATAATAATATAATACTTGTAGAATGGTTAGAAAATTTATACCAACAGAAAACTACCCATAACCAAACACGCTCATGGTACCCACTTGACTTAGTAATAATAAAAAAGACTTAGTAACCACTAATACAGTTTTGGTAAAAACAAACGGAAAACGTAATAACTATAAGAAATTATAAGAAATTGGCCGCAGACCGAATATCGATCACGGCGGCAGGTCTCAAAGGAGACTAGCCATTTGCACGGAACAGGATTATAGTGTCCGAGTATACGCGCTAGCACAGGTGCACTCTCTATTCGCTCACTCTCATACTCCGATGGGGCAAGTTACCAACGGCTTTACATGCTAGTACGTGCAGGCGTGAAACACCGCTAATTTCCTGACTACGGGCTGCTACTGAGCATTTCTTCAGAAAAAAAAACCTAATAACTAATTTTGGCCCGACCCCAAGACCTCATAATCAGCAACCACGTTTCCGACCACTAGACCAACGAGACAGTTTGTGTGTGCGCAAGTACGACCCATGTGGCAGCCATCGCCCTCCTCGGCTATATTAAAGGGAAGTGGACGACCCGCCATACGGCACTGCTACAAACATACATTTAAGGCGTTTCCCTGCCCAAATGACCTTGAGCATTCGTTCCTTCTTTAGACGTATGCCGCTTTATCATATAATTCACAGTTTTTGGAATATTTTTTTTTAAAAAGAAAAACTAACTTTAAAAATTAAATAAAACGTGAAGAATATAGATTTTTAAATTATCTATCCTTTAGTGTAATCCTCAAATCATTAGAGGGTTGCCTCTAGCAACAGATGCATGTAATCAATAATTTTAGTCGTTTTTTATAAGTAGATTTTAAATGTATTTATAACACATAAAAACAAATTAGAACGTGGAATGTGATGATAGTATATCGAACATTAATAATGTGCTTTTAGATGTAGTTTATTTCTCATAACTAATGAGATCTGAAAAACGCACTATCGCATGGTTTTGGTCGGGATATCGCCTTAAGCGAGCGTGACATACCCAAGCCATCACACACTGAGATGTATCTCCGAAAAAAAACTTTTTGACATTTTTTTACTGAACACAATTGTAATTTCGTTTGGGAGCCATTGATGTACTATTACTTTTTTGTAAATCAATGTTGGGACTACTTACAATTCACTTAAAAAAAAAGACAACTATGTAGCTACATATTATGTATTCATACTTCCATTAGGTCACAAAACATGTCTTTGTGTTGAACTGGAATAACACCGTTCCACGCTCCTTTGTCATCAAAATATTCATTTAAACTATAATAAGATTTGGAGCATAAACACATTTTAATGTGATTTTTGAACTTCCTTTCAGAAAGGCTTAAAATATCATACGAAATTTTATTATTTATACGTGTGCATTGCCCCATAAAAGAAAGATTACTTATCTTTACCGTTACTGTTACAGCCTATTAAAGTCCACTGCTGAACATAGGCCTTCCCCATAGATTGCCTCATAGGGGGGATATTTGCCATAAATGCCACGCTTGGCAAGCGAGTTGGCAACCGTTGCTTTTTTATTTTTTGTCGTTATTACGAAGATGCTGCTGGCCATCTCCTGATTTGTTACTTATCTTAGTTAATCTAAGTTTCGGAATATCATGTTAATGACATGAATTGGATAAATTGTATTTGCGTATGTATGGTTAAATATTAAATATATAAAAAAATATATAATAAAAAAATGGAAAACGCAAGATAGACCTCATGGCTTCCGATGGATGTTGGTATAAAAGTGTCATTAAAAGCAAACGTAAAATATATAGACCGGTAGAGGGGAGCAGTGAAGCGTAGCGGACAAGGCAAATTCTGCCTACAATAGGAGAGATCCATGTCCAGTAGTGGACTTTGACGGGCAAGTGAAGAAGAAAAATGCGTTATTATTATTATTATTTCTACTAACTAGCAGGCATAGTAAGTAACCTATAATGAGCCTTGGCCTCCGAATTATTAATCAACTTCTTAATATTACGCAAAAAAAATGTTATATTTATAACTACCGACCCGCCCCGGTTTCGCCTGGTTAGTATCTATTAATGTAACATTATTAAGTGGCGAAGCTTGCGAAGTCACTTATTGATTTCACGATGTCTGTCCGTCTGTCCGTCTGTCTGTCCGTCTGTCCCACGATTATCTCGAGAACGGTTTCGAATTTTCAAATTCTGTTTTCAGCAATCGATTACTGATCACCCAGGCATCTTAACCTCCTATTTTAAAACTGATTGCTCAACGGCAACCGTTAGAAACCGCTACAAAGCTGATTGCTTCGCCACTTTGCTATGCTGTTAGCTTGCTAGGTTTATTTAGATTTAATATGATGAAAAGCATTTATTTTGTCAATTTCAAACCTCAAAGTTTTTCGAATAAATATAGCCTAAATCCCCCCTGAAATGCCAGAGGAATGCCTCTCAATCTATTCGTAAAATTTCAGCGCAATGGGTTCAGCCATTTGGAACATTAGTCCGGACAGAAAGACATTTTTTTTAAAAAATGATTGTTTACTTCAATAATAGCATTTAAATAACCCCCCCCCCCCCCCCTGTATTTTTATAGAATAAGGGTGACAAACGACGACACAGTCCACCTGATGGGGTAAGTGGTTGCTGTGGCCCATAGACATCTACATCTACCCTCGTTTGCGAATTATAATGCAGATGCGTTGTCACCCGTGAGGACTAAGATGGAATGCCTCTTTTCCAGTAAAAACGGTCTCCGGTTCTCTACACTCACCATACGAAAGCAGTATAACACAGCGGTGTTATACTGCTATTTTACGCTGGTATTCTGTGAGAGCGAGGTCCTTCCCCGGTCGAGCCGACCCATTCGTGCTACAACTATACTACTAATATAGCTGCAGCATGACTCTACCACGTATAAACTTCGTGTTTATTTATTTTATAGTAGCATTCAAATAACCCTGTATTCAATAGAAGCCAGTTATTTTAATGTTACAGACAGGTACTTTAATTTTATTTATATGTATAGATATATGTAGATGTTGTGTACAGCGAAAATTTAATCGACGTGAAACAATTTCCTATTGTTCCTGATATTGCGCCGGTTAGTGCCGTTTTACATAAAGGCTTACCTCCCACTTTGTCTCTGAAAACTGTCAGCTTCACGTGCTATAGCAGGTTTACAATAACGATGTTACGAAACTCTCAATTCAATTCCAGCGTGCAATCCTCAACAGGCGGAGTTCCAAGGATGATACAAACAATTTCAAACGCATTGTCTATTGATATAATGTTGATGACACATTTCCTTAAATTTCCCTCTGGTTAACATAATATTCTATATTCAAGGTAGGTTTTGTTCTCCGTTATAACAAGTTTAATTATAATATACAACAACCTATTTAATCTCTGTCTCTCTCTCTCTCTCTCTCTATATATATATATATATATATATATATATATATATATTATTATTATTTATTATTAAGAAGAAACATAATATACAAATCACAAACAAATCAAATCTAACATAGCTTGTCGCAACTTTAAGTTTTTCGTAAAATGTAATTTGCTTAAACTCATATTAGAAACCCTACATTCTGTACTGATTTTATAGAAAAAAACCGTATCACAGTAATGCAGTATTCTCCGTTATGAAGTAATTAAACAATGTTACATCAACAGACTTATACGATAAACAAATACAAAATTTGAAGGCAGATTGTGTTCTTTTTATACAAAATAATAAGTGATTTTACTAAAACATAGTACATGCAAAACTTACCGATGCTTTGTTAATTCTTTTCCTATATATATTTTTTTTTCTTCATTTAGCCAACCTCCCCAAACATTTGAACCAGTAACTATAAAGCTAGGATATATAAAGTAATAAGTATATGGATCATTTCATATAGTTTAATTTACATAAAATGTCTATGGAGATTAACTGAGTGTGATTCGTTTGTAGTTATACGCTAATATTAAAATAATTAATGTATAATAAATGTATACATAAATAAAAATGGTGTGTTATTTGTGTGTTATGGTGTGTAGTGTATGTTTTTCAATTCATGCTTAGGTTAACGACTTTAAGAGGTTTTCTGTTTCTTCGTAGTTCAGTTTTTTGAAAAAGGTATTTAAATGTTTTTTAAGTGATAAGTACTGTTTTTTCTTAATGTTTATTTGTTTATTAATTTTATTGTAAACTAGTGGGCCAAGAAATTTACAAAAAGAATGAGCAAATTTTGTTTTGTATTTAGGAATGTTGAAAACTAAATCCTCTCTACGGTGTCCAGAAGATTTCACAGAGGGCTGTTTATGTTGCCGTAATATAAGTTGCTTTAAGAAAAGTTGTCGCACAGTAAGAATAATAGTTTCTTTATAGAGATTATGAGTTGGATACCTATAATTTTTAAAAGACATAGTTTTTAATACCGTTCTTTGTGCACGTTCTAGCTTAAGTAAAAGAGTTTTACATGCACCACCCCATGATATTATGCAGTATTGTAATATTGATTGACAAAATTAATGGTAAACTGAGATAAGCAATTCTTTATAACATACATGGCGCAGATTCTTAAAGATATAAGTTAGGCGTCGAACCCTTCTAGACATAGTATCTATATGCTTATCCCATTTTAAATGTTGATCTAAAATTATACCTAGATATGTGACAGAATCTGTTCTCGAAATATTCTTACACACACAATTTAATTTGTTAAAGCAGTTGTGACATTTAATGTTATATGTGTCTCGTTTGGGTAATGAGTTAGACCTTATTCCATACGCAATATACTGAGTTTTATCAATGTTTAAGGTAAGTAAATTATTATCCAGCCACTTGCTAACAGTGTTAAGACCTTCCTCCGCAATTTTAAAAGTAGTGTACCATGACTTAGAACTAAAGGTGAGAACCGTATCATCCGCATAACTGAGTATTTTTCCGTTTTTAAGCTCCAATCTACATAAACCATCTATATAGATCAAGAATAACGTAGGTCCCAGGATACTACCCTGCGGCACACCAAACTGGATGCTGGATTCTGAACTAAACATTCCTTCAATTTTTAGAACTTGTTTTCTATTTGACATGTAATCACTAAATAGTTTTAGGGGTGTGCCACGTATACCAATAATTTCTAGTTTTTTCATTAAGATAGGGATAGTGACTGTATCAAAAGCCTTGGCCAAGTCCAGAAAGATACTAATACATTTTTCACCATCATCTATCCTATCAACAACATAAGAAACTAATTCTTCTAAAGCATTATTAGTCGACCTATACTGTCTAAATCCAAATTGGTTAGTGGGCAGTAGTTTAAATTTCTCGAGATAATTTGTGAGTCTCTTGTTAATAATCTTTTCTAACACTTTTGATAGCGATGGAAGAATAGAAATTGGTCTATAGTTTGATATGTCGTCTTTGTCCCCTTTCTTGTATAGAGGTATGATGATTGATTTTTTAAGAGCATTCGGAAAAACTCCTTGTGATAGACATAGGTTGACAATATACGTAATTGGAGTAGCAAAAATATATGAATATGTTTTCAAGAAATGTGACGGAATGCCATCCCAGCCAGCCGAAGAGGTGGTTTTCAATGTTTTAAGAGTAAGAATAATCTCATGTTCATCAGTGGGAAGAAGTACGCATGAATGAGGATAGGCACATGAAGAAATTATACTTTTACTAAGCTTGCTTTCAGAAGTTGTAGTTCTTTGAAAAATATTTTCGGCTAATCGATTTCCAGTGGTAGCAAAGTAATGATTAGCACAATTCAGCGAGTCTAAAATAGTTGATTTAACTCGGAGAAGGTTGAAACAGCTTTCCTTTTTCTGATGTAAGTTACAAATACGTCTAATGTTCTTCCATTGTTTTCTGGTATCACCTTGAGTTTTCAATAATTCTGATCTTTCATAGGAATTTTTAAGTTTTTTTAGCAAGTTATTGCAAGTATTTCGATATCGTATGTAAGTTATCTTAAGAATAGTATTTAGAGGGTCAGATTTCATTTTTTGGTGTAATCTATCTCGATTTTTTATACACCTTAGTAACCCTGGTGTCATCCAAGGTTTTAGTATTCTTTTTCTGTTAGATGTTTTGCATATGGTAGTAAATTTAGTCAAGACAGAACTTACAATAGATAAAAACTTACACGTCGCTACATTAGGATCAGTTACACTTAAAATTGAATTCCAGTCAAAATTCGCAAGCTCTTTGGCAGCCCTATGAAATTTTGTTGTGGTACTTATTAATTCTCTTTTAAACTTATCAAATATACTATTAGTCGATATTGAAAGAAGTACAGTATGATGATCCGTTATTGTAGTGCTACATACTATAGTTGTAGTGTGTAATTTCGTTTTAATACAACAGTGATCAAGGCAATTAATTTCACGAGTGGGCAACGAATGTGTCGGTAACAGACCGTGCAAAGCAAGGACATCTAAATAGTCTGATGATCTTCTATCATTAGATGCTGGCTGTATGTCAATATTTAAATCTCCAAGTAAGATTATGTTCTTAAAGCATTTCAAGTTTTGTAATAACAGATCTAAAGAAGAAAGAAAGGTGTCTATGTTTTTGAATGACGGGGATCTATATATACACACAAATGCATATTCATCTTTTAATGTAGCAAGTAAGCATGTAGCATCCTTGATAACATCAGGTTCTGTCACTTTTATATTTAAGTCTTGTTTAACGTATATTACTACTCCATCATTCTGATTCAAGTTATTTCGTGTCATATAGTATTTGTAATCATTAATAAAAGGAACAGTTTCAATTTTAGAAAGCCAACATTCCGTTAAAATAATAAAGTCCCAGTTAACAGCCAATTGGGTTAACAATATTTGTAGGTTATCATAATTTTTACTTAGGCTTCTGATGTTTTGTGACAAAAATGTGAGTTTACTTTTCGAACATACGAAGTATTTTTTACAGTCTTCCGGTTTGTCTACTACAACTGCCTTTCCGACATTGATATCATCATCAATGTCTTTATTCAAAATAATTGGATTAGCCATTATTATAGTAATAATATAATTTTACATGATGTATCGAATAGCAATTGTAAATAGACGAAACTTTCTTATTTTTGTTTGACTTAATCTCAAAGTTCTCAGTACTAAAGCATGATTGATTAAAAAGAAGAGTAAATGTGTTACATATGAAAGTTGGGTGTGGATGTAATAAAAATAAACTGTGGTTAAAAGTAAGTGAAAAAAAGCATATAGTAGTGCAAATAGTAAAATTCAAATATATAGAGAAATATGCCAAAATAAAAAATTTACAACTAACGATAAAGAATACAAACTTACTATCTATAATATGGAAAAGATAAACATGTGTAGCTTTTTTCATTATCATAATGATTAGTCATAAAGCAGAGACATTTTCCAATTTAGTAATTTGATCAGTAGACATAATATGAATAACTGGAGACCCATCTTCTTTTCGAATAAATATCTTACCATTGGATATCCAACGATATTTATAGTTATGATTTTTCTGTAAATTACGTGTCATGAAGTTGAGTTTCTTTGCCTTAGCCGTTAGTAATTCATAAATATACAATGGCTCAGCTTTTTCTTGAGGGAAGATAATTGTAGTATCCAGCTTCTTATTTTTATTATGTTTATTATACATCTTCACAGCTCTGAGCACTTCATTTCGTACATTTGTAGACTGGTAATCAACAATTACGGATTTTTTGGTGCCTTTTGTTATGACATGACAATGTCGGATTAAGTTCGGTTGTACGGTGATACCTAGTGAACTGTGTACTTTTGAAATCACTTCATCAGGTTTAATCATAAACTTACTAGGAAGATTGGTTATTTCTAGGGTCGAGCTAAATTGTTTTCTTTGTATTTCTTCTGACTGCATCTCCAGTCTATTAATTACTGTCAGCGCTTGCTGATGTTCCATAGCCAAGGCTTCAAATTTACCTTTAAGTTCATTGTATAAGTAATTTGTCAGTTCGAGTTTTTTTTCAATTTGTGTGTTAGATTTTAATATCTCCGTATTCTGTGTCTTCACTTCTTCCAACACAAGGTTAATTTGTTGATATTTTGTATCTTGTTCATTTTTCATTGCCGATAATATATTTCGGAATGTAGTGCGGAAAAGTCATCCTGATCATGGTGATGTTTGCGTTTTCTTGTTATTTTATTATCAGGAGTTATGTTTTCTTTTGACAGTTCTGGTTGTGAACCGAATTTCCTTTGTGACGGTGAACGCAACATTTTATTATTACTGTGGGTATAACGAATATAATCTTAAAATTTTGCCTATACTATGCTTCTATTAAAATGTACGTACGAATCACAACTACACTTCACAAATCATGTATCAACTAGAATACGCCTTTATGCTTTAAATTTGAAACAGAATTTCACATAAGAGACTTTTAAAGTAAATGTTTTAAAGAGCGCGACTGTCTACCACATCATTTTTTATATATTATATATATATATATATATAAATCAATTGCTGTTCGTTAGTCTCTCGCTAAAACTCGAAAATGACTCGACTAGTTTCAATGAATTTTTGTGTATGTGTTTAAGTGGATCCTTAGATGGTTTTAATTTACAATTGGACCCGTTAGGTGGCGCTCTTGTCGAGATCCAGAAATCAAACGTGCGAAGCCGGAGCGGATAGCTAGTAAAAAATAAAAACCAGTTTAATAACAAATTTCGTTCGGTAAATTAATCATTATCATCATTCTTGTCTCTCTATTGTCTCTATCTATCTCTATTATCTTACATCCTAACGAGTTCACTTAATCTTTCCTCAAAAAATGCCCCACAGCATGGTTCTGAATCCATCGACTTCCTGCATGACTTACCACGTCGTCACTTCATCTAGTCGGGGGGTCATGCATTTCGCTTACTCGAGAACCTTTCTTCCCAATCGCTAGTCGATTCTTCGAGCTATATGGCTGGCTAATTGCCACTTTAGTATACTGATCTTTTTTATGTAGGATAATGGTGACAAGCGAGCACAGAGTCCACCTAATGGTAAGTGGCAAAATGCAGATGCGATGTAAGCCGTGAGGACTAAAATGGAATGCCTCTTTTCCAGTTAAAAGGATCTCCGGTTCTCTACAATCACCATACGAAACACAACAGTATTAAGCCACTATTTAACGCTGGTATTCTGTGAGAGCGTAGTCCTTCCCCAGTCGAGCCGACCCATTCGTGCTACAACTATACAATTAATATAGCTGCAGCATCTCTCATCTGACCTGTTGGGCTAAGTCGACTACTCTAATTTTACTCAGGGTTGGCTGATTTAAATCAGACTGATTTAAATCATGATTTAAATCACGATTTAAATCGCTTGATTTTGATTAAAAAATCATTGATTTAAATCAACATGTATAAATGAATGTAATAGGCAGAAAATGAAATAAAACTGGCTTAAAATAAGGTAAAATCTTTTGTTGTTTTGTGTTATTCTTATTATTCTACTACAATAGTCTCATAAACTTTGGAAAATCAACAAAGACGTGGCGGTGAGGTCTGTCAGTCTCATAAACTTAGTAAAATCATTTTTTTAGAAATTCACCCTTAATATATGAACTGCAATTAATACAGTATTAATTATTTCACTCTTAATCAGTCTGATACATATCTATACAAATAAATAAAATGGAAGTGTCTGTTTGTAATGTCAAAATTACGGCTTTATACTAAATGCATATGAAAGTATATACGATAAGTATGACAAAAACACAATTTTTTTATTTTGTCTGTCTGTCTGTTTGTTCCGGCTAATCTCCGAAACCGATTGTTACGGGACTTTCACTGGCAGATAGCTGATGTCATAAGGAGTAACTTGGCTATTTTTATTTTAGAAAAATAAATTAAGGTTCCGCGCAAAAAAACTTAACCCCAAATAACACGCGAGCGAAGTCGCGAGGAACAGCCAGTGTATTCATAAACTTTTAATCCTACTATGTCAAAAAGTGTTACCAACTCGTGAATTTCCAAATATACAAAAAAAATCAAAAATATCATGATTTCTTTTAAAAAATCAGCATGATTTGATTAAAATTAAAAAATCATGATTTTTTCCATCCCTGATTTTACTGCGGAAATCCTCACTTCGAATTATTTCACAACCCTCCTCATAGCTCACTGATTGTTCTTACAAACCTACAACGGCAACTTACAAAGACTAAGACTTAGTATTATTATTTTTTTATTTCAATGATTTTAGTTGCTATGATTTACAGTCGGATTCGGAAAGTTTACCATTAGCACCTCATTACGTAGTGAACCATTAGCGCTAATGAAAACATTTATTTTAATCATGTTGCATTAAACAGCTTGACGCGTTATTAATGGTTCAATAACTAATGACTACATTAAACTGCTAGCACTACTTGCCACCCGCCCGGATTCGCCCGGACTCGTCTAGATAGGATTCACGTCATTTAGATTTAAAATAATCTCAAATACCATTTATTTTACCAATTTTTTTTAGTCTTCAGGTTAATCAGGTAAAATATAGGCTAGATCAATATATGTACGTCAAATTTCATAACAATCGGTTCAGCGATTTTAAAGATTACCCCTGACAGATAGTCAATTTTTTCTTAAATAGTTACTCATGCTACAATGGCATGCAAATTTTAATTGTATACGTGGTAGAGCCACGCTGCAGCTACATTATGGTTGCAGCACAAATGGGTCGGCTCTAACGGGGTAGGACCACTCTCTCACAGAATACCTCTTCTGCTAATTTAGGAGAATGCAGGAATGGAGTCAGAATATTTTTATTGCAGTAACCACTGTTTTCTATTACCTAAGGAATAATTTCTATGTCGTCCAATTTCAACATCTGCGCACAAGTGTGAATTATTAAATATTACGCAATTACGTAGGCCCTGACTCAAGACTAAATCGTTTAAAAAAATACTATATACACTGCTTGAATATTTATAGAAAAATATTACATTTTCGGCACCTAAACGTATAATTCCGATAGTAGATAGTATGTACTGTTTGTTGATGCACGAGTATGTAAAATCTAAAGCGCCTGTTACACGGGGATATCCGTGAATTTCATAGAAGCCTTCTACTACTCTTCTCTCTTTTTCTCTATTGGTAGTACCTTAATTTAGCTATGTCAGAGTTTAATTTTCCGCAAAAAAGTGGATTTGTGTATATTAGTTAAGTAATTAAGCACATCCGGAAAAGAGTCGTTAAACGAAGAACCACAAGAATATAAAGAGTCGAGTTTCTCCATCGACAGCTTTTTTTTGGGGTAATTGGCTCTTAACTCACCAATACAAAATTTAAAGGGCAGCTCCTTTCGAAATGCTATACCTAATTCGAAAATCATCTTTATGATGTTGGTAAAATAATTAATTCTGCGTGGGATGCGAAGGCGATAAAGGATTAGCCAATGCGTAATGTCTTATTGATCTTCCTTGTCCGACAGTGATGAACAGATCTTTTCCATTTAATTTACTGACTACATAATTTACAACTCAGTATTCTCTTACAGAACAATATTTACCAAATAAATTTTACTTCAAAGGGATGAACGTTCAAAGTAGTTTAAAGCTTGTTGTTTAACCCATTAAATGTCAGAACTGTCTATATAATGGTCAATTACAGACTAATGACGTTTTGTGCACACAAAATTCCTTAAATAGCGGTTTGCAGAAAAAAGTAATATTTAATTATTTAAATTAAAAGAAGCATTAAATATTAGATATTTCGTACAACAGGTTATTAGTATATTTTATGTCCGAATATATTATTATCTATATATTAGCGAAATACCACTGACTAATTGACTTCCAGACTCTTCCCGATATCTCTAAAGCCGCGTTTTCCACCAAAGTTTTGTTACCAACAGTTGTGTTGCCAACACGTGTTGGTAACAAATGTTTCTGTAATTACCTAGTGTTGGCAACAAAACTTGAAACAATGTCGGGAACCGTGTTTCCATTTTCGGCGGCAACATCAAAGGAATACGTTTGTTGCAAACATTTGTTCCATCGGTGGAGACGTTTGTTGGAAACATTTGTCGGCAACATGGGAAATAAATGTTGGTAACTTTTGTTGAGTTGTAAACAGTTGGAAACATAAATGTTGTCAACATTTTTGGTGAATACGCGGCTTAAAACTATAAACCCGATTGAGTTGAAATTTATAGTGTAGTTATTCATTTCGCAATGTGGACGCGCTCACTAAGAACGGATTTTACGATAGTCCATAATTTTTTTTAATATTTTATATCTACTTTATTATCGTCTATTATCGTGCACGCAAAGCGAGCGAGTATCAGCTAGTGTTAAATAGGCACAGATTCACTAACAACTTGTAGTACCTTTACAAGTTTCTTGAATTACCATCACAGGATGAATTAAGTAAGAGTCAGAAAAGCGAAGAAAAACACACGAATCTATCTCTGGCCTCGCTCTCAATAGTAAGCCACATAATTTACATAATATTATGATAGCCAACGCTTTCAGAACATGTAGTTCTAGCCATATGCCCGATGATATAAGAGTATGTAGCATTAGCTTCTAAGTTTCATTAGAAAATTTATTGTAATACTCTGGATGTTTGGCAAATATTCAAATTTACAATGTTACTTTGCAATCGACAAATTAAACAAGTTACCACGTTGCAAACTAAGGAATGAACAGAACTGAGCACTTCGACATTAACTAAGAGCATAACAATGTTTTGTGCATATAAATGAGAAATGATCTGTAATAGTATTAACATAAATAAAACTTTTAACAAAAAGTATGAAACCGACTTCAAGATGCTAAAATGCTGCATCTATATTAGTAGTATAGTTGTAGCACGAATGGGTCCGCTCGACCGGGGAAGGACCACGCTCTCACAGAATACCAGCGTAAAATAGCAGCTTAATGTGTTTCGTATGGTGAGTGTAGAGAACCGGACACCCTTTTTACTGGAAAAGAGGCATTCCATCTTAGTCCTCACGGGTGACAACGCATCTGCATTTTGATTCGCAAACGAGGATAAATGTAGATGTCTATGGGCCACAGCAACCAATTACCATCAGGTGCACTGTGTGCTCGTTTGTCACCCTATCCTATAAAACAAAAATATTTATTAGTGGTGGAATTTTTTCGCCAAATATAAATGGAATCACCATCGTTGAGGTATAACCTATTTAATAAAAAAAATAATCATTAAAATTCGTTCACAATCTGCGAAGATCGGATATCTTCGCAGATTGTAACATACATACATAATTTATAATTAAAAATTTTGTACAGCCGACTTCAATACAAGTTATTAAGAATAACTCAAAAACGATTGGTACCTTGATCAAATTCATATGGAACCATACGAAAAGTATCAACTTTCAAATAAAAAAATCATCGAAATCGGTTCACCCAGTAAAAAGTTAGGAGGTAGCACACATGAAAAAGACAGTCGAATTGAGTACAGTCTCCTTTTTGGACGTCGGCAGAAAAGAATAATACAAAAAACATACACTAGAATTGAGAGCCTTTTTCTATTTGAAATTGGTTAAAAATAAAAACTAACCTGTTTAAATTATTGGGTTATTAAAAAAATATACAAACCGCCATTACTTATCATCGGATGTGAATTGAAATTTATTTGATATAACTGTGGAATAAAGGACAGCAAAGCAAAATCGGTCAAGTAACCTCAAGAGATATCGCATTACTTCAATTTAATAAAAAGAGCACAAAAACAAATAGATGTTTTACTTTTTTTTTATAAATCGGTTAAAAATTAGCAGTTTTTGTCTTATTCGCCACGGTATGGAAGCCATCACTCCGATACTGCATAACGGAATAACTATCACAAAATTGACGAGGTCGAAATGTTGTGATCGGTGTTTTCGGATAACAATAATGGCAATTACAGCAAACCCTGCCAATTTGGAAGACTCTCATTTCACTGGCAAGTATAGGCATCGAAATTAAAGCGGCTACAAAACAAGCTCAAATCAAGAAAACAAAGGGAAAATTAATAAATATTTACAGGCGAGGGTCTCCCGTGTCTACGACAGGCTGTTGCAAAGCAATCGAAACGTCGGGTATTAATAACAAGTTAAAATTAAACGCGATGAAATCCATAAGATTAGTGTGATTAATGTTTCAAATATTATGCGTGTAAGTCTAGTTGGTTAATCTTCAAATTAACTGTTAACGCAGTTTAGAAGATTTGGTAAAACATCAAATGGTGAGCGAGCTCTCATAAATTTATTACAAAGACCTTATAAAAATATTTTTGATAAATACAAAACTTTAATAAGTTCAATAAATATTTAAATAACAAAAAGCGTTCACTTAATACAGCAGAAAATATTATTAAAAAAATAATTGACTACTGTCGATTGATATGTTGAATGCCGAATACAGTTAACTATATACGATGAAACATAAATATAAGCATACAATTCCTAGATAGAAATCATATTACTAAGAATCGATAACGAGCGGGTGGCCGGGCTCAGCGCAACTCCAACCGCGTTTTGTACTGGAACATGCTCATGGCAATTACAGACATCGCACAGGATATCAGAACAGCAATGGTCCCTTTGTACGTACTATCAGTAGTACTTTAAATTGGAGGTATATAGAAATAGACCCGTTATTACAGCTAAATATTATATCCTAATAATCTAACAAATTATTAGGATTTGTCATAATCGTGAATCTTCTATCCTGCTATCCTAAACAGTCCAACGATAGTTGGTGTGGAGTAAATACGATTATCAATAGCGAGAGGGCGATATAACCTTTCACATACAGACGTGAATATCCAGACCAGCGACTAGCATCATCATAGCTGCGAGACATCTCTTACTACAGTCGATAATCTTTCAGCCAGTATTGAATGCTGCAGGTATATTAGTAGTTTAGTTGTAGCATGAATGGGTCGGCTCGACCGGGGAAGGACCACGCTCTCACAGAATACCAGCGTAATATAGCAGCTTAACACTGATCTGTTTCGTATGGTGAGTTGTAGACAAACGGAGACCCTTTTACTGGAAAAGAGGTACTCACGGGTCACATTTGCATTTCGATTCTTTATTGAGGGTACATGTAGATGTCTATGGATCACAGCAACCACTTACCATCAGGTGGACTGTATGCTCGTTTGTCACCCTATCCTATCAAACAAAAAAGTTCCAGGCTAATAAAGAAAGAAACGAATATTATAGGTCAATTTATTTTTATAACAACAACAAACAGGAACAAACATAAGCTTGTAATGCCAGTTACTAGACTCCACAGAGACAGTAATTCATTTATGGGGCAATGTATACGCTTTTACAACAAAATCCTAGACCATGTTCAAAGTTTGTCAATAAACAAGTTTAAAAATTTTATTAAAGAAAAACTATACAAAAAGGGTTATTATAATATCAAGGAATACATGAATGAAAACAACCCCTGGGAATAAGATGATCGCCACCATACAGGTTCTATAAATTCATTTAAAAATTCATTTAAAAATTGTAGAGACAAAATTATTGTTAAGTGAAATATGTTTAAAAAAAAGGCCCGTTGGATTTCTTGCTGGTTCTTCCCAGGACTGAGATATTTTCCGAACCAGTGGTAAATAAAACAATAACTTTCAATAAGTATTATGTATCAATATTGAATAAAAAATCATTCTATTCTATTCATCATTATCATCAGCCCGCACCAATTCACCTGGACCTTTGCCTCTGCTTGTAAGCAGGATCTGTCATAATTGACTTGGCAGACGTATTATCGATCGTAGTACCTTTCGTACACTTTAGTCCGAATAATTTTCACGTGGCTTACACTGCTGGCTTAGGTATCATACCTTCAGTCTATAAGAGGCCAAGAGAAATCTCTGTTATTTTCCTAATTGCCTCTTATAACCCCGGGACGAGACGACATAGTGTATTTTATTACGCAAGCGCCCCACGACATTTTTTTTTATTAACGTATTCACAAAAAAAATCACCACACAAATGACAAAGACTAATTATTAAGTGGCGAAGCTTGCGAAGTCACTTATTGATTTCACGATGTCTGTCCGTCTGTCTTTCTGTCTGTCTGTCTGTCTGTCTGTCTGTCTGTCCGTCTGTCCGTCTGTCCGTCCGTCTGTCCGTCTGTCCCACGATTATCTCGAGAACGGTTTGGAATTTTCAAATTCTGTTTTCAGCAATTTATTACTGATCATCCAGGCATCTGAACCTCCTATTTTGATTTTTTTTTCCGTTAGAAACCGCTACAAAGCTGATTGCTTCGCCACTTTACTATGCTGTTAGCTTGCTAGGTTTATTATTAAGTGGCGAAGCTTGCGAAGTCACTTATTGATTTCACGATGTCTGTCCGTCTGTCCGTCTGTCCGTCCGTCTGTCCGTCTGTCCCACGATTATCTCGAGAACGGTTTCGAATTTTCAAATTCTGTTTTCAGCAATCGATTACTGATCACCCAGGCATCTGAACCTCCTATTTTGAAACTGATTGCTCAACGGCAACCGTTAGAAACCGCTACAAAGCTGTTTGCTTTGCCACTTTGCTATGCTGTTAGCTTGCTAGGTTTATTAATATTGGAACTTGCGTATCATAACCCTAAATTTTCGAAGCGTCAGTAGCCTAATGGCAGGGTGCAAACTGTGAACTCGAAAGGTCGTGGGTTCGAATCCGCCATTCGACTACTGTCGTGAACCACTTCTAACACAAACATTTTAAGCTTACCAGAAGTGGTCAAAGGGAATATTAGTAATGTTTATTAACAGCATTATTAGCATTTTTTCGAAAAAAAATTATAAACTGCTTAGCCCCGAACTTAAGCACAGGTATAAAGTGGCCAAGCTTTTAGTGTTCTATGAAATAATATTTAGAGTGTAGCCAATCGATACCGTTACCACCTATCGAAGTCTACTGCTGACCATACATAGACCTCCATAGATTGCTTCACAGGGGGAACATTTAAAATAGTTGCCACCCCGCAACCGGCAACCGCCGTTTCAGTTTCCCTTTATCGCCTCTTACGACACCCACGGGACGATATAGGCTGGTGGATATACTGAGAACACCACTACATGGTCAGTGTGGGCAAGTGGCAATGGGGGACTAGACTTACATTAAGTTTCAATCTTGTTAATTGTAATATGTCCGTTGTTGATATGTTCTAGCATTCGGACAAAGCGACTGGAAAAAATGTCAGATTGTGAATTTGTTTGATTGTGAATGAAAGATTGGAATAATTTGTTGCCGCTAATCTTCTATGTGAGAGGTTTTTTTTTCCGAGAGGTCAATCGACGGATTCAACTCGGCTGGGCAGCGTTCGGGAAATTAACTTCTCGTTAGACATACCTCAAAACCTGAAAACGAAATTGTACAACCAGTGCGTGTTGCCAGTGATAACTTACGGATCTCAGTCGTGGCCGTATGAGGAAGCTCAAGGTCGCTCAGCGACTATGCTCGGGGTTTCTCTGCGTGATAAACTTAGAAATGAGGATATCCGCAGTAGAACCAGAATAACCGACATAGCCCAACGGATTAGTAAGCTGAAGTGGCAGTGGGCCGGCCATATAGCTCGAAGAACAGACAACCGATGGGGAAGAAAGGTTCTCGAGTGGCAGCCTCGTACCGGTAGGCGAAGTGTAGGGCGACCCCCCACTAGATGGAGTGACGACCTGGTAAGACATGCAGGAAGTCGATGGATGCAGGTGGCTCAGGACCGTGCTTTGTGGCATTCCTTGGGGGAGGCCTATGTTCAGCAGTGGACTTATGAAAGGCTGTAATGATGATGATGATGATGAATCTTCTGTGTATATGACAATCAATTGCTGTCCGTTAGTCTCGCTAAAGCTCAAAAACGGATCGACCGATTTTGATGAAATTTTTTTTGTGTGTTTTGTGGGCCCTTGGACGGTTTAGATTTATAATTGGATCCGGTAGGTGGCGGTGTTGTCAAAATATCCAGAAATCACCCGTGCGAAATCGGGGTGGATCGCTAGGATATAATATGAAAATAATTCTTCTTTGCGTCTGAATTCAACGTGGGTAATTCGTAATTCCAAAGCAAGAGCTAAGACTTTTTTAAGCTAAGTTAGTGCGCTTTATCATATAGGCACTCCTGCATCTGTAAGCATGATTGTGAATGTGGTCTCTCACACATTGGACCAAACAAAAAAATCGATAAAAACCCGCGTGAAAAGCATATAGACGACGTTAAGCACCGACGCTCCGGGAAGTCTGCAGTCTGTGAACATGTTCAAGATCATCCCCGCCATTACATCAGATGTAATCCTTGTCATTAAATTCACTCAAAAGAACACCGATTCCTACCAAGGTTGATTCGCGAGACCAGAAATTTTAAAAAACATACTAATTTCAATAGAGAAGATGGCTGGTCGCTGCTATCTGCTTGGGATCCTTAGATTAATAAAATTAAACCCAAACCCAAGCTGGTATGCCTGCTGCAAGATTTCAAGATACTGTTAGCTTGTTCTGCGTAGATCGGATCAAACATTAATATTCAAAAGCTGAACGTAACCCAGGCTAACTACGACATTGGGACGTCAAACACCTGTGCTGTGACCATGCATGCTGCAAAGCACCCCGAAGCATCGAATTAAAAATAAATTTAATTAAACGCGATATAATCCATCAAATTCCTTTTATTCAATGTCAAGTATCCGTGTAAATATAAGAAATCAAGGCAACCATAATATTACCTTTTTTATAGGATAGTGTGACAAACGAGCGAACAGGCACCTGATGGTAAGTGGCTGCTGTGGCCCATAGACATCTACATTTATCTTCGATTGCGATTCAAAATGCAGATGCGTTGTCACCCGTGAGAACTAAGATGGAATGCCTCGTTTCCAGTAAAAAGGGTCTCCGGTTCTCTACACTCACCCCATACGAAACACAACAGCGTTAACCTGCTATTTTACGCTGATATTCTGTGAGAGCGTGGTCCTTCGCAGTTGAGCCGACCCATTCGTGCTACAACCATAATATAACTGCAGCATGGCTCTACCACGTATAAAACCTATTAACAAAACTTTCCCTACGATGATGTCGCTTTAGTTACAAAAGCTTAATATATACTGCATCTCGGTGCCATTTATTTAAAAACTATTGAACATCATCAATAATCGTAAGTATATTTAATTCACTTTTATATAATAAGGTAACAGTTATAAGCAATTAGATAGTTAAAATATATGACAAAGCTAGCTCATATGTTTGGATGTGTGACAGGTTTTAGCCACATTTATCTAAAATGTCAACAGAGCTCATGCCTACGAACACGTGATCGTTACGTGAGGTCTTGTTCAATAATCGCACCCACGCAACTGATTAACAGATACAGCTGTGCTTTATATTGATACAAAGCATATTAAATATAAATATTTAAATTTCATAACAGTAATTCAGTCGTCTAAAAAAGTTATAAAATGACAAATGGGATTATTAGATTCATTCTCTTGTCATAATATTTCAAACGAGCTTTTGTTATTATTATTATATGTAAATGGTTTCACGGAAACGGCTGAAACGATTTGGGTGAAAATGTTGTATTTGCTTATTTAGATAGGTGTCATCATTGAGAATTTTTTTTCTAACGCCGAACAAAGTTAGGTCGATTAGTTAGGTACTTTTTTTTATTATCTATCTTTATTTAAAAAGGCTTTTATGCTACAAGGATATGTCAGCCTTATCGTAACCCAACTTATTCGTGTTACACAAATGCTATTTAGAAAGGGGGAATCAATGTGGTAAGAATATTGAAATGAATGATTTTGCTACCACTGAGTGTGGCTCTGCAAGTATACTCAAAAACCAACCCGTTTCACTCAAATTGATATTAAATTTTTGCACCAGATTCTCCCTTTCCCTTTGATATTTAACACATTCTGCTAGCATATGTTGGACATCTTCTTTAATATGACAAATATCGCAATTGGGCGAGTCTGATTTTTTCATCAAAAATACATTTTTTTTATTGGGATAGTGTCCAGAACGTAACCTATGAATAGCAATTTGCCAAATTGTGCCAGTAAGTAATGACATT